>OY757933.1:15281908-15601908 GCA_963585895.1 Sepioteuthis lessoniana
ATAGGAGAAAACATCTGAATTACAGTGTATAATATAATGATAATAATAATTATATATATATATATGAACTATATTTTAAATATCATTCAAGGAGTATCTACTCTAATAATAAACAAACATCGGTGCATTTTTTTTTAATGTTTGTTTTCTGTGGCCAAGAGAAGATATTATTGTCAAAATAATTAAAGATATTATCCAAATATGAGGTATGGGAAAAATTGTTTAATATATTAAAAAAGAAAAAAAAAAATGAATTTATTTTAGTAAAAAAAAAAAAAAAAAAAAAAAAAAGGGTGTAAACTGATCCCCTACTTCATGTCCAACTGAAGTTTAAAAATGATGCTTATCACATACAGTATTTGATTATTAATAATTATTACTAAGACTATATTTCAGTGTGTATGCGTGTGCACATGTTTGTGAAACTCTCTCTCTCTATATATATATATATATATACACACACACACACACACACACATATACTCACGCACACACATATATACATACACACACACACACATATATATATATACATACATAAACACACACATATATATATACATACACACACACATATATATATACTCTCTCACACACACACACACACACACATATACTCACACACACACACATATATACTCATACTCACACACACACACACACACACACACACACACACACATATATACTCATACTCACACACACACACACATATACTCATACTCACACACTCACACACACACACACACATATACTCATACTCACACATACACACATACTCACACACACACACACACATATTACACACACATACATAGAACCATAAAATATGCATGTAATTTCACACATTTACCCTAAAGGTCATCACACATTTTTTTAAAATTCCCTTGATCCTTAGAAAATAAAACAGAGCTCATTTTCTTCTTGGTTTTTCCAAGAACTTGTCTGCATCCCCCCCCAAACCTTGCATATATATCATTACAGTCTTTATAGCATGATATTTCTGATCAAGTATATACATATACGAAAATCCAAACGTGTAACCATTCTACATTTTCACAATCATCAGCCAATTTTATATTACATTTACAAAAATCTCATCTTCCAAGATGATTCTGTTTATATCTATCCATGTATATGTGCATATCTTTACATGTATGTTTGTTTGCTGCTACATGCACATACACACACTGAAACACACACACACACACACAATTATATATATATATATATATATATATATATATATATATATAAAGCATTTGGTGGTTAGGCTTACTGTTCAACACGGTATCTGAATGTATGTTTTTTTTAAGACTTATTGATTATTTATAATCATTACACACACACACACACACACACACACACAGCTATTATGTATTTATGTGATATATGTGTGCATACACACATATTTATCTGTATATTTTATGTATGTATATGTGTGTCTGTGTAATACACATCCGTAAGCACGTTACATAAACATTTTTAATTTGATCATTTAAATGGTGATGGCATTTTGCAAAGATTTTCTTGGAAACAATCTTATCAAAGTTTGGTATAAATCAGATATCTTCAAATAAATTTCTACATCCACAGGAATATCAGTTGTAGATTCTTTACTGTAAGACAAACCAGAAATTTTCTGATCGAAAGGAGATCAAGTGGAAGAAGCAGTTTACTTGATTATTAAAAAAACAGTTAAGCACTGATTTTCGTATTTTCTTTTTTGGTTTCAAATTTTTCCAGCTCCCAATATTCTAAGCGTACAGACATCACCATTACAAAAAAGAATGGTTGTCACTTTCTTTTAATAAAACAAGCTTAAAGAAAATTGACTTCTCAAAAAGATAAAACTCAACTTGGACACAAGGCCATATTTGTAAAATAGTCAATGAAAAAGGCATGAACTTGTAAAGTCTTATGAGATATATGAGTGCATGTATATATATATATATATATATTACATATGCATACATTTGTACATTACGCACATGAATCTGTTTGTATGTGTCTATATAAAGAATGAAGTGTGTGTGTGTGTGTGTGTATATATATATATATATATATATATTTTACATATGGATACATTTGTACATTACACACATGAATCTGTTTGTATGTGTCTATATAAAGAATGAAGTGTGTGTGTGTGTGTGTATATATATATATATATATATATATATATTACATATGCATACATTTGTACATTACACACATGAATCTGTTTGTATGTGTCTATATAAAGAATGAAGTGTGTGTGTGTGTGTGTGTGTGTATATATATATATATATATATTTTACATATGCATACATTTGTACATTACACACATGAATCTGTATGTGTCTATATAAAGAATGAAGTGTGTGTGTGTGTGTGTGTGTATATATATATATATATATATAAATTTAAGTTTAAACTTCCAGTGCAGGGATATGCACATTTTCATTTCAGCTGAGGGAGTGTCTTCTTTCTTTTTAGGGGGGGAGGGAGAGGATTCTTTCATATAAGCTTACATATACAGTACATACACATTTTATACGAGAGAGAGAGATCCAAGACATTTTGTAGGATATTCTCAAGTTGAAATATAACAAATAAGACGGATAGACATTTTATTTAATTTCATATATATATGTGTGAAAAATACACACACACACACATATATAAGAGAAATACATATATACACACACACATATATATATATATATAAGAAAAATACATACATACATATATGTATATATGAGAGAAAGATATACATAGAGAGAATGTTCTTATGCCTGAAAATTTTAAATATTACTACCCCCTGTCCCATAATAATTGGTACATTTGTATATAAGTTTCATGCACTTGATGTATCAACTATTAGAGGATAGAGGTAGCCATGAACTACTTCTCTGTCCCATAATATATGCTACATTTTGTAGATAAAATTTATTTTTAAATGTAACAACAATTATGAAACAGGAGTAGCCATTAACTTTTTTGGTCCCATAATAGTTGTTACATTTTTAAATCAATTTCATGCATTAAATGTAACCATTATTTGGGACACAGATAATATAACTACCTCTGTCCCACAAAGGTGGTTACATTTGCATATTAGGTTTCATACACTAAATGTAACAACAATTATGGGACAGAGGAAGCCATGAACTACTTCCTCTGTCCCATAATAATTGATACATTTGATATATGAAAATCATATACAAATGCAACAACAATTGAAGGACAGAATGGAATCTGTTAATTGAAAAGAAAAAAAAAATTATCACATACATTTTATCTTTTTTATAATATCTGACAGGATCATGAAATTAATAGCAGATTTTTTTAGACTGTTAAATAATTTTATCTCTGTCCCAAAATAATTGTCACTTACTCTGGCCTGAAGTGGTTGCATCTGATAGGGTCCTACTTATGGGTCAAATAGAACTAAACTTCGTTTTTATGCTAAACTGAATTGTTTGAAATAGAAAAGTTTTTGAAATTGAAACTCTACTTACGCTAAACTGAATAGTTTAATATTGAACTGTTTTGACATTTAACCGTGCGTAAATAAAATCTATACTTATACTGAACAAATTTATTTGAATTAGAACTGTTTGAATTAGAACGGTTTGACAAAACTGAATACTTTGAAATTGAAATGTTTTTTGACAATTAAACTGTATTCATGCTAAACTGAACTATTTTAAATTGAACTGAATATTTGTTTGAAAATGGAGTTGTCATTAAATAACCAGCAAAAGTTGATATGTCTTAAATCCAACCAACCAACCAAATAATTGATTGAATGCAAATGAAAAAAGGTTAATCAACTGAGAAGAAAACTTTTACCCATAAATAAAGGGAGAAACAATCAGCCCATAATACATTGTTATCTTAAAAAAAAAAAAAACGGCATCCTACGGGTCCAGTCACTGCTAAACAGCATAAAATAGCATTTCAAAAATGAATGGTTGATTGGTTGGTTTTATAGTATATCAACATTTACTGGGTTAATTAATGCCGAAATTAATCCTTTTACAAGCAAGTATGAGTAACTTATAATAAATTTTATTGTTTTGCTAGTTGCAGGTTTTTCGCACCAGTGTTAGTTGGTGGCCTTTCACTGGAGTCTGAGTAGCAACAAGTCTCCTAAGACCTGCATACTTCTAAGAATGTATTTCCCAACCCCTCTACATGATGAGACACAAGATAAATTTTTAAAGGAGTGTTTATAAACTTTGAATTTAGAGTTTTCCTCCCAGACCGGTTGCAATACCAAGGTTAAAGAGCCCAGTCTATCCTATTATTTTACTCATAGGTGGAGGGAGAATAGTTGGAACCATACCTTTCCGAGGGACTGCGCAGAATGTAAAATGCAAACAGTCTTGAACAGGTTTTAACTTCGTTCAGCCGCGTCCATTTCCTACGACGATATCCGTTACACCACGAGCGCCTCCAGTGAATTCTTCTAAGTATTCCAGCTGACTTTAACATTGCTGAGGTCTAAATATTTCCTCCTATCTCCTTCTAACGCAGTTTATTTCCAAAACCTTGGGACTAAGGACACCAAATACAAATTTTGCCCTAGTCGGTTCGGGCTGTAGAATATACTGCACCACTGCAGAGGGGTAAGCCTTCACTCGATGAGCGTCTTGTACATGACACTAAACAATCTGATGGTGAGGTTCCAGTAATGCTTGGATTTGGGGGAATGCGGACCACCCCTTCATTGCCATTTCTCCCAGGTCCACTCTAGTCCGGAGTGGTGGCACCTGGTGGGGCACTGTCAACGGGTTAAATAGAACTAACGGCATACTTATGCTAAACTGAACAGTTTGACTAAACTGAATAGCTTGATATAGAAATGTTTTTGACAATAAAAACCGTTCTTGCATTTAAACTGCATGCTTATGCTCAACTGAAATCGTACATGCATTTAAACTGCGTGCTAAACTGGATAATTTCAAAGTGAACTGATTTTTGACATTGAAACTGTATTTACACTAAACTGAATTGTTTAATTTAGAACTGTTTTGACATCTCTGTGTAAACAAAATCTGTACTAATACTAAACTGAATTAGCTGAATTAGAACTGTTTAGATAAACTGAATAGGTGGAAATAGAAATGTTTTTGACAATTAAACTGTGTACTCATGCTAGACTAAATTGTTTGAAATGGAACAGATTATTTGTATAAAAATTGATTTGGCGTTAAATAACCTACAAAAGTTGATATGCCATAAAACCCAACCAACCAACCAACGAAAATACAATTAGTGTCGTGGTCTCTTTTATTTTCCATAGATTTTTAAGGTTTCTAACGAGATTCAAGTTTTAGTCAGTATTTTTGTATTGTGACAATACCCCCTCGGCCCCCGAATACGTCAACTCTTCGAACCATTTCGATCTTGGCTGGTGATCATCTAGTGGTTCCGATAGGGATATCGCACATTTCTTCCGGGCTACAAGAAATAAAATCAAGGGAGTGGGAGGAAAGAACAAAGAACAAACGAACAATATGAGCTTGGGTTAACTCAAAGTGCAAGAAGAGGAGTTATGTAACATTGCATTCCCTATATGCATATGTAGACTAACGCTAGCGGGGATTTTTACCGAAAATTCTACAACCTACGAGGAGTGCTGACTCATCTTGATTGGTCTTTCCTCACTGCGGCTGGACCCTATCTTATCTGACAGGTCTCTCTGATGCCCGATGTCGACTGGCCACTCGCGTACCCTTCGCCGACTGCCTTATGTGGGTTCCTTCTTCCAACTCCCTACTCGCGTTCTCTTCCTACTTCCGGTCGCGTCGAGATCTCGAGTCCAAACCCTTTGTCTGGTTTCGCGCCAAACAGACAAAGGAATCATCTGCTTGGCGGACCACCTACATAGTGTCACAGTATTCTTTTATTTTCATCTTCTGGAACAGCAACATCCATCTAATGATGAGGGTTTTTTTTTTCTTGTTTAGATTGGGTGAACCGTTTGTATCCCCAAATTCCCCCAAATATTTTTGAACAGATTATTATTATTATTATTAATCCTTGTGGGTTTTTTTACACCAGCGTTAACTGATATTTTTTTTTTACAGGAGTTTGAGTGACAACAAAACTCCTGAAATCTCCTGGAGTCTTCACAGTATTCTGGCCGATTTTAATAATATTGTAGTTTGGCTTTTCTAGACACGTTCGTCGCTTTTTACTTCTTTCAACTTTGGATACCGTTCCAAGTACAACGGTAATAGTTGGTATCACCGTCAATTTAATGTTTTATTATTATTATTATTATTATTATTATTATTATTATTTTCATACCAGTGTTAGCTGATAGTCTTTCACTGGAGTTGGAGTGACAACAAGTCTCTTCAAGTCGCAATGACACTTCTCAGTATTCTGGCCAAGCTCAGTAATGTTGTTGTTTCTGTTATAATTATCATTATGACACCTCGCGCGAGATTTTCACACCAGTGTTAGCTGACAGTCTTTCACTGGAGTTGGAGTGACAACAAGTCTTTTCAAGTCGCAATGACACTTCTCAGTATTCTGGCCAAGCTTAGTAATGTTGTTTCTGTTATAATTATCATTATGACACCTCCCGCGAGATTTTCACACCAGTGTAAGCAGATGGTCTTTCACTGAAGTATGAGTTAAAGCAAGTATGTTCCGGTTTCCGGGGTTTTTCTTAAGACTCAGCCGATCTCAATAATACTATTGTTTGAATCGTGTCGGTTTGTCCTTCGATTTCCAACTTTCCTAGACCTTTTTCCAAACTATTGGGAACCGTTCTGAGCGTGCCAATTACAATTGGTATTAACTTAACTCTCATGATCCACAACATTCTTAGTCCTCCGGCAAGATCAAAGTAGTTTCGTTTTCTTTGATTTCTCTCTGTGGTACGCTAGCAAATTTGATCTTATTTTCTGGTTGGGATTTAGAGATTTGTTCGTATCTCAAATTCTCAGAAAATTGGATGCATCTAATTCACTAGGATGGAGTCTGGATTATGCATACACCATTTACTAGTATGTTTTGATTTCATTTTCTTGCATAGTTCCCACTCGATCACCTTCCCTGTCCAGTCATGTCTTATCTTATACTCTTTTTGCGCTAGTTTGCTACATTCGCTTATTATGTGATTAATCGTTTCGTCTTTCTGACTACAAAACTTAAACTTGCTATTCTGTAGGTGATTATCGATTTTCACTTTCGTATAATATGGCGTTGTTTTGCCTGCAATTAGACGAGATTCAGTTTCCTTATTTAGGTTTCCTTTTCGTAGCCACTTCCAGGTCTTCTCTTGTACGATTTCGCCATTGTCAAAATGATAAAGAGTTTCATTATTTAGAAGCTGGTTACTAGCAGTAACTCTTCAGACTATGCAGCCAAGTTTAACACCATTAATTATAATTATCAAGTCGTGTTGATAGTACGGACTTCCCTCTCTCACACACTACCCATCCCTTGAAAATCTTTTCTTGAATCCTATTCAATGTCTGTACAAAGCTGATATGAGTAACCAATGCTGCACGTCTATGTGTATACATCTCTAAAAATCGTCGCTTTTGTGTTTCTCCTTATTTTTTCTCGTAGAGTCTCGAATGCCTTATTTGATGGCATATCAACCTTCTCGGGTTATTTGATGCTAAATCCACCATTTTAGAAGGACCGTAGTGGTGCTTTTTAATCCATAGATGGGAGGTTAAGGGACGGGGCCATACCTTTCCTAAGGTGTCTGTCCGAAAGTGAACGTAAAAGCACGACTGGAGTTCGAACTCACGTACTACGATTCCGCAGTCCAGCGCGTTAACAATTACACCAATTAAACATAAACTAAACATCTCGAGTGTCCGCATGATGTGTTTTTAATTTTTAATTGACAAAAATTAGCACATGAAGAAGGCCTGAAAATACAGCTGCTGAAACGTTGTGGGTAAAGGGATTAAGATGAATATAGCAGTCCACTATAGCATATAATCAAGAAAGAAAGAGACCAAAAAATCTCTCTCCTTTTTGTCAGGAAAACACCGGAACGGTTAAGAGAGAGATAGAGAGAGAGAGAGAGAAAGAGAGAGACGTAGGACTGCAATTATTAACACCGCGGTGGGGACACATATTAATATTTACACCAAGTTGTGATAGATCTGTATTCAGAGCCCAACTTAGTACTTCTTTGACGGGATTACTGTGTAACTTCTCAACAGGCTGCCACTGACCTCAAGGGTCAATGCTCAAGGCGGCTTCTACTCTGATTGACCACTTTTCCTGACTGACCACCTATCCTGTGAATCTGTGTGTCGACTGCGAATCTCTAGTCATTATATAATCTTTTCAACGCCAACACATTTCCATTCGGGTCTCCATTCACATAATTTATTTCCGTTGTCACCTTGTTTATCCCAAGACCCAGGTACGATATCCTGTTTAGAAATCCACAACTAAAATGCTATCATAGTTCACCATGTAACACCACAATGTGTGGTTGAGAATGATATCCATGTCTCATTCCAGAAATACAGACAATAGCTGCTTTTGTCTGAACTGTTTTAATCTTTAAATTCTTTCACCTTGCAAAATCTGACTTTTTTAAAAATTGGAGTGATAAGTTAGTTTTCTGATAAAGTTAAAAAAAAAAGTAAATATGGTTTGTTTTGAACCAAATGTCATTCAGCTACCGTTTATTGTTAATAAAATATAGTCTTAAAATTTGGAATAATTTGTCATCGTGTGGCATTATTCTGCAGCTCTACAGGCTTTTGCCGAGGTTGAGAATGTGACGGACTACACATGATTGTGAGATTTCCTACACACCTGATACTCTCCAATGATTAATTCGTTGGATTCACCTCTATGGCTTCGAGCACAGCCTCTGACTGTTTTAGATCTACTTGACATTGTCTGATCGTTTACATTCTTGCAGCCTGAGGAAATATTCTTGAACAATCTGGTGACTGTACTGCAGTGGTTTTCAATCTTTTTTGCCACCACCCTTCACCGCCGGACCAAAATGCCAGATCCCCCCTCTTCTAACGAACACCAGAACGACGGTAATGTTAAATGTCATGAGAATTTTTTGATTCTTCAATCTCAAACAGTTGGAAGAGTATAAAAAAACAGAGCTTAAGGCAACCCGAAAGATAAATTAAGAAGTGGAGAAGAAATGAGAAATAAAAGTAACGGAGTTAAAAAGGGACAGAAAGTTTAACGTCGCAGCGAGAACGGGAAGTAAATAAAGGGGAAATCGGTGACCAGGGGAAAATTGTCTCTTAGGAAGAGAGTTCTGGATATGGACGTGACACGTACGTCTAGTTGCAGCGACTGGGAGACTCTAAGTTAAATCGTCCCGTTTTTCCGGTCATTCTACAAACACCAACGTCACATTTTACTGTAATTGCTCCAACGTCCCCTTCACGAGTTCAACGCCCCCATCCGACTGTTTACTCGCCAGCGCCCCTCTGAAAGTTCATATCGACCCCCGGGGAGCAGTACCGCCCACTTTGAAAACCACTGCTATACTGTAATCAACTGCACTTCATTTATCGCAAATATTTTTGTCGCTTCCGCGGCGTTAAGGTCAGTGAACCACCATCTGTAAATTGAGTTTATGTATGTATTTATACGTATTTAGTTGTAGTCGCACCCTATTGTAACATCGCCATGGGAAAAGGTAACGAACACACGAAACTCTGTTTTAGTTCACAAGTACAAAAGTATATTGTCTACTACAAATTTTTAATAGTCGTGGGGAGAAAGAAACAGAGTAGGAAAATTGAGTCACCCCGTTAGCTGAACAAAGAGAAAAAATGTTATGAGGAGAAAAAAGATCAGGCACAGACTTTGGACTTTACTTCTGTGGGTTTTTTTTTGTTGTTTTTTTTTTGTAGTTCTAACATATTTGTTTGCTGGTTTCTTCTCCACAGCATCGCATCTGGTGTGTGACCCCTTTTCGGAGCTCAACCCAAAATGTTGGCCCTAACCCTCGGCTACCTACACATTGCCGTATGTAATCTTCGACTGACTGTCTTTATCTCATTTCGTCAAGCTTCTTACTAACTTTCAAACCGGAGTCGTCCCCTTACTTCCGTTTGGTATCAGAGTTTTGACATATTCATTTCCGGTAGTTCCAAACCTTCGCCGAAGATTTGGGACCTCCTGTTTATTTTTTAGTTATTCTTAGTCACTGGAGTAATTCATCCGTGACTGGCTTACCTACAACGTGTGCTTTTGCCTGACTCTTCAACGGTAAGCTGGCTGTTCTGTGGACTCTCTATATGCCTTTTTCTTACTTTTTTCTTCTTTTCTTCTTTCCAAGAAATTATCTTCTTTTCTCTTTAGGACTTGGACCTACCATAAGCCTTGCAATGACGATGCACAATTTCGAACTAGTAACTATGAATTTTTGAATTATTCTTCATTGCACATTCATCTGTGTTACTTTTAAAATATACGAAGTAAAGCAACTCACAAAATACCAGCATGCCAATTATCAGCATATTAACAACCACATCGTTTACGTACGACTTGAATCTCTGAAGTGGAGAAAGACCCCTCCAATAAGTGTCCTAGATATGACACTAAACAATCTCATAGAGACACGAAGTACCCATTCATTTCCATCATTCTGGCCTAGAGAGGTAGCTCCTGATTGTCAAATAGAACTGTTTGACATTTAAACTATGTACTGAATAGTTAAAAATAGAACTTTTTTTTATCTCTGCAGTGGAGAAAGACCGCTCCAATGAGTCTCCTAGATATGACACTAAACAACCTCATAGAGAGGTTCCAGTAATTGTGGAACTTTAAGGGACACGAAGTACTCATTCATTTCCATCACTCTGGCCTGGAGCGGTAGCTCCTGATTGTCAAATACAACTGTTTGACATTTAAACTATGTACTGAATAGTTAAAAATAGAACTTGTTTTTATCTCTGCAGTGGAGAAAGACCGCTTCAATGAGTCTCCTAGATATGACACTAAACAATCTCATAAAGAGGTTCCAGTAATTGTGGAACTTTAAGGGACACGAAGTATCCATTCATTTCCATCACTCAGGCCTGGAGGGGTGGAATTGTTTGACATTTAAACTATGTACTTATGCTAAACTGAATAGATAAAAATAGAACCGTTTTTATATTTAACTGTCTGTAAACAAAAACTATACTCATGCTTAAGTGAATTGTTTGAAATAGAACTGTTTTACAGGTAAGTGCAAGTAAACAAATAACTGATGTTTAATTGATTAATTGTGTGATTAATATGCAAAACTGAATTGTCCGAAATAGAACTGTTTGATCATTTGGCTGTATAAAACCATTTAACTGTGTGAAAAAATAACCCCAGGTTCGTTTAAAAATGTTATCGACAAAATGTCTTACGAAATCATATATTTAATATATATATGTATGAAAGGCATTTACCATTGAATGACCTACAATGGTCGATATGTTATAAATTAAATAAACAAGCGAAGGCTGGAACTGACTCGGTCATGTGCCATACCCGCTACAAACAAGCATGTACTAAAATATTTTAAATCTTTTGACTCACTTAAGTATTTATTGTTCAGAAAAAATTAATATACCTTCTTTTCGCTTTAATTAATTTCAAAGTTTCGATTAGGTCATTTTTATTATTCGAGGATTGGTGTATATATGTATACATATATATATATTGATATATACATATCTTTATTATATATATATCATATATACATATGATATATATATATATATACATATATATATATAATATGTGTATATATATATATATATATATATATATATATATATATAGTCCTTATTTGCTATTATATATATATATATATATATATATATATATATATATATATAGAGAGAGAGAGAGAGAATAAGGACTATTTTGCATAAACAATGCCTCGATGCAGCAATAGCAGAATAGGTATAATTTTGTCAAAATTTTAATTTGATATTAATCGAAATACTTGTGTTGTAATTTTTGTGATAAAGACGGCTATAATCACTCAAACTGTAGCAGTCATTATATATATATATATATATATATATATATATATATATATATATATATATATATATACATATCTTTATTATATATATATCATATATACATATGATATATATATATATATATATATATATATATATATATATATATACATGCACCTCTCTACTCCCGCAAATACCATTAAGATTCACTTTTATATGAAAGTTATCTTTGTTTATCTAAGAATCTTAACGTAAATTTAGTCGCAACACCTACAGACTCTCTCTCTCTCTCTCTCTCTCTCTCTCTCTCACACACACACACACACACACACACACACACATATGCATGCACACATTGAAATGATTATGAGAGTAAAGACCAGAAGAATATGCTGAAGTAAGCAAGCGACACTTTTGGTCTGACACGAAAATTATTAATTTTCTTTTTAGTTTAACATATAATAAAGCGATTTAAGTTTGAATTTACTTTTCTTAACTTACGAACGTATCGTTCAACTCTCAAGAAGTAAAAATGTAATGTATTTACAAGATTGTACACGGTGCCTAAAAATATATATTGAAAAGTCAGAATAGCTATATTATTTTAGGCTGAACTACAGACACAGAATCTAATCGTAAGTTATTATAAACTAATCCCCAGAGAAAAATATTTCCGCTCAGAAGACTTTGGCTTTAACACAAATGGCAAATTCAACATCATAACAAGGATTCAAGAAGAGGAACAAAAATTCTTTGGAGAATATCACGAAGATGACTGAAACCCACCAAAATAGATACATAAAATGTCACCAAAACTAGTAAACATACCTCGACAGGAATATCTCATCTACTGAAAGAGTAGAATACTATTTACTTGTTATCAATCATTTCGCGCCAGTAAAATAATCATACACTATTGTAATAAGTCGTATAAGAAAGTCTAGATAAAATCATTCGGTTAAAAATCCCCCAAATTCACTCAATATTGCCAAGCTGGACCCGTGCCATAATGGATATACATATGTATATACGGAATAAAAAGACATGTTGGGGAAGATAATCGAGAGTGACCCAATAGCTCCCTTTTCAATAGCTGCAACACTAAGGTGTAGGGAAGGTCGCTGCTCCTTTCCCTAGATTGATACACTTTACCCATGATGTAACGTAATGGCCAAGGAATTTCGGTTCATGCTTTTGAGTTTAGTAAGGCTGAGAACCTTTCGGCTCAGCACATGGGTTAGTTAGGTGCAAACCTTGATGTAGGTGGTAACGCACGCGCGGGGCCGACGTACCACTCAGAGATGTCACAATAGCCCGAGATGAGGAACGGAGTGACAGGGTGCGGGTGACGTCACGCACCGGATGCACGCGGAGGTTTGTGGGAGATTTGAAGAAAGTTGGGGAGTTGAATACGAGACGCCAAACAAGGAGGATCGACTTTTAGAGCTCGCAGACGCGAGGCGAACTTGCGCCCTATGGGGGCCGCTCGAGATGGGGGCCAAATTAATAAGACAGCATAGAAGATTGTGTCTCTCCTCCTTATGTCGAAACCTTTAACTCAAAGTTAATAAAAAGGTTTCGTGCCTGAACAAGAAGTCGTTACGTGTTTTCTAATTCCGAGATTCCTATGTTCTTCATGTGTTCTATCGTTATTAACATTATATGTCCATTTCGCACATGGCGTTAATTGTGGCTATGGAACATTGATCTTTACCTTATAATGCTGAGTGTTCAGTAAGGAGATATCATGTACCATATTTTTTGTCTTCGGTATCACTCAACCTGGGATTGAACTCCGGTCTCCAGGGCCATTGGCGAACTCTCTACCCAGTAGACCAATGGGCAGGTAAAACGTATATTTTTTGCATAATATTTTAACAACAATTGTTTATTTAAATATTGTTCTCCTAAAACAATTAGTGCAGTATTTCGGATTTTTGAATAAACGTTTATCGAAAAATTTAAAATTTATCTTCTCACGATTGTCTTCAGTATTTTTACGGTCAATCTATGTTAAACATCTTCTAAAGCTGCTAAATTTATGGCATATCCATATTTTTTATGGGGGTTGTTAAATATTTTGGCGTTACTCAGATATGTTGGTTGCTTATCATATTTACCAACCCCTCCGCTAGGGCAGCATATGACACAAGGTCAATTTTTAAGCGGAGTTTAACAGATTTGAATTCAGAGTATTCCTTCTCCTAGACTAGTTGCCTCACCAAGGCTGAAGAATCCTGTCTGTCCTATTATTTACCCATAGCTGGAGGGAGAATAATTGGATTCATACCTTTCCCATGGGTATTAGTGCTATATGAAATGCAATCAGTCTCATCCAGGATTTGAACTCGTGTCACCGTGTCCATTTCCTACGATGATAACCATTACACCACGGTCACCTCCCAAAAAATTGAACAAATTACTATAAAATGGCAGATCAAGAGCCCATTTAGCTGGGAATGTAGGATACATAGACTGCGTCTCTGCTGAGGAGTAAGTCGATAACGAGTGTCCTAGATATGACAGAATAGGAGTGATGGGGGAATACGGAAAATCCATTTATTTTCATTGCTGCCAGGTACACTTTGTCCAGGAATGGTATTACTTGATAGGGCCTTATCTATGGATAAAATAGAACTGATTGACATTTAAACTGTGTGCAAACAAATAACTTATGCTGAATCCAATTGATTGATATAGAATTGTTTGATCATTTAACTATGTGTAAACAAATGACAGAGGTTTAATTGATTGTTAATTATATATAGCAATACTTGGAACTATTTAACAGTGATAATAAACGAGTAATGTTGAATAGAATTATTAGTATTGATTAGCAATACTTGAATTGAATCGTTACTTTTACATAGTGATGCAGAAGATTATTTATTTAACTGTGAGCAAATAAAACTTTTTATGTTGGACTGAAATATTTGAAATCGTATAAGTAAGTAAAAAACAACAAATGGTTAAATAGAACTATTTGTTTTAGAATATTTGTGTACCATATTCACAATTAATGCTATGTGCGAAATGGACATATAATGTTCATAACTATAGAACATATAAAGAATATAGGAATCTCGAAATTCGAAAACACGTAACGACTTCTTGTTCAGGTACGAAACCTTTTTATTAACTTTGAGTTAAAGGTTTCGACACAAGGAGGAGAGACACAATCTTCTATTCTGTCTTATTCATTTGGCCCCCAACTCGTGCGGCCCCCATTGGGCGCAAGTTCGACTAGCGTCAGTGAGTTCCAAAAGTCGATTCTTCTCGTTTGGCGTCTAGTACCCAACAAACCCATGCGCTGAGCCGAAAGGTTATCAGCCTAACTTACTCAAAGGCATGAACCAAAATCCCTCGGCTATTATATAACATACCTATCCAACCACAAATAAAATCATTTGTCATCGATGATGACAAATTATTTTCTTAAACTATTGTGCCGCTCCTCATCATGTCGAACTGAGTAACAAAATTTTCAGCAATACAATTTCAATAAAATAATACAATAAAAAACATGCGTCAGTCCCAAGCTCAAAAGTCACTGAAATAAAAATAAAAAGTGTTCGTATTGTCCTTCGTTTTCTTTCTTTTTTATTTTCTTTTTCTTTTTCCGACCACATTTTCTGGTTCTTTTTTCACTCTTTTTTTTTCATTTTTTCAACAGTCTTTAATTTATTCTCTTATTTTTTTATGATTTTTTTTTAAATCTCAGGTCAATTGCTCATGATGTCTTTTGCACTTTTGCCTTCCTTCTACGTCCATACTCATTACTTCTAACTTTATATCTCTTTCTCTCATAATCTCTGTCGTTAATTAATGTACACATTTTAACCTTCCACAACCAAGCATAGCTCGTAATCAAACCAAAATACAAGTTTCCCCGTTTTTTCCAAATTTTGACCACCGTCAAACGGTCTATCAAACATATTTTCAACAGCTTACGAGTACCCTTCTTTCTTATCTTCTTTCTTTTTTTCGCCCTTAAATACTGGGTGTTCTTTTCTAAACCACCCAAACCTTTATCAGCTCACTCAATAAAATTTCTCCCTCGACACAACTCAAAATCGAATCCGCGAATTTTCCAAACACATCTAATGAGACCACCAAAACTCTGCGCATATCTTAAATAACTAATCTCCAAACCCATGTTTTTCCGAACATCTTCCTCAACAAAACCTCACAGTCCCACTCCAGGGGGGAACTCACAAAATAACCGTCTGCCCTGTCAGACACAATAAACACCCGTCTCTTCGTTGCTCTGCCTCTATGGCGAGATATCCGAGACAATTTTGCAGTCTATACGGACAACGAAACGTCCGAAGCATTCCAACCGTGCCTCCGACTTTTTCGGACTCGACAACTTAAACAAAACCCGGCCTGATTTCTTCAGCGCCCAAAATATCGATTCTCCAACATCGAAACCTGTCCCAAAGGTCCTAACCACAGATATGCGAATTTTTTCCGGCAATCCCATCGATGAGCGAAATCTCCAAGGTCTCGAATCAAAATTCTAATCTCCGAATATTATTAGCCCGGACCACCAACAAGTTACTACAAATTTTCATTCTTAAAAACGTTATTTACTACAAACTTCACCCACAATGACCCCGTCTATCGAAAATTCATTCATAAAAATATTGTTTATTAAGGCAGTCCATCATGTGCGCGACACAATCCTCTGTCCACACAGCGACTGTCTTTCTTTCTTCTTCTCTGCTAGCTTAATTTTCTGTTACTCTTTCTTTCTCTCCTCCCACCACGGTACAATGTCACATACAGTAGTAATCATAATTTTCTATGTTACCAACGATTTTTTTTTAAATTTTAGAATTAGTTTCAAATCTATCCTCCACAACCATTCAAACTCGTAAAATTCCTTCATAAAAATTCGTTATTACTATAAAATTTCTTAACAAAATATTGTTTACTATTGCTGTCAATCATGTGTGCGACACAATCCTTTATCCACACAGCGACTGTCTTTCTTTCTTCTTCTCTGTCACTGCGTGTTTATTTCTCTGTTACTCTTTCTTTCTCTCCTCCCACCACGGTACAAAGTCACATCCAGTAGTAATCATAATTTTCTATGCTACCAACGATTTTTCTTCTTTTTTTTTTAAATTTTAGAATTATTTCCAAATCTCTCCTCCACAACCATTTAAACTATATTCGTGAGATTAAACTATGACAGACGTAAATGAGCAAATACCTTCTTATTCTTTTTCTTTTCTTCATGCCTTTTTTTTCTTGGGGTTGAGTTGTGCTACTTCTTTTTTTCTTTTCTTTTCACGCCCTTTTTTTCTTCTTTTTTCTTTTGGAGTTGCGCTGTTTTTCCTCTTCTTCTCTTTTCGGTGTTGTACTTTTCTCCTTTTTCATTCTGATGGGTGTCGCATTTGTTCTTCTTGTTTTTGGCCTTTTTTTTTCTTGGAGTTGAGTTGTGTTGCTTCTTCTTTTTCTTTTCTTTTCACGCCTTTTTTTTTCTTCTTTTCTTTTATTTTCACGCCTTACTTTTTTTTTCTTTTGGGTTGCGCTGTTCTTCTTCTTCTCTTTTCGGTGTTGGACTTTTCTCCTTTTTCTTTCTGGGGGGTGCCGAATTTGTTCTTTTTGTTTTTGGTCTCTTTTCCTTGTTTCTTATTTTCTGGGGCCTTGTGTTTTCTCTCTCTCTTTCGATTGCCTGAACAAGTCGCTCCTAAATAGATTCCTCATTGTTCTTAGCCGATTCTCTGATCGTCTCCGTGGAACCATGGTAACCCAGTCGTACTATACCCATGATACGGATATGCCTAGCTCTGGCGCCAAATAATCATATGTTACATAGCCATATACACGAATATGGCCATGTGCGAAATGGACACATAATGTTCATTACGATAGAACATATAAAGAACATAGGAATCTCGGAATTCGAAAGCACGTAACGACTTCTTGTTCAGGTACGAAACCTTTTTATTAACTTTGAGTTAAAGGTTTCGACATAAGAAGGAGAGACACAATCTTCTATGCAGTCTTATTCATTTGGCCCCCGTCTCGAGCGGCCCCCCAATAGGACACCAGTTCGCCTCGCGCCTGTGAGCTCCAAAAGTCGATCCTTCTCGTTTGGCGTCTAGTACTCAACTCTAACTTTCTTCAAATCTCCACAAACCTCTGTGCGCTTCCGGTGCATGACGTCACTCGCACCCTATCACCCCGTTTCGTCTCGGAGTATTGTGACATCTGAGTGACACCTCCATCCGCCCGTGCGCGCACGCGTTAACACCTGCCTCAATGTTGCACCCAACTAACCCATGTGCTGTGCCGAAAGGTTCTCAGCCTAACTAAACTCAAGGAATGAACCGAAATCCCTCGGCTATTATGTAACATTTGGAACCCATCAACTGTGTGCAAACAATAGTAATACTTACGCACGAACAAATTAGCTCTGACTCATTAAAAACTAAGATTTCCAACGAGCTATTGTTTAACAAATCGTATGTATAACCATTTAACTATATGCAATCAAATCAGGTCTGGTTCGTTTAGAAATATTATCTATAAACTATACTTTACAGATTATATATATATATATATTGTTATGGGGGACATATCCTACCATACCCCAAAGATGTACTCGTCTAACCTAAACATATTTTCGGAGCTAGCTCGTTCGGGGAAGACAACTTCTCGTTTCTTACGAGACATTTGACAGATAGACTGCAAGCCGAGAACGGCTAGTACTTCTTTTGTATGACTTCCCTTTTCTGCTAATAAAATAACGTTCAACTATCACCCGTTGTTTGAGTTGTTTTTCCACCGGTCTTATCGGAAGACCACCATATATATATATATATATATAAGAGGATTTGCAATTAAATATCCCACAAAGGTCGTTATGCCAGATCATAAGAAAACCGACTGGCAGGCCCGAAATATTATCATTACAATTCAAGAGAAGAGTTATTCGCGAAGTAAAAAGAAAATTTCAACATCAAAAATATTGAAATATCTTGTAGATGCTCTTTGCAGTACTTGAACAATTAGAAGGCACTTAAACAACGAAAAAATTAAGCATAAGAAAAGAATTCATCATCCAACGTTTACTATGAAGTACAAAGACAAACGACTGGAGTATGTTTGTCAAGATAAAACCATGAGTGCTAAAGAATGGAGAAAAGTTGTCTTCTCAAACGGAAAGAAATCCAGTGGAAACAATCCAGATGGCTTTAAGAAGTGCATTGTGGAGGAGGATATGTTATGATCTGTCAGGGGTGGGGCTTCTCATCTTCTTGAAAATTTAAACAACAGTTTATCAGGGGTTGACAAAAAGCAGGAGATTATGTGAAGATGCTAAATGATTTATCTCTCGCTCAATAAGGGCTACGTCTATGCGGAGAAAAGGGGATTTTTCATCAAGATAATGCTGCTATCCACAATGAATCAGTCACTAAAAGTTCAACTTCAGAAACTTGTTGATAGTATGCCTAGCTGAATTTTTAAGGTTATCAAAGCTAAAGGCGGATCTACAAAACATTAAATAAAAAAAATGCCTTTATATTCTATTGTTCTGCTTATTGGTCTTATTTTTATGTCAAAACAAAATTTTAAAAGTAAGCATAAATTCGAAGATGCATATAAAAATGATTTAGAATTTATTCATATTCTAAATTTGCTTTTATGCGTTAACTTCCATGTATCTGGTTTTCATAATTTAAAAATTGTAAACAATATATTTTTCTTTATTTTGAGGGTGGTTTTATGTTTTTGTCTAAGGGTATATATATATATATATATATATGGAAGAAAATAATGGATAGTAATCCAACAGGTTGTGAGAAAATATTGACAAGTAATCCAAATAGAAAGTGATGATTTATTGAGAAACAAAGTCGACACTATAGCGTTTCGGTTCTGCTGAACCATCATCAGGTCTATGAGGGGTTATATAAGTGGTGTTTAGTATAGACGGATGTATAAAAAGTATATATATATATATATGTATATTGAAAAGATAAACTGAAGAAATCTATATACTTGGTGTAGATGAAAATTTATTGTCTTTGCCGACAAGTGTTTAGACTAACATCTTTTTGTCATACATACAAGGTATTATATGAAAAATCATGTAACTATTTTACCCTGAAGATCACTTTTCAGTTTCCATGCGGAACATATTTCTATTATTATAGTTTTATCTTTATTTTTATACTTAGATAATTTCAAATTGAATATCTTGTATGAAGGCAGAATTTTAGTTGAAATACGTGTTGGCTAAGAAAATACATTTTCATCTACTCCAAGAATATATCTCTCTTCCGTTTATCTTTTCAACATATTTTTCTGATTCATTTCATTTTTTCTTTTTCTCACACACATATATATATATATATATATATATATTGCTAGTGGTCCTATTGAATACATATAATTAGCAAACATATATATTTGAGCCTTACATGAGACCCTGACAGGTACTACCACTTTAATTCCGTGTGAACATGAGAGTAATGGGAATGATGGGTCACACGACACTTCGCAGTTCTCAAGAACTGATGCTTTACAATCAAGTCGGGAGGACAGTTAAGATCTTTGAATACTTTCATGAACATTTGTGCTTTGGATGTTTCTTTGTTTAACGGCATATCAACTTTTGTAGGTTATTTAATGCCAAATTAATCCCTCTAGCTATGGAAACCGAAGCGAAAATCTACACCATTCTCCAGAAGATGTATATGCTGATTGGTGTTGTGGTTATCATCATTGATTACTTAAATGGTTTGAAATATTTCATCAATAGATATGGCGACACGAGTTCTATCTCAGTCAGAGGCTTTCTGCTTTTCACATTGCACTAATACCCTTGGGAAATATATGAATCCAATTATTCTCCCTCCAACTATGAACACATAGTACTTTTGTTTTGTTTTATGATACATCAACTATTGTAGGTTATTTAATGCCAAATCCATTTTATACAAATTAACAGTTCTATTTCAAACAATTCAGTTCAGCATAAGCACACAGTTTAGTTCTATTTGACACATAAATAAAACCCTATCAGGTGCTACCACACCAGGCCAGAATAGACCTGGGAGTAATTGTAATAAAGAAGTACTCCACATTCCCCAAAGCTCAAGCATTACTGGAGCCTCACCATCAGATTATTTAGAGTCATAACAGGACGTTCGTTTGAGGAGTCTTACACCACTGAAGAGATGCAGTCGGTGTATTCTGCAGCCCTAGCTGATTGAGACCAGCAAATAGAAGGGCAGAGTGAACTCTTTAACCTTTCTATAACAACCGGTCTATAGGAAAGAAAATTACTTATTCAAACCTGTTTAAACTCTGATGAGAAATTGACCTTGAGTCGCATCGTGCTTGATTGCGTCTGAAGATTTGCAATTACGCAGCTTACTCCATCTTTTTGCCTTTATATTTCCATCATAAAATATGATTAACTTCTAGCAATGTTTAATAACTTATATTGTTTCCTCTTCAACATCAATAAATTGCCTAGCTAGGCAAGCGCTTTGTCATGTGAGCTTTCTGTAACAGAGTAGAGGAATTCTTTGATGTCAAACTGCAATTTTATACTTACTTTTGCATGCAGTCCAATGAATAGACGCTTTTGTATTTTTCATGGCTTTACCCTTCCGCCAAAACTTTGTCTTATTCCTCACAATAAAACCTTATTGTTTCATTTTTGGTTGATTTAATAAATCTACACAGTGGATTGCTCTGTAAATCTATATATAAATTTCTATAGTTTTGAATGATTGTTGTCAAGCGCTACTTTCCTGATATTCCTAGTTTCAAATTAGGACGAGCAGTTGGCAAGAATTTTTCAATAGCAGGAGTTTACATAAAGAGTATTTGAATACCCTTTCAGAAAGTCTGCAACAACCATAGAAAGAATGAATCACTTCCGGATATGATACTCTTTTAATTATTGAATATTTTAGGTATTATATATATATATATATATATATATATATATATATATATATATATATATATATATATATATATACGTGGTGCATTCAAAATAGTTTTCAAACTTTTTTATACATGCATTTAAAATTGTCATAGACACTTGAAAATTCGGTATGTTATTGCTATGCACCTTATGAAATGACTGACCAATTTTTTCTGATTTCAGGTTAAAATGAATAGCTACAGCAGCAATTGGAATACAACCTACTAAAGCCTGATTGTCACAGCTAGGGAATTTCAAAAATGCAAATTGGACGTGAGGACACTTTAGAAGAACGATATGCAATAAAATTGTTTTAAACTTGGAAAAAATACCAGAGAAACGTATGGAATGCTTCAGACTGCTATTCGGCCATCTTGCTTGAATCGAGTATCAGTTTTTGAGTTGCATAAGAGATTCCAAGAAGGCATGGAGTCTTTGAGGGATGATGAGGAGGTGTGGGAGGAGTAAGGAAGTCAGTACTCCTGAGTTGATTGGCCAAAAGATTTAAGTTAGGGTTAGAGTTACTATGTTGTGGTTTTAAGGGAGTTCAGGAAGAGATTCAGTCGGAAGATGCCAGCACTCCTCAAGTCGGGTCAGTAGAAATTCCAGCAAGACAATGCACCAGTCATCAACTCCTTCCTTTTCAGAGACTATTTGACAAAGATGGGCATCAAGACAGTTCCTCAACCTCCCTTTAGTCCAGACCTTGCTCCCTGTGTCTTTTGGTTATTCCCTAAGCTCGGAGGAGATGAAAGAGGCCATTGACACGCTCACACAAGAGGACTTCCATGGGGCCTTCCAGAAGTTACTTGGAACGGTACAACAAGTGTATTGCAGCCAGACGGTGACTACTTCGAACGGGACTAGAGTTTCATGTGTGTACTATCAATAAAAATGCTCATACGAAAAAAGTCTTGAAACTTATTTAATGATCCTCGTGTATATATATATATAAGTTGGCCGACTGAAGTTACGGGCAACTCGAAGGCTCCCTTTTTAATAGTTACTCCACCGAAGTGTAGAGGAGGGTGGCACCTTTCCTTGAATTTCCCACTTACGTTTGATCCGTATCTTTTAATGCTGAGAGTTATGTAAGGAGTCATGAACGGATGAACCCTGGTCTCCCGGATCATTGCCGAACATATTACCACCGTGCCAATAGGCTGATATATGTTTTTGCATATGTGTGTGTCTCTTTGTGTGTGAGGAAGGTATAAACCTATGTATTGGCACAGTTTATTTACTTAGATTTCTTGCGTTTAAAAATCTTCTGAAACGATGCTATGAGAAAAAAATCTAAGCTATTGGCCTTATGGGTAGAGTGTTCGCCCATGGTCTGGGAGAGCGTGGTTTAATCTCAGGTAGAATCATACAAAAGGCTCAAAATATGGCACTTTGCCGCCTGCCTTAACACTCAGTACTATAAGCTAAGGATCAAGGGTAAAGTGGAGGAATCCGGTGTATTGAGGGGGTACCTCCTCTACACTCATTGAAAAGGTAGCCTTAGGGTCACCCACGACTAAGGTCGCTGACTTTACTTTACATATATATAAAGATAATGACGGTATATACTGTATGAATACACACAGACATAAATATGTGTCAATGTGGATATTTGACAATGATTATAATATATAAATATGTATGAGTATGTGTGTGTGTGTGTGTGTGTGTGTGTGTGTGTGTGTGTGTGTGTGTATAAATTGAAATATCAGTACAGCCTAGGTCTTAGTCTTTTGTGAATTGAGTAAAAAAACACAATCCCCTGACATGAGATCGTGAGAAAACATTTTAATGATATATATATATATATATATATATATATAGGTGATTTTAGCGACATACACATATAAACAAACGTATACATTCATGTATGCGTGTGTGTGTATGTGAATGTGGATATTAGACATTGATTATTTTAGCAAAACGTATATGTATGTGCGTAGGTATGTGTAAGGAAGCTAAATCTAATAATATTTCTAGTGTAGAACTACGCTTATATAAAAAATTGGGTGATTCTGTTCTTCGTAAATATGATAAAATATTCCCCAATACAATGGTAGAAATAGTATAAAATATAATAAAGTACAGTTTTGATTAACAGAATTTGTAGATTTTAAATTATAACATCGTTTGCCACTTTCAATGATCCCTATAACTTTATAAACAACCACTGGAATCGACTGTTAACCTCCGCCCAAGAATACTATATAGGACGTATTTTATATATATATATATATATATATATATATATATATACAAAATAAAAAATGATAAAAAAAATCATAAGGCAATTATATAACATATATACATATATATAGGCAAGCGAGCGACCACATCACTTATAGGACCAAGAGCATTAAAAACGCTAAATAGCGTTGAGAAAATACAACCTAGAATGATGGCAGCTACTTTTAATGGCAACCCCAGAGCAACAATCATCTCATGCTACAGTCCCACCAACGTTAGTGAAGAAACTGAACTAGTCACCTTCTACGATGAGTTATCCTCATTAGTGCGTAGCATCCCGAAACACAACATGTTAGTCATTGGCGGAGACATGAATGCCCAAATCGGGAAAAACGGAAACAACAAATAAAGCCTCCACCACACGTCAAATAGGAATGTGCAACATCTAACAGATTTCATGATAGAAAATAGATTAGCATGCCTCAATACAAACTACCAAAAAAGGAAGGGAAAACTATGGACATACACGTACGCAAACAATACTAAAGCTCAGATAGACTACGTCCTTATAAACAAGAAATGGAAAAATAGTGCAGTGAATTGCGAGGCATACTCCTCTTTCGAGGGTGTGTCCACCGATCACCGAATAGTCACGGCGAAAATACGGTTAAGCCTACGAAAAAACGCCAAACGAACAGCGACCACCAAACACTATGACTGGGCCCTATTGAACAACAGAGATATAAGAGATAAATACGTATTAGAATTAAGAAACAGATTCGAAACACTACAAGAAAAGACGGAAAAAAGTACACCAAACGACGAATATGAAAATTTCGTCAATGCACACCTCGAGGCAGCAGCGAAATGCATTCCAAGAAAACTCAAAACTAAATATAGAGTCCCTTGGGAAACTTTAGCGGCGAGAGAAAAACGTGCACTAGTGAAAACAGCCTCCAAAAACTATCGAAAAAAACCAACAAACACAAATGCCTTAAAACTAAAAACGCCACAATATCAATTAGCAGGCGTATATATAAAGGAACAGACAGAATACATTCAAAATCAGATAGATAAGATTAGAGACTCGGTGGAAGATAGACAATCTAGAATTGCCTGGCAAACAATAAACGAAGTGAGTAGAAGAAAGAACACAGCTAAAGCAAAACTGAAAGCAGCAAACCAACAAGAAAGAATAAAACTGTGGAAACAGCACTTTGAAAACTTACTAGGAAACCCACCGAAAATAACACATGAACCAATCACCAGAATAATTAGCAAACAATTAGACATTAAACTAACACCGTTCACACAAGAAGAACTCGACCCGGTTCTCAGAAAAATTAAAAATATAAAAGCTGCAGGGCTGGACGAAATTCCCCCGGAAGTATTGAAGACCAGACAATTCGATGACATACTGCTCCAACTCTGTCGCAGTATACAATCAAAATCCGATAGATAGATGTATGAAAGGATGCATACTCCCCTTCCCTAAAAAGGGGGACCTCGGATTAGCCAAAAACTACCAAGGCATAACACTTACATCCATAGCAGCCAAAACTTGCAATGCCCTACTACGAAACAGCATAGAACCCAAAATCGACAACATACTTAGAAAAAACCAAAATGGCTTCCGAAGAAATAGATCTACGACCTCACAAATATTAACTATCCGCAGAATCCTTGAAGGTGTACGGGCAAAAAACCTACAAGCGACATTAATTTTTGTCGACTTTACCAAGGCTTTCGATTCCATTCACAAAGGAAAGATGGAACAAATCCTACTAGCGTACGGCATACCTAAAGAAACCGTAGCGGCAATAACGATTCTCTATAGAAACACTAAAAAAAAAGTACGATCACCAGATGGAGACACAGAATACTACGACATTGTAGCAGGAGTACTACAAAGGGACACGCAGGCTCCGTACCTCTTTATCATTTGTCTAGACTACGTACTTAGAACATCGATTAAAAAATCAAAGAGAATGGCTTCGAACTGACGAAGAAAAGAAGCAGAAGGTACCCAGCAACAACAATTACCGACGCCGACTACGCCGATGACATTGCGATACTGGCAAATACACCTAACCAAGCAGAAACACTACTGCATAGTTTGGAACGAGCAGCAGCAAATATAGGCCTCTATGTTAATGCACCCAAAACGGAATATATGCGCTATAATCAAACGGGGGACATCTCCACTCTAAAATGAACCCCTCTTAAACTAGTAGACAAATTCACTTACCTAGGAAGCAGCGTCGAATCAACCGAAAAGGACATCGAAACGAGGTTAGCGAAAGCATTGACAGCTATCAATAGGTTATCGATTATTTGGAAATCAGACATAACCGATAAAATGAAACGCAGTTTCTTCCAGGCAGTGGTCACATCGATACTGCTATATGGCTGCACTACATGGACGCTAACAAAACGGCTGGAGAAGAAGCTAGAGGGCAATTACACAAGAATGCTACGTGCAATCTTAAACAAGTCCTGGCGCAACACCCCACAAGACACCAATTGTACGGCCACCTGCCACCTATCACGAAAACTATTCAAGTTAAACGAGCCAGATATGCAGGACACTGCTGGAGAAGCAGGGACGAACTCATAAGAGATGTACTCTTATGGACCCCCACACATGGCCGTGCAAAAGCAGCACGACCAGCACGAACATACATTCAGCAGCTATGTGAGGATACGGGATGTTGTCCTGAAGACCTACCTAGGGCGATAAACGATAGGGAGGAGTGGCGAGAGAGGGTCAGGGATATCCGTGCAACCAGCGCGATATGATGATGATATATAGGCAGCATTTCTTCGTTAATGCAAATTTCATTAAACATAATAGACATTTTATGTTGTTTGTATCCCGACAACACACCAATATTAGAACATCAAAATAATAAACAAAAACTTCAGATTCTCGAAGCACTACATATTAGAAACCTGCAACCAATACTTAATAGAATTAATTTTCGAACCAGTGCTAATGTACTTAAATGTCTTTAGCTACTGGCACTAATTATAGAATTACATTTAAAAGCAAACGCCATAATTTTCAACGGCAAAGACGCCCTTACACAGTAGTAATATGCTAAAACAAAAGTTACATCACTTTTGTAATAGATCCTCCCCTGATGATGTCCCAAAGGTGGGCAGAAAGTACTAGGGATACATACAACTATGGACACTACATAAATCAATTCCCCCCGAATATGATAAAAGTAATACGGGAATTCGAACGGATCCAGAAGAAAATATGTAGACATAAAATATCTATTATGTTTAATGAAATTTGCATATATATATATATATATATATATATATATATATATATATATATATATGTTATATAATTGCCTTAGGATTTCTTTTATCATTTTTCGTTTTGTAAATCTTACCCTTCGGTTTAGTTAGGCTGAGAACCTTTCGGCTTAGTGCATGGGTTAGTTAGGTGCGCACATTGAGTGCATCTGTTCACGTGCGCGCGGAGAGGATGTGACAATCACAGATGTCACAATAAAAACCCTGATAGAAAATAGGACGGGGATGAGAATGACGTCATGCCCGGAAGCGATGGGCTGAGGATTTTGGAATTTGAAAAAAACAGTGAGTTGAGATTCGACGCTAGAGGAAGAAAGTCGATTTTCGGAGCTCGCCGAGGCCAAACCAATAGTTTGCGGCGTGGTGCCGCACGTAGTGGGGTCAGATGGAAAAGTCAGCATAGAAAGAAATTGTGTCTCTCTCTCCTCATGTCGAAAAACTTTAAACTCAAAAAGGTAAATGAAATGTTTCGTACCTGAACCAATTTCGTGTTTTTCCGATTCCCAATGTGTATTTCACATATTCATATCTTAGTCATATTTTTGGACTTATGTATATTGCATATATATATATATATGGCCCATCCGGCCATATCTTAGTCATATTTTTGGACTTATGTATATTGCATATATATATATATATATATATATGGCCCATCCGGCTGGGGATGCAGAATACATCGACTGCATCTCTACAGAAGGGTAAGACTCCCCTAACGAGTGTTCTGAATATGACACTAAACAATCTGATGATGAATATTTGGTAATACTGGAGCTTTGGGGAATGCGGAGTTAACCTTTATTCACATCACTCTCAGGTCAACTCTGCCCCCGAGTGATTGAATCTAATAGGGTCCTATCTCTGGGTTGAATAGAACTAATCTGTGTACTTATACTATACTGATTTGTTTGAAATAGAACTGTTTTTGAATAGAACTAAACTGTGTACTTATGCTAAGCTGAACTGTTTGAAATTTTATCGGCGTTGAATAACTCGAGAAGGGTGGATATGCAGGAAAACAAATCAACCAGCCAACCAACTATATATATATATATATATATAGGACATATAATCAAAATATATATTGGGGATATGGGCTTGCAAGGTGTACAAGTGATCTTAGTCATCATCATCATCATCATATCGTGCTGGTAGCACGGATATCCCTGACCCTCTCTTGCCACTCCTCCCTATCGTTCATCGCCCTAGGCAGGTCTTCAGGACAACAACCTGTATCCTCACATAGCTGCTGAATGTACGTTCGTGCTGGTCGTCCTGCTTTTGCGCGGCCGTGTGTGGGGATCCATAAGAGTACATCTCTTATGAGTTCATCTCTGCTTCTCCAGCAATGTCCTGCATGTCTGGTTCGCCTAACTTGAATAGTTTTCGTGATAGGGGGCAGGTGGCCGTACAGTTGGTGTCTTGTGGGGTGTTGCTGCCAGGACTTGTTCAGGATTGCACGCAGCATTCTTGTGTAATTGCCATCTAGCTTCTTCTCCAGCCGTTTTGTTAGCGTCCATGTAGTGCATCCATATAGCAGTATCGATGTGACCACTGCCTGGAAGAAACTGCGTTTCATTTTATCGGTTATGTCTGATTTCGATATAGTCGATAGCCTATTGATAGCTGTCCATGCTTTCGTTAACCTCGTTTCGATGTCCTTTTCGGTTGATTCGACGCTGCTTCCTAGGTACGTGAATTTCTCAACTAGTTTAAGAGGGGTTCATTTTAGAGTGGAGATGTCCCCCGTTTGGTTATAGCACATATATTCCGTTTTGTGTGCATTAACATGGAGGCCTATGCTTGCTGCTGCTCGTTCCAAACTATGCAGAAGTGTTTCGGCTTGGTCAGGTGTATTTGCCAGTATCGCTATGTCATCGGCGTAGTCGGCGTCGGTAATTGTTGTTGCGGGGTATCTTCTGCTTCTTTTCTTCGTCAGTTCGAAGCCATTCTCTTTGATTTTGTCAATCGATGTTCTAAGTACGTAGTCTAGACAAATGATAAAGAGATACGGAGCCAGCGTGTCCCCTTGTAGTACTCCTGCTACAATGTCGAAGTATTCTGTGTCTCCATCTGGTGATCGTACTTTTACTTTAGTGTTTCTATAGAGAATCGTTATTGCCGCTACGGTTTCTTTAGGTATGCCGTACGCTAGTAGGATTTGTTCCATCTTTCCTCTGTGAATGGAGTCGAAAGCCTTGGTAAAGTCGACAAATATTAATGTCGCTTGTAGGTTTTTTGCCCGTACACCTTCAAGGATTCTGCGGATGGTTAATATTTGTGAGGTCGTAGATCTATTTCTTCGGAAGCCATTTTGGTTTTAGAAAGCCCCCCCCATACTTTAAAATACACTCATTTATCAACTTCAATATTTACAATTTCTGTCCCTTCGTTAACGTGAGAATCGTCAATGGAATTATCAACTTAGCCAAACAAAACAATTATACGATTGATTATGGGGTAGAGATAATCAAAAATTGTGAGAAATCCATTCTGGTCTATTTTAATCAAATGTAGAAAAAAAGGGTAATTTACAATTTTGATGTCTACATGGGATCCTTTGATGGGACTAAGGTTTATGAATCTATGTTGCGTAGCCATAGACACGAATATGGCCATGTGCGAAATAGACATGTAATGTTCATTACTATGGAACATATAAAGAACAGGAATCTCAAAAACACGTAACTCCTTCTTGTTCAGGTACGAAACCTTTTTATTAACTTTGAGTTAAATGTTTCGACGTAAGGAGGAGAGACACAATCTTCTATGCTGTCTTATTCATTTGGCCCCCAACTCGAGTAGCCCCCATCTCGAGCGGCCCCCAATAGGGCGCAAGTTCGCCTCGCGCCTGCAAGCTCAAAAATTGATCCTTCTCGTTTGGCGTCTAAAACCCCACTCTTATTTTCTTCAAATTCTCACACAAACTTCCGCGTGCTTCCGGTGTGTGACGTCACCCGCACCTTGTCACCCAGTATCGTCTCGGACTGTTATGACATCTGAGTGATACTTCCATCCGCTCGCGCGCACCGGCGTTAACACCTGCTTCAATCTTACACCCAACCAAACCATGTGCTGAGCCGAAAGGTTCTCAGCCTAACTAAACTCAAAGGCATGAACCGAAATCCCTCGGCTATTTCATAACATTTGTCGGTGGCTACTAACTGTTGTGTCAATCCAAAACAATTAATATTCATGATATATGCTTTTATATGGATGATTGGTTGTTAATCTTGCGAAAAGTCACTTCTAGACCAGTTGACCAAGAAGGAAAATTATTTTGTTCAAGTCTCATAATTTGAGATTAGCAGTGGTAAAAAACCTTGATTTCTTTTATACCATTTTTTGTCCTGATATAAGCCCTTCTGGAAACATTATACAAAATCTCAATATATTGATGTCAGTTTTGATCCTTCACCGGCGGATTATGCACTAATTCTTCCAAAAAGATCTTTGTTAAATAAATCCCTGATTTAAACCCAGCATTCCTTATCAGGACTCCAAAAAAGCGCTGACTTGAGTATAAAAACGAGAAGGATAATCTAGTGCAATTCGTCTTTTAACTAGGACAGTGGGACTGCCTCTTTTCTCAAGTTTCTTACGTATTTCAAGTATTGCCCTCTCAGTTATTCATTAAACCTAAATAATTTAACGTCTTGCTATTACGGAAGGAATAATGTTGATAGGTTTATCAAGGCATATAATAATAAAACCCTCAATACCAGTAATAAACACAAATTGGGTCGTAAATGTCGTGTCACTTGGATTGCACTTTCAACAGTAAATGCCTCGCTGACAACATCATATACAAAATCACAAATAGTGAACCGAACGTTTATTTTATGGCCTCCCAAAGTACTTTTAAAACCAAATAGTATGCCAACAGAATGTGGCCCAGTCAGCTGGGGCTGCAGAATACACCGACTGCTTCTCTGCAGAAGGATAAGTCTCCCCCTATGAGTGTCCTAGATAGGACACTAAACAATCTGGTGGTGAGACATCAGTAATGCTGGAGCTTCAGGGAGTGCGGAGTATCCCTTTTATTGCCGTTGCAGTTGGTAAGACCTGAGTGGGTCCTATTTATGGGTCAATGTTACACGGAATTGTTTGAAACAGAATTGTTTTTTTTACATTTACAATGCGAACATATGAAAAACTAAATTGTTTGAAAAAGAACTGTGTATATGTATGGCATTAAATGACTCTACAGTGGTCCGTGTACCATAACACCAAAACAAACCGAACCAATACGATAATTCTCTCTTATAAAAAAGATACCAAGATAATACCATTTTGTGTAGATATTATTAAAACAACGTTGAGGAGAACGGAGCTCTACCCAGAATTACTTGGTTCAATTCAAAACATGCCAAGTCTTATTCAGGTAGTGTTTCTCTATGCATTGCCCAGTCGCCCGGGGCAGTAGAATACACTGACTGAACCTCTGCAGAGGGGTAAGACCCCCACCAATGAGTGTCCTGGATATGACACTAAACAATCTGATGGTGAGGTTCCAGCAGTGCTGGAGCTTTGGGGAATGCGGAGTACCCCTTCATTGCCATCGTTCCCAGGTCCACTCTGTCCCGGAGTGGTAGCACCTGATAGGGCCCTATCTATGGGTTAAATAGAACTAACAGCATACTTATGCTAAAATGAATTGTTTGAGTAAACTGAATAGCTAGAAATAGAAATGTTTTTGACAATTAAACCGTACTTGCATTTAAATTGCGGGATTATGCTGAACCGAATTATTAGATATAGAACTGTTTTTCGACATTAAAACTGTATTTACGCTTAACTGTATTATTACATACAACTGCTTGAATAGTTAGAAATGGAAATGTTTTTGACAATTAAACTGTGTACTTATGCTAAACTGAATTGTTTTAAATAGAACAGATTATTTACTTAAAAATGGATTTGGTGTTAAATAACCTACAAAGGTTGATATGCCATAAAACCAAACAAAATAAACCAAACCTCTCTATGCAACATGTTTAAACGTATACATCAAGGCAGCATTTTCTCTTAGAAATATGTTTGATTAAATGATACAGACTCTTCGTTTCGCCCTGTATTATCTTTCATCCGTGTGTCTTCCAATGAGTCGTTCCACTTCTGGAGTCGTTCCAATTCTGGAGAAGGTGCCGTATTTTCCCAAGTACTTTGGGCCCCAACTGGAGTCATCTTCTGGGAACAGATAATGAAATGAGAAACAAAATGACGATATACATACATTTACGTAAAGAGTACCAGGAAGAAGGAGTGGGATGTGAATTTACAAAAAAAACATTTTTCTTGTGTCAAGAGGGAGAATTGATAGGAGAATTATTCAAAGTATTTTAGAATGTGGTTGCTCTATATGATTTTGATCTGGTTTGATTGGTTTGGTGTGTTGGGTTTTATGGCATATCAACCTTTGTAGGTTATTTAACGCCAAATCCATTTTTATGAAAATAATCATTTCTATTTAAAACAATTCAGTTTAGCATGAGTACACAGTTTAATTGTCACAAACAGTTCTATTTCAAACTATACAAGCAGTTATATATAACAATTCAGTCTACTGTAAGTACAGTTTCAATATCAAAAACAGTTCAATTTCAAATAATTCCGTGTAACATAAGAACGCAATTTGAATGTAAGTACAGTTTGATTATGAAAAACATTTCTATTTCTAGCTATTCAGTTTAGTCGAGCAGTTCTAATTTAGCTAATTTAGATTAGTATAGGTACAGATTTGGTTTTCACATAGTTACATGTCAAAACAGTTCTATGTTAAACAATTGAGTTTAGTGTAAATACAGTTTCAGTGTCAAAAAACAGTTCTATTTGAAATAATTCAGTCCAGCACAAGCACACAGTTTAAATGTAAGTACGGTTGTCTAAAACATTTCTATTTCAAGCTATTCAGCTTAATCAAACAATTCGGGTTAGCATAAGTATGCTGTTAGTTCTATTTAACCCATAGATAGGGCCCAATCAAGTGTTACCACACCGGGCCAGAGTGGACCTGGAAGCAATAGCAATGACGGTTTGCTCCGTATTCCCCAAGGCCCCAGCATTACTGGGAACTCACCATCAGACTGTTTAGTGTCATATATCAGGACACTCGTTGGGTGGGTAGGGTTTTCTAATCCCTCTGCAGCGGTGCAGTCAGTGTATTCTACTGCCCCGGGCGACTGGGCAAAATCTGGTTTGAATAAAGGGTTTTAATCTTTGTTTTGAAAGCTTCAAGAATTTAGAGTTTTGTTTTGTTTTGTTTTTATTTTTCTTGGTGTGATACGAAAATGTCTTCAGTCTGATATTTTTCTGTTTGGAGGAGGGACACGAACGTGTTTTGAGGTTTTGAGAAATGGAACAAGAGTCAGATATGCATTTATATTTCTCACTGTTTGTCATTTCTGTATTCGTTCCCCCGAAGATACTTCCCGTGAATGCCGAACGTACCTGGGAAACATACGGCACCTTCTTGAATTCATGCAATCGAGAAGTCAAATGGCTCATATGTAGATTTAAATGGCACAAAAATAAAATAGATGGAAACGAAGTGTTTGTCCTACTTTATAAAGTTTGTTTTGAAGATAAACCGTAATATCTTCTATTCAAAAATATAGCCTAGTCGGCTGAGGCATGGGTTAAGACTTCCCAACGAGTTTTCTGGATATAACTCTAAAAAACTTGATGTTGAGGTTTCAGTAATACTGGAGCTTTGGAGAATGCAGAGTACGCCTTTATTGTTATCGCTCCCAGGTTTACTCTGGCCCAGATATGGGTAAAATATAATTGTTTGACATTTAAACTGTGTGCAAAGAAATAATTTACGCTAAATTGAATAGTTTCAAATAGAACTGTTTGATTATTTAACTGTGTACAAGCAAATTTTAGATGTCTATCTGAATTTTACTTGTGGTATTAAGCAATAGTTGAAACTATTTATATTTGTTGACTTATGCTAAATTGATTTGTTTGAACTAGAACTGTTTGATCATTTAACTGAGTGTATCTACGAAATATGTTTACAAATCATATATATTTAATATATGTGTAAAAACAGGATTTGGCATTATGTAACTAACAAAGGTTGATGTGCCATAAAACCTAACCCTTATTCAAAAATACAAAAAGATTACTTCACGGACATACTGAATTATTTAGTAAGTTAAAAACCGAAAAATAAATTCTGATTAATATAATTGTTCTGGATTTATTGATCTGTTTCTCTGGGGTTTTTTCTCTGTTTGTTTTTTTTTTGTTTTGTTTGCTGTTCTTGTATTTTTCGGCTCTGAGAATGTTTTTTTTTTTCTGTTTTGTTTGCTGTTCTAGTTTTTTTCGGCTCTGAGAATGTTTTTTTTTTGTTTGTTTCTTATTTTTTGGCTGTTTTGTTTACTGTTCTTGTTTTTTTCGGCTCTGAGAAAGTTTTTTGTTTTTTTTTGTTTGCTGTTTTGTTAGCTGTTCTTGTTTTTATTGGCTCTGAGAATATTTTTGGGTTTTTTTGGTGTTTTGTTTGCTGTTCTTGTTGTTTTCGGCTCTGAAAACGTTGTTTTTTTTTGCTGTTTTGTTTGCTGTTCTTGTTTTTTTCGGCTCTGAGAATGGTTTTTGTTTTTTTTTGGTTTGCTGTTTTATTTGCTGTACTTGTTTTTTTTTTCGCTAACAAAACGGCTCGAAAAGAAGCAACTACACAAGGATGTTGCGAGCAATATTAAACAGGTCCTGGCGGCAACACCCCACAAAGCACCAACTATACGGCCTCCTGCCTCCCATCACGAAAACTATCCAAGCTAGACGAACCAGATATGCAGGACACTGCTGGAGAAGCAAGGATGGGCTCATAAGTGATGTACTCCTATGGACCCCCACATATGGCCGAGCAAAAGTAGCACGACTAGCTCAAACATACATACAGCAGCTATGTGTGGATATCGGATGTAGCTATGAGGACCTGCCGGAAGCGATGAAAGATAGGGAGAAGTGGGTAGAGAGGGTCAGGGATATCTGTGCTGGCGGCCCGACATGATGATGATGATGATGATGGCTATTTTTAAAATTCTTTTTGAATATCTGTAATCTTTTAACAGTTTTATCATTGAGGAGGCATTTTTGTTTTTTGTTCGAGCATGCAGTACTTTGAAGCAAGTTTTGATTTTTTTTTTTTTTTGCACTATTTTGTGAAATTAAGTTTCCCTCTGGGTTTTGGACTAACTGCATACCTGCTAAGTAGACAGTGGAATTAGTGAGGGATTGGAAGTTGAATGGGTATTTATACGACTTCCAACTGTAGAGGAGAATGGAAGCTCCCATTAAATAATGGAGGATTTCCAGAGGAAGACATGAGAGGACGTCAGTTAACTTCTTCCATGTTATAAAAACAGTCGAGTGGCCAGAAGCCAGTTGTGTAATTTTAGTATTCGCATTTGATATAGGAATAAAGAAATACACCCACCAAACTAGATTTGACAGGAAGTCACTTTATTGCAAGGGAGGCTAACATAAGAGTTAGAGTATAGTATACGAGCGTGTGCACACATACACACACAAAAAACACACCCAAATATATATATATATATATATATATATATATATATATGTATATTATTTTCGCTCCTACCTCCTGATTTTTTACTCCGGTTTCTTTCTCTGTCATGGATTTATTAGGATTTTTAAAATTCCTCCTTATTCATTTTCGCATATATATATATATATATATATATACTCCCCAGCCCCCGTGGGGTTGAGTTCTCTGGCGAACGAAGTAATCGTCTTGCCATTAGCGTTAATTGCAAGTCTCTTCATACATATGAAATGAGGTCTTGGTAGCCATTGAATGGATGTATGTAAACTGTAGTGATTGTGATTCATAACCGTTTAAAATTTACTTCGCAGCTCATGACTCCTCGTGGCTGAAGGATTAGAGGCTTAGCTTGGCTGGGCGTTTGAGCCAACCAGGTTTCGATCCCTGCTATGGGAAGCTAATATGTCTAGCCACACTGATGAGTTCTGATAGAACGAAACAGATCTGTCTGTGGATGATTATATATATATATATATATATGTGTGTGTGTGTGTGTGTGAACATTTTTTCTCACTTGGAATATTCAGACAATTAACCTCTTCTTCATGGTTATACCCACAACTATTCGGCCGATATGTCCTTCGACCTTCCTCAGTTGTTTCATGCCGAAATCGTAGCCTACACAGAACCTCAAATTTGACATTTGTACCCGTTCATGGTTAATAGAACTGAAAAAATCGACCCCCTGTGGATTAAATATAGGGTTCAGTTAAAGATTCAGTGTAGAGACCTGAGTTCGACATGAAACACCCAAAGAAGGCTGAAAGACATATCGGCCGAAACGTTGTGAGTACAACAATGAAGGAGAAGTCAATAGTTCGAAAATTCCAAGTGATAAAAATTACCAAGGTTCATCTAAAAAATTTTGACACATGATATATAAACACGTTAGTAATTTAGATTATATATATATATATATATATGTCAATATAAATTATAGTAATTCAAGTTTATATATATATATATATATACATATAAACTTGAATTACCATTGTTTATATATATATATATATATATATATATATATATATATATATATTTTCACCATGCAAGATTTGGCCCATATTATTTGGCTATTTTCTCAACCGCTTCGGTATTTGAATAAATTATCACTGGACGCCATGAAAAGCCAAGATATGATGATATTCAAAATGAGGGCTATAAAGGTTGTGTCTGCAAAGATTTCTTAACAAAGGCATAGACAATCGATAAAGACGTTAAGATGGATTACTTGGTGAGAAAACGGAAGAAGAGTGCCAGTCTCCGGCGTCACTATTTTTTTTTTTGGTCAGTTTTATTGAATGGCAAAAGTTATGATGTTAAAAGGTCACGAGAACATTGCCAGGCCCGTCCTTTGTTCGGCACATGAATACAGATTTACATCAAGTCAAAAAGAGAACACCAGATTACAAAATGCTCTCAGCTAAACTTCTTTCTATAAATGGCATGATGAATAAAGTATTACGTTTATATCCAATCAATTTCTAAGTACATTTAGCTGCTTTCAAGAAAAAAGAGAAAGCTCTGAGAATTCTCTGGCTGGACCCTATGTGAAGGTAAAACATATCTTACTGATTTATGTAAAGATAGAAACTTGTGAAGGATAGATATTTCTTCAAAGCCACAATCTATAATCTATAGACAAATGTTTTCCCACAAAACTACATTCATCGTGATTGCATTTGGTTTATATAAGTTTACTACATATCTCAAAGCAAAAGAGATGACTTAAAACGTACTAAGGGAGCGGACATTAAATGCAATGATGGGTCAAACAAAGTTTTGATAGTCTGGTACATCAACTCAGATTGCATAGGATATCTTTTGGTATCAGTCCGAAAATAAATACGATACCGAGAATGGAGTTCGAAATCGTTTACTGCGATGTCGGATTCAATCACATTAGCCACCACACCACCGGGACTCTTCTGTACCTTTTGGTCTTAAGACTTCACCCATCTACAAGCCAGTGGAAATATTTGTGGTGCAAGGGATACCGTCGGAGGAAATGAACTGGCTGATATGAGTTCAAATCCTGGACGAGTCTCTTTGCGCTAATGTCCTTAGGAAAGGTATGTATGGAAATATTGTCCCTCCAGCTACGGGTAAAATCGTAAGACAGATTGGGCTCTTAAACATTGGTATAGCATTTGGTCTGAGAAGGAAACACTGAATTCAAACCAGATTAACTCCGCATAAACATTTACCTTGAGTCGCATCCAAGTCGTACGTTGGGAGACGGTAAATACGTACTAATGTGTATATTCTTTCTATTTTTGGTTTGGTATAATTAATCAAACGTATATCACGTCCTTATTTAAATGTATATCACCACCTTATTTAAACGTATATCAACACCTTATCTAAACGTATATGACGTCCTCATTCAAATGTATATCACCTTATTTAAACGTATATCAACACCTTATTTAAACGTATATGACGTCCTCATTTAAATGTATATCACCTCCTAATTTAAACGTATATCAATACCTTATTTAGATGTATATCACCTCCTTATTTAAACATATATCAGCACCTTATTTAAAACGAATATCACCTCCTCATTTAAATGTATATCCCCTTCTTATTTAAAAGTATATCACCTCCTTATTTAAACGTATATTCCCTTCTTATTTAAACTTATATCCCCTCCTTATTTAAACGTATATCACCTCCTTTTTTAAATGCTGACGTTTGGTTTATTAGCAAATGTTTGAAAGTAAAAATAAATATATCAACAATAAATGTAAATCTAGAAACCTGAGAAGAATAGATATTTCTCCAACTTCACAAATCTATTATCTATAGACCGATGTTTTCTCATAAAACGCCTTTCAGCAGATTTTCAAATCGAATATTTTCCTGAACAACTTTTCTCAAAACAAAGAATTTTACTTAAAATGTACTGAGGAAAATTAATCAAAATGTGCAGATTTGTTACATAGCCACAATTAACGCCATATGCGAAATAAACATATAATGTTCCTAACGATAGAACATATAAAGAACATAGGAATCTCGAAATTCGAAAACATGTAACGACTTCTTTGTTCAGGTACGAAACCTTTTTATTACTTTTGAGTTAAAGGTTTCGACATAAGGAGAGAGACACAATCTTTTTATGTTGGCTTCTTCATCTGGTCCCCATCTCGTGCGACGCCCATGGCGCGCAAATTCGTCTTGCCTTAGTGAGCCCCAAAAGTCGAACCTCCTCGTTTGGCGTCTAGTATTCAACTCCCTAACTTTCTTTCAATTCTCCACAAACCTCTGCGCACTTCCGGTGCGTGACGTCACACGCACTCCGTCACCCGTTTCCTCTATTGTGACATCTGAGTGACAACTTCGTCCGCCTGCAGGGCCCACGTTAACACTTGCATCCATGTTTGCACCTAACTAACCCATGTGCTGAGCCGAAAGGCTCTCAGTCTAACTAAACTCAAAGGCATGAACCGAAATCTATCGGCCATTAAATTACAGATGTGCCAAAAAAACAATCTTTGCTTCGTTTATTTATTTAAAGGCACATTAACATCCAATAGTCTTTTTTAATGCAGGCATTAGATATACGAGGACCATTAAATAAGTTTCCAGACGTTTTTCGTATGGGAACTTTTATTGATAGTACAAACATGAAACTCTAGTCCCCTTCGAAGTAATCTCCTCCGGCTGCAATGCACTTTTTGAACCGTTCCAACAATTTCTGGAAGGCCCTATAGAAGTCCTCTTGTAAGAGCGTGTCAATGACCTTCGTCCCAACCTCTTTTATCTCTTCAATTGTCTCAGAACGACAGCCTGTGAGCTTAGGGAATAACCAAAAGTCACAGGGAGCAAGTTCTGCACTATAGGGAGGGTGACGAACTGTGTTGATGGCCATCTTGGTCAAATAGTCTGTGACAAGAATGGAGTGGATGACTGGTGCATGGTCCTGGTGGAAATGTCACTGAGCCGATTTGAAGAGTGCTGGCCTCTTCCCAAAGAACTCCCTTAAAACCTCAGCATAGTAACCCTAGCCCTAAGCCTTTGGCCAATCAACTCTGATGTTCTTACTTCCTTACTCCTCCCGCACCTCTCATCATCCCTCACAGACTCAATGCTTTTCTTGAATCTCTTTTGCCACTCAAAAACTGATGCTCGATTCATGCAAGATGGTCGAAAAGCAGTCTGATGCATTCCATACGTTTCTGTGGCATTTTTTCTAAGTTTTAAACAGAATTTTATTGCATATCGTTCTTCACTAGTGTCCTCGCGTCCAGATTGCTTTATTGAAATTCACCAGCAGTGACAATCAGGCTTTAGTAGGGTATATTCCAATTCCTGCTGTAGCTGTTCATTTAAATCTGAACTCATAAAAATTAGTCAATCATCTCATAGGATGTATAGCAATAACATATTGAATTTTCAAGAGTCTACGTCAATTTAAAATGCCTGTACAAAAAAAGTTGGGAAACCTATTGAAGGCTCCACGTATTCGTAAATGTAGGATTGTAATAAGATTTTTTCAATATTTAATTGTGTTTTGATTTATTCGTTTGTTGTCCTAGATTGTTTGGTTTCATGTTTTCTTACCTAATACCCATATTTTATAGACAATTCTATCCGCTACAACCGGGCCATTCGTCTAATGAGTAAAGTGCGTTCAGCTGCTGGTTTGTGGGATTTTCTTTCAGGATTTGTTCACTATAGCTCGTTGTATTCTTGTGCAATTCGTGTCTTTCTATATTCTCAAAAAGAAATATTTTTAGCCTCAGTTTTAATCAGTTTCCACATAAGAACAAGTTTTCATGTTAGAATAAGAAAAATATTATTCACATCTGTATGAATTATATAATTTGAACATCTTTATTGTTAAAAATTTTATATTAAAAGTTATTTTTCTGAGATAAGAATTTTGAAAGAGATATTTACAAACTTTAAATTGGTTGTGCCTAAATCCCCAAAATTTGAGCTGGGTTTGAAAAGACCGGTTCAAAGTACGAATGACTAATCACTATCATGTCATTTTAATGTTTTATGTGTATATATTTACCAACGGTCCATCAGGGGTAGGAGTTTATTAGATTTAAAATCAGTTTTAATTCACCTCGACTTGTTCCCACACCAAGTTTAAACTGCCTAGTCTTTCATTGTATTCATACCATCCCCAAACGTGAAATGTTAACAGACTCAATGAATATTCTAACTCACGATCATCGTATCCATTTTCTACGAATAACCCCATGTTTCAAGATCCTTATTAAATACCGTTGTTTGTTGGTTTGTAATGGCAAATCAACCTTCTTTATTTAATGCCAAATCTATCCTTCTAAAAGAACAGCAGGGGTACTATTTAACCCATAACCTAGAAGATAAGGGTATTTGTCCGAAAGTGAACGCTATCATGAGAGTGAAGTTCGAACTCGAGTCCTACGATTCTGCTATCCAGCGCTTTAACCATTATACTACAAGGAGGTGCCCGTGGCGTAATGGTTATCATCGTAGGAAATGAACACGGCAACACGAGTTCAAATCCTGGACGAGACTGATTGCATTTCACATAGCACTAATACCCTTGGGAAAGCTATGAATCCAATTATTCTCCCTCCAGCTATGGGTAAATAGTAGTACAGACTAGGTTCTTCTTGGTGAGGCAACTAGTCTTGGAGAAGGAAAACTCTGAATTCAAACCTGTTAAACTCCGCTTAAAAAATTGACCTTGTGTCATATCCTGCCCGAGCGGAGGGGTTGGTAAATAGGATACTACAAGGACATCACCCTATGAATCCCAATATTTGACATTTAATAACCTATCAGAACTAGTCCACCTTCGAGATTCCTCAGACACGCTTTCATATGTAAATAAATATGATGTTACAACAACATTATAAGCTGGTTGTATTTTGTTTTATGATATTATCTGTATCATGTACCCATGATACAGATATGTGAAATAGACATAGGGAATCTAAAAGCATGAAACTCACGAAATTGGTTCAGGTACGAAATTTTTTATTACCTTTGAGTTAAAGGTAATTCGACATTAGGAAAGAGAGACACAATCTTTCTCTGCTGACTTTTCCATCTACCCCAAACCACGTGCGGCCTCAGCCACAAACTACTGGTCTGACCTCGGCGGTCCCCGAAAGTCAACCTTCTTCCTCCGAGGTAAGAACTCAACTAACTGCTTTTTCTCAAATCCCCAAATCCTCAGCCCACGCTTCCGATGCGTGACGTCACTCACATCTCCTGGTCACAATTCCTATCAGATATTTTTATTTTGACATCTGTGAATGACACATCCTACCCACGCGCGCATGAACACCTGCGCTCATGTTGCACCTAACTAACCCACCCGCTAAGCGAAAGGTTCTCAACCTAACTAAACCGAAAGGTAAGATATATAAAAAGAAATCCCTCTGCAATTATATTACATTATATGACAACGCAAAGAATGAACGATTTTATTTAAACAAATTTTGAAATAAGGAAAAATGCTATCAGTAGATCAAGCAAAAAGTTTTCCAATCTTGGAAATATTTGTAATATTGGCAGTTGTTGGACGTTAATTTGTGCCGTTATCAAATCCCATACGCTGCGTGAAGCATTAAACAACGAGTCAGTGTAACAACTACCACCAGCCCAGTCGGCTGGGACGATAGAATACCCTGACTGTATCCTTGCAGAGAAGTAACACCGTCCTCCCTTCGAGTGTGTTGTTATGGTACTAAATATTCTGATGGTAAGGCTCTAGTCTTGGAACTTTGGGATATTCGGAGTACCCGTTCTTTGCCATTTCTCCGAGGAGCACTCTTGTCGTAGTGGTCACACGTGATAGGGTCCTATCAATGGATGTTATATAAAACAATCTGATCGTGAGGCTCGAGTTATTAGGCTTTGAGAAATGTGGAATACTCCCTCACTGACATCGCTCCCTGATCCAGAGTAGAGCACTTGATAGGGTCCTGACTATGGGTCAAAGAGAATTGTTTGTCAGTTCACAAACAAGTGACTTTTGCAAAACTGAAGAGTTAGAAATAGAGGGGCTTGATGAATTAATTGTGTAAACAAATGACTGATGTTTAACTGAATTGTTAGTGATACATAGCAATACTTGGAACCATTTAACTTTGTTGATTTATACTAAATTGAATTGCTAGGAGTAGAAATGTTTGATCATTGACATGTGTAAGCAAATGACTAATGTTTACCAGAATTGTTTGTGATACGTAGCAATATTTGGAACCATTTAACTTTGTTGATGTATACTAAATTGAATTGCTAGGAATAGAACTGTTTGGTCATTGAAATGTGTAAGCAAATGACTAATGTTTACCTGAATTGTTAGTGATACATAGCAATACTTGGAATCATTTAACTTTGTTGAACTATACTAAATTGAATTGCTTTGAATAAAACTGATCATTTAAATGTGCGTATCTACAAAATGTGTTTATTAGTCACATATTTAATGCATATGTAGAAATAGGACTTGGTTTTGAATAACCAACAGTGGTTGATATTCAGTAAAACCAAAACATTTAACTGTGTAAAAAATGTCCGACGATTAATTGAATTGTTAGTGATACATAGCACTACTCGGAACCATTTAACTGTGTGCAAACAAATGAGCAATGTTCAATAGAATTATTAGTGTTAAATAGCAATACTTGTAATTGCTTCACGGTGGTGAAATGGGTAGTAAGCTAGACAAGCAAACCTTCATAAAAAATTTCGGGTATTATTAGGCACTCTATTCATATGACCCTGTGGCACATATAAGCAAAAGGCTTCGTAAATCAATACTTCCCAGTGTAGAAACAAAGGGTTAATATTGAATAGAATTATTAGTGATAGATAGAAATAGCTGAAACTATTTAACTGTGTAGAAACACAAGCAATACTAGCGTGCAATCAAATTAATTCTAACTCATTGAAAAATGAAATTACCTACAAACCAATCCTGTACATATCATAAATGCATATCACTTTAAATGTGTGTGACAAATGATTAATATTAAATATAATTATTTGTATCGGATGGAAGTGCCTGATGCAAAAAATGTGTTTACAAATCATTTATAAATATAATACATATGAAGAAATTAGAAAAAGACAGAATAAACCAAGTTAGTTGAATTTATATTATTGTAAAGCTAACGTTGAACGTTTCGGTTTTGATAAGCTTCATCAGGGCTCTTAAAAACCCATCACTTTTCAAATATCATTCCACGTTCCAAACAAGTACTCACTCAATACTTTCAAATTAAGAACGCTAAATGTACGTTTCTGATTCTTCCGTTATATACATTTATTTTCCTCGTATAATCTCGACAAGCTTCCTTCGCTGTGTGAACAATTTTCGTGATATCAAAGTCCTGATGAAGGTCATTGAAACCGAAACGTTTAACGTTGCCTTCCAGCGATTAGAGTGTTCGCCAATGGCCTGGGAGACCTGGGTTCAATCCCAGGTCGAGTCATACCAAAGACTTTAAAAATGGTACTTGATACCACCTTGCTTAACACTCAGCATTATAAGGCACGGTTCTAGGGTAAAGTGGAGCAATCCTGGGAATAGAGTAGCGCCCTCCCCTACACCTTGGTGTAGTAGCTATCGAAAAGGGAGCCTTCGGGTCACCCTCGACTATGGTCGCTAACTTTACTTTACATCAAAATAACTTTATCTAATTTGGATTATTCTGTTATTTCAACGTTCTTCATACTGTCAATTTAGATCCATATTTACTTCCATATGATACATATATATATAAAGAAGGTTTAGCATTAAGAAGCCTACGATGATGGATATGCCATAAAACCCAATCGGGCAAATATCACCATACTACCAACAACAGTGGATAGCTACTACGGCTTGGACTGCTCTGCTTGCGTTATACACGGTTTGGTTTGGTTTGGTTTGGTTTCTTTTTTCAGTGGCATATCAACCTTTGTAGGTTATTTAATGCCAAAACTATTCTCCTAGAAGAACAGTAGTGGTATTATTTAACCCATAGCTGGAAGGATAAGGTGGAGTTAATACCCTGCCCAAAGGTATTTGCCCGAAAGTGAACGTAATAGCGAGACTGGGATACGAACTCACTTACTATGATTCTGCAGTCCATCGCTTTAACCATTATACTACGAGGACACCCCCGCGTTATACACGCGTCATAGACTAGCATGTACAAAAACTTGACTTACCCTTATGTTTTTTCCCTAGATCTAGAACAGTGGTTGTTTATTTTAAGAACTTGTTTGTTGAATAACTTGTTCATTTGGGTTTGTTGTTTAAGAGCATATCGAAACTAGGGATGATATTTAACCTTTACTGTTGAGAGCAATATTGAACAAGTCCTGGCGACAGCACCCCACAAGACACCAACTATACGGCCACTTGCCTCCCATCAGGAAAACTATACAAGTTAGACGAACCAGACACGCAGGACACTGCTGGAGAAGCAAGGAGGAACTCATCAGTGATGTACTCCTATGGACCCCCGCATATGGCCAAGCAAAAGCAGGACGACCAGCTCGAACATACATACAGCAGCTATGTGAGGATACGGGATGTAGCCCTGAAGACCTGCCAGAGGCGATGAATGATAGGGAGAAGTGGTGAGAGAGGGTCAGGGATATCCGTGCTGGCGGCACGACTTCATGATCATGAAGGGGGTTCAATATCTTTTGTAAGGTTATAAGTTCGAAAACGAACACAACGGTGCAACTGAAATTCGAACTCGCTTACTTAGTGACCAGAGAGCAAACCTTTTGATATTATGCTACGGGGACTCACCAGTGAAAATGGATATTTAAATAATGGGTGCTTCCATATACATGGGACATATGTGACTACTAATACTATTGTTGTTCTCTTTTTTTTTTTGTTTCAGATTTGAAAATATTATTTTATAACAACTATTAATCCTCAATCACAACGCCTTGCACGAGGGTGGAAAAAATATTTTGCCTGATTACTTATTTGAAGACAAAACAGATCCAAACTCTCTCAAAATGAATGCAACCTATTAATGTGATGATGATTTATTACTGAAACAATAAATTCAAAAAAACCTTGCATGTCCTGGAAGAGGATATAATAGCAATTTAAAAAAATAAACTCTGATTTGATGTATCAAGTTCAAAAGATGCATTTTTACATTGTTCCAAATGACTGCTACATGCGAGTACTCAGTAATAAATCAATATTATATTAATGGTTTGCATCGATTTTGAGACACCCTGTAATATGTTTTCATTAACGGTAAAAAGATTAGGTGGATTTTCATATTCAATATTTGCTATTGAAATTCGTAAACATCTTAATTAAAAATCGATTTGGTTGACTTAACAGATGATTACAAGGTCAATAAAATTTAGGTTGGTTTATTGTATTTTACAGCATTTGAGACCTATTGATTTATTTATTGCTTATCCTGTTAATACACACACACGCAGACTCATACACACATACACATATATATATATATATATAGTATTATTTGGTCCAGTTAAACCGGAGTTGGGAGTAATTCCATCAGGACAAGAAAATTATTCAAGAGTGAACATTTAAATTTTCCTGGTAAAGAGCTCAATGTAACAGACAATACGGAGCAATAAAAAAAAACAAAAAAAAAAACTTATTTCTCCTATGTGTTAAATCAAGATGAACCTTAATGTGGCAGTGAGTAGGAAATCGTTGTGGTGTGTAAAACAACATCTGTAAAACATCATTTGAATTTGAAGTATGATGAAACTGGATGTTGTTTTACATGTCATGGTGATTTGGTACTTGTTACTTGCTTTAATACATATTTTTGTCTTGGTCTGGTGGAGGACGTGAAGGAAATATGTTTTGATCTATTTCTTGTTTGATCTGGGGACGTCCTGTTAACTTTTTGGAGCATTGATTTATATCAATGCTTTTAACGGGATGAAGGTGGATTTATTATCCTAATGTGACCGGTTTGTTGTTTTTCCTAAAGAGTATATATATATATATATATATATATACGATATATGTAATTTGTAAAGGAAAAGTTGGTAGGTAAGATTTTCTAAACGAACCGGAGAGCATTTGTTTGCACACAGTAAAATAGTTTCAAGTAATGCTATCTAACACTGAGGAATTTATTTGCGCACTTATAAGTCGTTTCAAGTATTGCTATATAATCCTAATATTTCAATTTAACATTAATCATTCTCACATTTAAGATGTATATTGCATAATAAATAATTAAACTGTTCTATTTAAGTGCATATGTGAATAAATCAAGCACTTACAGCAAGTTTAGTGGTAATATTTCGTTCTTTATACACTGAAGAACTTCTTCAGACTAAAGTTTAGTCAGAAAAAAATTCATCCGTGAATAAAGAACGAAATAATACCACTAAACCTGTTGTAAGTGTTTGAGTTATCCACTTTTCTATTTATTTTTATCATCTTCTTAACTTTCAAACAATCAATCATTTCTCCAGCTTATTGAAATAGATATTTCTATTCTAACCATTGATGGAACCCTAAAAGAAACTTCCAAACCAAGTCAGCGTAGATATCACAGAAATGGCAACAAAAGGGTACAAAAGGGTATTATAAAAAAAGAAGAAGGGAGGTGCCCGTGGTGTAATGGTTATCGTCATAGGAAATGGACACGGCGACACGAGTTCAAATCCTGGACGAGACTGATTGCATTTCACATAACACTAATACCAATTATTCGCCATCCAGCTATGGCTAAATAGTAGGGCAGACTAGGTTCTTCAGCCTTGGTGAGGCAACTAGTCTAGAAAAAGGAAAACTCTGAATTCAAAACCTGTTAAACTCCGCTTAAAAATTGACCTTGTGTCATATCTTGCCCGAGCAGAGGTGTTGGTAAATATAAACAAAAGGGTACACGACATTCCCAAAATTTACAGGAGTGGGTTTAGTTAGGTTTTATGGCACATTAATCATTGCAGATTATTTAATTCCAGACCCATTTATATATATATATATATATATATATATATATAGTTCTATTTCAAACAATTCAGCTTAGCATAAGTACAGTTTCAATGTCAAAAAGCAATTCTATTTCAAACAATTCAATTTAACATACAGAAACAGTTCTATTGTAAACAATTTGGTTTAGCTATCTCATCTCAACCAACAAAGTTTTGTTCTATTTGACCCTTAAATAGGACCTTAATTGTACTTGATATCTCCTTGCTTAACACTCAGGTACATATACGGGGTAAAGAAGAGTAATTCATGGAAAGGTGTAGCGCCCTCTCTTACACCTTGGTGTTGTACCTTTTAAAAAGGGAACCTTAGAGTCGGCCTCGACTATGGTAACCAAATTTACTTTTTTCTGATATATATATATATATATATATATATATATATATATATATATGTATATAACTGGTTTTTCCCTCTGGTTTTAAAATCGGTGTATTGAGAGGCTGGGGGTGTTGAAGAAAATTTGAGGAGACAAAGACAAAAATAATAGATAATGACGAGTTGACATCAGGAAAAAGTCAGACACGTGGTCACAGAAAAATACCACTCACTATATTATTGATTATGCAAATCCCCCTGGACATGTCCCAAATGCAGGAAAACGTGAAGTGTAATTGTCGAGACGATGAAAGAAAAGATCTATCATTTAACGAATGAGTGCTCCTCACCCAATGGGGGGGGTGCAAACGCCGAAATTTAAGGCATTACTTATCGTTCTGTCATTCACTCATTTACTGATTCTTTAAAAAAAATTCAAAATGATTGCGTGCCACTCTTTCTCCCAACTACTGTGAGATTTCTTGATAGAGAGTCACACAGCAAGACAATAGGACTTGGTGGTGAAAGACGGTTACAAAATTTTGTATAATACGAAGATAAATTTAAAAAAAAACAGAAGTAAGAATTTTTGGGAAGAAATTGAGCTCTCCATAGCAACAGTTACGTGTTCTAATCAACAAGGAGGATATCTAAGATGTGCCTTTGGACACTGATAAGATATAGAATTTTGAAGGGCTCTTAACAGACAGTACTTTTTCCGGTCAAAGAGGACCTGAAAGTAATAGATTTCCCCAAAAAAATCATGAGAGGACCCTCGCCATCAGATGCCTTTTGCAATGATCTTACCCCTCTTCAATGAATGCAGTCGGTCTATTCTATAGCCCACCGAGAGGCTGATTTTATGTTTCCTGATTAAAACATAAATAAAAAAAATGTAACATATATCCGATTCGAAATTTAAATTTACCATTAGAAAGATAAATTGTTACCATTTTTTCCGTTATTGTCACCATTTTGTTTAAAGATTATGTTTGTCCAAATACTTGCCCTCACGCAATATACGTCTGACTCTGAAATTCTTCAACACTCACCTCGTCATTGCTTCTGGTACTACTGTGACTTCCTGACCAATAACATATTTCAGGTCGTCATTTGTCTGAGTCCTACGTTTATAGAATTGAGCCTTCCGGTATACCTAGAAGAAATAATCTCAAGGAGATATATCTGGTGAGCACACTGTCCTCATAGAAAGTTTGTCTTATAGAAGTTTGTCTAATAAAAGAAAGAATAAGCTTTTTTCCTATCGAAAAAAACAAAGACAAAAAATGTATTCCGTTCTTGGGGTCTGATTTAGAGTTATCTGACAGTGATATATAAAATAAGTGGGTCTTTGAAATATAACGTGTTTGTCGTTTCATTTCAGGGTCAAGGAACAACTTTCGAGACACCACAATGTAACAGTTACATCTTTGTTTATTTCTAGTGTGGCTGATTTTACAAGATAATGGCTACTCTATGATGTGCAGTGATGAAGACTAAACATTTTTAAAAATATATTTATCTAACCCCTTAACCATGTAGATAATGTTACACAAGTTTCAATGTTTCAGCGGTGTGAAGCTGGGGGGAATTCGGATTTTTCCTTCCCCAATACTGATTGCCTTACGAAAACTAAAGAACCGCGGTCGCCCTACTATTTACTCGTAGCTAGAGAAGAGCATTCATTCATGTCTTTCACAAGGACGATAGCGCGATATGGAAAGCACACGGCCTTGTGTTGTATAGTGACCTCCGACCCAACCAAGCTGTCAAAATAGGAAATGCACCTGTGTAAATGACAGGTGCATCCGGTCGAGGAATATCAGGATATAACCTTGACCGTGGACGGGTTGATTTGAGTGCGAAATTGTGACGCTTGCAGGAAGAAGAGTGGAAGTTTAACAATTATATAACCCGGGTGAAGACAGGAAGTTAGGCAGTTGGAGATCAGATGAGTTGGAGTAGAGATGCGGTAGAGAAAACTAGCACCCAGAGAGGCTGGGCCCCAAGGCCCCGGTTGAGAAGCCCAGGAGAATGGGAAAGAAACGCTGTTATGGCCATAAGTTCTATTCGGTCTCCAACTCCCTCTCGCACACAACCCTTTCAACAAAGTGAGATATAGATTTTTCTAAAGAACTGTGTCGCTTGTCTTTATTGTATCGTTGTTATGATTCTGCATGCATATGTGTATGTATAGTTGTTCATGGCTATATAACATTTGCTATGAAGATAACCGTTACGCTACAAGCGTCTCCTCTGTGTTTTTAAGTCAATACCTTGTGCACAAAACATGGCGTCTGGAATCGTTTCAGTTATCTTAATTCGATTAAATGCAGAAAGAGAATCTAGCAAGAAAAGTTTCTCAACAATTTTCTTTTTCTCTTTTCGCTGTATGAAATTGCCGTTTTTGTACACACTATCGATTTGCGTAATCACCTACGCAAGCATTTTACCCCCTTGCTTGAGCCTTTTATCCTGGCAGATAACTTGTAGATGCCGGAATCAGATTGGTAGCTGAAATTTGGCTCGGAGCAAGTGTCTGCAGATAAATCTTCAATTTTTTGATGGCGTGTTTGGCCAAGACGTCAGATCACATTCTGTATAAAGATTTTTTTCCCTTTTATATTCTGAATGTTTTTCCCACTTTTTTAAATCTTATTAACATAAATAGAGGGGATTATTTACCAATGGATTTGAAAGGCTTGTCTATCGGTAAAAAGATCGTGGCACCTGTCGTTTTGTCGACTTGTGAATGCCGGAAAATGAGTCGACTGAAATTGAATCAATTGAAAGAAAGAAAAGAAGTAGAAAAAACCAACACGGAAATAAAGAGAAATACTTAAGTATGATAAAAGGAACAAGTCTATGAGTAAGAGAGAGAGAGAGAGAGATAGAGAGAGAGAGAGCCTTTAACTCATGGAGTCTACTTTGTACTCTCTCTCTCTCTCTCTCTCTCTCTCTCTCTCTCTCTCTCTATCTATTTATCTATCGTTATCTTTCTCTAGGTGGCGTAGCGTGCGACCTTGTTTTGTTGCAATCACAGATAGCTAGTTCTCTTTGCTCTTTAGCGATATAAGCTTAAGTTACTGATAAATTTACGTAAAACATTTTAGTAATATTTAAGTAATTTTACAATTTTATTTGAGACCTTGAATCAGTATCCTAGCTATGACACTAAGCTGTATCTGATGATGAGGCTCCAGTTCTTCAATTCTGGGGACTTCATTGTAATTACCCCCCCCCGCTACCAGGTGTACATAATCCCGGAGTGGTAGGACCATTTAGGGTCCCATGTATGAAAAAAATATATCTGTCTAAAAATTATTTGCTTAGATGTATAAATCATTTTTATCAAGAATCATTAATTGAAGATATAAATGATAATTGAGGATTATTATTAGCTACTTTGTAAGTCAATACTTTGACAGGCCATTGGTCTAAAGAGTAGAGTGTTCACCAATGATCTGGAGACTGGGGTTCAATCTCAGGTCGAGTCATACCAAAGACGAAAAAAATGGCATTCGATACCACCTTGCTTAACACTCAGCATTATAAGGTAAGGATCAAACGGGAGGTGCCCGTGGTGCAATTGTTATCGTCGTAGGAAATGAACACGGCGACACGAGTTCTAATCCTGGACGAGACTGATTGCATTTCACATAGCACTAATACCCTTGGGAAAGGTATGAATCCAATTATTCTCCCTTCAGCTATGGGTAAATAGTAGGGCAGACTAGGTTCTTAAGCCTTGTTAAGGCAACTAGTCTAGGAGAAGGAAAACTCTGAATTCAAACCTGTTAAACTCCGTTTAAAAAGATTGACCTTGTGTCATATGCTGCCCGAGCGGAGGGGTTGGGTAAATATGGTAAGGATCAAATAGTAAAGTGGAGATATTCCAGGAATGGAGTAGCACCGTTCCCTACACCGTGGTGTAGTAGCTGTTGAAAGGGAAACCTCCGGCTAAACTCACCCTCGACTAAACTCACCAACTTATTAGGTACTTAAAACAAATGTGTGAAAACAAATGATTATAATCAAAGAGGAATAATTATTTCAAACCATACAATTAACACAATTAAATAAGAATACATGAAACCATAAAACTGCGTTCAAATTCAGTCCATTGGCCTTATGAGTAGAGTGTTCGCTAATGGTCCGGGAGACCGGGGTTCAATCCCAGGTAGACTCATACCAAAGACTCCAACGTGGTTCTTGATGCCATCTCGCTTTGCACTCATCCCTATAAGGTAAGGATCAAGGGTAGTGTCGTAGTCTAGGGAATGGAGATGTGCCTTCCCCGACATGAAGGTGTAGCAGCAATTGGAAAAGGCAGCCTGCGGATCACCCTTGACTAAGGTCGACAAATTTACTAATATATTTTTTTTATCATTCATGGGTTTCGGGCTATTGTCTTCATCTTTACTGCTATTTCTACGACGTTTTGGCCGATATGTACTCCGGCCTTCTTTAGGTGTTTGTTAAACTCGGGAACCTATCGAGAACTTCGAACTATGTTCTTTTTGAACCCTCGGGGGTCACCTGTTCTGATTCCGTTAGCCATAACCGGGTACAAGTGTTAAGTATTCCTGTATTGTTACTCGCCTGTAGTCAGGATTGAACTTGTAACCACTAGATGATTGTCTCCTCAGAAGCTTAGGGAACCGGCGCCTATTACCGTTACGCTGTGTCCAGCAGGACACATATTATGATAAAAATCGTCAAGCTTCATCTAAAAAAATTCAGACAACTAATATATATGTGTAAAAAACTCCTACTTCACATTGCCCAGTCAGCTGGGGCTGTAGAATACACTGACTGCACCTCTGCAGAGGGGTATGACCCCCACTAACGAGTGTCCTGGATATGACACTAAACAATCTGATGGTGAGGTTCCAGCAGTGCTGGAGCCTTAGGAAATGCGGAGTACCCCTTCATTACCATCGCTCCCAGGTCCACTCTGACCCGGAGTGGTAGCACCTGATAGGGCCCTATCTATGGGTTGAATAGAACTAACAGCATACTTATGCTAAAATGAATTGAGTAAACTGAATAGCTCGAAATAGAAACGTTTTTGACAATTAAATCGTACTTACACTTAAACTGCGTGCTTATGCTTAACTGAATTATTTGAAATAGAACTGTTTTTCGACATTAAAACTGTATTTACACTTAACTGAGTTATTACATATAACTGCTTGAATAGTTTGAAATGGAAATGTTTTTGACAATTAAACTGTGTACTTATGCTAAACTGAAATGTTTTCAATAGAACAGATTATTTACATAAAAATGGATCTGGCGTTAAATAACCTACAAAGGTTGATATGCCAAAAAACCAAGCAAACCAAACCATCTTACTTCACAAAAATGTAGAGTGAACGCGATTCCTTAACCTTTAGGCTTAGAATAACCCTAGATGGTTGAAATGCTGTAAAAATTAACCATTCAGGGATAATTCTCAAACATACTGTCATTAAATGTATTACTACACTTTTCCTGCTGGTTTAATTGAAAATAAACACCGTTATCTTTGAATTTAAAAAAAGTTTCATTCAAAGCTACTATGTAAAATTTTTCACCTGATAAACTACTTCATCAGCTGTCATAGAAAATTGACAAGCTACTTTGGCAGCTCACAACATCGATAAGAATAAAAATTCTTTCCGTTTAAAGACGTTAAACGTTTTTAACTAGATAATCTCAAAGGTGATAAGCTCTTCTTAAAACAAAGGACCTGGCTGTTTTCTATGACAAACTCTGCTGTTTTTGATTACTAAAGATCATTGATTGTAAATACACTCGGTCTTTGAAGACTTGGCATTATTATAAAAATCTGCGACAAGAAAGCACCATCTGTCTATCTTTAGTGTGAAATAGGAAAAAAACATGGTGGTTTTAAATTCTACACTAAGGACTGAAAGAGAAGGGTGTGACGCAACGTCAATTTCTGAAACGGTGTACAGTTATTTTAGTTTCATAGTGCACTTTCTCCAAGAGTGGTTGCCTTACCATAGCTAAATAATTCAGTCTGCCCTACTATTAACCCATAATTAGGTTTGGTATGGTTTGGTTTGGCATATCAACTATTGTAGTTCATATAATGCTAAATTCTTTTTTAATCCTTGTTAGATATGATTTCGAAACATATTTTGCTGATAAAGTTATTAGCTCATTTTTTGAGCACACAGTTAAATGGTTATACTTAATTTAAACGATTCAGTTTAGCATAAGTACATTTTCCGTTTACACATAGTCATTTGTTTAAATTCAGTTTTTGTTTACACCCATTTAAAATGTAAAAACAGTTCTATTTCTCACTATTTTATTTAGCATAAGTACACAGCTTAACAGTCAAAGTTCTATTTAACCCATAAATAAGACCTTATAAGCCAGAGTGGACTTGGGAGTGATGGCAATAAACGGGTAATTCGCATTTCCCAAAGCTCATCATCAGATTGTTTAGTGTCATATCCAGGACACTCATTTGAGGAGTCTTGCCCTTCTGCAGAGATCCAATCGGTGTATTCTGTAGCACAAGCTGACGGGGTCACCATAATTAGGGAGGGAGAGATTAGTGTCTTTTCAAATAATAGAAGCCCAAAGAGAAAAGCTGATAGCTCTCTCTTGTTTTGAACTCGGGTTGGGGGTTCGATTTCAAACGATCTTGCAATGTTGTTTTATAGCGTATCCCTGTCTGTTTCGTGTGTATAGGTTTCATTGTATTGTTCAGAGAAATGTGGGTTATTTGCAATGTCCACGGATCAATACGACCAATAGTACTTGCTTAGATTTTACGGGCAGGAAATAACGTTTCCTGATGTGATCAATTTTGGAAAGCCCTAGATGGATTGCATTTTACATTGCTAAAAGAATGCAGCTGATCTATTTAGCTGGCAACAGTATTAGATTCAGGCCTGTCGACAGTGAAGGCTCTATTATACACAAGCGACAAGTGTTTACAGGGGCTAGTAAAAACAGGGAGGATTATGACGAGAAGCATCAATCCTTTTAGGGTTCTGGAGAAGCAAACATAAAAACAAGTATTTTATCAAGAGTCTTTTCTTTTTTTTTTTAAACAGGAGTAAGATTCGGTTTGATTTCTTTTAATGGTATATTAACTTCCATGGGTTATTTAATGCGAAAGACAACATATTAGAAGGACAGAAGTGATACTATTTAACCCATAACTGGGGGAGGTAGGAGGGTCATATCTTTCCCAAAGGTAATACTTTGAAAGTTAATTTAATAGCACGGCTTCAGATTGAACTCGCTTACTATGGTGTCTCAGACCATGATTTCAGCCATTACGTCATAGGGACCCTGAACCAGAGATCAATTTTCTGTTTTTTCGTAAGAGTCGGGGAAAGGAGTGAAAATTTGAGTTATATGTCTCTTGTGGTGAGATTATAAAATCGTTTGTCCGTTTTAATTTGGTGAGGCTAAAAAGTTTTGTTGGTTAGTTACTTTGTTTTCTGTGTTGTATGGCATATCAAACCTTGTAGGTTATTTAATACCAAATCCTTTTTATACATACATATATATATATATATATATATATATATATATATATATATATATATTAGATATGTGATTTGGTTTCGTTTGGCTTTATTCATTTAAATATTTCTATTTCTGTTGAACATAAATACACAGTTTAGTTCTATTTGACCCATAAATAAAAACCTATCAGTCGCTATCACTCCGGACCAGAGTTGACATGGGAGCGATGGCAATAAAAGCGTATTTTGCATACCACAAAGCTCCAGCATTACAGGACCCTCACCATTAGAGTTTTTAGTATCATATCCAGGACCCTTGGTGCAGGAGTTCTGCCCCTCTGCAGAGATACAGTCAGTGTATTCTACAGTTCCAACCGACTGCGCCAATCTCGATGGGGGTGAGTTTTCCCCTCTGTAGAGATGCAGTCGGTGTGTTCTGCAGTTCCAGCCGACTGGGCTAAGAATGTTAGGGGTTCTCACCTTTTTTCTGGATTCTCGAAGGTCTGACCAAATAAAAAAAAAACCTTAAATCTTTATATATACGACATCTTACTCACTGAAAACGTAGGTAAGGATTTACGTTAAGTCGAGTCATTACTTTTGTATATCACTGTTCTCTCCTACAATATATCAACTCTGAGTCTACAACCAGTCACATCCATAAAACACACAGTAAGTACGGTTACACTAACAAATAAGACGACCGTCGTATCAATAAATAAAGCAAACCGTAGCCCTGCCTGCTAGGCTTAGAATACGCCAACTGAAACTCATAGAGACGAGCATGACCCCCACCCACAAAAAAGGAGTGTCCTGTGTATCACACTAAACTATATCTGATGGTAAGGCTCCAGTTCTGGATGTTTAAGAATTGTGGAGTACTCCTTTGATGTCATTATTCCCACGTCAATTCTGACCTGGTGAGAAGGTACCTCTCAGTGTCCTATTTATGGGTCGAATATATCTATTTTGAAATTATGATTATTATTGGAAAGGAATGCAGACAACATATTATGATTATTATTGGAAAGGAATGCAGACAACATATAACAGTATGCAAGCATCATCATCGTTATCAACATCATCATCATATTATTATTATTATCATTATTTACTCATTAGAGTTTTTCACATCAGTGTTAGCTGGTGGTTTTTCATCGGAGTCTGAGTGACAGCAAGTCCCCTGATGTCTCCAGAACTCTTCTCAGTATTCTAGCCGTTCTCCATAATGTAGTAGTTTGGATGGTCTCCACTCGGCCGCCAACTTCCAAGTCTTCCAGTCCCTTTAGTAATCTTTTAATTACTGTTCCAAACGCAACAAATACAATTGGTATAAATTTCCCCTGTATGTTCCATTTTTTTTTTTTCAATTCCCTAGCAAGGTCGAGTATTATCATTATTATTTACTCGCTTAGAAATTTTCACATCAGCGTTAGCCGATTGTTTTGTGGCGTCTGAGTGATTGCAAGTCACCTCAAGTCTCCAGGACTCTTCTCAGTATTCTGGCCGTTCTCAATAATGCTGCAGTTTGGATGGTCTCCACACGTCCTCTTATTTCCAAGTCCTCCAATCCCTTTTATAATCCTTTGGTGCCTGTACCAAAAGCACCAACCACAATTGGTATAAGCATCACTTTCATGTTCCACATTTTTTCAATTTCGTAGCAAGGTCGTTGTATTTATCCTTCTTTTCTTTTTCTTTCAATTTTATTCTGTGGTCAGCCGGGACAGCAAAGTCCATAATACGGCAAGTCTCTTTTTGTTGTTGCTGTTGATTATTATAAGATCTGCTCTTCTGGCCGAGATGAGGTGATCTGTCTGTATGTTAAAATCCCGTAAGAGTCTGTGTGCCTCGTTTTCCAAGACTGATGCTGGGTTTTGCATATATCATTTGTTCGTATGGTCAAATTTAAATTTCTTGCACAATTCCAAGTGGATCATCTTGCCCACCCAATCGTGTCTAGTCTTATACTCTTTTTGTGCTTGTTATTATTATCATTATTATTATTATTAGTAGTAGTAGTAGTAGTAGTAGTAATATTTCAATCTATGAGAGTTCTCTACGGTTGGTCTTTTACTGGAACGTGGGTGACAGCAAGCCTCCCCAAGTCTACTGAATTGTTTAGAGTTATCAAGCTGAATTTAACAATGGGCTAGTCTGGATGGTTTCGATTCTTTATGTGATTTCCAATTTCTACAGTCTTTTCCTTAGCCATTGGTAATTGTTCCAAACATCATCTACAATTGGTACCACATCAAACCCATATTTCAGTGCTTTTTAGTTCTCTAGCAACTTATATGGTTTGAAGTTACTAATAATAACCCTTAGTAAACATTTTTTAGTTCTCCGGCAAGATGCAAGTATTCGTTCATATTTTTACTTTCTTTAATTATCCTTCTTTGGTCTGCCAGAAAAGCAAAACCCACAAGATAGCAATTTATTTTTCCTTGTTGAGAAGGTGAATTTTTTTTGTAAATTAACACCAGCCAGGATTTAGTGATCATTTTCGGTCTCGAACTCTCAGATGATATTAAGAATCTTATTTTCTTGGACAAATTCTTGTTCGTTCATATACCATCAAATTTTAATATCTTGCACAATTCCCAGTGGATCACTATTCCCATCCAATCATGCCTACTCTTGTATTCTTTGATAGCCAGTTTGCTGCATTTGCTTATTATATGATAAAACCCACACTTGCTATTTTGTCGTGTATTATCAATTTTTGTTTTTGTATGATCAGTATTTTTATCAATATTTTGTATAGCTATTAAGATATATATAATTTTTCTCATTAGATTTTCCATTTTTAGCCATGTCCATCTTATCTCGAGTGGAATCTCTTGAGTTTGTCGTTTAAGGCATCCATACTATTTTTGCTTGTTTTCTTTCGTCCATTTTTTTAAAAATAGATGTTGTTGTTTTAGGTTAATTTTGGTAAGTCTTTATGGCATATAGATTATTATTAACTATATTATAGCCAACTACTCTTTATATGTATATATCAAAAATATATCATTTGTAAACATTTGTTGAGAAGTTTTTTACACGAGCCTGGGCTCATTTTTTTCACGCGGCTACATGGTTCAAAGTATTGCTACGTATCACTAACAATTCAATTAAACATCAATCATTTCTTTACACAATTAAATGATCATCAAACACTTATATTTCAAGCAATTCAATTTAGCATAAGTAATTTGTTTGCTCTCACTTTTAAATATCAAACAGTCCTTTTTGACCCATAGATAGGACCCTGTGATGTTCTACCACTCTGAGCCAGAGGTGGACTTGGGAGCAATCGCAATGAAAGGGTACTCCGCATTCCCCAAAGATCCAGCATTACTGGTGCCTCACCAGTTGATTGTTTAATAGCATGGCCAAGATAGTCGTATTGAGGGGTTATCCCTTCTTAGATATTCAGTTAGAGTATTCTATAACCCTAGCAGACTGGGCTCTTTATGGTCTTACTACTTGCTCTTGATTTACTTATATTCATATTACTAACATTGACTACCGTAATTAGTCTCTCTTTAATCTTTTTGTGAATTCGCTGAGTGTTCGAATTTTTGGATCTACGTAATCCTCAATGTTGGTGAGTCCATCTCCGCCTTCGATAAGTCGGTTTATGTCGTCACTTGGCCGTAAGGTATCATCATCACCATCATATCGTGCTGGTAGCACGGATATCCCTGACCCTCTCTCGCCACTCGTTCATCGCCCTAGGTAGGTCTTCAGGACAACATCCTGTATCCTCACATAGCTGCTGAATGTACGTTCGAGCTGGTCGCCCTGCTTTTGCGCGGCCATGTGTGGGGATCCATAAGAGTACATCTCTTATGAGTTCATCTCTGCTTCTCCAGCAGTGTCCTGCATGTCTGGTTTGTCTAACTTGAATAGTTTTCGTGATAGGGGGCAGGTGGCCGTACAGTTGGTGTCTTGTGGGGTGTTGTTGCCAGGATTGCACGCAGCATTCTTGTGTAATTGCCATCTAGTTTCTTTTCCAGCCGTTTTGTTAGTGTCCATGTAGTGCATCCATATAGCAGTATCGATGTGACCGCTGCCTGGAAGAAACTGCGTTTCATTTTATCGGTTCCTTGTCGTTTATTTCATTTTAAGGACGATTCTGAGAATCTAACAAGGGAGACAGTTTAGATGTATATTCCTTTCATGCAGATTTCGGTTTCGAGAAGTTTCCTTGTTCTTTTGAAGTACTCATTTCTTAACTTTTTATTTTATCATATTTACCAACCCCTCCGCTCGGGCAGGATATGACATAAGGTCAATTTTTAAGCGGTGTTTAACAGGTTTGAATTCACAGATTTCCTTCTCCTAGATTAATTGCCAAACCAAGGCTGAAAAACCTAGTCTGCCCTACTATTTACCCATAAATGGAGGGAGAAGAATAGGATTCATACCTTAGCACTAATACCATTAGTGCTATGTGAAATGCAATGAGTCTCTTCCAGGATTTGAACTCGTGTCGCCATGTCCATTTCCTACGACGATAACCATTACACCAGGGGCGCCTCCACTTCTTAACTTTTTATTTTATCTATGTTTGTTCGATGGTGTCCATTTCCAATATTCCACGGTATTTGTAATTTTATTTTCCTCCATGTGTTTTGATTTAGCAGATCTATTTCTTCTGTTGCTTGTTTTTCTCCTTTTTATGTTATAACCGGCTCATTGGCATAGTGGGTAGGGTGTTCGCCAATGGTCCGGGAGACCGGGTTTCAATCCCAGGTCACGTCATACCAAAGACTTTAAAAATGGTACCTCCTTCCTTAACACTCTGCAATATAAGGTACGTATTAAAGGTAAAGTGGACCAATCCAGGGACATGAGTAGCGCCCTCCCAAACACTTCGGTGTAGTAGCTATTGAAAAGGGAGCTTTCTGGTCACCCTCGACAACGGTCACCAACTTTAGTTTCTAATATTATAAGCATGGTGCAATTTTCCAATCCGAATTCCATTTCTATATCATGGTTGGAAACTTTAATATCTTTTATTATTATTTCACTCTTTTTGAGTTTTTGACTAGAGCATGAGTAACAGCAAATTTCCTCATATCTACAGGACTCTTCTCAGTATTCTAAGTGATCTTAACAATGCTATGGTCGAGATGTTCTCGATTCATACTCTGATTTCTAATTCCTCCAGTCTTTTTCAAAGTTTTTAAGGACCATTCTAAGTGCCCCCACAACATGTGGCATAAATGCTACCCTAATAATCCATAGATTTTAGTTCTCTGGCAAGATCTAAGTATTTATTTATCTTTTCGCTTTCATTTGCTTTATTTCTGAGTTCAGCAGCAATGATAAACTTTCCTAAATGACAATTTATTTTTTCTTATTAACTCTAGCTTCAGTCTTCTGGCTGGGATTAAGGCATACGCTTATAGCTCAACATCCCTGAGAACAGTATGTGTCTAATTCAAATATTGGTTTCTTCATATAACTTCAAGGATTACGGTTAAATATGAACCTCTTGCACGATTCCTAGGCTATTCATTTGGAGATCAAGTGTCGTAAGCCAAACATATCTGCCGTAAAACTAACCAACCAATCAAGAATTTGGGTCAGTAAACGGCCTATTTAAAATCAAGGAAGAGAGAATTCATGGTTTTACTTGACTTACGGTGTCCCAATCGGCCTGACCTAGTTTACCCTAACTGTACGAGGTGTATACGATATATTTCCAGACTTTTTTTTCCCTATGGGCACTTTTATTGATAGTATACACATGAAACACTAGTCCCCTTCGAAGTATTCTCCTCCGGCTGCAATGCACTTGTTGTACCATTCCAACAACTTCTGGAAGGCCCCATGAAATTCCTCTTGTATGAGCGTGTCAATGACCTTCGTCACAGCCTCTTTCATCTCCTCAATTGTCTCATAACGACTGCCTCTGAGCTTAGGAAATAACCAATAGTCACAGGGAACAAGGTCTGGACTATAGGGAGGCTGAAAAATTGTCTTGATGCCTATCTTGGTCAAATAGTCTGGGACAAGGATGGAGTTGTAGACTGGTGCATTGTCCTGGTGGAAATGCCACTGAGCCAATTTGAAGAGTGCTGGCCTTTTCCCTAGGAATCTCTGCCTGAACTCCCTTAAAACCTCAATATAGTTACCCTAACCCTAATCCTTTGGCCAGTCAACTCTGGTCTATTAACTTCCTTACTCCTCCCACACCTTTCATCATCCCTCACATACTCCCTGCTTTCCTTGAATCTCTTATGCCACTCAAAAACTGATACTCGATTCATGCAATATGCTCAAAAACAGTCTGAAGCATTCCATACGTTTCTGTGGCATTTTGTTTTTCAATTTTAAAACAGAATTTTATTGCATATCGTTCTTCTAAAGTGTCAGATTGAATTTTTAAAATTCACCAGCTCTGACAATCAGGATTTAGTAGGGTATATCCCAATTCCTGCTTTGCTGTTCATTTGAACCTGAAATAATAAAAATGGTCAGTCATCTCATAAGATGTATAGAAATAACAAACTGATTTCTCAAGAGTCTATGACAATTCTAAATGCCTATACAAAAAAAGTCTGGAAAATTATTGAAGGCATCACGTAAATAAATATACTTTCATCCACCCACCAAATATGAGTAACAATTTTAAATACCCATACGAAAAATGTCTGGAAACTTATCGTATGCCCCTCGTATCTCTTGCAGAAAGATTCGACCTCCACCCCAAAAAATGACATTCAAACATATGACACCAAGCTGCATCCAAAGGAAGAACTTCAGTCGTGGACCTTTTGGGATTGAGGAATACTTCCTTATTGTCATGATTTCCATGTTCAATCTAAGCTGGAGGAAGTGCCTATTAGTGTCCCATCAATGACCCAAGGAGATCTATTTAGAAATACTCGTTTTCGACAAGACTGGGTGAAAAAAATCAATAAACAATTGTACAAAAAATACAGATGTAAAACGGACAAGATTCCCTAAATTCTAACTACAAAATTACTCAAATGAGATGATTTGGTTTCTATGTTTAATGGCATATCAACTCTTTTTAGGTTATTTAATGCCGAAGCCATTCTCCTAGAAGAACAGTAGTGGTACTATTTAACCCATAATTGGGAGGATAAGGGGGCTCATACCTTCCCCAAGGGTATTTGATCGAAAGTAATAGCGCGACTGGAGTACGAACTCGCGTACTACGATTCCGCAGTCTAACGCTTTTACCATTACACCACGAGGACACCCTCTCAAATGAGATGACATGACGTTTCAATCAATTGATCAATTCAAAAAGGCCGCTCAATAGAAAATAAAGCAGGATTGCTTATTTGCCTAAATAATAAATTCAGATATGTTTGGCTTGAATGGATGGTTGGTTTGTTTGGTTTTATGGCATATCAACCTTTATAGGTTATTTAACGCCAAATCAATTTTTATGTTAATCAGTTCTATTTGAAACAATTCAGTTTAGCATAAGTAGACAGTTTAAATGTAAGTACAGTCTGATTGTAAAAACATTTCTATTTTGAGCTATTCAGTTTAGTCAAGCAATTCTAATTCAGCTAATTCAGTTTAGTGAAAGTACAGATTTTGTTTATGCACAGTTACATGTCAGAACGGTTCTAAGTTAAACAATTCAGTTTAGTGTAAATACAGTTTCAATGTCAAAAAAACAGTTTTATTTGAAATAATTCAGTTCAACATAAGCACACAGTTCAAAATGTTAGCACGGTTCAATTTTCAAAAACATTTCTATTTCAAGATATTCAGTTTAGCATCAGTATGCCGTTAGTTATATTTAACCCATAGATAGGGCACTACCAGGTGCTACCCCACCGGAGCAGAATTGACCTGGGAACCATGGCAATGAAGGGTTACTCCGTATTCACCAATGCCCCAGCATTACTGGAACTTCACCATCAGATTGTTTAGTGTCATAACCAGGACACTCGTTGGTGGGGGGGGGGGCTTACCCCTCTGCATAGGTGCAGTCAGTGTATTCTACAGCACCAGCCGACTGGGCAATGTTTAGCTTGAATAAAATTAACGTTTCATGATCGCTTTTTAAGGTTGTATTTATTCATAGGCATAAATGTATTTCTAAACAGGCCATTGGCCTAATGAGTCGAGTGTTCACCAATCTCAGGTCAAGTCATACCAAAGACTCAAAAAATGGTACTTGACGCCGCCTTGTTTAAAAGGCAGTATTATAAGGTAATGATCGAGGGTAAAGTGAGGCAATCTAGGGAATGAAGTAGCACCCTCCCTTACATCTGAGTGTAGTAGCTATTGAAAAAGGAGCCTTCGGGTCACCCTCGACAAAGTTCGCCAACTTATGCTTAGAGAAAGATATCAATTGTCAAACATTGAATTTAGCAAACTTTACGTAAAATGTTTTTTTACATTTTTCTATAATATATGTAGATATTGTGTATTGATAATTTTAAAGGTAAGTATTGTCAAGTTTCATGAACTTGTAAAATGTATTAAGTATATTCTGACAATTGTTGTCACTCATAAATAAATAACATTACTTCTTTCTCATTTACGCCAATGTTCAGTTTGATTTGAAGGGAGACAAATAAATACGATTCCTGGTGAATTCAATCACTTTCCAGACTTTTTTGTATAAGCATTTAAAATTGTCGTAGACTCTTGAAAATTCAGTATGCCATTGCTATACATCTTATAAGTTGACTGACCAATGATTTCAGGTTCAAATGAACAGCTACAGCAGCAACTGGAATACACCTTACTAAAGCTTGATTGACACAGCTAGTGAATTTCAAAAATGCAATCTGGACTAACGTCCAGGTTGCATTTTTGAAGAACGATATAAAAATAAAATTCTGTTTTAAACTTGTAAAAAATCCCATGCAATGAAAGCTGGATCTACTGCTACGACCCAGAGACCAAGAGACTAAGTTCCCAGTGGAAGCATGCTGTCTCTCTCAAACTCAAGAAGGCCAGACAGAGCAAATCAACCCACAAACTTTTAATTATCCCTTATTTTGACAGCACTGGCATGATCTACATGCACTGGGTTCCCACTTGACAGACAACTAATAAGGAATACTATGTTGAGGTTTTAGTTCAGGAAGAGATTCCGTCGGAAGAGGCCAGCACTCTTCAAATCGGCTCAGTGGCATTTCCAGCAGGACAATACACCAGTCCCCAACTCTATCCTTGTCACAGACTATTTGACCAAGATGGGCATCAAGACAGTTCCTCAGCCTCCTTGCTCCCAGTTCCTCAGTTCCTTGCTCCCTGTGACTTTTGGTTATTTCCTAAGCTCCAAGGCTGTCGTTATGAGACAATTGAGGAGATGAAAGAGGCTGTGACGAAGGTCATAGATACGCGCAAACAAGAGGACTTCCATGGGGCCTTCCAGAAGTTTTTGGTGCGGTACAACAAGTGCATTGCAGCCGGAGGAGATTACTTCGAAGGGGACAAGAGTTTCAAGTATGTACTATCAATAAAAGTTCCCATACGAAAAAATTCTGGAAACTTATTTAATGATCCTGGTATTTCGAAATAAGCCTCAAAATAAGAGTGATTGCTAATTTTTTAAATTATTTTGGATGGACAACACTGATTGAAAATTAATCGATTAATCAATGTTGACCTTAAACATGGGTAGTTATCACAGAAATAGTAATCATTAGAGAAACATGATGTAATGGATATCGTCTTAGGGAATGGACACGGTGACTCAATTTCAAATCCTGGTCGAAGCTGTTAGCGTTTCATGTCGAGCTAAGGCCCTTGGGAAAGTTATGAATCTATCTGTTCTCCCCTTAACCATGAAGACATAGTAGGGAAAATTTGACAATAATACCATTATTTATAATCATTTAGTAAACTTAGATTAACACAAGGTCTGAAGTATAAGCCACCCAGTGAGACTAGCAACGATCTGCTTGCTTCGCTTGATAATCATACAACCTCAGAAGCACCTTTGTGAACTAGTTGAGATTAGGACACGTTTTAACAGAAGATCAATGTTCAAGTGGAGTAAAGCTACTTCCAGTTCAAAGATTACCCGTAGCCAATGACAACGTTTATTCAGCAAGCTAAAATGACTGTCAAGCGCAAGCCTCGTTTGAGCACACAATCTTTTTCAACGCTGTCGTTTTCTATTTCTCAAAAAAATTCTACAAATGTGTTAGAAATGAGTTTAATAAGAGAATTACGTAGTTACTTTCTCACTGGGTTCAGTAACTTGGCTTTAGTCATAGAAGCACAATTCATAGAGCTTGTCTAAAGTCCATGCCTCTCCAGATCTTAAATTCAGTTTCACTTCTCCCAGACCGGTGTTCATAAAAAGTTTAAGAGCTCATTCTGCCCTATTGTTTACCCGTGGCTTGATCCATACCTTTCCAATTGCATTATCTTGGTGGGAAATTCAAAATGTCAAGTTTGATAGCTGAATCCGTTTCCTATGTTGATAACCATTACGCTATGAGCGCCTGTGTTTCCTCGTGTATCCTTTCCAACATATCGACTATATTAAATTTGTTTGAGAAGTTCAAAAAGGCCACCTTTATTGATTATTATTTGGTGACAGCTCACATTCTAAAGGCTTAGATGATGGTAAGTCATTCCAATACTTTTATTTCAAAGATTATTCCCTGACAAAATTATACACAACGGTAGCAAACCAATTCTTAATGGGATTTTCAGCTGACTTCTGCATCTAATTTATTTTTAAAAAAAAATGCGTTTTGCAAGATATATATATATATATATATATATATATATATATATATATATATTCTTTTTTTGTGCAGGGTGAGGTAATAAACGAAAATGGAGATAAAAAAATATGATAAGAATAGTGATGCACGCACTGAACTGTTGCCTAAAGGATATATCATTGGCTTCCTCTGATGGCCATTTTCCTATGACTGGAAGCTAAGAACAAGTCCTTTGAAAAAAAATCTTAAGAGATTACCACTATAGAAAAATAATGACAAAATATTTTGTAAAATACGCATTATCTTCGAGATTTTGAAAAGCACATGTAATATCAAAATTATTTCTCCTTTCCTATATCTGCTGCTAAAGTTTACCCTAACGAGAAAAATATGATTAAGATATATTCTTTCACATGTAATAAGACCTGTGATCAAAAAAATCGGTATCTAAGCTTTTTTTAAATTGTATTTTATCTTCATTTTGGCTGGTACTTGTCCAGAATATCTATCTGAGAAAATGTCAATGATAATATCTAAAAGAATTATCGAGAAATATAAAGGTTTATTGTCGGTGAGGCTTTGAATATGCTGACATTAATCTCCGCAGAGTTGGAGCCTGGAAAAAAGTGGGATCTTGGGAATTATATGAAACTTAATCCGATAGTGAGACTCCAATTTTGAAAATCACTTACCCAGAATGGTAGCACCTGATAGCGTCCTATTAATGGTTACATTAGTACTATGTAAAAGTTATTAGTATTTATTTCGTATTCGTGTGTACGAAAAGAAATCTTGTTCAACAACAGCACAGAAATGTAAATATGAAAGCCATTCTCTAACATCTATGCATAGAATAACCATAGACTAATTTATATGCTGTTGAAATGAATCAATATTCATTATCATTTACATACACAATCTCGATGTTGGTAACTTTCAGCCATTGGATAATTTTCCTTTTGGGGTGGGGACTGAAGCGTTACACTCTAATTCCCAAAATTATTTCCTGCAATCACCCTCAAGTCCCTTATTTCATCATGCTTGGCAGAAAGAAAAAAAAAGTAATATACCACACTGGTGTATTGTAGCTAGTTGAAGGCGTAGTTTTTAGATGGATGTGTTCAGTAAAAAAAGTTATCTTAATGATTGAAATATACTCATATTTGGGTGGAGGATGAAAGTATAATATTTATTCACGTGGTGCCTTCAATAAGTTTCCAGACTTTTTTTGTATAGGCATTTAAAATTGTAGACTCTTGAAAATTCAGTATGTTATTGCTATACATCTTATGAGATGACGGACCAATTTAAGATTTCACATTGAAATGAACTGCAACGGCATGAATTGGAATACACCCTACTAAAGCCTGATTGAATTTCAAAAATGCAATCTGGACGTATAGGACACTTTAGAAGAACCTTATTCAATAAGATTCTGTTTTAAAATTGGAAAAAATGATGCCACAAAAATGTATGGAATACTTCAGACTGCTTTTCGACCATCTTGCATGAATCGAGCATCAGTTTTTGAGAGGTATAAGAGATTCAAGGAAGGCAGGGAGTCTGTGACAGATGATGAGTGATGTGGGGGGAGTAAGGAAGTCAAGTTGATTGGCCACAGTGTTAGGGTTAGGGTTACTATGTTGAGGTTTTAAGGGAGTCCAGGAAGAGATTCCGTCGGAAGAGGCCAGCACTCTTCAAATCGGCTCAGTGGCATTTCCACCAGGACAATACACCAGTCCACAACTCCATCCTTGTCACAGACTATTTGACCAAGATAGACATCAAGACAGTTCCTTAGCCTCCATATAGTCCAGACCTTGTTCCCTGAGACTTTTGGTTATTCCCAAAGCTCAGAGGCTGTTGTTATGAGACAACTGAGGAGATGAAAGAAGCTGTGACGAAGGTCATTGATACGCTCACACAAGAGGAATTTCATGGGGCCCTCCAGAAGTTGCTAGAAAGGTACAGCAATTGCATTGCAGCCGGAGGATATTACTTCGAAGGGGACAAGAGTTTCACGTGTGTACTATCAATAAAAGTTCGCATGCGAAAAAAAGTCTGGAAACTTATCGTATTCACCTCGAACAGTTAGGGTAAACTAGGTCCAGCCGACTGGAATGCTCTCTTCCTTGATTTTAAATAGTCCGTTTACTGACCCAAATTCTTGATTGGTTGGTTAGTTTTACTGCAGATATCTTTGGCTTACGAAACTTGATCTCCAAATGAATAGCCTAGGAATCGTCCAAGAGGTTCATATTTAACCGAAATCCTTGATGTTATATGAAGAAGCCAATATGTGAATTAGACACATACTGTTCTCAGGGATTTTGAGCTATAAGCGGATCCCTTGTACTATCAATAAAAGTGCCCATACGAAAAAACTCTGGAAACTTATTTAATGATCCTCGTATAATTTCTTGTTTATTATTACAGATATTTTCTCAAAAAGAATATTTTGGACAAGTCTCGAAATATTATCTTCATCGGAAATTATTATAAGTCGAACTTTTATTCTTGAATTTAGGAATTCAAACAGTATTTAAATCAGTCAAAATATGATCCCTGAACATCGATGCATTTCTGTTGTCCAGTTACAGACTTCTTTATATTTGTGCTATAAAGCTCTAAAAGTTGTGATGCTAAGAAATCTTCAAATGCAGTTTTAGTTTAGCGTAAAAATTCTCCAGATACTTGAAAAAATGGTCGTCGGAAGAATATTGTCCATGTGGCATTGTCAAATATTCCAAATCTTTGAATTTCTGTAGTGTTATACTAGCAACGAATGGTTGAGTATTGTCATGAAATATAAATAGGAACTAGCTTGAAAAGTAATAGCAGCACAACTTCTTTTATCGTTCAAGGTTTTCGAACTATTGTCTTCATCTTTACTGTTATATTCCTAACGATTTGGCCGATATGTCCTCTGCCCTTCATCAGACGAACTCAGGAGCATACACAGAACTTTAAATCACGTCCTTTATGTAATCCACGGGGTCGTTTGTCCTGATTCCATTAACCGTTACCCGGTACGCGTGTTTAGCATGCCTGTATGGTTACTTACCTGCAGTCAAGATTGAATGTGCAACCTTCAGATGATCGTCTCTTCAGAAGTTTAGGGGGCCAACACCTGTAACCGTTACGCTATGTGTCCTGCTGGACAATTCAGAGTTAATTATTGGGACTAATAAAGTTAATGTTCTTACATCACAATAATTACTACAAATAAGTATGTTTTTTTATCTGAGCTCATATTCCGATTTTTTTAAAAATCTAATCTTCTTGATTATTGGTTCCCATATTTGATTCATCTCTATTCTTGGTCAACATATGTGCCGATTCTTTAAGACATCTAATTCCCAAATTTTCTTCTCTGTCAGTTATTTTATACTTGATCTCATAAGAGCAGATGGTTTCTCTTTTCCTTCCATATATGGTCTGCCATGCCCGACTTTTCGATTCTACCTCGTACCGCTTCTTTTCGTTGTTCTTTTTTCATGTACCTGATTTGGGGCTTATAACCTTTAAAATCCAATTCTGATAGTGGGGATAGAAAATTAACAAAAAGGAAGCTTTAATCATTAGGAATATCCAATTTTTTGCAGAACGGCGATTAGAAATATATATTAGATCAGAATTTACCCGAACATTGGCATAATGGTTAGAGTGTTCGCCAATAGCCCGGGAGACCAGGGTTCAATCTCAGGTCGAGTCATCCCAAAGATTCAAAAAATGGTACTTGATGCCTCCTTGCTTCCCACTAAGTATTATAAGGTACGGATCAAGGGTAAAGTAGAGCAATGGAGTAAGGCCCTCCTCTACAACTTGGTGTAGTAGGTATCGAAAATGGAGCCTTCAGGTCACTCTCGACTACGGTCACCGACTTTAATTACTTTAAACTATATACAAATATGACAGTATTTTATGGAAAAACTAAAGTTTAAATGACCATCAGTAAAACTAATATCCTAAATATTTATATGATAACAGCAAAATTACAATACGAACACTGGTAAAAATGGTTGCTGAAGACATTAGGTTTACAATACCCAGAAATTCATACGCAGATGTCTTCAAGGACACATGGCACAGTGGATAAAGACGTTGGTTAGATCCAGTGACATACCTCAAAGATGCCCGGACATAGAAGGACTTTAATGTTGTAATAAACATGGCGACAAAGATGCGTACAATAGTCTGAAAAATCTACATAATATCTCATCTCAGAAATATAGACAGATACAGTCTTGACGATCCAGTAACAATTTTAAAATGTCTCAAAACTTTTGAATAAATTGGTAAGTTGCAGAAAAGACCAGGCTTTGTGTGAAAACCGGTCTTATAGAAGGAAAAGTTTGTATTCTAACCAAATGTATTCGTTTAAGTTGTTGACTTTGTGTCACATCCTGCTATTATTATATTAGCAAAACGTTTAGTAAAAAGTAATCCGGGGTAATAACAAGTTCAGCACGTACCATTTTCAGGTGACCCTGCTCCATGCAACTTTTTCTTGTTCTGAAACTCAAATTTCATCTTAAGAGTTAAATTTGAGAACCAGAAAGATATAAGAAAATAAGACGGCGTTTTCGCCAATGGTCCGGGAGACGGGGGTTTCAATCCCAGGTTGAGTCATACCAAAGAATCAAAAAATGGTACTTGATGCCGCCTTGCATTGTAAGTTATGAATCAAGAGTAAAGTGTAGTGATGGAGTGAATGGAGTCGCTCCTTCCCCTACACCTCGGTGTTGTAGCTACTTAAAAGAGAGCCTTCAAGTCGCCGTCGACTACGGTCGTCAATTTGACTTACATATGGAAGACACTTCGACCCGTGAAAAACTTCCTCGAATACAATAATTTATTACTTAGGGGACAGTTTTAAAGAAGACAAAGATTTGATTCACTTCCTCTTTATCTCGGTAAAAACAACTCAGCCTTACAACTTAAAAAAAAAATATATACGTTGTATGTGACATGCGTTCCATTGAACGAAGTGTTATATTTACTTATCACCCTATCTATTAGTAAATAGTGGGATAGGCAGTTTTCTTGAGCTTTGATTAGACAACCAATCTAGGAGAAAGAAAATTTCCGAGTTCAAACCAACTTTACTCCACTTAAAATTTGATTAGTGTCACATTCAGTCCGTGCTTGATGGTTAGCTAAATGTTATATAATTACGGAATGATTTTTTATAGTAATCATTTTTCGTTAATTATATTTTATCATTCGGTTTGGTTGGGCTTTGAACTATTCGGCTCTTAGTGCAGGTGCACACACACTGAGTACAGTTCACGCTCGCGCGCAGAGGATATAGCAATAAAAAATGTCATTATAAAAACCCCAGATAGGAAATGGGACTGGAGTGTGGAAGACGTCATGCCCGGCTGAGATTTTTGGTGATTTCAAAAGAGCAGTTAATTGAGATTTGACTCTGGACCGGGCCAATCCAGTTTGCGGGGTTGGCTGTGGACGACCTGACCAAGGAGTTCTGCAGATCTCTACCGACACAGATGTTGGGGACTACGGGATGCCCAGCGTGTTTGCTGGGTCAGATAGTACAGTCAGCATAATACAAATTGTGTCTGTCTCTCCTCGTGTCGAAAATTAATGTCAAGCAGTAAATAAACGTTTCGTACCTGAACAACAGAGAGTCGTCAGGATTTCGTAGTCCACATGCATATTTATATTTTTCATAAATTTATGATCGTATACATGAAAGAGGCCCCATAGTCTGTTTTTTGTTGACACGCTCACGAAAGCGTCGTGATGATTAAATCATCTCCCTTAGATGCAGTTGGGAAAGTGTTGCAACAGCTTTTGTGTCGCAAGACTTGGCTGGAAAGAGGCATATCTTCGGAGAAGTAAGTAGAATAAAAAGCATATACAGTGTCTCAAAATAGACGCAACTCATTTATATACTATTGGTTTATTACTGAGACAAGCGCAATGTGGGTCATTTGGAACACGTCCTGTAAAAAAAATGCATTCTTTGAGCTTGTGACCATCAACCAATGTATTTTTTAATTGTTATTATCTCAGCTTCCAGCACATGCAATCTATTTTTGAATTCCTTGTCTCTGTAATAAATATTTATAATGATAATGGGTTTCATCTATTTTCAGGGAGTTTTGAATGATTTTGTCTCCAAATAAATAATGATTAAAAATATTTTTCCTCTCTTGTCTATGTTATCATGATCCAGGATTATAAGATGTTATAGTATACTATTTTCAAATCCGAAACAAAAAAGAACTCAGCATTATTATAAGTAGAGTTATTAGCAGTCACATGGGTCCCATGTCAATTGAAACACCCTATAGATGTGTTATATAATAGCCGAGGGATTTCGGTTCATGCCTTTGAGTTTAGTTAGCTAAGAACCTTTCGGCTCAGCACGTGGGTTAGTTGGGTGCAACATTGAGGCAGGAGTTAACGCGGGCGCGCACGGGCGGATGGTGGTGTCACTCAGATGTCATAACAGTCCGAGACGAAACGGTGTGACAGGGTGCGGGTGACGTCACGCACCGGAAGCGCGCGGAGGTTTGTGGGCGCATCTGAAGAAAGTCAGAGAGTTGAGAATTAGACGCCAAACGAGAAGGATTGACTTTTGAAGCTCGCAGACGCGAGGCGAACGTGCGCCCCATGAGGGCCGCACGAGACGGGGTCCAAATGAATAAGACAGCAGAGGAGATTGTGTCTCTCCTCCTTACGTCGAAACCTTTAACTCAAAGTTAATAAAAAGGTTTCGTACCTGAAAAAGAAGTCGTTACGTGTTTTCGAATTCAGAGATTCCTATGTTCTTTATATGTTCTATCATTATGAACATTATACGTCTATTTCGCAGGTGGCCATATTCGTGTATATGGCTATGTAACAGATGCATAAGCTCGTAGATCAATCGCATGACAAGAGATTAAAACATTTAGCATTAGGAAAGAATGTTCTAAACTCATTAGAGTAACCTGTCTTTTGAACTGTTACAATCTTCTGGCGCACAAAACAAATACCCCCACCAAATAACCTTCAACAACTTCTCAGAAAATATGAACGTAAAACGAATGCCGTTCCCAAACCTGTAGACACAAAATAACCCATGACAGCTTGAAATTCCATTAAAATAAATAGATAAATAAATAAATAAATCTATGATAATGTGCCTTCCCGGGTTAAGATTTTCCTTGATTTAATTCTGGATTTCTTATGTTTTAAGGCAATTAAAATTAAAATTTGAAACAGATTTAGAAACTAATCTAAAAAATATCCAAACAACTTTGTACTGAATGTACATAATGCATCTTAGGAACTGTAAATAGCTTCGATATTGCTGATCATGAATGTCATCGAAAACACTTTGCTTCAGGCGTGAAGTTTTACGACCTGGATGCTGGATGAGGAGGTGTAGGTGTCATCGAAGACGCCAGAAATTAAGTTAGAGTGTAAACAATTTTGCCAGACTCACAAGTGTACCAGTAGAAGTGGAGGTGAGATGTAGGGCTACTCAAGAAAGAATGAACGATTTAAAGATAAGAGTGGAAAATAGTCAACCCGAGGTTAGAATTAACTGATAACTGAAATTTACTTTCGTCCAGACAATTGCCCTGAAGACCCGAGATCTGTATCTCCAACTGGTCTCGGAAAAAAGAAAAGTCAGTTTCTACAGTTATTGAGAAAACTTTTGTGTTAGCGCTTCTCATCACAAGACGATCAACCCAGTAATCTTGTTCAGTTTTCACGATTCGATACGGTTTTAAACAAATGTTTGCGTGTATCGAAGTTCAGGGTAAAGTACACTGTTAATCAATTAGGAAAAATTGTGTTTTAGATTAAATCAAATGAGTATATCCTGACTATTGATTTATATTAACAGCGAACCTGCTCGTCTAAGGTTAGTTTATACTTAGATCTTAGAGGATCGTCTTCATCGTAGGTTCACATTTTCATTTTTTGCATACGGTCCAATCAAAGGCAAATCCAATACTTATTAACAGATCTTAGACACCTTGGATGGTGATATCATTAGCAAGGACACCTTCATAAGTGAGTTCAAGTCTCACTGGATGTCCCATTCATTCGGCCTAGTACCACATACAGGAGTAAACCTAGGAGTAATGCAAATAAAGGTGTACTTCAAGTGCTGTAGAACTGGACCCTCAGCAGTATATGTAGTTTTATATCCCCAGGACACTTAGTTTTTGCTGCTGGGGATGTTTTTCCCACTGCAAGTGATACAGTCAGGGAATTAGAAGCCCAAATGTCTGGGAAGCCTGTAAATAGAACTGACTGAGAAATTATTCCTTATAATCGATATACATATTTACCCAACCCCTCCGCTCGGGCAGCATATGACACAAGGTCAATTTTTTTAAGCGGAGTTTAACAGGTTTCAATTCAGAGTTTTCCTTCTTCTAGACTAGTTGGCTCACCAAGGCTGAAGAACTCAGTCTGCCCTACTATTTACCCATAGCTGGAGGGAGAATAATTGGATTCAAACCTTTCCCAGGGGTATTAGTGCTATGAGAAATGCAATCAGTCTCGTCTAGGATTTGAACTCGTGTCGCCGTGTCCATTTCCTCCGACGATAACCATTACACCACGGGCACCACTGCTGAAGAACCCAGTCTGCCCTACTATTTTCCCATGGAGGGAGAATAATTGGATTCATACCTTTCCCAGGGGTATTAGTGCTATGTGAAATGCAATCAGTCTCGTCCAGGATTTGAACTCGTGTCGTCGTGTTCATTTCCTCCGACGATAACCATTACACCACGGGCGCCTACTTATTATCGATATAACAACTTAAACAAATATATCACATTTGATACTCATGCTTATGGGATTTTTACTTCTATTTTGATGATCTGGGGCTGTAGAATACACCGACTGTATCTCTGCTGAGTGGTTAAACTCCCGGAATGAGTGTCCGGTATATGACATTATGTAACCTGCTTAAGTAATGCTACAACTTTGAGGAATTCAATAAAGCAAGTAATGTTGGCAACCGTAGTCGAGGGTGACTCGAAGGCTCCCTTTTCGATAGCTACTACACCGAGGTGTAAGAGAGGTCGCTACTCCTTTTCCTGGATTGCTCCACTTTACCCTTGATGTTACCTTATAAAGCTAGGTAGCATCAAATACCATTTTTTGAGTCTTTTGTATGACTACATGGGATTGAACCCAGGACTCCCGGGCCATTGGCGAACACTCAAACCATTATGCCAATGTCCAGTCACTTTCAGATACTCTCTGGCCCGGAATGGTAGCACCTAATAGAGTCCTATCAATGGGTTGAACAGAATTAAACTGAGGGCTTATGATAAACTCGTTTGTTTGAAGTAGAAATGTTTTGACATTTAAACTGCGTATTTATGCTAAACTGAATTATTTGAAATAGAAGTGTTTATATTTATAAAAATAGATTTGATATTAAATAACATACGGGGTTTGATATGCTATAAAACGAAACGATACCAAACTTCCATTTTAAAGTGGTTTGCCCCCACTGATAGTGGGGTATCTGACGTAGTATACAACCATTGTGTCTTAACAAAAAGGAACACATATTTATAAAAATACGATGAAATCTTTATTGTCGACTATAGCGCTTATGTGGAGCAGAAGAATAATCGAAGTGAGCGTTTGAGCATACGGATGAGCGGTCTTGAGTCGAAACCGACAGCGGGAACTGACTTCAGGCAAAAGTTTATATAGTTTTAAACCATATATAGTTTTAAACCTTTCACGTGACCTACACCCAACGCTTGTTTTCCGTTAGTCACGGATTACATCTATGCACTGTTCATTGCTTGCTTTTCAATGCTTGTTCGCCACTGGTCCAAGTTTACACCCACGCATTGCTTGCTTTTCATTGTTCAAGACTTATATTCACTCAATACTTGCTCTCCATTGGTCACGGCTTACACCCATGCATTACTTGCTTTTCATTGGCCATGACTTAAACCCACTCAATGCTTGTTCTCCATTGGTCACAGTTTACATCAACGCATTCTTTATTTCCGGTAATTATTTTGCTGATTTTTATCTACGGCCGGATGTATCTGTCAACAACATATGGAGGTCAAGGTATATATATATATATATATATATATATATATATATATATATATATATATATATATATTGCACTTATTCCAAATCTGCACTTTAAATTTTTCTAGCACGTTAATCACTTACTAATAAAATTTCAACTTTTGAAGGTAACATTTCATTTTTTTATTATGCAACGATATAAAAATATTGAGGAATATTTTAAAATAACTTTGTTTTCTCGCACACCGGACAATTTTATTCCGATAAAACTGATGATTATCAGAAAGAGTCTCAACAATTTTTTTTTACAGTTACTGATTTTTTTATCATTTAGTGATGTTTTTTTAGCTTCGTGAATTATTAAACGTATAAAAATTTTTGCTAATTGAGAAATTAAAGTTGATTTATTCTCGATTTGATACAACCATTGTCAGAATAATATTTTCTTAAGTGTCTCAACTTGATTAAGTCCTTATAAAGATTACAAAAATAACTTTATTAAACAGTGACATTTTAGATGACATCAAATTCTAATTTTGTTTAATAAAGTATATTTTTTAAAAACTTAAAGTGATCGCTATCTACTAAGGGGATAGGATTTAAGATATTACTGTTTGTCTCCAATCTATGTCCAAGTAACAGACAAGATACAGCAAACTCAATAGCAATATTAAATAGATCAAGGTTTAACTTCTAAAGCATTATTTCAAGCCAATGGTCATAATCAACTTAGTGACTGTGCTCTCTCAAAGAGTATGCTACAATGACTAGATTATCTGGCATTGGTTGTGATAGAGTTTCGACTCTGCATTCTGTAGTCGTTCGATCTCCTGTTGGGGAGATCACGGTACACATTGCTGATGAGACCTACTAAAGTCTAAACAACTGTCTAGTGGTTCCGTATATCAAGTGCAGTGCTTGCTGGATTTCCTGGTCATGGTAATACACAGTAGCACCAATGGAGTATTTACTTTGGTTTCTTTGTTTCATAGTATATCAATGTTCGTAGGTTATTGAAAACTAAAGCCATCCTTGTACAGGGTGGAACGATGAAATTGTTGCCCTAGAAAAGACTACATGCTTCAATTTCCGTTTAATGAAAACCTGTTTCCTTTTTTTTTTGTTGCCGACCATCTACTAGTTGGCCAGTTGTGTATCCAAGAGCGATAGGAGCCTTCTATCATGACTAAAAGTGACACAATGTTCAACGAGCGAGATCGGAGATGCGCCGCTGTACAACTCATGCCCTCTACCGATCCAAATTATGACAACAGGACCATTGCCAGCACCCTCAAATTGCAAATTCGGACGGTCCAACGCTTGAGGGCACAGCTCAACGCATCGGACGACTCTTTGGAGGTGCTGGAGCGGAAGGACATCGCCTGGAAGACCCGAACCAAGGAGTTCATCAAAAAGGTCCAGGCAATCATTGATGGAACTCTCCAGCGGCCTATTCGGCAGATTACCAGATATTTTGGCGTCTCACACACAAACGTAAATGCAGTTGTGATGGAGGACTTGAATTGTAGGTCCTACAGGCCCTAGACAAGCCAGATCTTGACTGAGAAGACAAAGAGCCTCAGGTTAATCAAGTCCGTCAGCTCCCCCTCCACCCCGATCTGAACCTGCTAGACTACTTCGTTTGGTCATACGTCGAGAACATCACCAACATGACCTCCAACAACACCAAAGCCAGCCTGATCACCGGCCTTCACCGAGTATTCACCGAGCTCCCACCGGCGCTTGTGAAAAAGGCATGCTCCGGATCCGTATCGATGCGGTGATTAAGGCTAAAGGCGGCTACATTGAATAGATGTCAGCTCTACTACATAATCAAGTTAGCTGAAGTTTTTTTCAATAAAAGTTTTTAAATAAAGCTGTAGTGTTGTTTTCTTTAGTACGACAATTTTATCGTTCCACCCTGTAGATGTCAGCTCTATTACATAATCAAGTTACCTGAATTGATTTTTTTCAATAAAAGTTTTTAAATAAAGCTGTAGTGTTGTTTTCTTTAGGACGACAATTTTATCGTTTCACCCAGTAGATGTCAGCTCTACTACATAATCAAGTTAGCTGAATTGATTTTTTCAATAAAAGTTTTAAAATAAAACTGTGGTGTTGTTTTCTTAAGGACGACGTTTTTATCGTTCCACCCTGTAGAAGAACGCAATCGAGTGAATTGTATTCAAACTCAGTGACTTTGAAGCCGTTGTCCAGCACTTTGACTGTTACACCATGGGGGCGCTCACAACTATAAAAATTCGTTGATCACAAAGAAGACTATGTTGAAAAATTGCTATCATTCAGTCACATTCGATGAGACTTATCTCGTTCAAGCGTAGCTTACTAGAACTTGTTTATCACGAGACAAAATTCCTGAGTGTAGATATGCCGTTGTGTGCAAATGAAAAAAAAAAGAGAGATAAATTACAAGTGTACATCTTTTATCAACCCACTCTCGCACGTGCAAAAAGTGACTTAAGGTCAGTTTTAAGCTGGTTCAGCTGGTGTGAAATCGGACTTTTATTTCTCCAAGAGCGATTGGCGTATCAAGGCTATAGATAGCTGGTCGGGTTGAGACCTGATGCATCCAGTAAAGCGAAGGGAAGTGCAAACAACCATTACTTCAAGTGTCCCATTATGATGAGTTTGCGTTAGGGACTGACAATTTCCTCTATATACTAGTTGAAGCATCCATCTGTGTAGGGTACGAGATCAAAACTTGGGTTGAAAGTAGTTATGACAGGAAAAAGATTCCTTTCAGATATTGCAAATCCACTAAACACACACACACACACACTTTTATATATATATATATATATATATATATATATCTGTATGGAAATTTTATCCCCTTGTTAAAACAATCGTTAAAAATTAAAAGAGGATTTCCTACACTTTCTTCTCGTTAATATTGGAATTATCAGGTATTCCACATGGCCAGTCACGCAATATAAACTTATTTATAATAACTTGTTTGCTTTCAAATAAATATTCTTATTTCACAATAATAATAATCATAATAATAAACGGCCAAACGACCAGACCTAGCGATAACCAACAAAAACCAAAGAGAATCTGCGTAACTGTGGACTTTCACGTCCAGGTGGAACACAGAGTATAATTAAAAGAAAGCAAAAAAAAAAAAGGAAAAGTACCTAGACCTTGCTAGAGAACAAAAAACAATGGAACACGAAAGTGATTTTGAAGTTTCAGTAATACTGGAGTTTTGGGGAATGCGGAGTACCCCATTATTTCCTATGCTCTTAGATCCACTCTGGCCCAGAGCGGTAACACCTGGAAGGGCCCTATCTATGGTTCAAATAGAACTGTTAGACATTTAAACTGTGTATTCATACTAAATTGTATTGTTTGAAATTGAACTGTTTTTACATTTAACTGTTTGTAAACAAATGACTGTTTAATTCAATTGTTCCTGATACATAGCAATACTTGGAACCATTTAACTTTGTTGATATAATAAACTGAATTGTTTGCAGTAGAACTGTTTGATCATTTAACTGTGAGTAAACCATCGACTGATTTTTCATTATATTGTTAGTGATACATAGCAATACTTGAAAAATCAAACCAATGATTTTGGCCGCCCAGGGTTTTGCAGTAAATCACTAAATCATTCAATACTTTTTTTTATTATCATCTCAAATAACACCAACATTTCACAGAATAACAGTTAATATCGTATTTATTATCTGTGAAAATTATAGAATGTAAAACAACTTAGATAAAAAGTTATACTTCCTTTTTCTGACGAAACAATGCCGTTCTGAACATTATGGCCGCCGCTATATATATATATATATATATATATATATATATGCATCTTTGGTTTCATGACAAATCAACCTTCGTTGGTTATTCAATAGAATAAGAAGAAGAGGTTGGATGGTTGGTTGGATTTATGGCATATCGACATTTGTATGTTATTTAACGTCAAATCCAATTTTATACAAATAGTCAGTTCTATCTCAAATAATTCAGTGTAGCATGAGTACACAGTTTAATTGTCAATAACATTTCTATTTCAAACTACTAAGTTTACTCAAACAGTTCTAATTCAGCTAATTTTGTTTACACACAGCTAAATGTCAAAACTGTTCTATATATAACAATTCAATTAAGTGTAATTACAGTTTTAATGTCAAAAACAGTTCCATTTCAAACAATTCCGTTTAGCATAAGCAGGCATGTTAAATGTAAGTACGGTTTTATTATCAAAAGCTTTTCAATTTCAAGCTATTCAATTTAGTCAAACACTTCCAGTTCAAACAATTCAAATACAAAGATTTAATGTCACAACAGTTTTATTTCAGATAATTCAGTTTAGCATAAGTACACAGTTTAGATGTCAAAACAGTTCTATTTCGAGTAATTCAGTTTAGCATAAGTACGCAGTTTTAATGTCAAAACAGTTCTATTTTAAATAATTCAGTTCAGCATAAATACGTAGTTTAAATGCGAAAAAACCCATTAAACTCCAACCACCGTCTAGTTCTATTTAACCCATATATAGGACCTTTATCAGGTGCTACCATTCCGGCCCAGAGTGGACCTGGAAGCGATGGCAATGAACGGGTACTTCGCATTCCTCAAAGCTCCTGCATTGCTGGAACCTCACCATCCAAGACACTCGTTGGGGGGCGTCTTACCCGTCTGCAGAGGTTCAGTCGGTGTATTCTACAGCCCCAGCAGACTGGGCAAAGAAGAAGAATGGCTTTATTATACCTGTTGCAGGAGTATTAAGGTGGGTTTATAGATTTACCATGGGCATTAGTCTAAAAGTGAAAACAGTTGCCCTTCTGGAGTTCGAACTCGCTTTAAACGATGTCGCAGTCAAGTACATAAACCACAACAGCACGGAAAATCTTTCTGTGGCAGCTGTTGGGCTTGAGGTTAGTATTTGTTTCGCATCAAAGGAATTTAAACGATGTATAAATACTGATAGATCTTATTCTAATTCCCGTTCCATTTTTATTTGCATATTCATTTTTTCTCTTTATTGCTCAATTGTGAATATTTTATCTATTTTGTGATTTGCGGTTGAATTGCCGCTTTTTTTTTACCTTCTTTTCAATTCAGTATTCATTTTTTATGTCATTAATATAATGCGATTTGTGTGTAATATTATGACAGCAATTCTTTTCTTATCTGTGTACAAAAAATAAAAACCATAAAAGCAACGGTTTTGATAGCTTGAACAACACTCAGAAAAGATTTAAAAATAACGTATCAAATATTTTTAGTAGCCCTAAAAATATAAGAATCAAAAGGACATTCAACTATTTTTTCTCGTGCTCACCGTAATTATTATCATTGTTAAAAATGAAAATTGAGTTCTGGGTTCAAATCTTCGACGAAGCAGTTTCAATTCGCGTTAAAACTCTTGGTAACAGTATGAATTTATTTGTTTCCTCTATAACTATGCGTAAATAGTAGCGTAGGCTTACTTCTTTTGCCTTGCTTAGACAACCAGTCTAGGAGAAGAAAAACTTTTAATTCAAACCTGGTTTCCTCTGCTTTTCGCTATACCACTACTGGTCTCAAATAGAATGTAATCTAACTGCACTGAAAAGGACGTTGTACCGTTACACACCAAATGGTAAAATGTAACGTACACACAGAAACATTGCCCTGGTTCACTCGCAGAAAAGTTTATCCGCTGCTACACATTTCAAGTAGTCGTCGGGGAGAAAAAAAAGGAGTACCAAAACTGAGTTGAAAGCGTTAGCTGCACAAAGAGAAACAGAATATTGTAAAAGGAAAGAGAAGAGAACCAGAACTTGAATTTTCTTTCGTTTTGTTTGTTTTTTTTTGTGGCGGGGAGTGTCTTCGTGATGTAATGAGCTGTAGAATCAGGGTAAGCGAGTTCGAACTACAGTCAAGCTATTACGTTCATTTTCGGACAAATACCCAAGTGTAATATAATGGCCGAGGGATTTTGTTTTATGGCTTTGGGTTTAGTTAGGCTGAGAACCTTTCGGCTCAGTGCATGGGTTACTTAGGTGCAACATTAACGCAGGTGTTCACGCGCGTGCACGGAGCGGACGTGTCACAGAGATGTCACAATAGCCCAGATGGGAAACGGGGCTAGAGAGTGCGAATAAGGTCATGCACCGGAAGCGCACGGAGGATTTGGGGAATTTTTTAAGACAGTTAGTTGAGTTGAGTCCCCCCTCGGGAGAAGACGGTTGACTTTCGTTTGCTCGCGGAGGCCTTTTGCAGGTGTCATACGAGATGTGGGGGGGAGATGAAAAAGCCAGAATAGAAAGAATGTGTATCTCTCTCCTTATGTTGAAGAACCTTTAAATTCAAAGGTAATAAAAAGTTTCGTACCTGAACTAAGAAGTCGTAAGTGTTTTTCGTGTTTCAAGAATCCTATGTTTTATGATATATATGAGTTATGAACATATTTATAAACGTTTCAACTATCCGTATCATGGGTATGGTACACAAGGGAAAAGTATAAACTTCTTTACCCTCCCAGCTATGGGTTAAATAGTATCACAACTATTCATCTAGAATGATGGCTTTGGCATTAAATAACTTAAAAATGTTATAATACCAAGAAACCAAACATAAAATTTTTGGTTTTCTGTTGTTGTTCGCGGGTTTCGTCTCCACAGCTGCGTGTCTGATATGAAGCCTCTTTTTGGAGATCACCCCCCCAAAAAGCCCGTAATTTCCGTCTCACTTTATATCGTCTGTAACTGGCGTTTAATTCTCGTCTTTTTCTCGTCACGCCTCTCTGACAACTAACTTTCAAACCCAAGTCACGCTCTTACTTCAGCCTAGTGTCAGAAGGAGGAACATATCCGTTTCCCGTGGTTCCATATCTGCACCGAAGATTTCGGACTCCCATTTTTTCTAGTCATATCTAAATGCCGTAAACATTCAACCATGAATGGCTGACCTTTAACGAGTACTTTAGCCTGGCTCACACAGGGTCAGTTGGCTCTTCCGTTGACTCTCCGTCTGGTTTTTCTTCTCTTTATTTTTTCTTCCTTCGCTAGAAATTAGCCTCCTGTTCTCTTTCTAACCTTGAGTCTTCATAAACCGCTCAATGACGTTACATCATCACCAAATATTTTCTTAATAACTGAGAAAACTAACGGAAATGGTCAGTTCCAATGTTTCATTTCAGTAGACGTTAAATAAATATCGGTAAATATCTGTTGGTGCTATATTTTTAGAGGAAATTCAATGACAAATTTTCCTTCAAACCAACTTGGTATGACTCCTCGATTGCAATGCTTTAGACAACAAATATTGGTTATTATCAAGAAAGTTTGACTTCTATTGCAGTACTACTAACATTAACCTCAGACGTTATGCCATAACATTGTAGGAACGTTGGCACATTATGCTGATCCTCTCAATACGAATTGATCTGCTGTCCTCTTAAGTAATTAGTAAGTAAGTAGAGTTGGCGACCTTAGTCGATGGTGACCCGAAAGCTCTCTTTTCAACAATTACTTCACCGAAGTACAGCGGAGGGCGCTACAGCATTCCCTGGATTGCTCCAATTTACCCTTGATCCGTATTTTATAATGCTGAGTGGTAAGCAAGGTGGCAAGTACCATTCTTTTAGACTGTGGCATGACTCGACCTGGGATTGAATCCCGGTCTCACAGACCATTGGCGAACACTGTACTCATTAGGCCAATGGACCGGTACTAAATAAATAATAGAGCAGACTTATTTCTTTAACCATCGTAATGCAACAAGTCTAAAAGAAAGAAATCTGACTTCAAGACAAATCTGCTTCGTTTAAAAGATGGTATTGTGTCACCTTTTGCTTGAGACGGAGAGGTGGGCCAATAGATATCATTTCTTGCTATCATATTTGATAGTTTGGAAAGAAAAAATGTTTACAAAAGATTTTCCGATAGAAAAGAAAAAGTATTTTATAATAGAGGAATCAATGTATTTTACAATAGAAAAGAGAAAGTATTTTACTATAGAAAAGTGAAGCATCTTTCAATAGAAATGAGAAAGTATTTTACAATAGAAAATAGAATATATTTTACGATAGAGAATAAAAAGTATTTTACAATAGAAAAGAGATAGTATTATACGATAGAGAATAGAATGTATTTTACTTTAGAAAAGAGAATGTATTTTATAATAGAAAAGAGGACATAATTTTTTTTAAATAGAAAAAAAGGTATTTTACCAAAGAAAAAAGAAAGTATTTTACAACAAAAAAGAGGAAGTATTTTACAATAGAAAAAAAGAAAATATTTTACTATAGAAAATAGAAAGCACAGGCATGTTTTGAAAATATCCTGAAAGCAATACCCAACAAAACAGCAATTTAACGGCCATTTACTTTCCGTCTCACAAAATATCCTAATAAAACCAACAATACCAGTATGACATTGCTCGAAAAGTAAAGGCGAACACGTTTGCGACGTTCTCGTATGGACTCCAAGACATGGACACACTAGTGTTGGTCGACCAGCAAAAACTTACTTATGATAAATTTTAGGGAGAGATGGTGAGAAAGAGCCAAAGGAATAAGTGCTGCCTGCACAATTTCATGATGATACGGCAGCGTCTATGATTTTTGGTAAAACATTCGAATTCAAATTTTTGCTTTTCCTCATGCGAGTTTTTGGGAATCTATTTACATAATCTAATTATATTAATCCATTTTATATTTTCGCGAGAAAAGACTGGCAATTTTTTGAATGAGAGTGAAAAAATTGACGAAGCGTAGCCGCTAGCAGAAAATAATTTTAGCAACATTAACCCATTTAAACGCCTCAATGCAGTTATTACCAACAGTTGAAGCTGAAATGTCCTCGGCCTGACTAAGAGAGTAATGACTCCGAGTCATAAAACAGAATATTTTTTCAAAAGAAATCCATTGACAGTAAATAGATGTGGTAATGAACAATAACGTCTTTTTTTTTTCTTACACTGTGCGCGAATCTTCTTTTGAGAAAAAAAAGTAATTATTTCAAATATAATTATTTCATTTTTTATAAATTGAACTGTCATATATGGTGAATTCTGATATGAATAATAAATCGAGATTAACTGATAGTACCTGTCACTCAGTAGCGTTAGTATGAGATTTATCTTTGCCACACCCTCTATGCAATATAATGGCCGAGGGATTTCGATTTATATATCTTGCCTTTGGGTTTAGTTAGGCTGAGAACCTTTCGGCTCAGCACATGGGTTAGTTAGGTGCAAACTTGAGCGCAGGTGTTAACGCGCGTGCAGGGACGATATGTCGTTCACAGATGTCAAAATATAAATCCCAAGACCAGGGGATGTGAATGACGTCATGCACGGGAAGCGTACGCGGATGATTTGGGAGGATTTGAAAAAAGTCAGTGGGTTGATAACTAGACACTGAACGAGAAAGGTCGACATTCGGGGCTCGCAGAGACCACACGAATTTGCGCGCTAAGGGCGCCGCACGAGATGGGGGACAGATGGATAAGCCAGAATAGAAAGAATGTGTATCTCTCTCCTTATGTCGAAGAACTTTTAAACTCAAAGGTAATAAAACGTTTCGTACCTGAACTAAGAAGTCGTAAGTGTTTTTCGTGTTTCGGGATTCCTATGTTTTATGTATAAATATTATGATCATTCTATGTACGTTTCACATATCTGTCTCATGGGTATGTTACATCTGTATAAAAACTAGGGACGCCCAGGTTAAAAACAGAAACGCTTAACATGATGTTTTTGTGTGTTTATCACTTTTTTCTAACGGTGTGGTTTACAAACAGAATCCGACTTACACTTAATAAATAATAAACCCATTCGCCACGTTATAAATGTCTATGAGAAGTAGTAGTAGTAGTAGTGTTAGTAGTCGTACAATTGTCTATTGGGAACGTAGCAGCACGGACTTTTCTTTGAATACCGTAGCGCTGCGAGCGTATATTTTTGTTCTATATTACAAGTGTCCCTTCAGTGTATAACGGTACACCTCGTCCACTTGGAGAACATATGTTCACCAAAATGTGTCATTACCTGATTATTGCGAAATCATGAAATTATTAGTAGCTATAAGAAGTTATTTAATCTGCGTTACATTGCTAATTGTTCATGAATAATCCTCTTCCACTAATCCAGACCCCGAACAGTTAATATCCCAGTGGCCTCAGAGACACTGGTTTAAGAAAAAGTACGACAAAATGAAAATATTTTGAGTTTTGTAAAATAGTCTGTTGACAAATAATAGCTGAGCAAACCTGAGCATACATACAAAGATTTGAGAAATTCGTTTGGTTTGATTTGGTTTTATGGCATATCAACCATTATAGGTTATTTTATACCAAATCCATTCTAATAAGTATGTACAGTTTTATTTCACGCAATTAAGTTGAGCATGAGTACACTGTTTAGTTCTATTTACCCATAGTTATGACCCACCACTTAGTGCCAGAGTGCACTTGGGAGCGATGGCAATAAAGAGGTACCCCAAATTCCCTAAAGCTCCTGCATTACTGGAGCCTCACCATCACAATTTTATTATCCTATCCAGGACACTCGTTGAGAGAGTCTTTCACTTCTGCGGAGATGAAGTCTGTGTATTCGACAGCCCCTGCCGACTGGGCTATAGGAATTGGCTTTCAAGAAAAGTGTAGTTAGAAGCTAAAATTCTTCTCACAATCAAAATATGGAAGTGTTCTGTTGCATATTGACCCTGGGCTGAGCTGTCAAATAAGAGATGCACCTGATTAAATAACAGGTGCATCCGGCCGAAGATATCAGGGCACACTTTGACCGTGAACGGGTTGAATTTGGTGCAATTGCGACGCCACAGTAAGCAGGTGTATGTCAAACAATTATATAACCCGGTGCCACGGAGAGTTGAGTTAGTTGGAGTCAGTTGCAGTTGGAGAAAGTTGCAGTTCGTAGCAGTGAGAACCAGTTCCCAGCAGAGGACTGAGCCCTCAGGACCCCGGTTGAGCAGCCAACAGAATCAGAAAGAAGTGCTTTGTGGTCAATATGTTGCAGTCTGTCCAGTCTACAACTCACCGCTCACACACAACCCTTTCGCAACCCTCTCGAATAAAGTGTGAGAGGTATATTTCTCTAAAGAAGTGTGTTCGTTCGTCATTATTGTTGATTTTTCTTCCGCATGTCTATGTATATGTATAGTTGTATCATGGCTATACGACAGTTCTGTAATGGTGATTATCGTAGGAAATTGGCACGGCGATCCGAGTTCAAATCCTGTACGAGACCAGTTGGATTTAACATAGCGCTAATTCACACGGGAATGATAAAGATACATTTATTCACTCCCCAGCTTTGAGTAAATAGTAGGACAGACTGACTCTTTAACCTTGGTAAGACAACCAGTCTAGGAGAAGAAAAACTCTGAATTAAACCTCTAAAATTCAGCTTAAACAATGACATACTCTAATCACCGGCTCTTACAAATTGGCAAATAGACAGCTATTGAAATTATACATATATATATATATATATATATGGTAAATTATTATTGGGATATGAACTCAAGTAACTTGGTGACTGATATATATATATATATATATATATATGTTGTATAGCCATGACCACTATACATACACATATACATACAGAAATATATTCAACACAATAAAGACGAGTGGACACACTTCTTTAGAAAAATATACCTCTCAATTTATTTGAAAGCGTTCGAAAGGTTTACTAAAGGTTTTACTGTGTGAGAGGTGAGTTGGAGACTGAACAGAACTGCAACTTATTGACCCCCACTCTTATGGCCATAACAGCATTTCTTTCCCGTTCTCCTGGGCTGCTCAACCGGGGGCCTGGGGGCCCATGCTCTCTGGGACATGGTCCTCATTCCAGCATCTTCTCTCCAACTGCAACTGCTCAATCGGGGGCCTGAGGGTCCCCTCTGCTGGGTGCTGGTTCTCTCTACCGCATCTTATCTCCAACTGACTGACTTCCTGCCTTCACCCGGGTTATATAATTGTTCGACATCCACCTTCTTCTTGTGAGCGTCACAAATCGCACTCAATTCAACCCGTCCACCGTGAAGGTTATATCCTGATATTCCTCGACAGGTGCATTTCCTATTTTGACAGCTTGGCCGGATCGGAGGTCAATATGCAGCATATATATATATATATATATATATATATGTGTGTGTGTGTGTGTGTGTGTGTGTGTGTGTGTGTGTGTGTGTGTGTTGGGGTTTAATATACTCATGGGAATACCTTTATGATATAATTTCACACAGTCTCCGAATCAACACCATTTCTATCAATACTTCGATCTTCCCAACAGTGATTATATACATGCTATATTTCTATGCGAATATTTCTATTAGGAAAGCAATAATGATATTACGGAGATAATAATAGAAATATTTCTATTTGTATTTTCAAGGATGGCAACAGTGGAGATTTTAAAATCAATATATTATGAAGAAACTATTATAGAAATGCTAGCTCTTTAACCTTCTCTCTTTCTATCTATCTATATATATATATACACACACACGCGCGCGTGTCTGTGTGTGTGTGTGTGTGTGTGGTGTGTGTGTGTGTTACATTATGTTATGAGGATCCTGGTACATTATGTGTTTTAAGAATTTTTCTTAATTAGTTTTTTTCTTTTTGGCCTGTTTAATGCTATCGACTTTTGGAGTAGGAAATGAAAAAAAATCTACTTTGGGCAAAATAATACTTAACTCTGCAAGGAAAAAAATTAAAAAATAGATAAATGAATGACCTCGTCTGCTGACATATGGATAAGGAATCTTAAGTGTGCATCAATAAATAAATAAATAAATAAATAACTGACTCGATCAGACGGCACACAAAATAAATGACCAAAATTCCCAGACAGATTGGCGACTATCCGTCCAGGGGAACTTTTGAATCTTATGTAGACGATCTGTTAGATTAGCTTCTAAGAGTTTTTAGAGTCTGCTCCGAGTGAGGAGATAATTAAGCTGAACAAATCTGTGGTTAATTACTTTTTAGATTTAACTATATATATACGACCGATTTTCAATGTAGTCAGAGAATATTTGATCTCTCAAGTCGAAAGGGTTGCTCTATAGTCACGAAGACAAGCTTCGAAAATTATATGTTAGTCTCTTCTTTCTTTCTTTCTTTCTTTCTTTCTTTCTTCCTTTCTCTCTCTCTCTCTATATATATATATATATATATATATATATATATATATAGTGCAATTAGAAGGAAATTCAAACCTGGTTAAATTGTTATTATAAATTTATTTCGGCGAAGAATATTATTATACTCTCCGTCTCATCAGATGATTTTTTACATATTAGACTTGAGGTTGCGGAACAGTAAATGTGGAATTACAGTTCGTATGTGTACGATGAAAAAAAAAATTATATTTTCAGGCGAGGGCAGAGGGTATCAAACAATAGGTGTTTGAAACATTAAGAAACCGGAGTAGGGCTTCTCTGTAGGTCAACCCATCCGAATTGTCAGGAAACCAATAGCAGATGGGATTTCCTAAACGATCTAAGCTCGTAAATAAAATGACTATCCTCATATATATTAATCATTTTGCTCCTAATACATAAGTTAATTATCTAAGCTAGTGTGATTTTAGATATTCCCCTTCAAATAAATTAGAAACAAGATGCATAAATAAAAATAAAATTAAAAAAAATCTTTTTCGGTAACTACTATGTGTCTTTAATTAACCCTAAAAATAGTCAAGGGGAATTAACTATTCCAGAGACAAAGGCCTTAATTTTTGGATTAATATCGGAAGTTCACAGAATCATCATCTATTTATAAATCTCCCCGTTCTAATGATATAAACAATTGAATTAACTGTAATTAATATCCAATAAAATTCTCATCGCTGCCCTTGCTATAGCCTAGAACAGGAGCCTCAGTGGCTTTCAGTCAGGATAATTTAAATTTTCCTTTATGTCTACAGTTAAACACGAGTTCATTTCGTTCGTTTAATAGTAGTCTGCAATCTCTGAATTTAATTATACTAATTTTTCTTCTATACACAAGTTACATCTACCAGTGAAGCTATTCGCGACAGAAGACTGCCTGATAATATATATATATATATATATATATATATATATATATATATATATATATATATATATATATATATATATATTAACAATTTAATTATTTTTCTATCAACAGACCAATAATAAAGATAGGAGTTGAATAAAAGGCCTTAGCAATAACCTTAACTTGACTAATAAGACAGCTTATTCTTCGAAAGGAAACGTGAGCCTGCTTAATTTTTCAGGAAAACAAAGACCAAACAACTTCGGCAACAGTTGGTGACAGCGGAAAACATTGACTTATTATAACGTTATGCAGAAGGACAAAGCAAAATGGCCACGTCATATACGTCATGGCACCTGTGACCGCGCGGATGACACAACGTCTTCACTGATAAAGCTTTAGATATTCATTCGGATGACAACACAAAGCACATGCATCTCTAATCCCCTTAAAAGGGCCATAAACAGTCAGCAAGTTCTCTATATCATTTTGTAGCACGTTTAAAGCGAGTCCATCATGAACTTGTAAGAACTGGAGTTACAGTAAAATAACGTGGAAACAAAGGCGGACATCGAAAAGACAGTAACTCACCAGAAGAAACTAACGAAAGTTACTGCTAGAGAACGTCTATAAACAAAAGAAACAGCACCAGACGATTGCAAACCAAAACAGCTTGAGTAGCGACTGCATCTCAACTGAGGATTAAACCACACGCTTTAACGATTGACACTATACAACGTAATTGACCGGCTCATAGAAAATTGAGATTAAATAAATTAATAAATAAACAAAACAGACAGCAGTCCTCCTAGTAGGAAGGGCCGAGGCCCTCATGGTAATTAAAAATGCCTAGGGAGGACGAGAGGTACAAAGATCGTGTGCGCATGCGCATGGGACGTGGATGCCCCTCCCGCCTACACGAGAGGTGGATGCATATTTACCAACCCCTCCGCATGGGCAGGATATAACACAAGGTCAATTTTAAGCGGAGTTTAAACAGGTTTGAATTCACAGTTTTCCTTCACCTAGACTAGTTGCCTCACCAAGGCTGAAGAACATAGTCTGCCCTACTATTTACCCATAGCTGGAGGGAGAATTATTGGATTCATAGCTTTCCCAACGGTATTAGTGCAATGTGACATGAGGGGACGACTCATGTCTTTTCGGGAGTGAATAGCCAGAAGTGATCAGGTAAAGAAACCAGTTTAACTCCTGCGACTAAGATGTAAGCAGACGATGTTTTGGGTTCCAAATTCTGGAGCTCTCTAAAGAGGGCGTTAGGCCCATCAGACAAGCATGTTTGAACGAGTTAAAAATTCAAATCTGTGACTGTTCTCACTTTCCTACCACCACATGTTGCTTATTTTTGTCTAGTTGACGCTGTCGTCTTAGTTTCTATACTCTCTTTCTTTCTTCCTGTGACTTCTTGATACCTAGTAATAGATAAAACTGAGTAGTTTAATAGAATCTGGCGTTCAGTCAACAGGGTAAATCCCTTTAGTACCCTTTAGTACTGTTGGGATTTTACCCGTTGAGAATAAGACAAAATCTACAACTGCAGTGTAAGGAAAATAAGGCTTTGTTGCATACTCATCTACAGCATCACAACGACACAATAACAAAGACAGACACAATGATAAAGACGCAGGAATAAATGACACAGGAAGACTTCTTTGCAAATATATTTACCTCTCACTTTATTGCAAGGGTTCGAAAGGGTTGTTCAAGAGTTGCATGTGAGAGGGAGCTGGAGACCGAACATAAACTGTAATATCTTGACCCCACTGTTATGACCGTCACGTTGTGTCTTACTCGTTCTTTAGTGCTGCTCAACCGGAGGCCTAGGGCCCACTCATCAGGGCCCGAAGGCCCCTTCGGCCTGATGTGACTTTCCCTACCACATTTCGTCTATAACTCTGTCCGATCTTCAACTCGACTGCCACCGGCTCATCGAACTCAACTGAATTATATAATCGTTCGACGCCCACTCGACCTTTGAAATCGAATTTTTAATCGTCATCAAGCGGAAATAACTGTCATGCAGTTCAGAGGTCACTCTCTTCCGGTGCATCACTCTGTAGTGTACCATGGGAATTACCTAGTCCCATTTCATCAGCCAATTTCCGCCCACGCGATTTCCTCTCCTAACTGGCATTGGAATGTGTCACTTCCTTCCGGTGCATCACCTTTGAATAGTATTTTTCGGGGGCCGGGTCGAAGGTCAAAACATAGCAGCTTAATGTAAGACGAGATGTAACTAAATAAAAGGAACAGAACAACAATTTGTTTGAAAAAAGGGTTTATATTTAGAGAACGATGAAAAAGAAGATAAGAAGAATAATTGCAAAAAGAGGTGTTTTCTGCTGACTTAACTATATCATTCGTCTTGATAACAGTTCTTTCAGTTCCATGTAGTTTTGGTGGCAGGTCCGTACATATTCATAGGCTTAAAGAAGAAGAATTTTGGGTCCATGTCCGTTGAGTCTCTCATATGTTGACTGTCTTTGTATGTGCCTCGCTACTTGCTGTCGCCTGCTTCGTCAGCTGTCAAGATTCCCTGTTACATCATTGGCGACAAAGGAAGAAAAAGTTTGTTCGTTTGAAGAACGTACGTTATTGTGGTGGTACGACAGATGTGTTGTGGAGTTTAGAGGCTTGAAGGTCAGGGGCTAAGGGCAAGGCTGTGTTGCCGTAAGATATCTGACTCCATATTTTGTTTATATCATATTTTACCCCCACGTTAATTAGTCGGTGTAATGCCTTGCCCAAGGAAGTCACAAAGAAATATACAAAAAGAAAACATAGAAATAGATAAGAGACAAAGACGTTTCTTATATACTTTGCTTTATTTACTGGGTTCAACAACCATTCCGTGGATGAGGGAGTTTTTCCTGAATACATTGAAATGGTTGAATCCCCCAGTTTAAGGTGTCAAAAATGCGTTAATTCGTGTGTGTGCATTTGGTATTTCGGGCTCCCATAAGGGTTAGTTTTCTTTTGGAAGTTTTGTCAAAGTCCGGTAAGAGTTAGTTTACAGTTCATTGGTGGGTCTTGTATATTTCAGCGTGATGCTGACCGATAGAGGGAGGACTGCTACCAAAGACGTATACGTGGTGCCCAAAACACCAGACATCAAAATGGTGTTGTTGGTTCGACGGATACTGTCTGAAAGAGAAAGAATACTTTGCTCCCTTTGTCAAGGGGAATGCCTTTTTTCTTTCACGCATGCGTCATCTCCTTTTCCGTTAGAGACCTCTGGGAGTTTCTTCAAATTTAATAGTTTTCTTTTTATTCATTTATCTATTTATTTTTTAAAAATTAATTCTTAATTTTTATTTATTTATTTATTCGTTCCCTACATGCTGATAGCGGCCTGTGATTGGTTGTTTTTCAGCCAATCACGGAGCACGTCAAAAGTAATTTCCTATAGTAACGCAATGGTTAGATAAACAATCTGATCGTGAAGCTCCAATTTAAGAATCATTTGTTTCAACACATTTTAAAGTTTCTAACTCTCATATTTATTAGCCCACAGTAGAATGGTTTCATGTATTGCTTTTTAGATCAAGTAATTTTGTTTTCACGCAGTTAAATGGTTCCAAATATTGCTATGTATTACTGATAATTCAATTTATCAGTCATTTGTTTGCTCACAGTTAAATTTTTCAACTCATAAAAATAATTATATATTTCTATTTGACCCAAAGATGGGAGTCTAACAGGTACTAACACTCCGGTACAGAGTTCAAATCCTAGAAGAGGCTGATTGCATTTCACATTGCACTAATACCCTTAGGAAAGTTATGAATTCAATTATTCTTCCTCCAGCTATGGGTAAATAGTAGGACGGACTGGATTCTTCAGCCTTGGTGAGGCAACTAGTCTAGGAGAAGGAAAAGTGTGAATTCAAACCTGTTCAACTCCGCTTAAAAATTGATCTTGAGTCATATCTCGCTGGAGCGGAGGGGAGGGGAAATATGGTGAACGTGGTAGTAATAGCCATAAAGGATTACTCCAAATTCCCTAGAACTCCAGGACTGAAATAGCACAATCAAATGCTTTTGTATTATATCCTGGGCATTTGAGAACGGAGGGGTTTTACACGTCTGTAGAAATACAGTCGATTAATTCTATGGCCCCAGCCAACTCTGCAGCCGTGAATAGATATTCGTTCTATGTTGTTAGAAATTGGTATAGGTAACCACGTTTTTCTTTATCATATTTTGTGTCATGTGAAATTAAAATAGAAATAAGGGGGTGTCATCGTGGTGTAATGGTTAAAGCGATGGACTGCGGAATCGTAGTACGCGAGTTCGTACTCCAATTGTGCTATTACGTTCACGTTCGGGCAAATATCCTTGGGGAAAAGTATGAACCCCCTTATCCTCCCAACTATGGGTTAAATAGTACCACTACTGTTCTTCTAGGAGAATAGCTTTGGCATTAGATAACCAACAAAGGTTGATATGCATTATTAAACAAAGAATACAGAATCATAAAATAGGAATACTTGTAGTTCGAATGGCATAATGGCGGGAAGCGGGGTGTAAATTGCTGGACTCCGATCTCGAAGTTAGCGAGTTCGATCTTCATTCACGTTATTACGTTCACTTACGGACAAATATCCTTGAAAACGTTCTGAACCACCTAATCTCACATCTATGGGTTTAATAGAATCACCGCTGTTCTTCTACGAGGATGGCTTCGGAGTGAAATAAAACACGAACGTTGATATATCTTTAAACGAAGAAACCAAACCTAAGCAGAAATATCATCTTAATTCGGGATGAACCCTGGCAAAATGAAGGGCAAATATATTTCGATTTTGGAGCTCTGGAAATTAAAAACGATAGTGCAGAGAATGAATATAAAAGATAAATGTTTATAATTCTGATTATTTCGAACCGCGACGGAAAGGGAAGAAAGCCAAACGAATGAAGATAAATAAATTAAGCTAAATCTAAGTAAAATCCAGCTGATAGATTAACATAACATACATCGAGGCTCCTAATCCTCCAGACTTCCATTTGATTGATAACACAAAATGCATTTATATATATATATATATATATATATATATATATATGTGTGTGTGTGTTTGTGTGTGTGTGTGTGTTTTGGTTTCTTTGTTTAAAGGCATATCAACCTCTGTAGGTTATTTAATGCCAAATCTGTACTCCTAGACGAACCATAGTAGTACTATTTAACCCATAGCTGGGAGGATAAGGGGGTTCATACCTTTCCCAAGGGTATTTGCCAGAAAGTAAACGTAATAGCACGAGTGTGTACGAACTCGCGTACTACGATTCCGCAGTCCATTGCTTTAACCATTACACCACGATGACACCCCCTCTGTATGTGCCTCTGTGTATGTGTGTGCGCGTGTATGTATTTATATAAATTTAATATAAATTAGTGGAAAATGATAAACCATACACAACTAATTTAGTAGTAATATTTCGTTCTTTTTATACAGTTTTCCAATTATTATTATCATCTTGTCAGATTTATAAAAATCGAACATTTCTCCATGTATATACATATTTATATACTATATATATAATCGAACATTTCTCCATATATCTATCTATCTATCTATATATATATATATATATATATATGCTCCCCTACCTCTATAGGGTTGAGCTCTCTAGCGAATGAAGTAATCGTGTTGCCATTAGCGTTCATGCAAGGCTCTTCATATATGAACAGAGCTCTCCGTAGCCATTAAGCGGACGTATGTAAACAATAGAAATTGTGATTTATAACCGTTTAGAATTTACTTCGCTGCTTCTGGTTACCTCGTGGATGAGGGGTAGAGTCTTGGATAGGTGTTTGAGTCAACCGGGTTTCGATCCCAACTACGGGAAGCTAGTATGTCTAGCCACACTGATGAGTTCTGATAGAACGAAACAGATCTGTCTCTAGATGACAATATATATATATATATATATGTATATATATTCCCTTAGTCGTAATTGTTTTTTTTTTATTAGAATGTTTAAATTCATGCAAAATTTCTACAATGCATTAGATATTTTGATTTCTTGTTCACTTTTTTCTTTTCTATAACAGAGAGATCAAATTTATACGATCTGACATCATTAACTGGATCGTTTGTCTTGGTTATTTAACTGACCTCCCACTGAGCCAATATGTGACACGTGTACCATAGCCAGATACGGTTATGGGAAATGTACATCGAATGTTCATATATATATAACATAGAACATAGTAATCTCGAAACACGAAAAACAATTACAACTTCTCAGTTCAGGTACGAAACTTTTTATTACCTTTGAGTTTAAAGGTTTTTCGACATAAAGAGAGAGAAGCACAATCTTTCAATTCTGGCTTTTTAATCTGCCCCACCATCTCGTGCGACACCTGCCCAAGGCCTCGGCGAGCAAGCGAAAGTCAACCCTTCTCATTCGGTGTCTAGTCTCAACTCCACTAACTTTCTTCAAATTCCCCAAATCCTCCGGGAGCTTCGGGTGCGTGACGTCATTCGCACTTGTTAGCACCGTTTCCCATCTCTGACTATTGTGACATCTCTGAGTGACAGGTTCGCTCCGCGCGCGCGCGAGAACACCTGCATTAATGTAGCACCTAAGTAACCCATGCACTGAGCTAAAAGGTTCTCAGCCTAACTAAACCCCAAGGCATAAAACGAAATCCCTCGGCCATTATATTACTCACGTAGTCGTTTTACAATAGAAATTTAATAAACTTTTTTGCTTAGATGTGGTACAGAGCCACAGGAATGGGACATATAATAATGGTTTGTTTTGGTTTGGTTGGGTTTAATCTCATATCAAACATTGTAGGTTATTTTATGCAAAATCCTATTTAAATATGATTTAGTCGAATTGGGTTTTATGGCATATCAACCATTGCAGTTATGTTATATATTGACCTCCGATGGTAGTAGTAGCATTTAACCCCCAGCAAGCGAAGGAATAATTGGATTCATGCCTTTCTTAATAGTATGGCTTTGAACGCAATTAGCATGACTTAGCGTAATACAATGTCGCTACTTCGCCACACTGAGTTCTCTAATTATACAGCGGTTATCCTATGAATGACTTGAATCAGAAATTTCGAATACGTCTATCTCTTCCCAGCAGGAAGCGTATCATATGCAACTCATCTAGTTAACGAAACAAATTTCATTCATATATTATTTAATATTTCAGAATCAAATATCTATGTAATTGTGCATTTCCTCACATATACAAGCGCATCATTAACACACAATTTCAAGTAGGGCATATTGAATGTTTCCGATTCTAGTTTAATCAACACAGACTTTATTAACATTATTATTTTTCAGACTTCTTTTCGTATTTCTATTCTAATTACTGACATGCGGTTCAATTTCAATTCTACCCTCTCTTACATACCACACGCTCGTCCATTTATAGGACACATGCTTTTCAGAAAGTTCCATTGCCTGATAATGACGAAAGCGTGAAACTATATGCGTTTCATATTGACCATTGACAGGGACATCAGTTAGGGATTTCTAAAGTGGAATGTTCCATTGTGTAAACAAGAGAACAGCAGAAGTAGATCACTTAGGTTGAGAATTGGAAGGAACACGTTGGCGTAATAGAATTACATATGGAGGTGCCCGTGGTGTAATGGTTATCGTCGTAGGAAATGGAGACGGCCGCACGAGTTCATATCCTGGAAGAGACTGATTGCATTTCACATAGCACTAATACCCTTGGGAAAGGTATGAATCCAATTATTCTCCCTCCAGCCATGGGTAAATAGTAGGGCAGACTAGGTTCTTCAGCCTTGGTGAGGCAACTAGTCTAGGAGAAGGAAAACTCTGAATTCAAACCTGTTTAACTCCGCTTAAAAATTGATCTTGTGTCATATCCTGCTCGAGCGGAGAGGTTGGTAAATATGGTTATGGAATTATATAGACACAGGTACTATTTACCAACCCCTCCGCTCGGGCAGGATATGACACGAGGTCAATTTTTAAGCGGGGTTTAACAGGTTTGAATTCAGAGTTTTCCTTCTCCTAGACTAGTTGCCTAACTAAGGCTGAAGAACCTAGTCTGTCCTACTATTTACCCATAGCTGGAGGGAGAATAATTGGATTCATACCTTTCCCAAGGGTATTAGTGCAATGTGAAATGCAATCAGTCTCGTCCAGGATTTGAACTCGTATCGCCGTGTTCATTTCCTACGTTGATAACGACTACACCACGGGCACCTCCTAACGACTACACCACGGGCACCTATATAGACACAGGTACCCACAAACAGATCCGTCAGTCGGGCAGTCAGAAGAGATTAAAACTGTCATGAGGTTCGGAGAGCAGTCAGTGAGTCCAGTGGAGTCGAGGCGGCCCCCGAGGACCCGAGTTGGGAACCTTCCTGTCAAGGAAGCAAAAACGTAAGGCTCTGAATAGAGAATTACAGAGTGCGTCAAGAAAATTGTCAATATAGTTGTCTTTTGTCAGTCTGTGAGTCCTTCGCATCTGTCTCTGTCTTACGCTTAAAAAACAACTTCGACCCTTCCAAGTAATAGAGAGAAATATAATTTTATAAAGAAATATGTTATTGGCTCCTCTTTGATATAGAAGAAGAAGAATGTAAAGAAAGATTGTTGGAAAGGTAAAAAGCAATAACATTGAAAATAAGAGAAAGAACAAAAAGAAATGCAGAAAAGAAAGTTCAAAAAGTTATAGTAAGAGAAGAAAAAGAAGAAAGAAAGTAAAAAACAAAGAAATGTTTGATTGATTGATTTTAACGGCATGTCACTCTCTCAAAAGTTATTTTATGCCAACAGGTTAGGGAATTCCTTTCATTGTAAGTTTGTATTTATATTTTTTGTGAAACTGTATCTTAAGAGTTTTTTTGGCATATGGTCCAGTTGAATGTACAAAGTTTTCACAGATCTAATTGCCCCCTAGATGGGACCCTAACAGGTAATACCATTCTGGGTCAGAGTAGACTTAGGAATAATAGCAATGAAGGGGTACTCCATACTCCCCAGGTCTCTCCTTCTTCAGCTTGTTTTTTTTTTCTTTTTTAATTTATCTTCCCTTCCAACTTATTCTTTCTTTGTTTTCTTCTTTTTATGTATTATATTTTTTGCCATTTTTTCATATCCCTATATCTCTCTATATTTCAGTCTTCTGCTTCTTCTACATCCCTTTTTGTGTTCAATATTTTTTATTTTCTCTTTTCTTCCAATTAATTCTCCCTTCATTTTCTTTTTCACATGTTTTCTTTCTTATTTCTGTTTACTTGCATGTTTTGAAAGGATGTCAGTTGATCACTGCTTCTGCATTCTTAATTCACCAACACAACCAATGCCACCATCTTGAACTTATATACAAGCAGAAGTGCCAAGTCATACATAAATAATGCTGTCATTTATGAGAGAAACTATCGAGGTATTAAAATAAAACATATACTTGGTTTTACTATTGCTTTTATTTTGTATATTTTCCACAATATTATTCTCTCATTAACTAACAATAAATCTGTTCAGAGATTACACTTCAAAATTATTTTAACTGACGACATGAAAAAAACAAAACAAAAACAAAACAAAACAACAACTACAAAAGAAAAACCCCTTAATGCATTTGTCTTTTTCACTATCCATGTTTAAATGAAAGTTTTTGTGAGATTTATCCATTGCTAATGCATCCTAAAGAAATTTATTGAAATTAAAAGAGAAAAATATTTTCACAGCGTTTACAAAATCTGAACCATTCATTCATAAAAGATAAAACCTGGTTATTATAAATGAATTGTATGAATCAATTGCAAAATATTTCATAATTTCAATCTATAAGAAGTTTGGATTTCTCTTTGGATTTACACCGCCAATTATCCATACATAAGTACATCATGACTTTTTTTTCATAAGAAGTTAACTTTCTTCTAAAGCAAAGATAACATATTATTCTTTCCATGACAAATTATAAAATTAAAACAAATATTACATAGTATCTATTTCCAAACTCTACAACTACAAGTGAATGCTGCTATTGTAATATAATGGCTGAGGGATTTCGCTTTATATATCTTGTCTTTGGGTTTAGTTAGGCTGAGAACCTTTCGGCTCAGCACATGGGTTAGTTAGGTGCAAACTTGAGTGCAGGTGTTAACGTGCGCGTGGGGAGGATGTGTCATTCACAGATGTCAAAATAAAAATCCCAGATAGAAAAGGTTGACCAGTGGATGTGAATGACGTCATGCACCGGAAGCGCGTACGGAGGATTTGGGGGATTTTGAAAAAGTTAGTTTAGTTGAGTCTTGCAGTTGGAAGAAGAAAGGTGACTTTCGCTAGCTCGCAGTGGCCTTGAGGCGGGTGCCACACGTGTTACTGGGGCGGATGGAAAAGCCAGCATAGAAAGATTGTGCCTCTCTCTCCTTATGTCGAAAAACCTTTAAACTCAAAGGTAATAAAATGTTTCGTATCTGAACTAAGAAGTAGTAAGTGTTTTTCGTGTTTCGGGATTCCTATGTTCTATGTATATACGTTATGAACATTCTATGTACGTTTCCCATATTCATCTATGGGTATGTTACACAATGTCCTCGGCCTAAAAAGAGAACAATTTTGGATCCTGAAACGGACACACTATTTCGGATAGCTCGTTAATATATTTAAAAGGAAGAATAAATGAAAGAAAAAAATATGCTGTAAATGTTTCTTTTGTTCTTTGTTGTCATTACGATTTGTATGAATTAGAAATAAAAATAAATTAGAAATAAAATGTTATAAATAAGTTTGTTTCCTCGATTTTTTTTGATAATAGATGAAGATCAAAAGGTTTCACTCTTCCGAAAAATGAATGTAATTCCCATTCCTTGAAATAAGATTAAACTTTAGGTATCTGTATTTTATTATTTCAATGAAAAATTATAAAATCAGTACGGATATTATTAGATATTAATTTTTGCCAACCTCTACCATATCGATTTTTTTAAAATCTGAAGTATAGATCATAGGTTTTAAAACCAGTTTTCTGAATGAAAGGAAATTGCTTTTAATCGGTAATTGAAATCCCGACAAGAAGGAATTCTTGCCCACCGAGTTCGCTTTTTCAAAGCAACATATGTCTCGCATATTCGCCTTCGAAAAACCCTTAAGGACTTCTCAGTTCAGGTATTATTTTTATTACCTTTGAGTTTAAAGGTTCTTCGACATAAGGAGAGAGAGGCTCAATCTTTCTATTCTGGCTTTTTCATCTGCCCCCCTCCCTCATCTCGTGCGGCACCAGCCCAAGGTCTCGCGAGCTAGCGAAAGCCAACCGTCTTGTTCAGTGTCCAGTTCTCAACTGACTAACTTTCTTCTAATCCCCAAAATCCTCCTCGCACTTACAGTGCGTGACGTCACCCGTATTCTGTAACCCTGTTTCCCATCTAGGCTATTGTGACATCTCTGAATGACACCACCACTCTGCCCCTGCGTGCGCATGAACACCTGTGTTAATATTGCACCTAGATAACCCATGCACTGAGCCGAAAGGTTCTCAGCCTAACTAAACCCAAAGGCATAAACCGAAATCCCACGACCATGTTACAGTTTTTCCGACGTTCAGTTTCCGGGACCCGGATACTTGGTATACAAATACTTTGCAGATGTTTTTCGACTGCATCCATTTTTCCTCGTATGACAGTATCGCCCGTGGTGTTCTCATTTTCCCCAGTTAAACAACTTCAATCTCACGTTATGTATTTTCTTTTACTTTTTTTTTTGTTAAGAAAATATTATTCAAACGCAGGTTTTGGTAGTGTTTGTATGAGACCCAGGCCAGGGCTACAAAGAAATAGTGAAGAAAATGTACGAACAAAACAACACAAGAATACACTTGGCTTTTCTTTATTCACTGCTAGTGTTGTATACTCATATAATACTGATGTATGCATAAACACATATACATATGCAGAATACATATTGACGCAATAATAAAGACGAGCGAAGACTTCTTTAAAAAATATACCTCTCACTTTATATGAAACGGTTGTGTGTGAGAGGGAGTTGGAGACTGAACAAAGACAGCAATATATTGACCTCCTCATCCCCTCCGGACATCGCAGTGTATCGTTCTCGTTCTCATTGGCTGCTCAACGGGGGGCCTCGGGGCCCAGCCTCTCTGGGACATGTTCTCATTCCAGCATCTTCTCACCAACTGGTCTGGTCTCCAAACTAATTAGGGTCCCAAAGACCCCGTCTGCCGGTTGGTGGCTTTCTCTACCACAACTTGTCTCATCTGATTTCCAACTCTGACTTCCTGTTTCACCGAGTTATATAATAGTTCACTCGCCCACTCAATCTTTGGAATGGCATGCTTGATCGTTATCAAGTGGAAATAACTGTCATGCAGTTCACAGGTCACTCTCTTCCGGTTCATCAGTCTATGCCTGTACCATGGAATTTTACCTTGTTCCATATTATCAGCCAAGTCCGCCTACGCGATTTCTTCTCATAACTGTCATTGGAATGTGTCACTTCCTTCCGGTGCATCCCTTTGGAATGGCATGTTTAGCCAGGTCGAAGGTCAATATACAACACTTGAGTGAACACTAACTCTGCCATCTTTATTCTTCTTGTAACTTATTACCATGGACAATGAAAAAAAAAAAGACATATTTAGACTGGATTTCCGAGTTTTTATCATTAGTGCTTCAAATATTAAATATTTCAAGGTTTTTTTTCCACGGTTAGATCAGAGTACGATTCATTTATCCGGGCCATTGACCAAATAGGTAGAGTGTTCGCCAATGGTCCGGGAGGCCGGGGTTCAACCCCAGGTCGAACCATACTAAAGACTCAAAAGATGGTGCTTGATGTAGCCTTGCTTAACACTCAGCATTATAAGGTACGGATCAAGGGTAAAGTAGAGCTTTCAAGGGAATGGAGTATCACCCTATCTTACACCTCGGTGTAGTAGCTATAGAAAAAGAGCCTTCTGGTCGCCATTTACTATGGTCGCCATCTTTTCTTTCATTATTTATTTATTTTACACTACTGTGTCCCTCTCATGGAATGTATGTATTCATTATTTTGGTCTCCCTTGTCATAGTGTTTGATGAACCTTCCGACGTCATGAGTGCCTTGTGGTCAGATGACAAGATTAACCGGGGACTCCACTCTTTCAGCAGCAGCACTTGTGAAAAGCAGACGTGCTAGTTTGTTCCTTTGTAGCGAGCACATATGGCCTTTCTCCTTTATAATCCAGACCTGAGAAAAGTTAGTGGCTTCCACCTTTTTTCCGTATGGACTATTCGGTTTGTTCCTTGTACGCGAATTGTGTACAATTAAACAACATATGATAGTTGATTCAATCTGTTTCCTACAGAATATTGTGTGTTAGGTTACTCGCTTTTGGATAATATAATGCGCAATAAAAAGATACGGAGTATTATCTACGAACCAGCGTCCCGCTAGATTTTATCATTGTATTAATGATTTCGTATTTAATTACAAAAACGCTTTTATGACGAACAGGATGTTTTAGTCTGAGTAATGCGTGTTTGAATTTAGTGTTTTTTCTTCTAGATCGATCACAATGCCCAAGGTTAAACAGTTTACCCATAGCCAAAGAACATGCCTCTCGAAGGCCATGTGAAATGAAAATAGTTTTGTTCAAGATTTAAAGTGAGGTCTCCATTTTTATAGATAATAACTGATACGCTACAAGCGCCTCATCATTTTGTATGTAACTCTGATTTAAGAGATGACGATTTTCTTCAATAAGGCAGAGGTTGGTTTGTTTGTTGGCTTTGGTTTTATGTCATATCAACCGTCGTAGGTTATTCAATACCAAAACCATTTTTATACAGAGAAAGAGTCCAATACAAGCAATTTAGTTTAGCATAAGTATGCAGTTTGAATGTTAAAACACTTCTATTTCAAACAATTCAGTTTAGACTAAGTACGCAATTTAAATGTCAAAACAGTTCGATTCTAGAATTATTTAGTTTAGTATATGTACGCAGTTTAAATGTTAAGACAGTTCTATTTCCAACAATTCAGTTTAGAATAAGTAGTTTCAATATAAAATATTTCTCTTCGACTCATAGATAGGACCCTATCAGGTGCTACAACACCGGGTCAAAGTAGACCTGAAAGTGATGGTAATAACCGAGCAACTAAGCAATTCCCTAAGCTCCAGCATTAATGGAATCTCATCATCAAATTGTTTAGGTGCCCGTGGTGTAGTCATTATCGTCGTAGTAAATGGACACGGCGACACGAGTTCAAATCCTGGACGAGACTGATTGCATTTCACATAGCACTAATACCCTTGGGAAAGGTATGAATCCAATTATTCTTCCTCCAGCTATGGGTAAATAGTAGGACAGACTAGGTTCTGAATTCAAACCTGCTAAACTCCGCTTCAAAAATTGACCTTATGTCATATCCTGCCCGAGTGGAGGGGTTGGTAAATAGTATCATCAGATTGTTTAGTGTCATACCAGGATACTCTTTGGGGGAGTCTTTCTCTTCTGCTGAGATGCAGTCGGTTTATTCAACAGCTTTATCCAACTGAACCATTAACAATCGTATGAAATCCTGTTTATACATCTACGTTAAATACATAAATGATTTGTCAACATATTTTGAGGATAACATTCTTAAACGAGGCTGAGCTCTTTTCAGCATAGAGTTGAATGTTTTCATGTATTGCTATATAACGATCTCAATTTAAACTTAGTCATTCGTTTACTCACACTCTGTTCTATTTGACCAGTATATAGAGCCCTATTAGATGCCACCACTCTAAGTCAGAGTGGAACTGGGAGTAATGATAATGAGGGGGTACTTCACGTTCCAAAATCTCCAAGACTGGAGCATTGCCATTGGATGGTTTAATGTCATTTCTAGTATACTCTCAAGTGGTTGGGGTTTAATCCTCTGAAGATATGTGGTCGGTGTATTTTATAGATCAAGAAAACTAGACTATAAAGCAGTTTTCGTTTCTTATATATTTTGTAGAAAGTACATATAAACCAGTTATCTGGTACTTTATTTAAAAAAAATGACTGATTATTAGGAAGTTGTAGACACATTATTTTGAGGTGAATTTTCTCCGAGATAAAATAGAAATATAATCCCATCAAAATGATTATTCAAGATTTATTTGTACTTTTTTTCCGCCTACGGAAAGCAGTGGAGTAAATAGGTATGCTGAATCATTGTAAAGCGAATGGACATCACATTTAGGATATCTCAAACTATCATGGCCTCTTGAATTGGCAAAAGATAAAACACAAATTATCTGGCATTAGAATGCATTTAATATTCAGGCAGGGGAACAGGCAATTGTAAGAAATTGCAGTTGGTAACCTCTTGACATTATCCGTGCATGCATTATACGTTTGCCAAACAGGATCTTAAGCCCAGGATGCAAGTCCGCTAATGAGGCCGGCCATGGTTAAACCGCATTGATTTTTGCATTTGGGGAGATCAATTGGTGAATCCAGGAATTTTCCGACATTAGTAAAAAGGTTTATGTATTTTATTGTTATTGTCATTGTGTGCGATGTTTGATTTGCTGGAATTAAACAAAGATCAAATGTCTATACGTTTACTTTGAAGGAAATCATTTAATGAGGCAGGGCCAGGATTTTTTTCCCTTTTCGATTCGCTTCTTTTTCGTTTCATGTCATTATTTTCATGTCCTAAGTTATTTTCTTTTTTTTTTTTTTTTTTTATTTACTCTATTAGTGAGTGCCTTTCGTTTCCATCCCTTGCATTATTTAGTTTTTTAGTTATCACATTTTAATTCAAACATCATTTTCTGAAAGACATTTTTTATATTAACAAATGTTTCATTTAATACTGTTGTCCAGGTATTCATCGTATCTCGTATTTATTACTTCCTTTCATTTTAAATCGAGTTTATGTATTTCCCTTAGATAAGACTTCAAAGCTAAATTAATCTCTAACTTAGAAATGAAGGAAAACAACAGTTTTCTTGATACGACTTTTTTTTTTCAAAATCGTATTTCACATGAATAATAAAAAAAAGATTAAATAATTTTATTTCTCAGTTCCAGATGTTTTTTTTTTCCAGTGAGTACGTATTTACTTTATTTTTACGAAGATAATTCATTTGTTCTCCTGTGGACCCCTTCGCATGGACTAGCAAAGCCTGGAAGACCAGCTAGAACCTATATACAACAGTTCTGTGCCGATACCTGATGTAGTCTTGAAGACCTGCCGGGAGCGATGGACAATAGAGACGGATGCCGAGAGAGGGTCAGGAAGATCCGTGCTAGCGGGGCGACATGATGATGATGATGATGATCATTCCTTTATCTGGATTCATATTACCATAGAAACTCCGAAATTAACGTCTCCTACTTTTAGTTACAATATCTAACCTTGATATTCATTCAATGCCAAATCCTGTCATTATATATATATATATATATATAAATTTCGTTGAACATAATAGATAGACATTTTCCGTCTACATATTTTCTTGTTGATCCTTCCGTATTGCCGTATTGAATTTATAGTAATCGGCGGGAATTGATTGATATGTTTTCCATAATAATTTATTTCCCAAGTACTTTCTGCCCGACTTTGGGCCATCATCAGTGGAGGATGTATAACAAAAACGATGCTACTTTTATATGTACATTACTACTTTGTAAGAAGAAGAGAATCTGTGCCGCTGCAGTGTGTAGCGTTTACTTTTAAAATTCTTCTATAAATAGTGTCAATAGCTAAAGACATTCAAATACATTACCACATGTTTGAAAATTCATTCTGTTAATTTTGGGTCGCCTGTTTCTAATATAGAGTGCTTCGAGAATCTGTAGTTTTGTTTGTTATTATGATGTTCTAATACTGTTGTGTTTTCGGTGAGAACTTTCCGTATTTCTGTTGTTGGCCATGAATGTATTTTACACGCTGTGCTTTGGAACTTGTATCAGAAAGGTGCATTGTAAGTCTCCTCGATAGGGTAGTTGAGGTTAAACAAATATATATATTATCATTTTCGGAGATACAATCTCCTAAAGGACATTACTATAAAATCAATACGGCAATATGAAAAGATCAACAAGAAAATATGTAAACAGAAAATGTCTGTTATGTTCAACGAAATTTGTATTGATAAAGAAATGCTGCGAATATATATATATATATATATATATATATATATATATATATATATATATATATATATATATATATATATATATATGTCAATAATATCCAGTCAGCGTCGGAAGGCAATGGCTGTGAATTACTCACGTAAATAATATATAAGGAATTTCATATTAATCTATGGAAGTGCTCGATCTTAAATGAAACGTGTGAAGTCATCTTATGAGACGATAATATAATAGTTTTCGTAGAAATAAATATTTAATGACAATTTAACCAGGTTTGAATTTTCTTCTAATTGTTTTATATATATATATATATATATATATATATGTCTATCATAAAATGAATTACCATGACAAAAAAAAATTGCAAGCACAGGGTGCGATATACAGAACCACTGGACAACTATTTCGACCTTATTAGGTCTCTTTAGCAGTGGATACCATCATCTCCCCACTAAACTAGTGTCCACTTTAGCAGTGAATGAAGAAAAGATAAGTGCATTCTCAGGTTGTTTTGTTCTTGCTTTTTTTCTTTCTCTTTCTTTTTAGCACATGTCTGTGTCTCATACAATGCAAAGCCGAAACTCAACCACTGAGCCATGACCCTCATTACACACAAGCGATACAAAATTAAATAATCATGGAACATGCGGGACTACTTTACCTGATGTGTCTTGCAGTTACATCCCTATTCATGGGCAAGGAAATAGATATACAAGTTTTTTAGAATTAAAATTGGTAATATATCTATCTAAAAATGTGTATATATATATATATATATATATATATATATATATATATATATAGTAAGCGAATGATTTGTAGGCAAGTCATAATTTGTAGGCAAATTTGTAGGCAAATAAAAAACAAGTTGGAACTTATTTGTTTGCACACAGCTGAACGATTTTAGGTACTGCTATTAAACATTAATAATTCTATTCATCAATTAATTATTTCTAAGTTAGAATGAATCATTCGCACACACTTGAAAGAAAGGAGGCGGAGAGAGGAGATATATTTTTAATGCAAACTTTCTTTCTGGGTTCAACAACCATTTTGCTGCTTCTCCCAGACAAGGTGTTAAATTACACTAGATGTTTTTTTTTTGTTTGATTAGTCCAAATTCAGTGTTTTTGGTAGTGGGTGATAAGTCCATTTAGTGCTTTTGATATAATTAGCAAAGGCATCTCCTACTGGTGGGAGAATCAGCCAGCATGCCGCTAGGCAGACACTAGGTTTTCCCGCCGGCAGCAAAAGAAACTAGGTCTTACCGATCCAACTGTCACCGCTGAAAGAGAACAAGTTTCTTCCTAGTACCCTTAGGTCTGTTTTCAGGCATGTGCAAGTTCAACTCCCCTCTTGGGACTTCTGGGAACTTTTGCACTTTTTGAACATACATTTTCTTTTTCTTTTTTCTATCCAATACACATGCATTGTGGGAGGTGCCCGTGGTGTACTGGTTATCTTCGCAGGATATGGACACGGCGACACGAGTTCAAATCCTGGACCTGACTGATTGCATTTCACATAGCACTAATACCCTTGAGAAAGGTATGAATCCAAATATTCTCCTTCCAGCTATGGGTAAATAGTAGGGCAGACTAGGTTCTTCAGCCTTGGTGAGGCAACTAGTCTAGGAGAAGGAAAACTCTGAATTCAAACCTGTTAAACTCCGCTTAAAAATTTGACCTTGTGTCATATCCTGCCAGAGCGGAGGGGTTGGGTAAATATGAATACACATGCATGTATACGGATGTAAACATATACAAACTAATAAAGTGTGTTCAATTAAAAAAAAACGAATGAATAAATTAGTTACAAAGAATTACACCACAGTATAAAAAAAAATGATTTGTCTCTTGAAAAAGACCATGATTTCTGAAACTCGTGTCGAGATAATAAAAACCTGAAATACCACATTGAAATTCGTTAGCAGACGAATATATATATATATATATATATATATATATATATAGCCACAAACAGATCTGTCTGTGGATGACTATATATATATATATATATATACTAGATATATATATATATTTAATTCATGGAATATAGACTGTGACCCTGGGTTTCACATACCCACAAAGTGTATTATTGATAACAAACACTCCTATATATTTATATATATATATATATTGAGAGAGAGAGTTTGTGTATGATAGATTAATACGTTGATTAGCGGAGACGAGAGAAGAAGAAGAAGATGCTCAGAAGGATGAGGAAGAGACGGATAACATCACATTGTGCTTTATTATTATGATTTCGTGCATCTTTGGTGCATGCACCTTACAACAATAATTTGCCGACACACTGTTCGTCAGGGCAGACAACAATTCCTTGTATGGTATGTACTTGATCTCTACAGGAAAATATCACTGCATAATGTACATTATGCAGTGATATTATGCAGTTATATTATGCAGAATCACAATATGCGCAATAACCTTTTCCAAAACGAAGTGAATACTATTTCTCTTCCTTGCAATCTTATATCCAGATGTTCGATAAACCATCATTTCTCAAGACATGAACACCATAACTTCCTCCGGGAAACCAGAACACCCATCAACTTATATATGTATATATATATATATATATGTGTGTGTGTGTGTGTGTGTGTGTGTGTGTGTGTTTGTGTATATGTGTTTATGTGTGGGTGTGTGTATGTCAGCGTGTGTGTGTGAGCGTGTGTGTGTGCGCACAAAACATACAAACAAATTAAAAGTTTATGAATCAGCATTTTTCTTCTTCATGTATACAATACGCAAGAAAAAGGAAGAAAAAGCAGACACATACTCGCTTGTAGACGTCGGATGAATTGATAAAAATCGTTTCAAATCTGAATAGAAAATATTGATCATTCTTGAAAATCTACGGGAAGAGAGAAGAGAGAACAAAAAAAGACGAAATATAATAACTATGCATCTTGTGAAACTCTTGAGCCTTTGTTCTGTCAGTGATCCATGATTATATAAATGTTTCTCTTTAGGAAGGAGAGAAGAGTTCTAACAATAATTTTGTAATTAACTATAGAACATAGAGATTTAGATGACTAGAATATTTTTAGTGTAAAGCAGCCCTCACAAAACTATGACCTTATTGTAAATTGCTTCTTTGGTCTAATATTATTTTAAGTCTATTGATCTAATAAAATAGCAATAACATCTGCCATTTTAGCTCACTCCCCCATGGGGGTTGAGCACTCCGGTGAAGGAGTTTTCGGCCGCCGCTCGCATAATGCAAAGCTCTTCGAAAGAACTGAGTACTCTGGTAGCCGATAGGGTATAAAAATGTAAACAAACGGCTGCTGCTGTTACTACATAATACCTTAAAAATTCCCTTAGCCAAACGTGGTACGCTTGTTGGCCGAGGGGTCTGTGACTTAGTCTAACGTAAAGTTGGATGGGTTTCGACCCCAGCTTCGAGCGTCTTACGAGTCTAGCTACACTGAAGAGTTCTGATAGAACGAAACAGTCTGTCTGTCGATGACAATATATATATATATATATATATATATATTGAACACCTCTGAAACTAGTAGACAAATTCACCTACCTAGGGAGCAGCGTCTCATCAGCTGAAAAGGACATCGACATGCGGCTAACGAAGGCATGGTCAGCTATCGATAGGCTATCAATCATATGGAAATCAAACCTGACCGATAAAATGAAACGCAGTTTCTTCCAGGCAGCGGTCATGTCAATACTACTCTATAGATGCACCACTTGGACGCTAACAAAACGGCTAGAGAAGAAGCTAGACGGTAATTACACAAGAATGCTGCGAGCAATATTGAACAAGTCCTAGCGGCAACATCCCACAAGGCATCAATAATTCGGCCACCTGTCTCCCATCACGAAAACTATCCAGGTTAGACGAACCAGACATCCAGGACACTGCTGGAGAAGCAGGGACGAGCTCATAAGTGATGTACTCCTATGGATCCCTCCATATAGCCAAGCAAAAGCAGGACGACCAGTTCGAAATTACATTCAGCAGCTCTGTGAGGATACGGGATGTAGCCCTGAAGACCTGCCTGAGGCGATGAACGATAGGGAGAAGTGGCAAGAAAGCGTCAGGAATACCCGTGTGAGCGGCACGACATGATGATGATGATGATGAAGATATGTAGTTCAATCAGTCAGATATATTGTAAAAAGAAAATGTATCAATAGTATTATTTAAAGTCCACCGACGCGTTTCGACCTGCGAATGAAATTATTCAAGATATTGAATTACGAAATTTTCGAGTGGGAGGGATATCTGGAGAAAATATTCGGGGTAGCAATTTCGAATTAAAATTCAAAAAATTCTTTAATTCAAAATTTCCGCCTTGAAGATGACCGAAAATATTTTCTCCAGATATACCTACCACCTGAAATTTTCGGAATTTCATATCATAGGTCGAAATCCGTCTTGGACTTTAACTAATACTATAAATAAATTTTCACATCCATTTATATGTATTTCTCTTTCCATTCTCTTCTCTTTACAACACACACACACACATATATATATATATATATATAAGGTCGATTTTAAGCAGAGTAAAGCTGATTTGAATCGAGGGTGTTCCTTCTCTCACATGTTGATTAGCTCCGGCTGAGGAAATGAATTTGCACTTTTATTTATCTATACGGGCTCATTGGCCTAGTGGGTAGAGTGTTCGCCAATAGTCCGGAAGACCTGGGTTCAATCCCAGGTCGCGTCCTACCAAAGACTTTTAAAATGGTACTTGATATCTCCTCGATCAACACTCAGCAATATAAGGTCCGTATCAAGGGTAAAGTGGAGCAATCCAGGGAAAGGAGGAGCGCCCTCCCCGACACATCGGTGTTGTAGCTATTGAAAAAGGAGCCTTCTGGTCGCCCTCGACTACGGTCGCCAACTTTACTTTACTTACTTTATTTACCTATTACTACGTGAGAACAGATGAGTTCATGCCTTTTCCAGGGACATTAGTGGAAAAAAAAACGCAAACTGCCTTGTCCAGAGTTTGAACTTGAGTTGCAAATTCTATTTCCTACGACTGTAACGGTTTTAATAAGCGTTCCATATTCACCCAAGCGCACGCGTGGTGTGGTCGTTATTTTAGTGGTGTGGTCGTTATCGCCGTAGGAAATGAACACGGCGATACGAGTTCAAATCCTGGACGATACTGATTACATTTCACATAGCACTAATACCCTTGGGAAAGGTATGAATCCAATTATTCTCCCTCCAGCTATGGGTAAATAGTAGGACAGACTAGGTTCTTCAGCTTTGGGGAGGCAACTAGTCTAGGAGAAGGAAAACTCTGAATTCAAACCTGTTAAACTCCGCTTAAAAATTGACCTTGTGTCATATCCTGCCCGAGCGGAGGGGTTGGTAAATAGTATATTCACCCAAGCGCACGCAAGCACACGCACACACACTCATGGAAACACACACACACACACACATATATATATATCTATATATAACAAGATATATTTGAGGTGTGCTCGTTTATCAAATAAATGGTTGAGGTATTTTTCATTTTATTACAGAAAATAGCGTGAATAAAGCATTATATGGATATACCAGAATAGAACGTTCGAAATATCCAGCATATCCACAAAACTCTTTTATTCCAACAGAAAGAGATATGAATAAAGAATGGGACATAAAATAATTAAGATGTGCCAATGGGAACATTTGACTAAGCCTAGATGTGCACGATGATGGGTTACTTACTGTTATACAATATAAACACTACAATACACCACAGTTCTCGGGCTCTTTTTGGAGAAGAGGGTCTAATTATTTGGGACAATTGCACCCCAAGAAATGGAAACAATACATAAAAAAGCAGCATTGGCGTTTTTAAAGTTAGGTTTTGGATTTGATATCTAAAGAAATTTGATATTTGTGGACGTTTAATTTGTTACTATAAACTTGAATGATGGTAATGTCTTTGTTGAAAAATTCCACCAAAAATCGTTATAATATTAACATAGGTTTGATTGTTTGGTTTCTTTGTTTAATGGCATATCAACTCTTTTTAGGTTACTTAATGCCAAAGCCATTCTCCTAGAAGAACAGTAGTGGTGCTATTTAACCCATAGCTGGGAGAATAAAGGGGGTTCATAACTTTCCCAAGGTTTTTTGCCCGAATGTGAACGTAATAGCGCGACTGGAGTACTAACTCGCTTACTACAATTCCGCAATCCATCGCTTTAACCATTACACCAAGAGGACACCCCCCACATAGGTTTGAATCGCCTTAGAAGGTCTTTAAATAATTTTTCAATAGAGTAATTACAAGATTATCCAGTAAATCATCTATATCGACATTTTCAAGAAGAAGAAATGGAAATATGAACAAACTCTGAAAAAAGTAAGTTAAAAAACAAACTTTTGTCCAATGGTTACGACGAAAAATCTGAATCAAGAGAGAAGAAATGAGATACCATTTGTAATATAATGGTCGAGGGATTTCGGTTCATGCCTTTGGGTTTATTTAGGCTGAGAACCTTTCGGCTCAGCACATGGGTTAGTTCGGTGCAAACTTGATATAGGTTTTACCGCGCACGCGGGGAGGATGTGTCGTTCACAGATGTCAAAATAAAAATCCCAGATAGGGTGATGTGAATGACATCACGCACCGGAAGTGTGGACGGAGATTCGAAGAAAGTTCGTAGATTTGAAACTGGATGCCGAACGAGACGGTTGGCTTTCGCTGGCTCGCCGAGGCCAGACGAATTTGTGCGCTATGGGTGCCACACGGATGGGGGGGGGGTGCTGATGAAAAAGACTGCATAGAAAGATTGTGCCTCTCTCCTTATGTCGAAGAACCTTTAAACTCAAAGGTAATAAAATATTATTCTATTACCTTAGTACGAACATTATGAACATTCGATGTCCATTTCACACATAGCCATATCATGGCTATGGTACACATTTAACATGGCAAATAAATTGGAAGATGACTTTTTCAAAATATCAAAGAAGTGTTTTCCACTCAAAGACGAATTGTATAAAATATCCAACAAAATACTTTAAACTAAGCAACAGTTAAATGTTGCCAGTAGGATCAGCAAAATGAATAAAAATAAATCAATTTAAAACAAAGAAACGAAAAACAACTGAACAATCACAATAAAAAAATAAGGTGTACTTTCTTCACCCTAAATACAAAAAAATCGTACTGTGTACAGATGGATGGGCTGAATAAAGAAAATGTTTAGGTTCTACTCAAGGAAGGTAAAAAAATGTTCAAAAACTCTTTAAAAAACTGGCTAAATAAATGCATAGCACGTCAAACTCTAAACATGGCCGAGACACTAAAACAAATATGGCGTAGGCACTATTCTGAAGTTGGAAATCTTTTGAATAAACCACAAGTTAAAGGTGGGTGATAAATTTTGCCTTCTTTGTATGGAGAAGAAATTGGCTCCTGCTACTTACCCCAATCCTAAAGAATCGTTGAATAAAAGATCTATGATACTAAGCAGATGTAGGTACAAAAATAGATGGTTGCTTAATCATTAACCGTTTCTCCAGCTATGCTAATTTCTACTGAAACCTTATATATATTTATTCGTTTGTCTCAATAACCTTCTGAAGGTGTTTTTTTTTTCTATTGAGACCTGGGCAGTGAGTCTCTGTTACTTATTCGGTTCTAAAACTGTCTCTATAAGCTTATTGAGTAGCTTTTCAACGTTTATTATATTGCAACTCAATCTGTTGTATTTTCCACAAAAGTTACTCTTTTGACTCGTTCATTTTTCAATTTTCTTCCTTACATACATAAATACATATATATATATATATATATATATATACAAATGCATATGTATATATAAATATAAATAAACGAAAGTAAATTCAAATGTATGCATATATATATATATATATATACTTTTTTTTCAAATAGATTAATTATATATCATAAATTGAATTACTATGTCCGGAAAATTTGGCCGAGCACTTCCTGCGACATACGAAACCACTGGACTGCTGTTTCAACCTTATCAACAGTGTATACCGTGATCTCCACCACTGGTAATTCAGTTTATAATATTTAATTCTTCTATTTATATATATATATATATATATATATATTTCCTTGCCTACGTAGTTAAGTTTACACGGACGTGTATCGTCAACTTGGGAAGACGTAGACCTGGAGGTGACCGTGTCCTCTGTAAGAGTACGAATGTACCTTAAAGACACATCAGGTCGCGCACTTACCATGACAAATTAATTTGAAATCGCTTGTGTGCAATGTGGACCGTTGACTCAGTGGTAGAGTTTTGGCTCAGCATTCTTTGGTCACTGGTTCGATCTCCATTGTAGAGAATCAAGGTATACAGTGTTGCTGACACCTAATAAAGAACAAAATATTACTTCTAAACCCGTAGTAAGAGTTTGGTTTATACACTTTCCACTTATTTTCGTCAGATTTACCAGAATCAAACACCTCTCTCTCTCTCTCTCTCTCTCTCTCTCTCTCTCTCTCTCTCTCTCTCTTTATATATATATATATATATATATATATATATAGAATGTAATGCACACTGTAGAAAAACAAAATCGTCGTCCAGAGTTCAAATGCTGAACGAAGTTGTTTGAGTTTCTTTTCGTGTTAATGCCCACAGAAAACATCTGTTCCCTTTAAGATATTAATAAATAATAGATCAAAAGGGGTTCTTTAACTTTGTTTAGACAGCCTCCGAAGAAATGAAAATCTAGACTCATACCTGCTTTACAATGCTGACAAAATGACCTGCTGTTACATCCTCCCCGGAGTTAGATAGATTCACACAACAGATATACGTTTGAAAAGAATAAATGTATTAAAAACTTACAAAAAACAAACCAAATCCAATAACAAATAAAAAAAGCCTCAGACAAAAACAAGAAAAAGAAACAAAAAATCTTTCCAAGACAAGAAAAATAATCAAACCCTAAATGAAAAAGATATATTATTCACTCGCCTTTTTTTTAAAACCATTTTGGAACCACTGATGAGATATATCACAAGAAATGTTCTTTTTTTTTAGTTCTTGTACGTTTGGCTTTTAATCGGATTTTGCTTAAATAAAATTCATTGATACTGAATTAGAAAGTAGAATAAACGATTCTTCTGAAGCAGCTTACGTGATATGAAATAAGGAATAATCTTTTTTCTGGCTGAGAACTAGAAAAATGATTTTAGAAAATCGACGGACCGTAATGAAAGCAGTGAAAATTGCAGTTTCATAAAGTTGCAGTTTCGAGAAGTAGCTTAGCTTAATAGATCGATATATTTATCATGCATTTTAAGAAAAAAATGTATACATTTGGGTTGGTTGTTCTCATGTCCAGTAGAGCTAATGTTACAGATCACTAAAAATGTAAAGATCGATTAAAGGCGATTATAAAGGCTATCAATAAAGTTTGAGAAATGAGTATCTTTTTTAATCAGAACCTTGATCGAAAAGGGAAGAAACGGTTGTTTTGGGGATATAACTATAAATAGAACATACATCTGGGCAGACAGACATAAACAGCAGAGCAATCTCTCTCTCTCTCTCTTTCTCTCTCTCTTTCTCTATTTATTTCTCTCTCAATCTCTCTCTCTTTTTCTATCTCTATTTCTCCCTCTTTCTCTATTTCTTTCTCTCTCTCTCTCTCTTTCTCTTTGTCTCTCTCTTTCTCTATTTATTTCTCTCTCAATCTCTTTCTCTCTCTCTTTCTCTTTCTCTCTCTCTTTTTCTATCTCTCTTTCTCTCTCCCTATTTCTCTATTTCTTTCTCTCTCTTTCTTTCTCTCTTTCTCTTTCTCTCTCTCACTCACTATCTCTCTCCCTCTCCCTCTCTTTCTCTCTTTCTTTCTCTCTCTCTTTCTCTTTGTCTATTTCTCCATCTTTCTCTTTCTCTCTCTCTTTCTTTTTCTATCTCTTTCTCTCTCTCTCTCTCTCTCTATATATATATATATATATATACATATATATATCATTGAAAGCATTCATTTTAATCTTTACTGAAATCTAATATTATCGACTAGATGAAGTTTTTGTCAAGCTTCCCCTCTGAAATTTAGACAAATAAGTTTTTCTCTGTACAACAAAATTTACACGTAAATATCAAAAATGATTTTTTACTTATTTGATTCTCTTTTAGTAATCTTTAATTTAAACGTCTTCTTTTGCCTCAACAATGTTGTCAAATAAATCTTTGCATTTACAAAATAAATTTACTTGAGAGAAAATGGATTTACACAGCAAAGTAGCTGTCAAAAAATCATAGGCAAAAAGGAAAAAAAAAAGCCAAAAAAATTTGCAGTAAAAAAATAAAATGAATTAAAAATAATTTAATTCTTTTTCCTCACGATCTGATTACTCAGATTTTGATAACCTTAAAGGCATTTGAATTGATTTTTCTTCTTTTATTCTTTTTCAAAAATATCTAAAATAATAACAGATTGGATGTCTTCGAACATTACGCTTTGCTTGCATGTTACTCTGTAAATATTGTATATTTATATTTACCCAACCCCTCCGCTCGGGCAGGATATGACACAAGGTCAATTTTTAAGCGGAGTTTGACAGGTTTGAATTCAGAGTTTTCCTTCTCCTAGACTAGTTGCCTTACCAAGGCTGAAGAACTTAGTCTGCCCTACTATTTACCCATAGCTGGAGGGAGAATAATTAGATTCATACCTTTCCCAAGGGTATTAGTGCTATGTGAAATGCAATCAGTCTCGTCCAGGATTTGAACTTGGCTCGCCGTGTCCATTTCCTACGACGATCATCATTACACCACAGGCAAATAAATAATTTATATCTTGTATATTCTTAACCGATTCTTTTGTTGATTTTTCCGTTTTATTTATAAAGTATAGATATTTCATTTTTATAATAAAATAATTTTCAATGAATTTTCTTAATAAAACATGTTCCTATGAATTTTGTAGCGAAATTATTTTCAATGCATTTTATTGTAAAGAAATATGCAATTGGATTCTACATGAAAATCATTTTCAATGCATTTTATCATAAAATCGATTCCGAAGAATTTTATAGTAATATCATTTTCAATGAATTTTAAAGTAACTCAATTTCTAATAGTAAAATAATTTTCGATATCTTTTTATCAGTTGCAATTAATTTTTTCTGATAAAACCATTTCCTATGCATTTTTTGTTAAAGTAATTTTCTGTATGTTTGCATTGCAGAATCATTTTCTATTCATTTTATTGTAAAATTAATTTAATGATTTTACCTTGAAAATTCATTGAAATTTATTTTACTATATAAATGAAAGCAAAGGGAGCGGGCACCATAAAAAAAAGCAGAGATGAAAGATAAATTTACACAAATTCAATGATGATAAATCCATTTCCTCCTTCTTTTCTTGACACATACAGTATAAATCCTTATACTTATACAATTTCTTTGTCCTTCAGTAGATTCCTCTGAGTTTCATTTTAAGAAAAGTCCTCAGTATCCTATTGGGGTGACTGCCTTGGTGTTTATCCCTTTAATAAGATTTCTACTGCTGAGCTTGATTTCGAGTAGCTTTCTCGTTCTTCTGTGATACTTTTTAAAATTTTTTCCTTCAACTAGCTTGTTTGATTGTGTCGACATCCAATATTTCCCCAGTACATGCACTTTTTCTTCTCTCTCATTATTCTAGTGCTCCTTGATTTGATAGCTCTATTCCATCTGCTGTTTTTCTTTTCTCATATTCATCATGACCATTGCACCTATTTTTGGGCTAAGTTCCATTCTTATGTTATGGTTGTATACTATTTTTTCTTATAGCCAAATAAGCCGTCATTGCATGGCATTTTCCAATTCTTTCTTTTTCTTGGGTGTTACTCTAAGCGAGTGTGAGAGTTTTTTTCACTTTAACTTCTTCCAATTCTTTTTCATGTTATCGATCCATTCACTTATTTTTTTCCGTTTCCATATTTTACTCCATGTTTTCTTTTTTTTTTTTTTTTTGCTTTTTTTGAATCTGGTTGTTGGTTTGTCCTTTGACACCCTCCATCTGCAATTGGTAGAATTTTCTTTCATTATCTTGGAAGTTCCAGTATTGTTTCTATTGCTTTAGCCTGACAGGCCACTTTTTGAGTCTCCCATCTTTTGCCATTTTTTAAATCTATCTATTTTTATTGCATTGTCAGACTTTCCCGTGCTTGTCTTTATTAGATCTTTTCGTTCCGTTGGGTTTTTGTATGCTTTACCTTTGTTGCCACAGTTTTTTTTTATTTATCCTTCCATCTTCATTGACCCTCCAGGTGTTGTCTTTCTACTCGGATTTCCTCGAGCGATAGCAATTCTACCACTGATTTTGCTCTTGTACAGATTAACTAGTTCAATTTGGGTAATGTTGTCCATTGGGATATATTTCAATTATTTATTTATTTTTCCGTTCTCTTCCTTGATTTTTTCTTATTTTGATTTCTTAATGATACTAATGTAGCCTTATGTTTTTTCATGTTATTTAAATTAATTCTATGTTTCTCTGTCTTCTTGTTATTCTGCTCAGTTTTTCGATTATTAGTGTTTCAGTTCAATCAAGGGATTCTCTTTGAATATATTCTTCCTTATTTATCTGTCCACGTATTTCTAGTATGTCAAGATCAGAAAACCAACATTCTTTAAAATTAACCCCGCTTGGTTTGCAATTCATATACTTCTGTGTAAAATTTAACAGTTTCTGCTAAGATTTTCTATGCCCCCTTTGAGTCGGATTGCTTTAAAAATAATAGTGGATTATATTTTTTGTTGTTTTTACTGATTCATTTTTCCTTTGATGTCTCTCAGGTGTGTTTTTTCTTTGGTCTTTGTTTGTATACCTAAATTTTGTACATCCAACATTTGCAAAATGCCGATCGGTCTCCCATCTTCGCTATCAAAAGAGAACCTGCTTTCATGTCACTCAAATCTATTATCTAAGTACCATGTTTACTGTATTTGGATTTGTCATTTTCCATGGGTAGTATATTGTGGGTATACTAAACCCCGGGGTAGATTAAAATGTGAGCTCCTATCACAGATGTGATTGGGTACTCGTCGAAAAAATGAGGACATTTCTTTAAGATTATTAAATTTTCCCTAAAAAAATTCAAACGGTCCCTTTTTTAAAAGTATTTCGCTTCCTTCCTTAATTCTTTATTTAAGCAGAAATACATTTCATGAATTTGCTCATAACTGATACTAAATATTAGATAGTTACTCACAAATGATTTTGATGATTCCACTTTGACTAACTTTGGCTTAACGTCTAAATTTTCTCTGACTCCTCAATTTATAAATTTATTTGTTCCTGTTTACAACAAGTCCCGGCTAACCGTATTTTGCTAGAAAGTTATTGTTATTATTATTATTATTATTATTTACTCCTTAAGGGTTTTTAGCATCAGTATTAGCTGATGATTTTTTACTTGAGTTTGAGTGACAGCAAGTCTTCTCAAGTCTCCAGGACTCGTCTCGGTATTCTGGCCGTTCTCAGCAATGCTGTCACTTGGATAGTCTCTACCCATCCGCCAACTTTCAAGTCTTCCCGGCCTTTTAATAGTCCTTTAGTTATTGTACCAAAAGCACCAATCCTCACTGGTACAACCGTCACTTTCATGTTCCAGTGCTTTTTCAATTCTCTAGCATGGTCTAGGTACTTATCCATCTTTGCACATTCCTTCTGTGGTCCGACGGGACAGCAAAGTCGACAATTTTGCAAATTCTCTTCTTTTTGTTGATTATTATTAGGTCTGATCTTCTTGTTCTTTGATCCATTTGTTTAAGTTCATCTCTGGGCAACTTGAGAAAGGGTCCCGAATATCTAACGAGGGGCACAGCCCAAGTGTTTATTCCTTTGATGAGGTTTTCGCAGGAGAGTTTTGTCTCGGGTAGTTTTCTAGTTCTCCTGAGATATTCTTTTCGAATCTTGTCTTTCATTTCCACTTGTTTGATGGTGTCAGCCTCCAAGATACCCAAGTATTTGTAGGTTTCATTTTCTCTGACCGTTCTGATTTTGTCGTGATTTGGTAGCTCCATTCTGTCAGTCATATGTCATTTGCCACTTTTCATGACGAGCATGGCACATTTTTCTATGTAAAATTCCATTCCTATGTCCTGACTGTATATTCTAACGGAGTGTATTACAGTTTCCAGTTCTTATTCATTTTTTGCAAATAGTTTAATGTCATCCATGTACCTAAGGTGATTGGTCTTTTCTTGCGATCCTCTACGTTTGTATCCGGCTATTCATTTTCTGAGTATGTGGTTAACTGGCATCATGGCAATTATGAATAGTAAGGGTGATTGTGTAATATATAGACACTCGACCGAGCCGTCAATCAAGAGATGCACCTGTGTAAATAAGCAGAAGAACAGCGGAAGCAGGTGGGTGTCAAACAAAAATATAACCAGGACACAGACAGCTTGAGACAGTTGGAGACAAGATGCCGAATTGAGAGCAAGCGGCAGACGTAGGGCTTTGGGCCCTCAGTGACCCACGGTTGAGCAAACCCTATCAAGATGAGAAAAAGAGGAATTTTGGGTCAATATGTGGCAGTATGCCCCTGTCTCCAACACACCTCTCATACACGCCACCCTTTCTTATCATTCGGGCTTGTTTTCGTAGTTTTTTTTTTTTTATTTGCGTTTCCAGTCGAATTTCCCATCCCGGTTTTGACTGTTTCTTCGTGCTTTTTGAGGGGATCCCAATTTTCTCATAAAACTAATTTTGCTCCTGCATAGATTAGTTCATTTAATTCGGTTGTATTATTCGTCGGTATGTAAGGTAGTATGTGATCTATTTTATTCGTTTCTATCATAAGTGTTTTCCATTCTATGTTTTTTAATGAAGGCAGAATAGTCTTCTCACTACTCATGATTCTCTTTACATTTTCTAGATTTACCTTTTGTTCTTGTGATAGTGTTTCTTCCTGGTTGTTTGGTAGTGTTTCGTTTGGGAGTGTGGTGTTTTCATTTGCCGAGGTTTACAGTTCTTTTTCGTTAGATTGTTTTTGGTTGACTCCACTTGATGGGTCTGGTACTGTATTATAGTTTTGTTTCAGTGTTTCTTGATCGATTTCTTGTAATTCGAGGTTAGAAAACCAACCCTTCTTAATAATTGTCCTTACTAGCCTTTGGTTAGTTGTCTGAAATGTCAAACGTTCTTGCCAGATCTCTATCATTCTTTTCCTGTATCCTCTTTGTGATGAGTTGTTCCTGAAATAGCATTCTAGTGCAAGTTGGTTCTCGTCCCTAGTCCATGTTTTGCGTTTAGGTCTCTGATCGTTGTGGTTTGTACGTCGGCGTTTATGTCCCTGAAAAAAGAGCAGGCAACATTCGCAGGATGACGACTGGGTCTCCCATGTTGGCTATCTGGAGAGCACCTGCTGATCATGACACCCAGGCCTGTTCTTTTTCACTCTATCATTTTTATATACTTCTAGTGTGTTTTTCACACAAGCAAAAACTGATGGCCTTTCACCGGAGGCTGAGTGACAGCAAATCTCCTTATGTTTCCAGGACTCTTTTCAGTATTTCTGCTGACCTCTGCAATGCTGTTGTCTGAATGATCATGACTCGTACTTCGATTTCAAACTCGTCCAGCTTCCTTTCACAAGACGTTGAGCACCATTCTAAGCAACCTATTTTTTTATTATTGTTATTTGTAGTAATAGTTGTAGTAGTATCCTTATTATATTTAGTATTATCCTTTGTATTATCATTATCCTTCGAATGAAATCATTCAGTCGTGTGCAAATTAAGAATATTGAAAAAGAATACCTGATAATGATAATTTCTAATATAATACATTATCTATGATCAAACAAGTGATCTTTAAAAACTCGTTTGAAAATCAAGTTACCTACAAACACACTCACACAGACAGACAAACAGACTTACATATACATATATATATATATATATATGTGTGTGTGTGTGTGTGTGGAGGAGCCCGTGGTGAAATGGTTATCGTCGTAGGAAATGGACAGGGCGACACGAGTTCAAATCCTGGATGAGACTGATTGCATTTCACATAGCACTATTACCCTTGGGAAAGGTATGAATCCAATAATTCTCCCTCCAGCTATGGGTAAATTGTAGGACAGACTGTGTTCTTCAGCCTTGATGAGGCAACTAGACTTGGAGAAGGAAAACTCTGAATTCAAACTTGTTAAACTCCGCTTAAAAATTGACCTTGTGTCATATCCTACCCGAGCGTATATATATATATATATATATATGTATATATATATTAAATAATAACCCTTATGGTAAGAAAAAAGTGATTTGATGAGAAAAATATACAATGAATCACTGTCAAGGAAAAAATACATATTGGAAAAAATATGTATATATTGGAAAAAAAGAAAAGGCCAACCTTGTCATACCAATTTAAAAAAAATCAGAAGGCATACAATTATGGATTAAGTACCCTGATGAGCCACTTAGGCGAAACTATAGTAGGTTAGTTCCTGACTCACTTTGTAATCATCGTTACTATATATATATATATATATATGTATATATTTGACATAAAATAAGGCACATAAAATACGAACCAATCAAGACATAACAATGGAATAATGCAAGCATATAATCAAGTATGTAATACAAAGTTTAAAGCTAGTGAATAATAGTGCACAACCCAGAACCTTTCCTAGTAAATAACATGCATAAACTCCTATAGGACTTTGACATACACACGGATCACCTAACCGAAGTCAGAAGACCAGATCTTCAAAAAGAAGAAAACTTGCAAAATTGTCGATTTTGCTGTCCCGGTGACCACTGAATAAAACTGAAAGAATGTGAAAAGAAGGATAAGTAGCTCGACCTTGCAAGGGAATTTTAAAAAACTGTGGAACATGAAAGTGACAATTATACCAATTGTAATTGGTGCATTTGGAACAGCAACTAAAGGATTACTAAAGGGACAGGACTTGGAAGTTGGCGGACGATTTGAGGCCATCCAAACTACTACATTATTGATAACGGCCAGAATACAGTCTGGAGACTTGAGGATACTTTCTGTTACAGAAAGACCATCAGCTAACACTGTTATGAAAAGCTCTAAAATAATATAGTGGAGACCATCTAAACTATAGCATTGTTGAGATCGGCCTGAATACAGCAGAGTTCAGGGGACTTGAGGAGATTTGTTGTTCCAATAAAAGCCCATTGGCTAACGCTGATATGAAAAACTCTCCCGGAGTAAAACAGCAACAACAACAACAACAACAATAATAATAATAATAATAATAATGACCACAGAATAAGACTGAAAGAATGTTAAAAGAAGGATAAGTACCACGACCTTGCTAGGGAATTGAAAAAACTATGAAACATGCAGGTGGCACTCATACTAATTGTAATTGGTGCGTTTGGAACAGTAACTAAAGGATTACTAAAGGGACTGGAGGATTTGGAATTTGGCGGACGAGTGGAGACTATCCAAACTACTACATTATTGAGAACGGCTAGAATACTGAGAAGAGTCCTGGAGACTTGAAGAGACTTGCTGTCACTCAGACTCTAGTGAAAAACCATCAGCTAACGCTGATGTGAAAAACTATAATGAATAAATAATAACAACAGCAACAACAACAATACGACTGCACTCTGGTATTTCCGAGGTGCGATGAAAATAATTGGGGGGTCCTACCTTGACATCATCTTCAATATTTGATAATAAAAAAAAAATCATTGCCAAGGTAGCAAATCAGCTGAATCCAATTGACTGAAAAACTAGAGATTTAAGGCAATTTTCTCAGACCTGTCATAATACTCATCAGAAACGATAATTAATACTCAGTTCTTTCTTACGTATCTATATATTTTATCATAAACCTTTAACTATGAGGTGAATCCCCGTGGCGTAGTGGCTAACATACTTGACTGGATCCTCGAAATAGACAAGCTCGATCTTCAGTTTGATTATTGCATTCACATTCGGAATTTGAGAAAATATGGTTTGGTTTTCAACCATTCTAGGTTAATTAATGCTGAATCCATTTTTATATAAATAAATTAACTGTTCTATTTCAAACAATTCAGTTTAGCATAAGTACACTGTTTAAATCTCAAAACAGCTCTATTTCAAACAATTCAGTTTAGCATAAATGCGCATTAAATGTCAAACAACTCTATTTCAAGCAATTCAGTTTAGCATGAGTACACAGTTGAGTTTTATATAACCCATAGATAGAACCCTATAAAGTGCTACCTCTCCAGGCCAGAGTGTACCTGGGAGTGATGACAATGAAGGGGTACTCTGCATTCCCTAAAGCTCTAGCACTTCTGGAACCTCACCAGCAGATTGTTTTGTGTCATATCTAGGATACTCGTTGGGAGCTGGTGTCTAATCCTTCGGCAGAGCAGCAGTCGGTGTATTATAAGGTCCCGGCTAAATGGGCAACCTGATTTGGTTTAGATCCTATCACAACAGTTTTTCCACAAGAATGTATTTGACATTAAATAACCCATCAATATTGATACTCTGTGCAATAAACGCTGCTCTGAAAATCTTATGCAGCTAGATGAATTTCTGGGGGGGGGTTGCGTTGGGGGAGGTTCTTTTCTACATTTCCTCTTCTTTTTTTACTCTCTTTTTCCTTTCTTTTTGTATCCTTCTCGCACTTACATTGTTAATTGATCCTGAATAACTGACGCATTAACCTAATGCATTCATCTTTGTTGCATCTCGTGGTTCAGGTGCGGGACAAATTGATCGAATTATTTTCTTTTTAACAAGTGCTCAATTACTTTCACAATGTGAAACTCTGTAAATGATATTAACGACGGGATTCTTCTAGATTTAGGAGAAAAAAGATTCAACTAGACGATACAAAATTACTAAGCCGGTTTTATTCAAACATCATAAAAGGTTCTGCGTCTATTTCTCTCTGAAATAAAACTGCCTTCAAAAATAGAAGTGTAAAAGAAAAAATACGTAAAAAACAAATCAATAAAACTTCTGAGTTCATGGTCACCTGGATGGTTGGTTGGTTGGTTGTTTTATAGCATTTCAACTCTTGTTTTAGTTAATGCAGAATCTTTTTTTTTTTTTTGCTTAAAAGCAGTAATATGGTTTTATAGAAGTAAAGACAATTATTTGTAAACTATAATTTTCAAGAAAACATTCTTCTGGTTTAAATTTCTCTGATACTAATAATTCTTAAAACGGATTTATTTCACCTACAGATGAAACTTGTTACATGGGATATTTTCTACTACGGCCGTGGCGGTATTTGCCAATGTAAACCACCAGACAAGGCTTGATACAAGGTCAAAAGCCTGAAGGCTGACTAAAGTGGGGATAAAGGGGAGATCGGTAACGAGCCAAGGCCTGAACTCTATGTTGCTCATCGGTCACATAGTGCAATTTGAGCCTGATGAGCCAAGTAGTTTCACGAACCCGAATCTGGGTCCGGGCACATATGCCGGGTTATGGCTTGAACAAGACAGAAAGGTCTCGTGCCATGCATTGGTTACAAAAGGAATAAAAAATGCAGTTCACCCACCCGGAGGTGGCCCAGTCTTGTGGCCTCAAGTCTGCTATTGTTCCTTTTGTGGAGCCACGCCCCGGACCGAAGTCCAGAACTGACACCGGGGTGCCGTATAAAAAAGGCGTGCCGCTTCGGTCAGTGGTTCATTGGCTTTACGCTGGGTTAATAGATGTTAAATTATTTCAGGTCGAAGTCAGTTTATCTATTGAGGAGAAATGGAATAACATTTCTGAACAATTTATTTTGAAGGTATGCGAATCGTTTCGAAGACGTGTTGATACAATTATTGAAAAATAAAATGGTGGTTATATTGAGTAAATTTACTGTTTTGTGTCTATCTTTTTTTTTGTTAATTTTTTTAAACTTGAAATAAATCGTATTTTTATTATATAACTGTTTAATATTATACTAGAATATTCCTAATTTGGCTTCCGCACCCATGTATATCATTTGGAAATGTATAGTTTTGTTGGTAATTCTATTCAATAAAATCCTGAGATAATTTGTTTGCAAGCAATTAAATGACTTCAGATATGGCTAAGACTTATAATTCGATATAATATTACGCCTTGCGCTCAGTGTAGTGTTAACTAGCATTCTTGTTAAACATTAAATCTTTTCATCACTTCATTCATTCCCATACAGTCCAATTGTTCCAAGTATTGCTATGCAATTTTTTATGCAGTTAAACGTTTTCAAGTACAGCTATTCAACACTTATAATACTATTTAGTATTATTAATTAATTAACATACATTTAAATGGTTACAAGTACTGATATTTACCTCTAGTAATTAAATTTAACATCACTTATTGGTTTTCACACAGGTAAATGGTCAAACGGTTCTATTTGACCCATCGATGGGACCCTGGCATATACTACCAATCAAGGTAAGAATGAACGTCAGAGAAATAGTATTGAAGGGGTGCTTCACAATTCCCCGAATTCCAGAACAGGCGCATCACCATCTTAAGATTTTCCCAACGTTCCAATAAGTCTGAATTGACAAAATGACAATTTATAATGTGATAAGGGGAGACAACGTACAAATCGAGACTCATATATGACTATTCCTTATTCAATAGGCAAGTATTCCCCGGAGGAAAAATGCCACCTGGGTCCAGGCTAATAGGTTTAAATGAAATCACCCAACCGGCACCAACACCAGGTGGACTTCTGAAAGATGGTTTAAGTAGTTTAGTGTCATACACAGGGCAGGTTTTTGTCTTACCTCGCCGCAAACAAATAAGTTGGCGTATTTTAAGTCAAGCTGATAGAGCCTTACTTTTGACAGACTGTTAGTTTCCGGTGTTCGGCTAGGCTTAGTTTGGTTTGGTTTGGTTTGGTTTTATGGCACATAAACCATTGTAGGTTATTTAAAGCCAAATCTATTTGTATACATATAAAGGATTCTATTTCAAACCATCCAGTTTAGCATAAGTTCGCTGTTTAAATGTCAAAACAGTTCCATTTCAAACAATTCCTTTTAGAGTAAGTACACGGTTTAGTTCTATTTGATTCATAGATAAGACCCGATCAGGGGCTACCACTCAGGGTCAGAGTGGATTTGTGAGTAATGACAATAAAGAGGTACTGGAACCTCACCATCAGATTGTTTTGCTTCGTATCGAGGACACTTATTGGGTGAGTCTTAATCCTCTGCAGAGAAGCAGTCGGTGTATTCTACAGCCCAGTAAACTGGGCACTTGTTGGAGGGTTTTACCCCTCTGCAGAGAAGCAGTCGGTGTATTTTACAGTGCACCCTTATCCGACTGGGACATGGTGTTCGTCTTGTGTTTCTTTGTTTAATGACATATCAACCTTCCTGTGTTATTTAATGCCAAAGTCATCCTTTTAGAGGGAACAGCAGCGATAATATTTAACGCATAGCAGGGGGGGGATTTAGGGTTTTTATAACTTTTTGATTATGAACATTTATCGTGACTTGAGTTCGAACTAGCTTACGTCGAGGCCGCAGTCCAACATTTTATAGTCTTAATCAGTATTTCATCATTATCTTTATTATTAGTTGAACTGAAAAATGATTTTTCTTCTCTAAAGAAATGAAATCTGACCTGTCAGTGGTGTTATAGAATACGCTGTCTGTATCCTCTATGGAAGCGTAAAATGCCTCCCGAAATTAGATTCCTGGGCAGGACTTCCAAGAGTATCTTGCAACGCGGTTTCAACCCTCGAGGTGTGGAAAGGGTAGGGTATTCCTTCATAGCCATTAATCTCAGGTCCACACAGATCTAGTCAATATATCTTGACTTTGTGTCGAATACACCTGATTGAAAATTAAAAGCAACAAATAAGAATTTGTCAAATAATATATCTGGTCGGAGCAAATGTTAATTATTAAAAAAGGATAATAACTGTGTGAAAATTATTTCTTTTAGGTAGGAATCGTTGATATCATTTAATTGCGAAGAAAAAGAACTCTTTAGAAATAAAACTGCACAAAAATGTAAATGGAAAATGTACCCATTTCCTTCACATCTAGACATAGAATATCCCTAGACCAGTTAATATGCCCTTAAAATCAACCAATCCCATTGAAGTGTTCATTTTATGGTTAAGATTACATAAATACGTTTAAATATTTATCTAAGATAATGTTGATGTGTGAACAATTCTAAATAGCATCTTATGATAATTTCTCTGATTATGATTGTATATAAAATTACAATTAAAAATGGATTTTACTAATATACAGATGAGATTTTATCTTCCTGAAAAAAATAATCATTTTGCAATTACAAGTTTTTCTTATAAACTCTATCAAATCTGATAAGAGGTCCAAAATATTAAAGTCATTTATTTGAGCTGTCAATTGAACATCAATGAAAATTATATTTCAGCTTTAGGATACTAAACTAATTTGGAATCTAGTTTGTTTTTAGAGCTGGGAATAAATTTGAAATTATTGCAAAAGAAATAATTCTGAATTGCTGGAAGTAAAACGGAAGCGGAAATCTAAAATACAAGAAAGAAATGATAAAAATAAAGAATCTTGGAAAACCTTCGAGGAATTTGATTTCCTTAGCATTTTGACATGTTTTAAATACCCAAGCAAAATTCAATCACATTTTAATAACGACGAAAGAAATCAAACGGAAAGAGGAGAAAATATAAAAATAGTGACAAGCAAAAATGCCATCTCTAAGGATTTTGTTTGAAGTTGAAACAAATTGCATTATTCCCACAAAAAGCTTAAGCTCGTTGAAAATAAGGTGCTATTCCAAGGACAAACGTTATTTTTGTCTGTTTCTTTTATTTTTAACTTAATGACATTGTTTTAGGGGTTATGTGTGAAAAATGCTTTTATAGAGAGACGTTAACAAAGTGTATATTAAGGAATGAGTCTTTACCTGTATTTCAGAGAACAATATGACATTAAATATTTGAAGAATATTTTCTGTGAGTTAAGAAAGGTTTACCAGTACCTAAAGACACTTTAACATGCATTGTGTTCTTGGAATGACATTTAGTTAAATCTGGTGGTGAGGCTTCACTTCCAATACTCTTCGGATATCAGAGTCACCACTTTGTTGCCAATAGTCTCGCACGGAACTACTTCCTTCACATGTGTTTGAACACATGACCACCAACTGTATCTCGGATCTTTATTCGATGACGTATATTGCTAGCATTATTGAACAAGTCCTGGCGGCAACACCCCACAAAGCACCAACTATACGGCCACCTGACTCCAATCACGAAAACTATCCAAGTTAGACGAACCAGACACGCAGGACACTGCTGGAGAAGTAGAGACGAGCTCATAAGTGATGTACTCCTATTGAACCCACATAAGGCCGAGCAAAAGCAGGACGACCAGTTCGAACATACATACAGCGGCTATGTGAGGATACGGGATATAGTCTTGAAGACCTGCCAGAGGCAATGAACGACAGGGAGAAGTGGTGAGAGGTCATTGATATCTGTGCAAGCGCACGACATGATGATAATGATGATGATTACATCACAGCTATCTTCATTGTTTACGTATGATATTAAAGTGTATCCAGTGGGGTTCTGAAACTCTTGTAAGTTCTGAAAGTTCTGAAACTCTTGTATGTTCTGAAACTCTTGTAAGTGTATAGTGCCACTCGCTTACCATTATTCTGTGTGTCCCTCCGACCTGGAGTTGTCTTTACATGTTAGGATCCCATCAATATCTCATATTGATCTGTTTAAATAGATTTGTTCTTGTAAATGATCTCCTGTGAAAAAATTGGTTAACGGTGATGTGAGAAATTTATAAGGAGTAAGGAATTGAAAAAACCGTGGAACATGCAGGTGACAATTATACCAACTGTAATTGGTGCTCTTAGTACAGTAAGTAAAGGATTATTAATAAAGGGCCTGGACGACTTGGAAGTTGGCGGATGTGTGGAGACCATCCAAACGACAGCATTATTGAGAACGGCCAGAATACTGAGAAAAGTCCTGGAGACTTGAGGAGAATTGCTGTCACTCAAATTTCAGTGGAAGACCATCAGCCATGCAACTACTACTACTACTACTACTACTACTACTACTACTACTACTACTAATAATAATAATAATAATAATAATAATAATAATAATAATAATTATAATAATAATAATAATAATTACAATGCATAAGGCATTACATCCCAGTGACGACGTTGAAAGACTATATGTTTTAAGAAAATAATGAGGAAGGTGACTTGCCAACATTGAACACAGCGTTGACGCATCGATACAACGATTCGAAGGCTATATACAAAAACACTATGGAGGACTCATTACAGCCATCAGAAACGATACTGATATCACGATGGACAGCAGAATGACAATAACTAGGAAACAAAAATGGGAAGAAAAACAACTCATTGGGTGTTTTAAACGACTAATAAGTAACATATCACACAATGAAACCTGGACATGGCTAAGAAAAGGAAACTTTAAGAGAGAAACAGAATCTCTCCTAATAGCAGCACAAAACAACGCCATAAGATCCAATCAAATCAAAGTGAGAATAAATAAGACCAACGAATGTAGGCTATGCGGTGTCGGAGATGAAACCATCAATCACATAATAAGCGAATTCAGCAAATTAGCGCAGAAGGAATATAAGACTAGAAACGACTGGGTCTGCAAAGTGATCCAGAGGGAGACGTGCCAAAAATTTAAATTTGACCAAACAAGCAAATGGTATATGCACAACCCAGAAAATAACACACATAAACTCCTATGGGACTTTGATATACACACAGATCACTTAATCTCAGCCAGAAGACCAGACCTTATAATATTCAACAAAAAGAAGAGACCTTGCAAAATTGTTGACTTTGCAGTCCTAGCTGACCACAGAATAAAAATGAAAGAATGTGAAAAGAAGGATAAGCACCTCGACCTTGCTAGGGAATTGAAAAAAAAACTGTGGAACATGCAGGTGACAATTATACCAATTGTAATTGGTGCGTTTGGGACAGAAACTAAAGGATCACTCAAGGGACGTGAGGACTTGGAAGTTGGCGGACGACTGGAGACTATCCAAACTACTACATTATTGAGAAAGGCCAGAATACTGAGAAGAGTCCTGGAGACTTGAGGAGACTTGCTGTCACACAGACTCAATTGAAAAACCATCAGATATCGCTGATGTGAAAAACCCTGATACGTAAATAATAATAATAATAATAATAATAATAATAATCCGAGAGACATCGTTGACAGTCTATATGCGTTACGAAAGGAGAGATGAAGAGGACACGTGCCAGCATTGAAGACAGCAGTCACGCATCGATACAATGACTCGAAGACTACATAGAAAAACACGACAAAGGAGTAATTACATCCATCAGAAACGAGACAGACAACGCGATGGACAATAAAATAAAAATAAATAGGGAATCCATATGGGAGAAAAACAACTCTTTGGACGCTTTAAACGACTAATTAACAACATCTAACACGAGGAAACCTGGACCTGACTAAGAAAAGGAAACTTTAAGAGAGAACCATAATCTCTCCTAATAACAGCATGAAACAACGCTAGAAAGACCAACTCTATCAAAGTGACAATAGATAAGACGCAACAAAATAACAAACGTTGGCTATGCGGTCACAAAGATGAAACCATCAATCACATAATAAGCGAATGCAGCAAATTAGTACAGAAGGAGTATAAGACTAGAAACGACAGTGTGAGCAAGGGATCCACTCGGAAATGTGCAAGAAATTTAAATTTGATCAGATGAATAAATAGTACATGCACAACCCAGCAACTCTCGTAGAAAATAACACACATAAACACCTATGGGACTTTGACATACAAACTGATCACCTAATCTCGACCAGAAGACCAGACCAAATAATAATCAACAACAAAAAAAAAAAGAGAATTTGCGAAAGTGTCGACTTTGCTCTCCCGTGATTGGTGCTTTTTGAACGGTAACTAAAGGAAGTTGGAGGACGATTTGAGACCATCCAAACTACAGCACGATTGAGAACGGTCAGAATACTGAGAAGAGTCCTGGAGACTTGAGGTGACTCCAGTGAAAGACCACCAGCAAAATCTGATGTGAAAATTCTCTCAATGAGTAAATACTAATTTAAAAAACGACAGCAACAACAGCAAGAGATAATCTGCCGTATAGAAGACTTGACCGTTCCGGTGTACCACGGTGAAAATCACAGAAAACGAAACGAGAGGCAAGTACTTGAGAACAAGATAAGCAGTAAAACATGAGACTAACGGTAGTACCAACTGTAATTTGCACACTAGGTACGGTCCCTAAAGACTTGGAAAGGGGACTGGAAAGGTTAGAAATCGAAGGACCAATCTAGACCATTCAGACAACAGCGTAGTTACGATCGGCTAGAATATTGACAAGAGTTCTGGAGATTAGAGCAAAAAGCCATCAGCTGACGCTTTGGTTTGGCTTCGTTTCAAACAATTCAGTTTAGCATGAGAACATAGTTTGTCGAAAACACTTCTATTTCAAGCTATTCAGTTTAGTCAAACTGTTCTAATCCAGCCGATTAAGTTTAGTACAAGAATAGATTTTGTTTATACATAGTTAGATGTCAAAATAATTCTATTTTAAAGAATTATATTTAGCATAAGTTCGCAGTTTACTTGTCAAAAGATTTCTATTCCAAGCCGTTCAGTTTAATATAAGTACGCAATTTCAATATTAAAACTGTTCTATTTAGAGTTATTCAGTTTAGCATTTCCAAAAGCTCCTGCATTACTGGAACTTCACCATCTGATTCTTTAGTGTCATATCCTGGACACTCGTTGGGGGAGTCTTACCCCTCTGCAGAGATGCAGTCGGTGTATTCAAAAATATAGTTATGGTGATAATAAAGATTTACATCTGAATCAAATTTCGGCAATAAATAATCCATAAAAAGTTGATATGCTGTTCTACTAAACCAGTTTTCTTCTAGACATTTTTGTTGAAAATATACATTAATTAATCGCTTTAATTAACTTTAGGCAGGAAATTCATTGTAATTATATTTAATTACTAATTTTTTCGGATGAACAAGCAGTATTCTATAAGTTGAAGAAACCATTAATATGAATCTATCTAGGTGAATTAAAAATATGTTTTTCTTACTCTCACAAAATAAATCAATAAAAAAATAAAATGAAAAATTATAAATCCAATGCTTATGAGGATAAAAAATAACTGAATCTAATTTTTAAAAAATCAAATTTAAAATTAGAAATATGAATCAATATATATGTACTGGTAAAATTAGATTAAAAGGGTTTTAAAAACAAGTTAATACATCAAGGGTTATTTTATGCCTACATGTTTTTGAAATATTACCCTTGATGTTTAATCTGTCGAGGTTGGTTAGAATACGCTTATTGTATCCTCTGTAATATAATAGCTGAGGGGTTTCGTTTTATGCCTTTGGGTTTAGTTAGGCTGAGAACCTTTCGGCTCAGCACATGGGTTAGTTAGGCGGAAACTTGAGTGCAGGTGTTAACGCGCGTGCGGGGAGGATGTGTTGTTCATAGATGTCAAAATAAAAATCTGAAAGAAAGGTTGACCAGAGGATGTGAATGAAGTCATTCACCAGAAGCGCGTGCGCGGAGGATTTTGGGAATTTTGAAAAAGTCAGTTTGTTGAGTTGAGTCTTGCCTCGGGAGAAGACGGTTGACTTTCGCTTGCTCGCCGAAGCCAAGCCAGTGGCCTTTGTGGCAGGTGCCACACGTGTCGGGGTGGGGGGCAGATGAAAAAGCCAGAATAGAAAGAATGTGTATCTCTCTCCTTATGTCGAAGAGCCTTTAAACTCAAAGGTAATAAAAAGTTTCGTACCTGAACTAAGAAGCCGTGAGTGTTATTCGTGTATCTAGATTCCTTTGTTCTATGTATATATATATATGAACATTATATGTACGTTTAACTCATAACCGTATCTGGCTATGGTACATCCTCTGCAATTCAAACTATGCGTCAAATAGATCCATATTTAGAATCCCGGCATATACTACCACACGCGTTAGAGTGGGTCTGGGAGTAATTGCAATGAACTGTTTGTCTGCACTCCTCATATTTTTAGAGTAGGAGCTTCTCTATTAAATTCAGTTTAGGGTCATAACTTGGGTCATTTTGAGGAGGCGTTCTTACACTTCTGTTGAGGATACAGACACCATATTCTGAGCAGAAGGGGCGAACAACACTGGGGGTATTTCTTATGTCTCTAAGTATAAATAACCTTTTATAGGTTGACATCCCGTTGATATCAATCAATCTATTCTCCACGCAAAATTTATTGTCATTTATCAATGTATTCAGAATATCACGACAGAGCTGGTGTACTACTGTCTAAGTTTTATAATTTTGTGATCATCTAATAGCAGTTTAGACGTAAAGACAATATTTTAACAGATTTTGTATTGATAGAACACTTTAATTATCACTATGTTTGTTGTATGTAACATAATACTGTACCCACAAATGCCAAATGACTTCAAAGCTTACTATGTTTTTCGTTTTCTTTCAACGACAAAGGTAAACAGAACATGTCTTTCACAAAAGTGTGCTTTGAACGTTCCAACCCAGAGCCACTCTGATTTTCATCAATCATTAATTAACGAAGTACATAACAAATGCTTTAGACAGTTCTTTTATGTGCTCGATAACCAAATCGTATTTCTAAGCGATAGAAATGTTATGGAAAGGAACTTGCATATGCGCATCGATCACATTACTAATGGCTGTCTACACGAAAGACATCATCATCATCATCATCATGTCGCGCTATCAGCACGGATATTTCTGACCCTCTTTCGCCACCCCTCCCTATCATCCATTGCTTTTGGCTGGTCTTCCTGCTACATCCAGTATCTGCTCAGAGCTGCTGTATATATATTCGAGCTGGATGTCCTGCCTTTGCTCGTCCCTGGGAAGGGGTCCACACGAGTACATCACTTACGAGCTCGTTCCGACTTCTCCAGCAGTGTCCCACATGTCAGGTTCGTCTAATTTTGATAGTTTTCGTGACTTGTGTTAGGTGGCCGTACGTTTGCTGTTTTGTGGGGTGCTGTCTCCAGGACTTGTTAAGTAAAAGTAATCATACGCATACCATAGAGCAATGCACTTTAAACGTTCTAAGAAAATAAATCGATTTTTAGCGAAATTTACAAATGAATAATCATTCATGCTTGACGTAATTGTTTTTCATAGTTTTATTTCTCGACATATGAAATAATTGTTTGAGTCTTTCATTTCTTCTAAATACAAATATTGTTGAGGAAGTCCCTTGTAGTGTAGTGGCTGACGTACTATTCTGTAACATAGTAGTATGTGAGTTCGAATTGCAGTCAGGCTGTTTACGTTCAATTTTGGAAAGACATAACTTATTTTATCATTCCAGCATGTTCAATTTGGTCTAATGAGTAGAGTGATCGCCAATGGTCCAGGGAACCAGTTTTCAATCCCAGGTCGAGTCATACCAAAGACTAAAAAAATGTATTTTGGTTCTGTCTTGCTTAACACGCAGCATTATAAGGTAAAGATCAAAGGTAAAGTGAAGAAATCCTGGGAATGGAGGAGCGGCTTCCCCTACCCCACGACGTAGTAGTTATTGAAAAGGGAGCCTTTCGTTCACCCTTCACACTCGACTTCACTTTATCTGGAAAATACCTTTAGCATTAAATTGCGTTATATAATATTGCGGAGCTATTGTATGCTTAAAATTGGAGGGGGTGTTCAAAAAGTATAGACGCTGAAGTTGTATTTATCAAATAGGAAACAGGCGATGAACGATAATGTTAATCTTCTTCAAAATCGTTCCTTCACCACACGAAGCGGCTAAGAATACATCGACTGTATCCTCTGCACAAAATCAAGATCATTTGCAGGTGCAAAACATGGGTATGTCACTAAACTGCACCTGGAGATGTGGCTCCACTTCTGGGGCTCTGGCCAGTGTGAAATATCCCTTCTTTGTCATTACATCAAAGTCAACTCTGTCCAGGAGTGGTAGTATCTCTTTGGGTCCCATCTATGTATCAATTAGATCTGTTTAAAAATTATTTGTATTAGATTAGAATACTTGGTATCTTATAACCGTATGCAAAAAAATCAATAAAGAAACTTCACAAAAAAAAAAAACATATATATAAATATAATTTGAGGCGATTTCCTAACGTCTAGACACAAAAAATTGACAAGTTGAAATGCTGTTAAAATCAACTAATAAGTCAACCAAAATATTCCTTATCATATTTACCCAACCTCTCCGTTCGGGCAGCATATGACACAAGGTCAATCTTTTTAAACGGAGTTTAACAGGTTTGAATTCAGAGTTTTCCTTCTCCAAGACTAGTTGCCCCACCAAGGCTGAAGAACCTAGTCTGTCCTACTATTTACCCATAGCTGGAGGGAGAATAATTGGATTCATACCTTTCCCAAGGTATTAGTGCTATGTGAAATGCAATCAGTGTCGTCCAGATATGAACTCGTGTCACCGTGTCCATTCCCTACGACGATAACCATTACACCACGGGCACCTCCTAAATCTAAATATTCCATATGGCAATCATAATATCTATTCCAGCGACTTTTTCATTCGTTGAAGAACAAAAAAAAAACCCACTGAAACTCATCTTAAAACTTCGAATCTAAAAAAAAACATATTTCAAAAGTATCCCTTCCATTTTTGAAATCACATAAAAATAAAAACGTAATATACTAACTTAGCTCGTGACGATGAACATAACAGATTCAATGTAGTCACAAGATAGCATCATTAAAGTCGTTTCGCAGGAGAGAGAATATAATTTATTGCCTATGGATTGAGTGACAGATATTTCCGTTCTCAGATAAGATTTTTAAAAAAATACCGGAAAAAACGGAAATATGTAAATTCCGATAACCAGCCATGAACAGAAAAATACGTGAAGCGAAAAGGATCTTCAAACTTCCGCATGGGACTTGAAAAGAGAATATAAGGTCTGTAATTTTGAACTGAACGCAGAGATCCGCTGGTCGCTCAAACGAAATGGAGAGGTCCGCTGGTCTTTCAAGCGAAGGACAGAGACCCGCTAGTTACTCAAGCAGACCTGTCAGCTTCTCGTGTGTGTTCTCTGGCCATAGCTCTACTTCACAAAAAGGGTCCCCACTACAGAAGAAAGATATGCACGAACTCTCTCTGACTATATTCTTACTATACACAATCGTCGCCGTCGAAGAATAAAAATATGAATTATATTTCTATATATCTACGAGTCCTTCGTTGTTTGTCCGGCGGTGCGATATGTGACAATAACAGACAAAAATCGTTGCTTTCTAAGAATATTTTTTTTACTGAAAACTGTCAACATTTACATAGATAAAGCATAAAACTGAATAGATGAATCCTAGATCAAGTTTTCGATCATATGGAAATGTGATATCTCTGAAGAACTACAACGGGAAGTCTTCCAAGCTGTAGCTGTGTCAGTACTACTATATGGTTGCACCACTTGGACTTTAATGAAACAACTGGACAAAAAGCGAGACAAGGATAACACACGGATTCTGCTTGCTGTTAGGAACAAATCCTTGAATGGGGCTCATATAAAATAGCACTGTATGGCAATTTACCCTCCCTCTTACAAACTATCGAAGAACGATAAGTAATACAGTCTTTGACCTGCTAATGAAGTCAGGATGAACTCATAAAGGGGGGTTCTCTAATGGATTTCTACTCATGTTCACACCACTGTTTGCTGATCAGCTAAACTTACACTCATCAACACTGAACGTACATCGATGATGATGATGATGATGATTTTCGACAATTTAAATTCCAGATACCAACAAGATACCAATTGTTGAACTGCTAAAAATAGCTCAATTACAGACAATAATCAAATAAATAGTTTTTCTTTCGTCAATTTAATATTGTTATGAAATCCAATTAAATTCTGAGATTTATTGAGTTTTTAGAAATCGTTAATTTTAATGAAGAACTAATTTTCCATCGATTCAAGAGAAAAAAAAACAAACTTGCCTTTAAATAATCGAACGATTGATTAATTTTTGAAAATTCACCGAGTGGGGGCTCATGCAAAGATATGTTCAGTAAATGAAATGACCCCGTCACCTTATTGCACACATTTTGAAATCACTTTGACACTGCACCTATTACTTCTGATACGAGACGATATTGCTAAAAAGTATCACATCCCGAATTGGACATTAATTTTGCCTTAATGTTCTCGTAAAGACAGCTTAATCCTCTTTATTGCGTTTCGAAACCAGTTCAATAATCTTCGACAGGAATGAAATTAATATCAAGATGGCTTTCAGTTGGTTTTTTTTGGTTTCTTCTTCTTTACATTAGCCGTCAAATCATCAAGAAAAAAAAAATGCAAATGTTTGTCAATGTGGATGATTTTATTGGATGCGATCATCTCGGTTCTTTTTATTAAATCCTGGTGTTGTCTGAAAAAAAGATTTCAGTAGCTCTGTCAAAAAGAAAAAAAAAAAAAACAAAAAAACAACAGAGTTTAAATCATTTAGAAAACTTCTTAGGCATGAACTCAGAAATCCTAATGGGATCTTAGGTGGTTTAATGGTTAACAAGCTAGATTAGCAAATCTTCAAGATGAGTCCGATTCTCAATGGGGGCCACATTTGCTGGATAGCCCGAATGAAGAGATAACAATACATGTATATAAAAATATATACTCTCTTCTTTATTGTCTCGAAAGGGTCAAAATGTTGCAGGTGTGAGAGAGACACAGAGAGACTAAGACTGACGAAGGACTGGCATCATTGACGAGGTTCAGGGCTCCACTTGGCGCTTCTTCTCTTTCTCCGCAAGGGTAAGGGGACTCCCTGCCCGCTGGCTATCCACTAACTGCTCTCTGAATCTGTCCGAAAATCTTGACTGACCGCCTGTTCTGAATGACCGCCTGTCTGTGGGTATATGATATGAATCATGCGTACGTTTTTCTTTCCAGCTCTCACCCTGTTTACGAAATCCACAATGACTGGCTATCATGAGTCAATATCTTTTACATTCAGATGGCTTTAAAACATATCTAATTAAAAAAAAAAGCTCATTAAACTACAGTTTTCCCTACTTACATCTTTCTGAATAACTTAACGTCACTTGTGAATCGAGTCCCACTCCGACCGTCTTTCTCGTTTCTCAGAGCGATTTTTGGGGTCTTGTTCACACGTCTCAGACACGTCGGTCAAGGCCGCCTGTTATGCATTTGTGTCGAGTAGCGAAGACCGACAACTTCCTTAGCCTTAAGAGGGCTGTTCCCCCGGGGTTTCACCTTTTTTGGAAGGGTTATGTTTCTTGCCTGTCACCTGAAGCACTCTTTTTAGAGGAATGCCAACGTCTCGTATCAGAAGTAATTGTTGCAATGTCAAAGTGATTTCAAAAAGTGTCCAATAAGGTGTGTCCGTTTCCTACGATGATAACCATTAAACCACGAGTACCTCCTATAACTGCGAGAGAAGAAAACATATTAAAAATACAAAAAAAAACAATAAATATAAACGCTAAAATATACACAGTTCTTTAATCTCTAAGTAATAATTCCAGCTCTTAAAACAAATAAAATAACCCCGGAATCAAAATGAATCACACTTAATATAATCATCCTATTAGAATGTATTGCTAGCAACCTGAGAGCTATTGGCTAAGTCGGCTGAGGCTGTAGAATACACCAACTGCGTCTCTGCAGGAGGTAAGACTACCTCAACAAGTGTCCTGGATATTGCAATAAACAATCTGATGGTGAGGCTTCAGTAATCCTGGAGGTTTGGGGAATGCGGAGTACCCATTTATTGCTATCAATCCCAGATCAACTCTGCCCCGGAGGTGCAAGAGTTTGACATTTAAACTGTACTTATGCTAAACTGAAATGCTTGAAATAAAACTGTTTTTAAATAGAACTAAACTGAGTACTTATGCAAAACGGAGTGGTTTGATATTTAATTCGGCGTTAAATGACCCGAAAAAGTTTGATACGCCGTAAAACAAAACAACTCACAAGCTCCATAAGAGCTAATGTGATGGAAATAATGATAGCGCACCATACAAATTTGGATATAACTGTTACAGTACCTTTTCAAAATTAGTGAAATATTGATTGAAGAAAGCTTGTCAAACTGGAATTTAGTAATTTTTTAAAAACAATAGCATCTTTATTTTTTTCAAAATCATTTGAAAAAAAAGTTCAATTTTGGTGGGGGTGTCCTCGTGGTGTAATGGTTAAAGAGATGGACTGCGGAATCGTGGTAAGCGAGTTTGTACTCCAGTCGCGCTATGATATTCACTTTCGGGCAAATACCCTTGGGAAAGGCATGAATCTCCTTATCCTCCCAGCTTTGGGTTTATAGGATACACAGTTTTTCTAGTTTTAAAATAAGCAATAAAAACATACTTAAGAACATTCTAGAAATTTAGGATCAAAACCGAATTAGCATTTAAATGACATTTTATATTTTTCAACCAATCGGCTAAAAACATAGAATAGAACATTCTAGAAAATTTGGATCGAAAGGGACCTAACAGAAAATATTTAGGCTCGAAAATAAAATAGTAAAATACAAATCTGATTGGTCAATAAATGTCTAAGCGCCAAAATTTTTGGGAGATTCTTTGATCCACCTGTAGGATATAAATAACACAGAGTTAGGAAGCCACAGACACGACACAAGCTTACACACAATCGAAGACACAGATGAAGACAAGCCACTAAGCCAGTAAAGCAGAAGGCGATACATTCCGACAAATTCCTTTCCTTCCTCAACTAAAGTTCATGAACTCTCTTCAAATGGCTGTGAATTATACTCAAAAGAAAAACCCAACAAACTTACTTTCATCAACGCGACACGCTGTCGCCACAGCCATAAAACCCGCTATAAACTTAATGTAAGTAAGAACGACTTATTTACGGACTTCGTTAACATGAACACACACACATCTTTAAACAAATTTATTCTCTTCTTGTCAAACTTAATTTTCCAAAAGGCCATTTACACATCATGTATTTTATTTGTTTTCATATTCTGTTATATGCTTATTAAATTGTTTGTTGTTTAATGTTCGTTGTATTCTATTCCATTTCTTTTGCGCGATTGTAAAGTTTTGTGTTGTATTTGTGGTGGGAATAATTTAGAGAGAAATCTACTGAAATAACCAAATTACATACTCCCCCCACAGGTTAAATAGTACCACTACTCTTCTTCTCGAAGGATGGCTTTGGCATTAAATAACCTACAAAGGTTGATATGCCATTAAACAAAGAAAACAAACAATCAGTTTTAGGTTAATATTTATATTTTATAAAATATATTAAAAGATAGCACAACCCTACAAATTATTTTCTTTTATTTCCCTATTATTCAAAATAACACTATAGAAACAAGCCAAAACAGGATATGTGTGCTATTCTGAGTTGTGCTGCAATATTTTTAATCTCTAAATTAAAAATTACAAAGTTTTCACAATAGGAAAAACTTGTGCCTTGTTAGAAATAGAAAAAGCTCAAATAAAATAATAATGTGACAAAGGGTTCTCGTTTTCGTTTATTGCTAGGGATATGAAGAGTTTTAGAAAGGGGATAAGCAACTTTTTGATAGACCCAGCAGCGTATGGAACTAAGAAATCCACTCGACGTCCACCCGAACCTCCGAAGAATGCTATGAGAAGATTCAAGAAAAGGATTAAGCTGCAGAAAACTTCAAACGTCCTTAGATTTAAACGTAACACCCAGGCGAGTTCGACAGATTTTAAATTCCTTAAAAGACTTCGTAAATAAGAAGACCATGACAACACCAGCACGAACGAAGACGCACAAGAAAAGATGAGAGGATCGGAATGCTCACAATTGGTCAAAAGTCATCTTTTCAGATGAAAAAAAAAAAGTTTAACTTTGATGAACCAGATTGATTTCAGTTATATTACAACTTACAAAAATGGAACAAATTTTCTGCAAGTATCCGTTTCGAGGATGATGTTTGATGATAAGGGAATCATTTTCTATTAAATGTAAGGCGATATATTGCACTGAAATATACTGAAGTCTTAGAAAAAAGTCTCCTTCCATTCTTGGCTAATTATCACCAGAATGATGCAATATTCTAACAAGATAACGCTACGATTCACACCACGAAGTTGACAGCCAAATGGCTCCAAGACAACAATATTGCTACTTTGAGTTGGCCAGCAAAGTCTCCTGATCTGAATCCCATAGAAAATTTCTGGGGTATATTAGCAAGAAATGTTTAGGCTACTTTATGAAGATAAGGAAATGCTTAGGACACTTTATGAAGATAAGGAAATGCTTTGGTGCGCCGTTAGGGAATGCTGGGAAGTAATATCCAAAGATACTCTCTTAAATCTTATCAATTCGATGATTAACCGGTGTGTCGATGTGCTACAAGTAAAGAAAGTGCATGTAAATATTAATCAGCTTATTTTTTTGTTTAGGAATTTATTTTCGCTGTGTAAAACGCAATTTTGGCAATGTGTGCTATCTTTATTTCCACTTTCTGTAACCATAAATTCCTTTACTTTTGAAATTGTCTGGTCTTCCATACTTCCGGGGGAATTTCGTCCAGCCCTGCAGCTTTCCTATTTTTAATTTTTCTGAGAACCGAGTCGAGTTCTTCTTGTGTGAACGGTTCAAGTTTAATGTCTAATTGTTTGCTAATTATTCTGGTGATTGGTTCATGCGTTATTTTTGGTGGGTTTCCAAGTAAGTTTTCGAAGTGCTGTTTCCACAGTTTTATTCTTTCTTGCTGGTTTGCTGCTTTAAGTTTTGCTTTGGCTGTGTTCTTTCTTCTGCTCACTTCGTTTATTGTTTGCCAGGCAATTCTAGATTGTCTATCTTCCACCGAGTCTCTAATCTTATCTATCTGATTTTGAATGTATTCTGTCTGTTCCTTTATATATATGCCTGCTAATTGATATTGTGCCGTTTTTAGTTTTAAGGCATTTGTGTTTGTTGGGTTTTTTCGATAGTTTTTGGAGGCTGTTTTCACTAGTGCACGACGACATACTGCTCCGCCACTGCAACGTAGTATACAATCAAAATCCGATAGATAGATGGATGAAGGGATGCATACTCCCCTTCCCTAAAAAAGGGGACCTAGGATTAGCCAAAAACTACCGAGGCATAACACTTACATCCATAGCTGCCAAAATCTACAATGCCCTACTACGAAACCGAATAGAACCCAAAATCGACAACATACTTAGAAAAAACCAAAATGGCTTCCGAAGAAATAGATCCACGACCTCACAAATATTAACCATCCGCAGAATCCTTGAAGGTGTACGGGCAAAGAACCTACAAGCGACATTAATATTTGCCGACTTTACCAAGGCTTTCGACTCCATTCACAGAGGAAAAATGGAACAAATCCTACTAGCGTACGGCATACCAAAAGAAACCGTAGCGGCAATAACGATTCTCTATAGAAACACTAAAGTAAAAGTACGATCACCAGATGGAGACACAGAATACTTCGACATTGTAGCAGGAGTACTACAAGGGGACACGCTGGCTCCGTACCTTTTTATCATTTGTCTAGACTACGTACTTAGAACATCGATTGACAAAATCAAAGAGAATGGCTTCGAACTGACGAAGAAAAGAAGCAGAAGATACCCCGCAACAACAATTACCGACGCCGACTACGCCGATGACATAGCGATACTGGCAAATACACCTGACCAAGCCGAAACACTTCTGCATAGTTTGGAACGAGCAGCAGCAAGCATAGGCCTCCATGTTAATGCACACAAAACGGAATATATGTGCTATAACCAAACGGGGGACATCTCCACTCTAGAAGGAACCCCTCTTAAACTAGTAGACAAATTCACGTACCTAGGAAGCAGCGTCGAATCAACCGAAAAGGACATCGAAACGAGGTTAACGAAAGCATGGACAGCTATCAATAGGCTATCGACTATATGGAAATCAGACCTAACCGATAAAATGAAACGCAGTTTCTTCCAGGCAGCGGTCACATCGATACTGCTATATGGATGCACTACATGGACGCTAACAAAACGGCTGGAGAAGAAACTAGATGGCAATTACACAAGAATGCTGCGTGCAATCCTGAACAAGTCCTGGCAGCAACACCCCACAAGACACCAACTGTACGGCCACCTACCCCCTATCACGAAAACTATTCAAGTTAGACGAACCAGACATGCAGGACATTGCTGGAGAAGCAGAGATGAACTCATAAGAGATGTACTCTTATGGATCCCCACACATGGCCGCGCAAAAGCAGGACGAACAGCACGAACGTACATTCAGCAGCTATGTGAGGATACAGGTTGTTGTCCTGAAGACCTACCTAGGGCGATGGACGATAGGGAGGAGTGGCGAGAGAGGGTCAGGGATATCCGTGCTGCCAGCACGATATGATGATGATGATGAAGATGACTTTTGAAATTACTTATACGAATGTAAATATAAATAAAAATATCATTATCTACTTCTAACTTCATTAACTGCCTTTGCTCACTTTTTCACGAATTTTGAATCTTTATTAGAAAAGTTATATTGGATTTTCTTTGGGGGTGGCTATACTTATTTCCACAACTGTATGCATTAGATTTATAAACCTTTGGAAATACTGGGATGAATTTAAGGTTTTGCAAATATTTTTGTACCTGCTCGATTTTGGAGCATATATTGCGTGACTGAAGCAGGTCGGACCGTCGTAGGTACCCCCGCTGTGATCAGTAGTATAGTGCATTAAGAAGTGCTTCAATCTGTTTGCAATTTGAAAGATGCACAGGTGGATGTGCAACGAATAATCTAATTCGAGAAATTGTGCTTTAAGAGTTCAAACTGAGCTCAAACCCCCTAGATGCATCGAAAAACATTTGTTCCGATAAAGCTGAAACTGCAGTTAATCACCGTACAGTAACCGGACCATTCAAGAAAATTCGCTCGGGCTAAAAGAATGTCACCAATTTGGCAAGGTCAGGTAGGTCTAAAATCCAGGATTCCAAAATATCTCACAATCCACAGTGGTTCTGAACTCTGTAAAGGCATTTGGAATTGCGAAATTGTGCCTCACCAAATCAAAATAATGTAAAACGTTTTATTTACTTAAGAAATAAGTTAATAAGAGTCCGGTCATCTTTTTCCATGAATGGTTCAAAGGCGCTCCCGGCAATATGTGATTAGATTATATGAAAAGACGTCTAAGAAGTGAAATAAAGAACGTGTACACTAAAAGATAATATCTTCGTATCTGTTATTCATTTCAGCAAGGAAGAAATGCAACAGTGTAGTGGCTAATGTACTGGGCATCTAAGTTGGTTGGTTGGTTTATGGGTTTTATGGCATATCAACCCTTGTAGGTCATTTAACGCCAAATTCTGTCTATATATATATATATATATATATATACATATTCAACCAAAGATTTCAAAACGAATACTTAGGTAGGTAAAATTTTCTATAAGCAGGATTTCATTTGTTTGCACAAGATTAACCAGTTTTAAGTTGTCATATTTTTTGGTATAACTCCGTCTCTCTCAAGGACAGAACATGATCTATTTTGACGTTCTCGAGCATATCGGTTAAGCTATTTACTTTGAAAAATCGTTTTCTAATTGCAGCGAAAGCTCTACATTCTATAAGAATGTGTTTAACCGTGCAAGTTGTCTGGCAGGTCAAACACTGTGATTGTGGTTCCTTTTTCAAAATGAAAGAGTGAGTAAGCCTTGTATGACCAAATCGCAATCGGGATATAACAACTTGTTCTCTTCTTGATTTTCTCGATGCTGGTCTCTACTCTCCCACGGTTGGCTGAATTTTGAGGAGTTTATTGTAGATGTTACTGCTCCATTGTTGTTGCCATTTTGTGTGAAGCAATTTATTAATTGTTGGTTTCGGGTCTAAGTAAACGAGTTCGAACTCCAGTCGCGCAATTTCGTTTACTGTCGGACTAATATTCTTGGTAAAAATATTACCTCTTTTATCTCCCCTTGCTATGAGTTAAATAGTACTACTGCTGTCCTTTTACGATGATGGTCTGAGGAATAAATAACTTACAAAGGTCGAAATATCATCTAAGAAAGAAATCTAATCAACCATTTACATCAACCAAACCATTGCACGTTCATCTGATCGGCTTTCATTAGCACCACAAAACTTCCTCAGCAAGGAAAAAATAATCCTTTAAGTTGTATATGTCATTAAACAAAGAAACCGAAACGAATAAAATTAACTAAGTGAATACAGCAATTTTTCAGTCCAAATTGTAACAGAATGATAATATTGGGAGGTCTCCGTCGCACTGAATATGATTTTAAACAGATAAAGTTTTGGTTTAAAGATGATAATTTTGGAATACAAATTGGAAACCATCACTCCCTTGAAAATAGAAGCATCAATATCAATATGGAGCACTGCAATCATGGAAACCCTGCACAGTAATTAATAAAGATTCCCATGTCGGACGTTAAATTTCACTGTATTACCGCAAGGAGAAACTGTATATATTCTGATAATTTACTGCTAACCTTTCAAAGTCGTATCTGATTTAACTGTAGGCATTAGAACTGTATTTGATATTGGTCAACATTCTAGCGTTCACCTTTCCTATCCGTATTTCAGGGTTCATTCAATTACATCTTGCATCAGTAAATGTCACATTTATAACAACGGAACAGTTGAAAGGTTTTTGTATTTCTGATCAAAATTCGAATAGATCGAAGTCCTCGGGAAATGTAGAAGATTGTATATAACATTTAGATTGTTCAAGAAAACATTGCACCTGAAAGCGAAATATCTAATGTCTGTATTCTTTGACTGATTTCTGTCATCATACATCAATATTTTCCATTTGGTCTCTTTGTTTAATGGCATATGAACATTATATATATATAACACTATATATATATATATATATATATATATATATATATACAATATTCAGAGTGTTCAACACAATATTGTACCTGAATGCGACAAATTTAATGTCTGTGCTGTTTGACTGATTTCTTTCACAATACATTCATATTTTTCATCTGGTTTCTTTGTTTAATGGCATATCAACTTTTGTGAGTTATCCAATGCTCAAGACATCCTTGTAGAATTACAGTAGTGGTACTATTCAACGCTTAAGTAGGGGATAAGGTATTTTTTCTTCCAAACTGTGGCTGTGTCAGTACTATTGTATGGATGCAACGTATGCACCCTTATAATTTGCATGGAAAAAAAACTACCCAGGGACTATAAAAGAATGGTACGAGTTATTTTGGACAAATGCTGTATGCAACACTCTAGAAAAAAGGAACCCCACAAAAGCAGCACCTCACACACTATTCAAGAAGGACAAGATATGCTGGTCACTGCTAGAGAATTAATGACCAACTCATAAGTGACGGTATATATTGGACTTCTTCACATGGATACACCAGTCTTATCCGACCTACAAGGATTTCTACACATCAGGCTCTGTGCGGACACTGGATGCAGTCTAAAAGACGACCCAGAACAATAGAAAATTAAGAGAGAGAGAGAGAGTCATAGATCTCCTTGCTATTAGCACAACTCAATGATTATAATGATGACATTTCCCGAATGTATTTGTTAAAAAGTGAAAGCGAAGGAACGACAGGAATTCGATCTCGCTTACTATGATATCACTCCAGCACGTTAGCTACTACGCCAAGGATATTCCTATTCCTCAGATCTTTTATCAGTTTTCTTTTTGTTTGTTTTTAAATATGCTCGATGACTCACAAGTAAAATGTCAAAGGTGAAGAATGGTCAGAGAATAAAATTGAAAAATCAACGATAATTGTGATTATTTTAATCAACACTTTTTTTTCTTGCGAAGTATGGAAACTGAATTCTCGCGAAATATGTAATGTCTTTTTGATAGGAAGCTTACGTATTGATTCGAGTTTATTGTTGGAGATCATTTGTGATGAGAGCTACTTTTCTTCATTTCCTTCTTCATTTTTCGGCATTTTTTTAAAAACTCATTCAAAACTATTTTACAATAAAAAAAATATATCATATTTTGATTTTGTCTGGTTTTAGGGCATATCCATCATCATCATCATCATGTCATGCCACAGGCATGGATATCCCTGACCCTCATTTGCCACTTCTCCCTATCGTTCATCGCCTCTGGCAGGTCTTCAGGGCTACTTCCCATATCCTCACATAGCCGCTGTATGTATGTTCGAGCTGGTCGCCCTGCTTTTACTCGGCCATATGTGGACGTCCATAGGAGTATATCACTTATAAGCTCGTCCCTGCTTCTCCAGCAGTGTCCTGCGTGTCTGGTTCGTCTAGCTTGGATAGTTTTCGTGATGGGAGGCAGTCGGCCGTATAGTTGGTGCCTTGTGGGATGTTGCTGCCAGGACTTGTTCAATATTGCTCGCAGCATTCTTGTGTAATTGCCGTCTAGCTTCTTCTCCAGCCGTTTAGTTAGCGTCCAAGTAGTGCATCCATACAGCAGTATCGATACGACTGCTGCCTGGAAGAAACTGCGTTTTATTTTATCGGTCAGGTCTGATTTCCATATGATCGATAGCCTATCGATAGCTGTCTATGCCTTCGTTAGCCGTGTGTCGATGTCTTTTTCGGTTGATGAGACACTGCTTCCTAGGTACGTGAATTTGTCTACCAGTTTCAGAGAGGTTCCGTCTAATGTGGAGATGTCGCCTATTTGATTATAGCTCATATATTCCGTTTTGTCTGCGTTGACATGGAGGCCAATGCCTGCAGGTGCTCGTTCCAAACTATGCAGTATTGATTATCATTTTTATACATATATATTCAGTATATTATTTCTAAACTTATTTTGTCGATAACATTTTTCAACGACCCTGAGCTAATTTTTTTTTCACACAGTTGAATGGTATCACCTATTTTTAGCTTATACGAATAAGTCTATTTAGTATTATTCGTTTGTTTGAGTACAGTTAAATATTTTCAAGTATCGTTATTCAACAGAAATAATTCAGTAAAAAATCAGTCATTTGCTTAAACACAGTCAAATAATCAAACAGTTCTATCTCAAACAATTCAGTTTAGCATAAGTCTTTTGCTTGAACACTGTTTAAATGCGAACCCTGTCAGGTGCCACCACTCTGGGCCAGAATTGACCTAAGAACGATGGCAATGAAGGGGTACTCCGCATTCCACAAATCTCAAGCATTACTTGAGTCTTACCATCAAACTGTTTAGTGTCATATCCAGGACAATCGTTGGGGGGGTTGTATAGTCACAACCAGCTATACATACACATATGCATGCAGAATCATAACGACGACACAATAAAGACGAGCGGACACAGTTCTTTAGAAAAATATACCTCTCACTTTATTGAAAGGGTTGTGAGTGAGAGGGAGTTGAGGACCGAACAAAGACAGCCACATATTAACCCACACTTTTATGGCCATAACAGCGTTTCTTTCCCGTTCTCCTGGGCTGCTCAACCGGGGGCCTGGGGGCCCAGCCTCTCTTGGACATGGTTCTCATTCCAGCATCTTCACACCAACTGATCTGAACTTCCTGTCGCCGGGGTTATATAATAATTTGACACTCACCTACTTCCTGCTAGCGTCACAATTTCGCACTTAATTCAACTCCTCGACAGTCAAGGTCACCCCTGATCTCCTGATATCTTCGACCAGATGCACCTGTTATTTACAAAGGTGCATTTCTTCTTTTGACAGCTTGGCCGTGTCGGAGGTCAACATGCAACTGTCTTACACATCTGCAAAGATGCAGTCGGTGCATTCTACAGCCCTAGCCAACTGGGCAAATATATTAGAAATGGTTTTACTTAAAAGAAAGTGCACTGGCATTTTATTTTGCTATGAAATATACTGGAAATGATTTTAAAATTATGAAAATGCGTTGAAAGTGAATTTACTGCAAAAATGCATGAGAAATGTTTTCTATAATTAAAAAAAAGCATAAAAATGCTTTGACAATAAAATTACGATACACTTGCATGAGAAGCGATTTTACGATATCATTTGATCAAGTGATAATAAGGTGGTACATCAAATAATACACATGATAATACCACATCATTACCTGAGAATTATTATTATTATTTTTTATTTATTGTGGACTTTTTGTCCTCATCTTGTTAGTTTTTGTGTTGTTTCTTCTTTCACTACGTTTCGGCCAAATTTCACCTCTGGCCTTCTTCAGGTGATTTTACCGAAACCTCGGATAGGAATGCTGAGTCTTGTAACCGTATCCCCAGTAATTACTGCCTTCCATAGTTGTTGTCTATCGCACCACGTTTTTGACCAAGTAAACCTCTGGCCGGCTTATTTTTTTTTATTTTTATTTATTGCATTTCGGGGCCCGCGGCGCAGCGGATAGAGGCGTTGAGTCTCTACGGTTCCAGGTGAGCATTGTCAGAAGATAGCGGTTTCAAATCCTACCCAAGCCGTAGTGAAAGAAGAAACAACACAAAAACTACCAAGATGAGGACAAAAAGTCCGCAATGAATAAAAAAAAAAAAAAAAAAAAGGCCGATGTACGCACCGGCTTTCTTCAGGTGGTTGGAATGTCAAACTTAGCCCTTTATTTGGCTCACCGGGGTAGACTGTTCTAGTTCCATGAGCCATGCTTAATGGATATCAGTTATCAGTTATCTCCTGTTAATTCCCCCTCTGAAAGTTCTCCACTGCCTTCAGCGGGTATTGAACTCACATTCTTTTGGGTGTGTCACTGGATCTAACCCACGCCTTTATCCAGTGACATTTTACTATAGAAATAAATTGAAAATGATTTTACCGTAATTGGGAGTTATATTACTATAAAAATAATTGGAAAAGATTTGAATATATATATTAATTGGAAATGATTTCTTGATTAAAATTATTTATTCGATGCCTTGTTTGCCGAATGAATCTAGGAAAAAAGACATTACATGTGGGGTACCCCTTTGCCTTCTGTAATGTCACCAATCTCTTTCTGCTCTCGGTCAAACTTACCTGAGAACCAAACGGGTACATCCAGGGTCAGAAGTTTGACTAAGCATCCGGTTATCTACAAACAGCTCACCCTATTAGAGTTATCACTAATAGAAGAAGTGCTGATTTGTACTGATTGGTTCTGATTATTTAATACTTTCAGCAACAGAGTAGAAGGTATATAAGGGAAACTTTGGATTTCAGAAACTGGCAATGGCTGGTCGCTCGCCACTGTATCCGCATGGAAAAACTCTGTCAACGCCGCAGTAGGAGGGGTAGGATTACTTATAGGACCTAGAGCATTAAAAACGCTTAATAGCATTGAGAAAATACAACCTAGAATGATGGCAGCTACATTTACCGGAAACCCCAGAGCAACAATCATCCCATGCTACAGCCCCACCAATGTTAGTGAAGAAAATGAACTAGTCACCTTCTACAAGGAGTTATCCTCATTAGTGCGTAGCATCCCAAAACACAACATGTTAGTCATTGGCGGAGACATGAATGCCCAAATCGGGAAAAAAGGAAACAACAAATACAGCCTCCACAACACGTCAAATAGGAATGGGCAACATCTAACAGATTTCATGATAGAAAATAGATTAGCATGCCTCAATACAAACAACCAAAAAAGAGAGGGCAAACTATGGACATACACGTACGCAAATAATACTAAAGCTCAGATAGACTACGTCCTTATAAACAAGAAATGGAAAAATAGTGCATTGAATTGCGAGGCATACTCCTCTTTTGAGGGTGTGTGCACCGATCACCGAATAGTCACGGCGAAAATACGGTTAAGCCTACGAAAAAACGCCAAACGAACAGCGACCACCAAACACTATGACTGGGCCCTATTAAACAACAAAGATGTAAGAGATAAATACGTATTAGAATTAAGAAACAGATTCGAAACACTACAAGAAGACGGAAAAAAGTACACCAAACGACGAATATGAAAATTTCGTCAATGCACACCTCGAGGCAGCAGCAAAATACATTCCAACAAAAATTAAAACTAAATATAGAGTCCCATGGGAAACTTTAGAGGTGAGAGAAAAACGTGCATTAGTGAAAACAGCCTCCAAAACTATCGAAAAAACCCAACAAACACAAATGCCTTAAAACTAAAAACGGCACAATATCAATTAGCAGGCATATATATAAAGGAACAGACAGAATACATTCAAAATCAGATAGATAAGATTAGAGACTCGGTGGAAGATAGACAATCTAGAATAGCCTGGCAAACAATAAACGAAGTGAGCAGAAGAAAGGACACAGCCAAAGCAAAACTTAAAGCAGCAAACCAACAAGAAAGAATAAAACTGTGGAAACAACACTTCGAAAACTTACTTGGAAACCCACCAAGAATAACGCATGAACCAATCACCAGAATAATTAGCAAACAATTAGACATTAAACTAGGACCGTTCACACAAGAAGAACTCGACTCAGTTCTCAGAAAAATTAAAAATAGGAAAGCTGCAGGGCTGGACGAAATTCCCCCGGAAGTATGGAAGACCAGACAATTCGACGACATACTGCTCCGACACTGCAACGCAGTATACAATCAAAATCCGATAGATAGATGGACAAAGGGATGCATACTCCCCTTCCCTAAAAAGGGGGACCTCAGATTAGCCAAAAACTACCGAGGCATAACACTTACATCCATAGCTGCCAAAATCTACAATGCCCTACTACGAAACCGAATAGAACCCAAAATCGACAATATACTTAGAAAAAACCAAAATGGCTTCCGAAGAAATAGATCCACGACCTCACAAATATTAACCATCCGCAGAATCCTTGAAGGTGTACGGGCAAAGAACCTACAAGCGACATTAATATTTGCGACTTTACCAAGGCTTTCGACTCCATTCACAGAGGAAAGATGGAACAAATCCTACTAGCGTACGGCATACCAAAAGAAACCGTAGCGGCAATAACGATTCTCTATAGAAACACTTAAGTAAAAGTACGATCACCGGATGGAGACACAGAATACTTTGACATTGTAGCAGGAGTACTACAAGGGGACACGCTGGCCCCGTACCTCTTTATCATTTGTCTAGACTACGTACTTAGAACATCGATTGACAAAATCAAAGAGAATGGCATCGAACTGACGAAGAAAAGAAGCAGAAGATACCCCGCAACAACAATTACCGACGCCGACTACGCCGATGACATAGCGATACTGGCAAATACACCTGACCAAGCCGAAACACTTCTGCATAGTTTGGAACGAGCAGCAGCAAGCATAGGCCTCTATGTTAATGCACACAAAACGGAATATATGTGCTATAACCAAACGGGGGACATCTCCACTCTAGAAGGAACCCCACTTAAACTAGTAGACAAATTCACGTACCTACGAAGCAGCGTCGAATCAACCGAAAAGGACATCGAAACGAGGCTAACGAAAGCATGGACAGCTATCAATAGGCTATCGATTATATGGAAATCAGACCTAACCGATAAAATGAAACGCAGTTTCTTCCAGGCAGCGGTCACATCGATACTGCTATATGGATGCACTACATGGACGCTAACAAAACGGCTGGAAAAGAAACTAAATGGCAATTACACAAGAATGCTGCGTGCAATCCTGAACAAGTCCTGGCAGCAACACCCCACAAGACACCAACTGTACGGCCACTTGCCCCCTATCACGAAAACTATTCAAGTTAGACAAACCAGACATGCAGGACACTGCTGGAGAAGCAGAGATGAACTCATAAGAGATGTACTCTTATGGATCCCCACACATGGCCGCGCAAAAGCAGGACGACCAGCTAGAACGTACATTCAGCAGCTATGTGAGGATACAGGATGTTGTCCTGAAGACCTACCTAGGGCGATGAACGATAGGGAGGAGTGGCGAGAGAGGGTCAGGGATATCCGTGCTACCAGCGCGATATGATGATGATCTTTTGCCCAGTAGCGAGGAATTTTTTTTCTCTTCTTAATGACAGGATCAAAATAGAAACCCAACAAAGAAAGGCTAGTATGAACCATTTCGAAACATCTGAATAAAAATAGGAAGTTATAAGAAAATAATTATCTTTTTTTCATCATTTTTACAAGTTGTCAGGATATCATTGTGTCGAGTGATAACATCAAGTTATCACATCAAATAACACATATGATTATACCATATTATTACATAGAGGTTCTAAGATCGTCACTGATGTTAATAAACGTCATTTGTTGTGTACGAATAAAGGAATGAAGAGACCGTAACACAATCCTTTCTCAAAATATTATTCTCTCTTCTTTATAATTCAAAAGAGTCGAAATTGTAAATGTGGAAAAGAGAGAGAGAGAGAGAGAGAGAGAGAGAAGGACTCGGACTAAGACTGACGGGGGACTGCTTTGATTGACCCTATAACTCCCTAACCACGTCGTGAGTATATATTCCGGGCCCAACTTAGCGCTTCTTCTGCCTCTCGACCGGGGGTGTCAGACAGCTGCCCTCCTTCTGGACACTCATTGACTACTTTCCAAATCTTACTCATTGCCTTTCTGTGGGTATCTGAGTATATATAATATATATTATATATCTGTGTATATATAATATTTTCAACGGCGACGCGTTCCTTCCGGTTCTCTACCCATGTGATCGACTTCAGTTGTCCTCTTGTTTACACAGCTGGAGCACGAAATCCACAATAACCGGCTGTTAAGAGTCAATATGTAACAATATGACTTAGATTTACTTTCAACAAACCGAAACAAAACAAAAATATGAATGCCAGTCTCTTAAAGATGCACTCAAATGAAAAAATTTCCACAGGAAATTTTTAGGTTTGGTTGGTTTCTTTGTTTAATGGCATATCAACTCTTTTTAGGTTATTTAATGCCAAAGCCATTTTCCTAGAAGAACAGTAGTGGTACTATTTAACCCATAGCTGGGAGGATAAGGGGGTTCATACCTTTCCCAAGGGTATTTGCCTGAAAGTGAATGTAATTGAGCGCTTGGAGTACGAACTCGCTTCCTACGATTCCGCAGTCCATCGCTTTAACCAGTACACCACGAGGACACCCCAGGAAATTTTTATTGAATATTACTAACTTCAGTAAATATGGATAATATACTATGTATCATCAATCAATACTTTTTGTGGATGTATATTTTATAATTAAAAAAATGTTTGTAAAATAGGTTCGGCGTAATTTTTTTTGACAAAGTAAAAAATACCACAAAGAAAAACCCAAAAATAAAGTAATGGATCAGTTGTTTTACTAGAATATTATTCAAATTTAATTATGTTATACATTAGGCCTAAAGGTTGCAGTGCAAGCTAGAGATAAATATAATATTGACAGATAATTTATTCGTCTTTGCTTTGAATTAGAAATGAGAACATTTAAAAAGGAGTTCCAATAACATAGTGGCTAACATGCTGAATTTCGAGGTCATTGGTATAATGGTTAGAGTGTTCACCAATGGTCTGGGAGACCTGGGTTCAATCCCAGGATGAGTCATACCAAAGACTCAAAAATGGTACTTGATGCTACCTTGCTTAACACTCAGCATTATAAGGTAAAGATCAAGGATAAAGTGGAGCAATCCAGGGAAAGGAGTAGCGCCCTCCCCAACACCTTGGTGTATTAGCAATCGAAAAGGGAGCCTTCGGGTCACCCTCGACTAAGGTCATCAAAATAACAACTTATAAGCAAGATAGACCTTCAGTCGCGTCATTACTTTCACTTTCAGACAAATACACTTGGGAAAGGTGAGAATCTTTTATCCTCTTCGTTATGGGTTAAATACTACCTACTTTTCTTGTATCAGGCTGCCTGTTAAATTAAATAACCCATGAAGATTGATCTGTCATTAAACAAAGAAAGCAAACGAAACATCTGGAAGAAAAAACAGTTTATTAATAAAGGAACTTTTTTCAACATCTTGTTTGTTTCTTGTTTAAGATTGAAAGAAATAAGGAAACTAAGAAAATATATTATAAGTAGAGAACTGGCATTTTTAAAGAAAAATAAGTGTGTGCCTGTATCGGTAAATTTACCTGAAATAAAGTAAGGGCTACGGGGTAGTAACTTCATATAGTATTTATTTATTAATTTTTTTTTTAGACTTTACTTCAGTATTTGTAAATTCATTTCACTATTTCCTCTGGCTGTAAACTCATACAAAAATTGTCTCTGGTTTTATATCACAAAAGATACTTTGCCTAGAATTTACATAAAATTTTGCTTTAACTGCAATAGAAATTAAACAAAATTCTACGTTTTTGAGGTTTTTAAACAAATTATTCAAGGATATGCCTGGAATTCCACGGAGTCGTTTCAACCAAAATTTGTAGCCAACTAATCTTTTATTTAAAAAAATACAAGTTCGAATTGAGGTCATTTCGCAGACTAATCAGTAAGGTTCTTGTTATACTTGGAGAGATGTTACTGACGGCAAGAGGTAGAGAAGCGAAATTTGATCTAATGGCATTTTCTAAAATATATTTCATTGGATTTTCTTAATTGTTCATTCAAAAACCTTAGGGTGGTCTTACCTATCTACGGTAGTTAGTCTGCATGTTCTAAGCCTTGCTCACAAAACGTATAAACAGTTTAGATGGTTGCACAAAGATGGTCACAATGGAAATGATTGCTAGTACTTCTGAAATTGAAGAAGAACTCCCTGTGATGAAATAATACATCATTACTAGAATTAACAATTGCTTTATATTTTCAATTCCATAAAGATAAACGTATATGGATCATTTAAAACCCTGTAAACCCCACCAAGGCGGTGCTTGAGAAATAAGACCGATTTTCATTTTTTTTTAATGTAGTCACCCTCATTATCAGTGCACTTGGTTCGGGGATACTCAGGCATTGCAGTCTCATTACAAAAAAAAAATGTTCTCCTTTCCAAAAACTACTCCATAGTAAATATGACTTCATCATTGATTCCAAAATGGCGACCATAGAAGTGGGATTCATAGCAATTCAAAGCCAAAGTTGACTGCTTTAGCAACTGCAATCAAACCAATCCCAAGGTCTGGTCGTGTGACCTCGTTAAAGTCATCCATTTGTATCTCAAATTGTTATATTTTGACCTTCGACTCGGCCCAAAAATACTATTCCAAGGTAATACACCGGAAGGAAGTGACACATTCCAACGGCCAGTAATCGGAAGAGATCGCGTGGGCGGATTAAGATATAATATGGGACAAGGTGAAGGTCCTATTGTGCCATTACAGTGATGCACCGGAAGAGAGTAACCTCTGAACTGCATGGCAGTTATTTCCGCTTGATGACGATTAAACATCCGATTCAAACATCCAGTAGGCGATCGTGTGGGCGTTGAGTTATTATTTAACTCAGTTGAGTTTGGGTGCCACAGCAGTTGCCAGCAGACTTCCAGACAGTAGAGACCAGATGTGGTAGGGAAGGCCACACCCGACCGAGGGGGCCCTCGGAAAAGCCCCGATGGAGTGGACCCCAAGACCTCTGGTTGAGCATCTAAGACAACAAGAAAGACACAACGTGACGGTCATAACAGTGGGGTCAAAATATGAAGTTCATCTTCGGTCTCCAGTACCCTCTCACATGCAAACCTTGAACAACCCTTTCGTACCCTTGCAATAAAGTGAGAGGTGAATATTTTTCTAAAGAAGTCTTCTTGCGTTTTCCTTCACGTGTCTTCCTTCATGCGTCGTTTCTTCCTGCGTCTTCCTTCCTGCGTCTCCTTCATGCGTTATCCTTCATGCATCTGTCTTTGATGTTGTGTCGTTGTGATGCTGAATGATGATGTAGATGACTATATAACAAAATCCCAGAGAACTTTGTGCTTCACATTTTCTCGGATTGATTCTCGGTTTTACACATACTGTTTGTTCGTATAGTCAAATTTAAATGGCCAATTCGCAGTAGATAACTTTCCCCATCCGACCGTGTCCAGTCTAATACTCTTTCTGTGCTAATTTACTTCATCGGTATTGATGTGTTTGATTAGTTTGTCTCTGTCACCACATAATCTACATTTGCAATTTTGCTGGGACTTGTCAATTTTTTCTTTGATATAGTTGGTCCTTATGGCCTTGTTTTGTGCTGTTATTAGAAGAGATTCGCTCTCTATCTCTTAAGGTTTTCCTTTCTTGGCTATGACCAAGATTTTTCGTCTGTATAATTCTTCTTCTTCTTCTTCTTCTGAATAATAATAATGATAATAATAATTTTGAATAGTTTTCTGAAGCAATGTAATTTTTTGAAAAAGTTGGTGACCTTAGTCGAGGGTGACCCGAAGGCTCCTTTTTCAATAGCTACTCCACCAAGGTATAGGGGAGGGTGCTACTCCTTTCCCAGGATTGCTCCACTTTACCCTTAATCCTTACCTTATAATGCTGAGTGTTAAGGTAGCTTCAAATACAATTTTTTGTGTCTTTGGTATGACTCGACCTGGGATTGAACTCTGGTCTCCTGGACCATTCTCGAACACTCTACACTTTAGGCCAATAAACCGGTTAGTAGTAAATAAATAATTAGTATGAAGAATACTTGATTAAAGCAGTAATTTTATTCAATCATCGTCATTGTTTAATAGAGTGGAAACTAACAGTAAAACCAGTCTCTTAACTTTTTTTCATTGTCCGCACCTTTCAACGTGATAAAGATAGCACAATATACAAGAATGTAACATTCTGTTTAAGTAAAAAGAGCAGAGAAAGAGACAGCCAGACAGCCAGACAGACTGACTGGTAAAAACAGTTAAAAGCTTCTTTGGTTACACAAAATCTAGACGTGATAGGGGAATTTGTTTTCAAGATATGAAAACAACATCTCCGATTGGGTAGGAAACTAAAGTCTGCGTGCCTGTAACAAAAAGATTATTGTGCCTAATGTTCTCAATATTTCGATAGACTTTCCACATCAGGTTGTCAAATTTTCTTTGTGTTTTCGTTCGACAGACTTCCTTCGATATTGGCGCACCTTTATTTGTGTCTGTCACTCTCTTAGAAGAAGCTCTCTTTAAAGGAGTGGAACGTTTAACATCGCCCGAGGAATGTTAAACGTACTTTATAATAATCATGATATAACGGATATTTAGTTATCAGCTGAGGATTCTGTTATTAGAATTTGTCTTGGAATCATTGTTATATGAATCCAGCCTTTGCATGAGCGCTAAGTGAATTTGGTAATGATCCGAGAAGCAGATATTTGGTCTGATTTCAAATAGATCAATATTTGTATTAGAACTGCAAGAAATAAGAGGAATGGAATGGAATTTTCAGACATAAAAGCCAAATAAAAAGACACAAACAGAATAAAATGGGATTAGAGTGGGTTAATGGGAAATTTTTGCACGTTCACCTTCTAGAATTCGACAGATAGTCTAACAGTCGAATTCTAGTAGGTGTACTTGCAAAAACCCAAGAGACTACGATATTATTCGTAGAGTTCTCTAGGACCTTTGGCTCCATACACTGAGGGAAGATGGAGCAAATACTACTCACCTACAGCCTACTCAAAAAACCGTATCAGCCATAATATTGCCATATAAAACACGAAAGTAAATGTCTGCTCCCCGGATGGAGACATAGACTTCTTGGACATCGTAATAGATGTGCTTCAAGGAGACACATTAGCCCCATACCTCTTTATCATCTGTCTACACTAAAAAGCTAGAAAGTCTATTGATAAAATGAAAAACTACGGTTTCAAGCTGGCAAAGGAAAGAAGCAGAGGATACCCCGCACAAACAATTACGGATGCGGACTACGCCGATGACATAGCACTTCTGGCAAATACACCCGCTCGAGCCGAAACTATGCTACATAGTCTGGAACCAGCAGTAGCTGGCATAGGCCTCAATGTCAATGCAGACAAGACGGAATTCATATGCTTCAATAAACAAGACCACATCTCCACACTAAATGGTAGTTCTCTGAAACTAATGGACAAGTTCATCTACCTAGGAAGCCGTGTCATCAACTGAGCCAGACATCAACACGCAGCTAAAAAAGGCATGGGCAGCTATCGATAGACTATTGGTCATGTGGAAGTCAGACCTGACCGATAAAATAAAACACGATTTTTTCGAATCAGCGGCCGTGTCGATGCTGCTATATGGATGTACTACATGGACGCTAACGATACGTATGGGGAAAAAGCTTCACGGCAATTACGCAAGGATGCTGAGAGCTATATTGAACATGTCCTGGCGGGAGCAACCCACAAAGCAGCAGCTGTACGGCCAACTACCACCCATCACGAAAACTATCCAAGCTAGACGAACCAAACATCCGGGACACTGCTGGAGAAGTTGAGACGAACCCATCAGTGACATACACCTGTGGACCCCTTCACATGGACGAGCAAAAGCATGACGACCAGCTAGAACCTATATACAACAGCTCTCTGCCGATACTGGATGTAGCTTTGAAGATCCACAGGGAGCGATGGACAATAGAGACGGGTGGCAAGAGAAGTTCATGGAGATCTGTGCTGGCAGTTTGACATGATGATGATGAATGGGAAATAATCAAGTCGTGTCGACAATTGGATGACAATAATATTCAGTGATGATTCAAGCATTTGCATTGACCAATGTAATGATGCTAGAAATTTTGTTTTTTACAGTTCAAATGAAACATATGTTTATTGGCTGAAGAAAACAAGTACATTTCTGAAGTTATGTGCTAATTCTATATTTTTACCAGAGGTTGTACATATACATACATATATATGGAAATCAGACCTAACCGATAAAATGAAACGCAGTTTCTTCCAGGCAGCGGCCGTGTCGATGCTGCTATATGGATGCACCACCTGGACGCTAACAAAACGGCTCGAAAAGAAGCAACTACACAAGGATGTTGCGAGCAATATTAAACAGGTCCTGGCGGCAACACCCCACAAAGCACCAACTATACGGCCACCTGCCTCCCATCACGAAAATTATTCAAGTTAGACGAACCAGGCATGTAGGACACTGCTGGAGGAGCAGAGACGAGCTCATAAGCGATGTACTCCTATGGACCCCCACTTATGGCCGAGTAAAAGCAGGAAGACCTGCTCGAAAATACATACAGCACCTATGTGAAGATCTTGGATGTAGTCCAGAAGACCTGCCGGAGGCGATGAACGATAGGGAAAAGTTGCGAGAGAGGTCTGGGATTTCCGTGCGAGCGGCACGACATGATGATGATGACATATATATATATATATATATATATATATATATATATATATATATATATGAAATATATGAAAGTATATATGGATCTGTCAGACAGTATGAAAAAAGTAGAAAAACAATAATTCACATAAGAATTGTTTTTCTACTTCCTTCATACTGTCAGATCCAGGTCCATATTTACTTTCATACTGTCCTTTTAGAACAGCAAATACCAAATACGGGGTGTTCTCGTGGTGTAATGGCTAAAGTGATGGACTGCGGAATCGTAGTAAGCGAGTTAGTACTCCAGTCGCGCTATTACGTTCACTTTCTGCCAAATCCCCTTGGGAAAGGTATGAACCCTCTTATCCTCCCAGCTATGGGTTAAATTATACCATAACTGTTCTTCTAGGAGCATGGCTTTGGCATTAAATAAGCTACAAAGGTTGATATGCCATTAAACAAAGAAACAAACCAACCAAATACCAAATACGTTCTTACACGGCATCTAAGATGGATGAAATTCAAAACGATCTGTATATATGAAAACTTATCTCTCTCTGCGCATTTCTTTAAAAGACGGGAGTTTTTTTTTTTGTCTCTTGAAAAATCCAACATTTTGAAATATCATTCCACGTGCCAAACACGTACTTAATACTTTTAAATTAAGAACGCTATATGCACGTTTGTATCTTCTTCGTTGTAAACATTTTATTTGCTCCAGTTTTGTCATCAAACATCCATCGCAGTGTGAACGTATCTCATGATATCTAAGTCCTGGGGAAGTTTATTTAAACCGAAACGTTTAACGTTGGCTTTACATCCCAATAAACCCATCTAATTTGGATTATTCTGTTTCTATAATTTCTTCATATATATATATAAAATATATATATATATGAATGCGAGTGAAAATATAGATAAGGATATTACTCTTATATTGCTTAATTTTTTTATTCTCAAAAAGTCTCGACCTTAGGTCATCGTTTGGTTTGGTTTCGTCTGATCTTATAGCACATCAACCACTGTACTTTATTTAATGTTAAATCTACTTTTATACATATAGACAGTTCTATTTCAAAACACACCGTTAAATGTAACTTAGTGAACTTTGTCGACGGTAACGCGAAAACTCCCTTTTCAATTGCTACAACACCGAGGTGTAGAGGAGGGCACTTCCCCGTTCCATGGATTGCTCCATTTTACCCTTGATCCTTACCTTATAATGCTGGGTGTTAAGCAAGACAGCATCAAGTAACATTTTTTGAGTCTTTGGCATGACTCGACCAGGTATAGAACCCCGGTTTCCCGGACCATTGGCAAATAATCTTCTAGTTAGGCCCAAACAATTCACTTTAGTGTAATTACGAAGTCTTGTTCTATTCGAAACATAGATAGAACCCTATCAGATGCTACCACTTCGGGCCAGAGTGGACCTGAGATCGAGAGCAATGAAGGGTTACTCCGCATTCCCCAAAGCTCCAACAATACAACAATCTCAGTCATAGTGTCATATCTAGACCACTCGTTGGGGAAGTTTTACCCTCTGCAGAGATGCAGTCTGTGAATTCTGCAGCCCCAACCGACTGGGCCACTTATAACCTCGTTATAAGTAAAAGGTTTTGTAGAACAAAAAAGGAAGCTTTTTAGAATGTTTTTAAAATATTTTCAAAAATATCTTAAAGGAGTTGTTCTGCGATGTGAAAAGTTATGTAAAATGTTCATTAGGCGTATCATATACATTGATTTCAAGGAGAATGTTAACGGCATATATATATATATATATTTGATTGAACATAATAGACATTTCTTTGTCTACATATTTTTTATTAATACTTTTGAATTACCGTATTGATTTCATGATATTCGACGGGAATTGTTTGATAAACCTTCCATAATTAGCTATTTCCGTAGTATTTTCTACCCAACTTTGGGTCATCATGAGGGGAGGATGTATTACAAAATGATGTAACTTTTGTGGGTACATTACTACTTTTTAAGAATGAACGTTTGTACTGTTGTATTGTGGAGCGTTTACTTTTCGAATTTGTTTCTATAAATAGAGTCAGTAGCTAAAGTCATTTAAGTACATTAGCACTGGCTTTAGATTTAATTCTATTACGTTTGACTGGTATATTCTTAACCGAGTTTGAGTCTCCATTAAATTGTACGATATATATATATATATATATATATATATATATATATATATATATATATATATATATTTACTAACTTACTGACTAAAAGCACTTACGGTGACAGACAAAAAGAAAAAAAACCCGCCAGAATTCGAAAAAATATATCACGAATAACTGCCCGGGGAAAAAAAGAAAAAAAATTATCGGGGGAAAAAAAGTAAGGGTCAACCTTGTCACACCAATTGAAAAAATTCAAGAGATACGCAATCGGTTGGTCAAAAGAAAAAAAAAACAACCGTAAAATGCTGCTAAGCTACAATAACTAAGAGTGCTCAATACTAGGTAGAGCAAAACAGTTACAAAAATTATTTTGTGAGTTAGGAACTAACCTACTACAGTTTCGCCTAAACGGCTCATCAGGGTATCTAATTCTGACACAGAATTAGATACCCTGGTGAGCCGTTTAGGCGAAACTGGAGTAGGTTAGTTCCAGACATACGAAATAATTTTTGTAACTATATATATGTGTGTGTGTGTGTGTGTGTGTGTGTGTGTGCGTGTGTGTGTGTGTGTGTGTATGTTTCTTTTTTATGTTAATGTAATTGTGTGTTCAGAAAATAATTTACACAGTAAAAGTGTAACCTATTGTTACATAGCTACAATTAACGCCATGTGCGAAATAGACATATAATGTTCATAACGATAGAACATATAAAGAACATAGGAATCTCGAAATTCGAAAACACCTAACGACTTCTTGTTCAGGTACGAAACGTTTTTTATTAACTTTGAGTTCAAGGTTTCGTCATAAGGAGGAGAGACACAACCTCGCTCTGCCGTCTTATTTATTTGGCCCCTATCTCGTGCGGCACCCACGGCGAGCCCCAAAAGTCGAACCCCAAAAGTCGAACCCCAAAAGTCGAACCTCCTCGTTCGAGCCTCGCGAGCCCCAAAAGTCGAACCTCCTCGTTCGGCGTCTAGTTTCAACTCGCTTAACTTTTCTTCAAAACCCCCCAAATCCTCCGCGCGCTTCCGGTGCGTGACGTCATCCGCACTTTGTCACCCGTTTCATCATCTCAGGCTATTGTGACATCTCTGAGTGACATTTTCGCTCTCTGCGCGCGCACACGTAACCACCTGCATCAAGGTTGCACCTAAGTAACCCATGTGCTGAGCCGAAAGGTTCTCAGCCTAACTAAACCCAAAGGCATGAACCGAAATCCCTCGGCTATTATATAACACTATGTGCTATATTGGGAAGCACAGTTTTTGAATTTGGTGTGTAAATACAAATAAAAAGAATTACTTTGTATGTTAAATAAATATATTGGTGTATTGTGATAATTTTTGGATTTATTGTATACATAAAAATCGAATTTTTGTATGGTCAGCTTGAATGTCTGAATTTAGTTATATTGCCCACCAATAAAAAATGTTGCACATCCCTGTTATCGACGAATTGATATTAAGATGATCGAGAATGATTGAATGTAATTATATTTGAATAAACATTTCTAATAAGCAAAACTAAGAATTGTACTTTAACAATAATTTCAAAGCAAAAGCATTCTTTCAAAATAAACTGACACAAAAATATTTGTTTAACTTGTGTAAATCAAATATTTTTTAAAGTTTTCTAATCTTTTTTAAAAGAGAAACAAAACGGAAGACGATAAATTTGGTTGCATAAGTAAAGATATGACATTTATTCAATAAATAGTGTTGTGAAAAGAGTAATTTTTTTTCTTTTTCTTTATTTGAAAAGAAACGCTTTATTGTGGTTTTTGATCGACCACCGGGCAACTAGAAGAATAACTTTAATCACCCGAATAAGTCTTTATTTTCAAGAGCTCGTTTTTCAAATCAGTAGGGACATATTGTCGGGTTTATTTATTTGTTTCTATGTTTGTGCGTATCACGTTTTTATTCAAACGTTGAATTATAAATTTTCACATTAAATCGAAAAGGCACATATTTCTTCAGACTTTTAATTCATTTGTTGATAACATTTTTTTCATATAATTTAAGAAATTTATGTGTGTCTTGATGATATTCGGAGATGTCGCTTGGAAGTTCACGGTAGAATTGATTCTTATTAAGCTGATTATTGATTTCTTTCAGATATTCATCGGCACCCAAGATTATTGCTAGCGTGATGATCAGGTCTTTATTGCTTGAGATTTGAAAAACTGAATAATTTGCAAACCAATCTAAATACGAGGGGCATACGATAAGTTTCCAGACTTTTTTCGTATGGGCATTTAAAATTGTTGTAGACTCTTGAAATTTACGTATGTTATTGTTATACATCTTATAAGATGACTGACCAATTTTTATGATTTCAGCTTCAAATGAACAGCTACAGCAGGAATTGGATTACACCCAACCAAAGCCTGATTGTCACTGCTGGTGAATTTAAAAATGCAATCTGACACTTTCTGTTTTAAACTTGTAAAAAATGCCACAGAAACGTATGGAGTGCTTCAGACTGGTTTTGAATCAAACATCAGTTTTTGAGTGGCATAAGAGATTCAAGGAAGGTTGGGAGTCTGTGAGGGATGATGAGAGGTGTAGGATGAGTAAAAAACAGACTTATTGGCCAAAGGGTTAGGGTTAGGGTTACTATTTTGAGGTTTTAAGGGAGTTCAGGAAGAGATTCCGTCGGAAGAGGCCAGCACTCTTCAAATCAGGCCAGTGGAATTTCCACCAGGACAATGCTCTGGTCCACAACTCCATTCTTGTCACAGACTAACTGACCAATATGGGCATCAAAACAGTTCCTCACGCTCCCTATAGTCCAGACCTTGCTCCCTGTGACTTTTGGTTATTCCCTAAGCTCAGAAGCTGTCGTTATGTGACAATTGAGGAGATGAAAGAGGTTGTGACGAAGGTCATTGACACGCTCACACAAGAGGACATCCATGGAGCCTTCCAGAAGCAGTTAGAACGGTACAACAAGAGCATTGCAACCGGAGGAGATTACTTCGAAGGGGACTAGAGTTTCATGTGTGTACTATCAATAAAAGTGCGCATACGAAAATAAGTCTGGAAACTTATCGTATGCACTTCGTATTATACACGGCACGATCAAATTTGACCACGAAAAGTCTACTCAATCAATTACGTTTTTAGACACCCAAATATTTATTGACAAGGACAGACAACATTGCACACAAAATACTCGGCCACATAACTGTCTCTATAACAGATCTTCTCACTCTAAACATTGGTAAGACAGCCTTTTCTCAACTCACAAGCAATTAGAGAGAGGAAAGTCTTTTCTTTTTAATCCAAAAGAGAAAGCGATAAGAATTACACCTCATTTCTCAGTATGGGTTATTCACTGACTTTGATAACAAGATAACCAAAGCCATCTTCAATCATTGGCAGTAGTGGATGAGACTTAAACTGAAAATGAACATAAATCGAATTTACTTCATAACCATATTTACCAATACTCTCACACCACAAGCCCAAATAATCCAGAGCCGTTTGGACATTTGAAAGTAAATCCCAACTTCAAAGATATATTTTAAGAACCATGAATACTCACTGATCGTCGACTAAATACCCTTAGAAAAATGCTAGCAACAATATATTCAGCAATAAAGCAATCCATTGGAAACCCTCAATAAAATCCACTATATTTTGCCAAGCATCCAATTGCAACCTATGTTCATCATCATCATCATCATCATGTCGCGCTGGTAGCACGGATATCCCTGACCCTCTCTCACCACTCCTCCCTATCGTTCATCGCACTAGGCAGGTCTTCAGGACAACATCCCGTATCCTCACATAGCTGCTGAATGTATGTTCGTGCTGGTCGTCCTGCTTTTGCACGGCCATGTGTGCGGGTCCATAAGAGTACATCTCTTATGAGTTCGTCCCTGCTTAAACACCCAAATCCAACCCAAATCATTCACTAGCTTCACATGTAAAAAATATTTCAAAATCTACCACAAATCTAATATCAGAAGCAAAAATGTAATTTATTTTTCTGAAATTCACACACTTTCAAAAAGAATCTATTGGAAAGTCAGAATGGACGTTTTATTTTAAATTTTAAAAAGCTATAGAGCCAGGATCAAATCTATAAACAGGAACAATAAAATATTAGTCGAAGAACATTTCTGCAAAAACGACTTCAACAGAGATGCAAAATTCACCTTCACAGAAGAATTCAAAAAGATATTAACATGAAATCAATAATTCGAAAAACGAAGTCGATTGAATAAAACGCATGAAAAAATATGTGATGTTCGGATCTGATATGAAACTTATCATCCCACTTGGAAATAACAAACATAGACAACTATGCTAACAAATAAACCCAGCAATGAGTCACAGATAATTTGAAAGATTATCACTTGAAAAAAATCCACACAAACAAACAAGCTAGTCAAACAAAGGCTAATTGGAAACGCTCCCGTTCTCTAATTGATGGAAGCACGTTAAAGATGGTGTTCTCTCTAAATTGAGAGAAAGAGAGAAAGAGAGAGAGAGAAAGAGAGGGAGAGAGAAAGAGAGAGTGAGACACACACACACACACACACACACACACACAGGTATATATATATATATTTATATATATATATATATATATATATATATATATATATATATATATATATATATATATATATATCGAAGACACTGATCAAACAATATTCTTCATTAAACGAACCGATATGCTATCGCTTGCAACAGTACATTATATATATATATATATATATATATATATATATATATATATAATCAAGCAAATTTTGTTAAAGACGTTGGAACACTGTTTATTATTCTTGATTTTATTTTTTCAATGTTTATAGTTATTTTTCTTGTGTCAGGATCTAGATGGTAAAGGAATTGGCTCATATCTTGTGCCCAAACGCTTTCGACCATCGTCATCAGGTGTAGTGTAGTTTTGAGTAGACCGTTGAGTTTTTAGAGTTTTAATTATTTGTAGCGTTTCGTTTTGAAGTTGTTGGTTGGAACATTTTATATATATATATATATATATATATATATATATATATATATATATATATATATATACCATGTTATATATATATATATACGTTTTATATATATATATATATATATATATATATATATCTAAAATGTATTGAAAGTTGGAGTTTAATTTTAAAAAATATTTCTCCATATTGTCCTTATTTGAAATCTATGATAATTTCTATATAAGTAAAGTAAAGTTGGCGACCATAGTCGAGGGTAACCCGAAGGCTCCCGTTTCGATAGCTACTACACCAAGGTGTAGGGGAGGGCGCTACTCCTTCCCTGGATTGCTCTACTTTACCCTTGATCCGTACCTTATAATGCTGAGTGTTAAGCAAGGAGGCATCAAGTACCATTTTTTGAGTCTTTGGTATGACTCTACCTGGGATTGAACCGAGGTCTCCCGGGCCATTGGCGAACACTCTAACCGCTAGGCCAATGTCCGGTTATCTTCATAATAATATCTATATAATACAATCTATATAATAATATATCATATTAATATCTAAATCATAATATCTATAAAATAGTATCAAAGTAACAATAATCAGTGGTGGCATCTACAATAATATCTATATATATATATATCTGAAACCAAATGTTTTATCGAATATTCGGAAAATTGTCTTCGATTTCACGGATATCATCATCTCATCTTGTCGTGCCATCAGCACGGATATCCCTGACCCTCTTTAGCCACCTCTCCAAAATTGTTCATCGCTTCCGATAGGTCCTCAGGGCTACACCCTGTATCCTCACAGAGCTGCTGCATATAGGTTCGAGCTGGTCGTCCTGTTTTGCTCGGCCATGTGAAGGGGTCTGTTGGAGCACATAACTTATGAGCTCGTCCCTACTTCTCCAGCAGTGTCCCGCATGTCTGGTTCGTCTAACTAGGATAGTTTTCGTGATGGATGGTAGGTGGCCGTACAGCTGCGGCTTTGTTGGGTGTTGCCCCCAGGACTTGTTCAAGCAATATTTTTTATAAATCCATGTAGTGTATCCGTTTTTGGTTTCAGTTTCTTGGTATCTAATCCTGTTATTAACCGGGGTTCAATCATACCAAAGACTAAAAAAAATGGTACTTGATGCTGTCTTGCTTAGCGCTCAGCACTATAAGGTGAGGATCAAGGGTAAAGTAGAGCAATCCTGGGAATAGAGTAACGCCCTCCCCTACACATTGGTGTATTTTTGAAAAGTGAGCCTTCGGGTAGCTCTTGACTACTTTTAACTTACATGACTTCAGAAAACTATTTCAAATTATTATTATTATTATTATGAAGAAGAAGAAGAAGAAGAAGAAGAAGAAGAAGAAGAAGAAGAAGAAGAAGAAGAAGAAGAAGAAGAAGAAGAAAAATTATACAGACGAAAAATCTTGGACATAGCCAAGAAAGGAAAATCTTAAGAGAAAGAGTGAATTTCTTCTGATGGCAGGACAAAACAAGGCCATAAGAACCAACTATATCAAAGAAAAAATAGACAAGTCGCAACAAAATAGTAGATGTAGATTATGTTGTGACAAAGACAAAACGATCAATCACATCAAAACCGAATGCAGTAAATTAGAACAGAAAGAGCATGAGACTAGACACGGCCAGTTTGGGAAGGTGATCTTCTGTGTATTGGCTATTTAAATTTGACCATACGAACAAACATGTGTAAAACCGAGAATCAATCCTAGAAAATGTGAAGCACAAAGCTCTCTGAGATTTGAGATACAAATGGATCACTTTAACTTGGCCAGGCGACCAGCCCTTGTGATTGTTTTGATTGCAGTTGCTAAAGATGTTAACTATGCCTATGAATTACTATGAATTCCACTTCTGTGGTCGCCATTTTGGAAACAATAAGGAGGTCATATTTTCTAGGGAGGAGTTTTTGGAGGACGAGAACAATATTGTTTTTATAATGAGTCTGCAATGCCTGAGTATCACCGAACCAAGTGCATTGATGTTAAAGGTGACAATATTAAAAATAAATGAAAAACGGTCTTGTTTCTCCAGCACCGTCTTAGTGGGGCTTACAGGGTTTTTAAATGATCCTTTTACGTTTATCTTTATGGAATTGAAAATATAAAGCAGTTGTTAATTCTAGTAATGATGTATTATTTCACTACGGGGAGTTCTCCCTTCAATTTCAGAAGTGCTTGCAATCATTTCCATTGTGACCATCTTTGTGCAACTATCTAATCTGTTTATACGTTTTGTGAGCAGGGCTTAGAACATGCAGACTGTAACTACTGTAGATATGTAAGACCACTCCAAGGTTTTTGAATGAACAATTAAGAAAATCCAGTGAAATATATTCTAGAAAATGTCATTAAAAAGAATTAAGACTATTCTATTTTTTCTAGACTGTTTGCTTAGGTAAGGCTGAAGAACTTGATCTGACCAACTATTTACCGATGCATGCAGTCTGTGAATTTTAAGTTCCACTGACAGTTTGATTTCTTTGTTTTAATGTCACATTAATCTTCCTGGTTTAATGCTAAAACCATCCTAGTTGAAGAACAGAAGTGCAGCAATTTAGTTGGTTTGGTTTGTTGGGTTTTATGGCATATCAACCTTTGTAGGTTTTTTAAAGCCAAATCCATTTTTATGTGTATAATCTGTTCTATTTAAAACAATTCAGTTTAGCATAAAAAAAACATTTCTTTTTCAAACTATTCAAGCAGTTATATGTAACAATTCAGTTAAGTGTAAATACAGTTTTAATGTCGAAAAACAGTTCTATTTCAAATAATTCAGTTAAACATAAGCACACAGTTTAAATGTAAGTACGGTTTAATTGTAGAAAACATTTCTATTTCAAGCTATTCATTTTAGTCACACAATTCAGTTTAGCATAATTATACTGTAAGTTCTATTTAACCCATAGATAGGACTCTTATCAGGTGAAAACACTCCGGGCCAGAGTGGACCTGGTAGCAATGGCAGTGAAGGGGTACTCCGCATTCCCCCAAGCTCCAGCATTGCTGGATCCTCACCATCACATTGTTTAGTGTCATATCAGGACACTCGTTGGGGGGGTTCTTACCCCTCTGCAGAGAAGATCGGTGTATTCTACAACCCCAGCCAACTGGGCATCAACAATTTCAGTGATAACTGGAAGGATAAAGGGGTTCATTCCTTACCCGAGTATATTATTGCGAAAGTGCACGTAATAATACTAAAAGTTCAAACTCGCTTGCTAAATTATCGTAGTCAAGCATTTTCGCCATTATCATATTTACCAACCTCTCCACTCGGGCAGGATATGACACAAGGTCAATTTTTAAGCGGAGTTTAACAGTTTTCATTGCAGAGTTTTTTTTTTCTTCTTGACTAGTTACCTCACCAAGGCTGAAGAACCCAGTCTGTCCTACTATTTACCCATAGTTGTAGGGAGGATAATTGGATTCATACCTTTCCCAAGGGTATTAGTGCTATGTGAAATGCAATCAGTCTCGTCCAGGATTTGAACTCGTATCGTCGTGTCCATTTCCAAGACGATAACCATTACACCACGGACATTTTCGTCATTATGCTATGATGACTCTTCCTCCTCTGTCAGTGTAATCAGATTAAAGAGCATTGTAATAAGTATCATAGACTTAAAAAAAAACAACTTCCCTCCTCCAAAAGTTAGACTTTTTGACTCTACACAACTGAGATGACCTATGCAAATATGTTCTCTTGATTTCTTACTGTGTGAATATCAGTCGCCAGTTAATATGATGAACCACAAGAAACTTTGAAATGTCACGTCTGCAGACTAAAGTCACGTTTCTTTTTTACCTTAAGTTTTGCAACAAATCGATATTGTCTGAATTTGACGTGCGATCAATCTGTATAGACTTACATAACAAGTAATCTTCTTCTCTTGATGTCCGATCGTTTGCTTTTTTTAGAACTAAAAATCTGACTCTGATGCTTATATCTTTTCTAGTTTTATGTAAAGAATCAAACAAATATATTCGACTATTTTGATCAAGCAATGACTTTGAAATCCTGAGATCAAGCCAGATTATTTCTTCAAAACTTCTGCATTGTCATAAAGTCAAGAGAGGTTAAACTCCGCGATAAGAAATAACATGTGGTTAATGTAAGTGCCAATCATCTGGCGCATGTTTGTCGCTGAACTATTGATATTTAGAAGGTGGTGTGTGTTTAGCGCAAATGCTTGCAATCATTTCCATTGTGACCATCTTTGTGCAACCATCTAAACTGTCTATACGTTTTGTGAGCAGGGCTTAGAACATGTAGACAGTAACTACTGAAGAAATGTAAGACCACTCCAAAATGGGAGTGACCAGCGTAAACCTTATTTAGAATTCTTAAGAGTGCTGCAAAGCGCTTCACTGGTATTACTCGCAATACCATGTAATCAGAGAGTTAGTAGCAGTCAGTATCCCCAATGTGAGAAAAATAGATATTTCTGTTAAATAATAGATTAGCAGTATATGTTATAAAAATAGTGTTGAGGATTTATAGAATTTAAACTGTTAATATCAGATCAGAGTAAGTTCAATTTAAAGTTTGGCTATCATCGGAGGAATTGAAGTAAGGTGACTAAAATCGTTAGAAGTTTGAAGTTAGATGATAACTTTGAGTCAGCCATGAAAGTACAGAGAGCGTGCACATATTCTCTCCACGTATGGTCTGACGACAGGCTCCCGATTTGCAAACAGTCGCTAAATTATTTTACGAAGAAAAGTTGTAATTCATAATCATGTACAAAGAAACAATTCTCTGTGTCCCAACAGTGAGGTCACAATAAAAGCGTGGTATTAGAAGATGATGACAGACTGCAAAGTTACGATGTCAACGAGAACACCTCGAATGGCCGAAAGAAGTAGACAGTTATATAATATAAGATATCAATACTGTCGGAATTATCATACCGACGAGTAAGAGGGGAGGAGCCGTTAAGGCTTGCAACGAAATGGCGTCGTTGCTTACAAGCAATCTTTTCTGATAACGGTAACCAACTGGTAACGCAGACACACGTGTCTTCTGTCTAAAAATCAAACATTAACTGGCTAAAAGTGACTGAGTGTAGCATGTTTTATACACCAAACCTCTCGTTCAGCGAGATTTAACGATACTAACGTGTCTATATTACGCATCAAATTCGGGCACCCGGTTTTGGATTACAGAAAAACGGTCCAACGTCGTCCACACACGAGAGTGTCTTACTTCCCCTCCGACCCCCTCACGGTAAGTTTAACAATTCTATGTTCTCACAATATTTAATATCACATAAAAATGTATGCGATTCGCTAACCTCCTGGCATAAATTTACCCTTGACGGGTTGACATACTAAGAAAATCAACCAATCAATCAATCACAAACAATCGTCTATTGCAAGATAAGCACATACTTAACGAAGATAGCCTGCTGAGTCACTTGCGTTGAGATATCCGTGCCGAAGACAAATCTAAACTGGAGGTGTGGTCATCTAAGAATGTTATATAATCTCGACGATCTCAGTCTAAACTGTAATACATGCAAATACAAAATACAGGCGAAAACAGGCAAATACATTTAGAGGCGGAATTCGTTGTTCAGACACGAACGGTTCTTCGACACGAGGAGAGAGACACAATTCTTACTATGCTGACCATACTATCTGACCTCACAATCGCACTGCGTATCCCGTGATGTTTAAGATATCAGTCGATAGAAATCTGCAAAAATCCAATAACATGCCTCAATGGTAGAAAACTCAATTGTCTATGCCCCAATGGCAGAGGCTTAGTTGTCTGCCTGCATGGTCCAATCTCAATTTCTCAGCTGCCTGGTCGGACTTCAACTTCTCAACACCATGGTCGGACCTCAACTGAATCCTTTAAAAATCTTCCAAATTCTCAGACCATCTCTTCTGGGCCTGACGTCCTCCATACTGCAGCCCCATTTCCTGTCTGGGGTTTATTATGAAAATGGTGATTGTCATATCCTTAGCGCTCAGCGTAAACTGTACCCAATGCTATGCACCTGAACTCTTAACCCGAATAGTTCAAAGCCCAACCAAACTGAATGATAAAATATAATTAATGAAAAATGATTAAGATAAAAAAGATCATTCCTTAAACAAGAATATCGTCATTGTTTCGAATAACTTTCATATGGAAAATGTAAGTGATTTGTTGGATTTTTAAAAGATTAATGGTAAAAAAATGATTAAGGTATTTTGTGTATTGAACCTTTATTTTTACGAGAAACTTTCAAATTAGAAAGTTTTACGGTTTTCTCGGATTTTCAAAAAGATAATAAGGATAAGAAAATGATGCACATATTTAAAAAATCTAAAAAAATCAGATACTGATCATCTTAATGGACAAAAAAGTTACTTAATGAGCTTAAAGTCAGAAAGTTTCGGGACCATCAATCATGACCACTGGCTCAAACACTTCTAGCAGTAACTATTTTTAGTATTATCTGAAACGTAATTATAGTAGCGACTATAAATTTATGAACGGAACGACAAATATTTAAATGATTTTTACAATTCTAAATGATTTTTTTACAAAATATACTTGGAACATATATGCATATATTACATGTAAAATTTTCTAATTTTTTTTTTACTGTAAATAAATAGTCAATTGAAAAAAACAAAAATATACATTTTGTCCTGGTCAAAAGTTAAGGAATACATCATAAATCCTTGTTAGATCAATATACAAACTAAAGAAAAATTCAATATTCAGTGACATTTCCTTTGTATTGGATTACCTCGTTGCATTTTCAACCATATGAGCCAATTGACTTCTTATTAAAAGGTAGTAATGATACTTTCTGATTCTTCTTTCAGAAAACCCCATAAATCATCAATATCTTGAGGATTTCTGCGCTGAGCTTTCTCTCCTATGATTTTCCATATATTTTCTATATGGTTCATATCTGATCTTTGTGGTGGCAACTTTATAACAGCTATTACTTTCTCTTCAAGAAAATTTTCAGAGTTTTAGATTTGTGGCAAGTTGCGTTCTCGGTTTTGGTTTAAGTGCCTTACTAGCCTTAAATCTACGGATTACACTATAATTATTGCTTTTTGACCTTCGTACGATGTCAGCAATTTCAGAATACGATTTGCCTTCTTCATAATTTGCTAAAATGAACTTTTTTTCTTCTCGAGTTAAACAATTACATGCTTTCTCCTCCATCTTGCTTAAAATAGTTCCAACGATGTATGACAGTCGACTATAAATAAAAATTAGCAATCAAGTTGTTTAAAAATTACCTAAATTCCTATAATTCACTAGCGTTCCATAACTTTTAACAATAGCAAAATGTAGAGTTTTATTCTTTTTAGTTTTCTATTAATTTACGGTAAAAAAAGTTATAAAACTTTATATGTTATAAATGCATATATGTTCTAAGTATATTTTCAGAAATTTTCGTAAACGTACATGTAAATTTTTTCGAGTACAAATCATTTAGATATTTATTGTTGTTCCCTTCCTTAACTTAAGGCCGCTACTGTATAGATAGGGTCTTAATAGGTACTATCAGTATGATTCTGAGTGGACCTGGAAGTAATAGCAATAATTGAGTTGGTGTATATTCTCTAGAGGTCTAGAACTGGTGCCTAATAACGCACACACACACACACACACACACACACGCGCGCGCGCGCATATAAGCGCACGGGCCTCTGTGTGTGTGTGTGAAAAAGAAGTGATTAATTTTGTAAAAAGCAAATACACATTTTTTTTTGCTGGAGTTTTATTTCTCTGCAGATATCTTTTTCTAAATTCCGATATATATAACTTCAGTCATAAATAATTTCCGGTTTCTTAAATGCAAGTTGTAATTATGGATTGAAAACTTCGAATATTTTAATCGCAACCGGAAATTAGCTGATCAATGACCGATTTCATCGGCTATTTTTATTTCAGTAGAGAAGCAATGCACCTCTTAATTCTATCAAAAATCTCACACTCTTAAAATGGAAAACACCGCAAGTGCACATTTGACATGTTATGCTGTGAGAATTTAAGAATTTCGCAAACGTTACAGAAACTGCTAATTTCTAATGTTTATGGCTTAGATGCCATTACTAACTACCGAGTGTGAAGATAGTTCTTCCAAGTTTCGTTCACGCGAAATAACATTGAGAGATGAACTCCGACTCGGATGATCATCAGACCTAGATTAAGATGCTTTTAGAAAATTAGTGGAATTAATACATGGAAAAGTACTCGAGAATTAGTACTTGAAATTAACACCTCCGAATCCCAAAACGTTACTTGTTTCCTAATAAGGGAATGTATGCAACCATTAGGCAAGGGTAAGAAACCGCAATACCAAAAATCCGGCTGCGAGAATTTCCGACCATTCTCTGGTAATTGTCAAGAACAAGAATTTAAATTCGTTCTATTTTCTTCGGAAAAATTACGATGTTGAGCTGCCTTTGGTAGATCTCTCTCTGAATAGTAAATTGGAACAATATCTTTAAATTAAGTAAATCTAGTGGTTTAATATTTCTTTGTCAATACATCTCGTTAGGAAATACATTTTCTAATGGGCAGTGTGCTTCAGTTACTTTCTCATATAAAAAATAACTAAGCTTTAAAACAAGGTATGAAAAAGAGGGTAGAAAGATTATTTTTGAAAGCGATGCACTTGATTCATTGTCGGTTGATTAGAATGTGACAAATGTATTTTTTGTTAAAAAGACAGACGCCTTAATGGATAAAACTTAATGATAAAGATGACACAGGCTTGTGGAAATAGGAAATGAGTGACAAGTATACAGGTCAATTAACCAGGTAGGCGTGACACATTTAAAAGAGGAATGAGATGACCAAGATATAAGGTTGCGGAAGTGGCGTGAAGCAGAAAGTACCGGGGTCGCTAACCAGATGGAAAATACTGGTCGCCTGACTGGATGTGTGTTGTCAACCTTGAGTTGATGTGTTTATAAACGCAACCATGTTTTTATGTTAGAGTCGAATCCCGGCTAACGGTCGAAGTGAAGAGATCTCCCGTATGCACTCATAAACTCTTCGACTCTCTCTTTAGATTCCATATTCGTAGCAAGCCGAAAAAAACAACAACATTTGTTTTTACAAATGTTCGTCATTCTATTTGTTATCAAGTCCAGCTACAGTGTTTGTTTTGGTTTCTTTGTTTAATGGCATATCAACTCTTTTTAGGTTATTTAATGCCAAAGCCATTCTTCTAGAAAAACAGTAGTGGTGCTATTTAACCCATAGCTGGGAGGATAAGGGGGTTCATACCTTTCCCAAGGGTATTTTCCCAAAAGTGAACGTAATAGCGCGACTGGAGTACGAACTCGCGTACTATGATTCCGCAGTCAATCGCTTTAACCATTACACCACGAGGACACCCCCCCAGCAACAGTGTGCCGCCAGTTTGGAAGAACAGCAGAATCAGTATACCACATTATGCATATGGTAAATAAATTCATATTTGTGAAGAAAAATTTGTTTAATTCTAATTTCATAATCTTATCTTGTCTTAAATTTGTTCAATACGATTTCAATCAGGCCAGCGACCTTTGAAGATTAATAAATTTGCAGCATTTTGATTCCAGTTTTATTATTTTATCTGTTCAATAAATACATTTTATCAATAAAAAAGATAAATTTCATATGATTTAATACCTTATGAATCAAGCTTTGCTAATATTTCATTTTATTAAGAGCTTCATTATTCTATCGGTTCAATAGAATAGGAAACCATATCTTTTAGTATAATCTAATACTTTGTTTTCATAACAGCTTCGATATTTTATCAGGCCTAAATGTATTTATGGGATTGAAGACCTTACCAATAATTCTTCCTTCAAATTTTATTTTGAAAGCCTCTTCATTATTCTCTTGGGTCTTGATGTGGACCCAAAATCGGTACGCAGAAGGAAAACACGGAACACGCTTTAGAGGTAAGAAAGATATATTAACAAAAGTTACAAAGGATAGTGTTCAATATTGGTAGTCGTACTTCTGTACTACTTCTGCTACTGCTATTACTACTACCGTATGCTCCTGTATTAGGATATTACTACGCTAGCAATATAGTGCTGGAAGAGTCCATGATGCAGGTAAGTTTCGGTCTCAGAATAGGTCTAAAAAAGTATACTAAGATTGGAAACCTCATAAGCCAGTTTTCCTTAATACTTCATTTTGATAACAGCTTCAGTATTCTACTTTGTCTAAAATTATTCTATTGAATTAGAAATTTCATTTATCAATTTTCCAAATAATTTATTTTGGCAGCAGCTTTATTATTCTATCAGGTGTTGTTTTATAGAATTGGAGACCTTATCAATCATTCTTTCCTCATGCTCTATTTTGATACCATTAGAATTATTCTTTTTGGTCTAAAACCATTTGATAGGATTGAAGACCATATATATGAATCGCTCCAAGTAGTTCATTTTCATTTGATTTCATTATTCAGTTGCATCTAAAAATTTCCACCTAGGATTCCAGACCTTATCTAACAATCGACCACAATACCTTATTTTCATTCGATTTCCTTATTTAAATATATTTAAAAACATTCACATAGGATATGACACCTTATCTCACAATCGTCCACAATACTTTATTTTCATTCGATTTCCTTATTTAAATATATCTAAAAACATTCACATAGGATCTGAGACCTTATCTCACAATCGTTCACAATACTTTATTTTCATTCGATTTCCTTATTTAAATATATCTAGAAACATTCACATAGGATCTGAGACCTTATCTCACAATCGTCCACAATACTTTATTTTCATTCAATTTCCTTATTTAAATATATCTAAAAACATTCACATAGGATCTGAGACCTTATCTCACAATCGTCCACAATACTTTATTTTCATTCGATTTCCTTATTTAAATATATCTAAAAACATTCAAATAGGATCTGAGACCTTATCTCACAATCGTCCACAATATTTTATTTTCATTTGATTTCCTTATTTAAATATATCTAAAAACAGTCACATAGGATCTGAGACCTTATCTCACAATCGTCCACAATACTTTATATTCATTCGATTTCCTTATTAAAATATATCTAAAAACATTCACATAGGATCTGAGACCTTATCTCACAATCGTCCACAATACTTTATTTTCATTCGTTTTCATTATTCAAACATATCTAAAAATATCCACAAAGGATTTGCGACCTTATCTAACAATCGTTCCAGTACCTTACTGTATTTTAATTCGATTTCATTATTCAATCCTCACTTGAAACATTTACATAGTATTCGGGACTTCATATCTCAGTTTTTCTAATAATTCATATTCATACGACTTTCATTATTGTAACTGATCTAAAAAAATGTTTTATAACATTTGAGACCTTATCACTAAGTCTTGCTAAATATTTCATTTTGATATGACTTTATTTATTCTACGTGGTCAAAAACTTTTCATAGGATGGAGATCTTATTTATCAATCAACTCTTGCACAACTCAGTTTAGAAAATGAATAATTTTGATCTAGAAAGTTTTCTGATAAAAATGTGAAATTCAATTTGAAAGGACAAAAATCAATAAACCAAAATCAGTTTAACAATCAAAATCGATTGTCTCGGAATATTGTCTGCATACATTATGACTGAAAAAGCATTAAGGTCTATACTTTATATAAAACTTGTTAAATCAAACAAAAAATAACTTACTATTGTTTCTAGTAAAAATGAAATTCTATGATAGCTCAAGGCTTGCCATTTCCAAATAACTCAAAGAAAAATAAATCTTTCGAAAAGAAAAACCAATCGATGGAATATAATCAAAAAATAAAAAGACAGAAGAAAAAAAAAGACAATTTATCAATAGATTACGAACTTTTGATATTCTGAAGGCATGAATATCAGAAAATAAAAATTTATAATAATATTTAGAAAAATTGATTTTAGAAAGGAAAATAGAATAGCGAGGAGACATTTAAAGACAAAAATAAACGACGAGCAAGCGATATTTTCTTTCTAAAGGAGATTTTTTTGCTTATTATTCTGTAAACCAAATGCCAAAAGGAAAATATTTCATGACATCACACACATACACAGACACACAGAGTCGATCTCACACACACACATATACACGAGATATAATTTATATACACACACACACACACACACACACACACACATATATATATATATATATATATATATATATATATATAGTTGAAAAAACGTAATAAGAAAAGTAGGTATGTCATTCATTTATAATTACTTACTTTTTAATTATTTTCATCTAGATTCATCCTAAGGTCATTGTTAGGAGAATAGTTTTCAAAAAAGTTTTCAAAGAATTGATATAGCATGAAATAAGAAACGAAAAGGAGCTAATTATATCCATCGGTTATATGATCACACACATACATACACACACGTATACACTGATATATATATATATATATATATATATATATATATATATATATATATATATTAGTCGACCATAGTCGAGGGTGACCCGAAGGCTCCCTTTTCGATAGCTACTACACCAAGGTGTAGGGGAGGGCGCTACTCCATTCCCTGGATTGCTCCACTTTACCCTTGAACCGTACCTTATAATGCTGAGTGTTAAGCAAGGTGGTATCAAGTTCCATTTTTAAAGTCTTTGGTATGACTCGACCTGGGATTGAACCCAGGTCTCCCGGGCCATTGGCGAACACTCTAACCGCTGGGCGTGTGTGTGTGTGTGTGTGTGTGTGTGTGTGTGTGAGTTATTCAGTCCAGTTAAACCGGAGTCTGGAATAATTCCGTCAGGACAATAAAATCATTCAACTATGAACATTTAAATTTTACTGGTCAAGCGCTCAATGTAACTAACTGACATCACAGAGCAAAAATTTCTTTAAGAAAAGCAAAAACCAGTCACATCAGGATTATAAAATCATTTCCATCCTGTTATGTGTATTGATATGAATCTATAACACCAACTATAACAGGACTTCTTCAGATCTAATGGATAAAATAATTACACACAGAATAGACACAGGATGAGGTAGAAGAGGGGTGAAGGCACTCCATCGAATTGTAAATAATTTTTGCTGCACAAATTCCTCTGAAAATGTGTACGTGATATCTAGATAGATATTATTATACATATTTGTTTTATAATAACTTTTCAGCCCAAAAAAAGTTATTAACAAAAATAAATTTTCGAGGGTGGATATAAGTAGAAGACAGTTTTGAAAATTTGTATTTAACAACAAAATAGTACAAAATTCAATATTTAAATTTCTTCCCTTTCAATTGTAATACTTCAACACACCTGTTTTGCTTTGAATCAATAAGTTTTCTTAGAGTTTCAGATGCAATTTCATTCCAATACTATCTAATCTAAGATTTTAAAGTTTCTCTATCTTCAAATTTATTTTTGCATGATTTCTTGACAAATTCCCCACTAATTTTCTGTTGAACTTAAATCTGTAAACTTAGTAGGCCAGTCGAAAACTTCAATACTTTCTGTTTTAAACCAGACTTTCGTGATCTTAGAAGTAAGTATGTCTGTGTGGTTCTGATGAAAATTGGAATTATTGGTGTCTAGACAATTCATAAATGGGAAGACTTTTTTTCCAGCACAATGATATATCGAGCAAGGTTTTGTTTCCTTTCTATCACTACAAAATCAACCTTTCCATACGCAGAATAGCTCTCCAAACCATAACTGATCCTCCACCAAATAGTCTTAAAGCTTCTTCTGCTTTCTTAAATCATGCCAATAATACTGGGAGCCGATGGGCTTATACAAATTAATTTTTTTTTATCAGAAAACACCACGGTTTCCCATTTTATTAAATGTACAATTTACTTCTTTACCAAATCAACGTTCATCTTTCTGTGTTTGGTAGTAAAAGCTGGGACTGTCTTCCTGTTACGATGTACAATATTTGGCGATTCATGGAGAAGTTGACGATCATTTCTTGGAGTGATGGCTATCGATCACTCCAAGAAATGATCGTCAACTTCATACTGAATCGTCATACTGAATCGTCATACTGAATCGTCAATGATAATGATCGTCAATTTCATACTGAAATTTTTGCAGATCTTTTGACCTTGATTGTCCTTTAGAAGCTTCTTGAAAAAGCCAACTTCTAGCTGCATTTGGAATTTTAGGTGGACGACCTGGACGTTTCCTAGTGCCCTACTATTCAGGGTCTTAAAGATAATTTCTCACAACTGTTCGGGACCTCAGCAGTTCTATTACAATGAAACTAATAGCTTTACCTTCCAGTTTATCATATTTACCAACCCCTCCCCTCGGGCAGGATATGACACAAAGTCAATTTTTAAGCGGAGTTTAACAGGTTTGAATTCAGAGTTTTCCTTCTCCTAGACTAGTTGCCTTACCAAGGCTGAAGAACCTAGTCTGCCCTATTATTTACCCATAGGTGGAGGGAGAATAACTGAATTCATACCTTTCCCAAGGGTATTAGTGCTTTCTGAAATGCAATCAATCTCGTCCAGGATTTGAACTCGTGTCGCCGTGTCCATATCCTGCGACGATAACCATTACACCACGGGCCACCATTTTATAGGCAGAAATTTACCCTTTTTCATTTTCATTAAGTGGGGAGTTCCTAGGCATTCTGAACTAACTGTATTCAATCATGAAATATCTATATAGGACTCAAATGGCTTAAAATCATGATAAAAGTCTTTTTATTATTTACGCATCCTCTTATTCTTCTTTGACATTCTGAAGTAAACCAGTCTAATCGTCTAATAATTATTTCCACCCTCAAAAACGAACTTTTGTAAATAACTTTTTTTTTTTGGTGGAAAGTTGGGATAAAATCGAATATGTACACTTATAACCATTGGTTCTAGGTACCACAAAGAAACTTTCAGAGGAATTTGGGCAGTAAGAAGAAAATTATTAACAATTTCGATGAAACAACATTTTTCAAATAAGGAATTTTGTAACGTTTTTGTTTGTTTGGGTTCGGTTGGGTTTTATGACATATCAACCTTCTTAGGTTATTTAAGGCCAAATCCAATTTACACACACACACACACACACACACACACACACACACACACACACACACACACACACACACATATATATATATATATATATATATATATATATATAACACGTACAAACACACACACACACACACACACAAACACATATATATATATATGTGTGTGTGTGTGTGTTTGTGTGCGTGTTATATATATATATATATATATATATATATATATATATATATATATATATATATATATGTGTGTGTGTGTGTGTGTGTGTGTACACACACGCATACACAAACACTCATGCACACACACACACACACATATATATATATATATATATACTCACAAACACTCATAAATATAAATTTATATATGTACACAGTCATATATTTGCACACACAAACACACATACACACACACACACACACACACACATATATATATATATATATATATATATATATAAGCACATGCATACATAAGTATTTATTCAAATCCTCCGTCACAGGAAGGATACTAGAAACAATCATTTTTAAGCAAAATACCCCGTCCGATATAAATAATTACTTATAATTGAGGTGGGGCTTGAAAAGCAGATGTATTCAGGACTTTTTCAAAGCATTAGCACAACCAATGTAGTCTTTTTTTCCTTTTTCTTTTTTTTAAACTCAAATCGCCGTTTCCATTCTCACAACGATAACGTTTGTGTTAAGATAACAAAACTATAGGGGGGTGTCCTCGTGGTGTAGTAGTTAAAGCGATGGACTACCGAATCGTAGTACGCGAGTTCGAACTCCAGTCGCGTTATTACGTTCACTTTCGGGTAAATACCCTTGAGAAAGGTATGAACCCCCTTATCCTCCCATCTATGGTTTAAATAGTACCACTACTGTTATTCTAGGAGAATGGCTTTGGCATTTAATAACCAACAAAGTTTGATATGCTATTAAACAAAGAAACCAAACTATAGGCAGTTACATTGGGAGATGATTAAATAAGATGATTTGATCTAATTTTACATCTTAGAAACATCATCACTCACCCTTTTCGTTCAACAAGTTTCATCTTTTCATTTAAGCATAGAACATTACGGTTTCCGTTTGATGATACTGGACACCACTCTAAGCAAGAGAAAAGAAGATTCTTAGTTTGGTTTTTATGGCATATCAATCTTTTTAGGTTATTAAATACCAAACCCATTTTTATACAAATAAACATTGAGCGTGTCAATGACCTTCGTCACAGCCTCTTTCGTCTCATCAGTTGTCTCATAACGACATCCTCTGAGCTTAGGAAATAGACAAAAGTCACAGAGAGCAAGGTCTGCACTATAGGGAGGCTGAGGAACTGTCTTGATGCCCATTTTGGTCAAATACTCTGTGACAAGGATGGAGTTATGGACTGGAGCATTGTCCTGGTGGAAATGCCACTGACCCGATTTGAAGAGTGCTGGCCTCTTCCCAAGTAATCTCTTCCTGAACTTTCTTAAAACCTCAACATAGTAACCCTAACACTAACCCTTTGGCCAATCAACTCTGGTATATTGACTTCCTTATACCTCCCACTTCTCTCATCATCCCTCACAGACTCCCTGTCTTTCTTGAATCTCTTACGCCACTCAAAAACTGATGCTTGATTCATGCAAGATGCTCCAAAAGTGGTCTGATGCCTTCTATACGTTTTTGTGCCCTTTTTTCCAAGTTTAAAAAAGAATTTTATTGCATATCGTTCTTCCTCACGTCCCGATGGCATTTTTTGAACTTCACCAGCTGTGACAATCAGGGTGTATTCCAATTCGTCCTGTAGCTGTTTATTTGAACCTGAAATCATGAATCTCATAAGCTGTATATCAATGACAATTTTAAATTCTTGTACAAAAAAGTATGGAAACTTATTGAATACACCACGTCTATTAACTTAAATTACGCTGGTTGTACCAACTGCATAAAAATTGAACCATCCATGAAAATTTGTGTTGAGAATGACACTGAACTGCTGATGTATCGCATCAACTGGGGGGCGGTTTTCATGTAGCGAAATTGGGATGAAGGATCCTAGCGGAGCCCAATTCTCACAAATCTTCAACAAGTTTGAATTATGAGTTTTTATCTACAGTGACTTTCACACTTAGGTAAAAGAGTTCAGTTTGTCTTACAATTTACCAATAGCTGGCGACAGATCACTTGAAATCATATCTTTCACAAGGATATTAGAGCTAGGTAAAATGCAAATTTGAACTCTGGTCTCGGTGTCCATTTTATTTGACAGTAAACGTTCATTACGTCACTATCATCTCCTATGGGTTAACATGCCGTTAAAATCAATCAATCTATTAGTCGGTGAAAAATCTTAGCACTCCTTTTATTTACTTGCTTCGAAAATCTAAACATGATTTCTTTCTCTTTTTCAGAACATGCTAAAACTGTTTTAAATTTCTTGCTTTAAAAAAGGTTAAAGTTGTTTTCAGTTTATTTCTTCAGAAAATTTGAACAATTTTATGTTTCTTGTTTGAAAACATTAGCAATCTTTTCATTTTATTACTTCAAAAAATGCAAACTTTTTTTTTTATTGTATTCATTTAAATATTTTTGTCAGACAAAAGAAAAAAAAAACGACAACCATTCAAAAAGACCTCAAACTGCAATCAACTACATGAAAAATTACTTGTGTTTGATATACGTACAACAACATATTATTGAATTCCTTATGTCAATATTGATATCGTTGCATGTTACATCGACTATTTTGATAATAAAATTTTGTACATATTAGACTTTTTTTTTTCATTTGTTATCTGATAAAACACAGAAAACTTGGCCTCTCAAATTCAATAACTTTCCACCCAAACAACACGGACAATTTTCCCAATGGCCAACTTGTCTTTTTAGATGTTTTCTTCTTGTTAGAGCTGTTTTAAGTTTCTTGTTGAAATATATTTTCATTTTCTCATTTCGGAAAATTACAAAATTATTTTAAGTTCTCGTTTAAAGATACCAAAACTGTTTTCATTTTTTCCCAAAATTACTGTGACTATTTTAAGTTACTTGTTTCAAAATACCAATACAATTTTCCTTTTCGTCATGTATATAATTATTTAATTTTTTTTTTAAACGTAAACATTTCTTTTATTTCCTCAATTAGAAATAAGTCCTTGCTCCCAAATATTAACACCGTATATATTAAAATAAAATAGTTTTAAATCTATTTTCTCATTCACACTCTAAAAATTAGATTTAATAGTAAAAATGAATTCAACTACTTAACTGAAAATCAACCGTATATATATATATATATATATATATATATATATATATATGTGTGTGTGTGTGTGTGTGTGTGTATGTGTGTGTGTGTGTGTGTGTGTAGGACGGGGTCAAATACTTTTAAGCCTCAAACAGAAAGAAGACCCATAACTGAATGTTTAACTGAAATCTTTCGGTTGAGCAAGCATTTGGGTGATGGATTCTAAGAATGCCGAGGCCAGAGTATAAGCGGAAAAAGATTGATCTTTCCGGAACATTTCTAACTCTTTGATTCTTTCTGGGAGAGTTTTAATCCTATTTTTTCCTACTTTTAATTATTACTTCTTCTCTCGCTATAAAATTGTATACTTCAGTCTTCTAAAAGTCAAACTCAGGGAAATGGTTATCGTTGTAGGATATTTTATCGGTGACCCAAAGTTCAAATCCTATATCTATATAAATTATACGCTTATAATATGAGTCAATATAAAAAATATGAGTCAATATAAAAAATAAAGAAAGGATGAAAAAAGAAAGGAACGTAATGGAGAGACCGATGGAAAGAAAGGAAGAGAGAGAGAAAGAGAGAGAGAGGAGGGAACGGGACATGAATAAGTCTGATATGTACTTTCACTTTGGTGTTTCTGTAGATTCTCTACAGAAACACCAAAGTAAAAGTACGTTCACCAGATGGAGACACGGAATACTTCGACATTGTTGCAGGAGTACTACAAGGAGACACACTAGCCCCGTACCTCTTTATCATCTGTCTAGACTATGTGCTTAGGACTTCGATCGACAAAATCAGAGAAAATGGCTTTGAGCTGACTAAGAGAAGAAGCAAAAGGTACCCCGCAAAAAACAATCACGGACGCCGACTACGCTGATGACTTGGCGTTACTAGCGAATACGCCTAATCAAGCAGAGACACTACTACATAGTCTGGAACGAGCTGCAGCTGGCATTGGCCTACATGTCAATGCAAACAAAACCGAATATATGTGTTACAACCAAACAGGCAACATTGCCACACTAGACGGAGCCTCTCTGAAACTAGTCGACAAATTCACCTACCTAGGAAGCAGCGTCTCATCAACCGAGAAGGACATCGACACACGACTGACGAAGGCATGGACAGCTATCGATAGGCTCTCGATCATATGGAAGTCGGACCTAACAGATAAAATGAAACGCAGTTTCTTCCAGGCAACGGTTGTGTCGATACTGCTATAAGGATGCACCACATGGACGCTTACGAAGCGGCTGGAGAGGAGGCTGGACGGAAATTACACAAGAATGTTGAGAGCAGTATTAAACAAGTCCTGGCGATAACACCCCACGAGACTCCAACTATACGGACACTTGCCCCCCATCACAAAAACTATACAAGTTCGACGAACCAGACACGCAGGACACTGCTGGAGAAGCAAGGACGAGCTCATAAGCGATGTACTCCTGTGGACCCCCATTCATGGATGTGCAAGAGTGGGACGACCAGCACGAACTTACATACAGCAGCTATGTGAGGACACGGGTTGTAATCCTGAAGACCTGCCGGAGGCGATGAATGATAGGGAGAAATGGCGAGAGACGGTCAGTGATATCCGTGCAGGCGGCGCGACATGATGATGATGATGACTGGCATATAAATTTTCGAGGGTTATTTAATGCCAAAGCAATCCGTGTAGAACGAAAGTAAAAGTAATATTTAACCATACAGTTGTTTTTGTTCCAATTTCTGCTTTTTAGGTCAAGTTATTTTTCAATTTGCTTTTATGTTGCCAGCTTTGTTACTTGATTCTTCAATTAGTTTTTCTTTGTTTTTTTTTTAGTTTACGAGTACTCTTATCTATGCATCCACGCAGTCTCCAATGCTGGTGTGTTCTCTTCCTCCTCCTTTTTTTGAAAATATGAAATAGACACATATATATAGTGTGCCTATTTCATCTCCCGGGTGTACATCCTTGTTCATCGTCGTCAACTTCTTGTCCTGTTGTCCATTAATAGAAGTTCCTCTCCTCTTCATTTTATGAATAGCCGTAAGAATCTTACGAGGGTAATTGACCGGGTGTTTACCACTTTGACTATATTTTTACTACAGAGCTTGCTTTCCAGGAGTTTTCTCGTCTTTCTGAGGTAATCTTTTCTTTTTTTATTTTCATCTCCACTTGTTTGATTGTATCCACTTTCAATATTCATTAGAACTGGAAATTCTTTTTCTACGAGTGTTCTCTTTTGTTTGTTTTTTTTTACTGATTCGGTAGTTCTATTTCTCCCGTTATTCCTTCTTTCCTTCTTTTCCTTGCATCGTCAAATTCCTATGTGTATTTTCTTAACTCTTCATTTTCACTTCTGCGAAAGTTTTTCCTCTTTCTCTTGATTTCACTTTCTAGTTTTTCTTGGCTTCTGGGATGAATTCTATTGTTTGATGAATATCTTGGATATTTTTAGACACTCTATTATCCATGTTTGTTGGACCATCTTGTAGGACTTAGTTGTCAAGAGAGTTTTTTTCTACTTAATCTGTAAACCAAACGCTGAAAAGATAATACTTCCTACTTAGTGATATCACACACACACTCTTATACGAACAAACTCTCTCACACACACACGCACACAGACGCACACATGCAAACACACACGTGCGCACACACACACGCACACAGACACCCACATACACACACACACACACACACACACACAGAATCTATCTAACACATTTATAAGATATATTCATATATATATATATTATCATCATGTTGTCGTGCCACTAGCACGGATATCCCTGACCCTCTCTTGCCACTTTTCTCTATCGTTCATCGCCTCTGGCAAGTCTTCAGGGCTACATCCCGTATTCTCACATAGCTGTTGAATGTATGTTCGTGCTGGTCGTCCTGCTTTTGCCCGGCCATATGTGGGGGTCCATAGGAGTACATTGCTTATGAGTTCGTCCCTGCTTCTTCAGCAGTGTCCTACATGTCTGGTTCGTCTAACTAGGATAGTTTTCGTGATGGGAGGCAGGTTGCCGTATAGTTGATGTCTTGTAGGGTGTTGCCGCCAGGACTTGTTCAATATTGCTCGTAGCATTCTTGTGTAATTGCCGTCTAGCTTCTTCTCCAGCCGTTTAGTTGGCGTCTATGTAGTGCATTCATACAGCAGTATCGATACGACAGCTTCCTGGAAGAAACTTCGTTTCATTTTATCGGTCAGGTCTGATTTCCATATGATCGATAGCCTATTGATAGCTGTCCATGCCTTCGTTAACCGGGTGTCGATATCATTTTCGGTTGATGAGAGCGCTGCTTCCTAGGTAAGTGAATTTGTCTTTTAGTTTAAGAGGGGTTCCGTCTAGTGTGGAGATGTCACCTGTTTGATTATAGCACATATATTCCGTTTTGTGTGCACTGACATAGAGGCCTATGTTCCAAACTATGCAGTAGTGTTTCGGCTTGGTTTCATGCTTATTTTACCAAGCCAAAACACTACTGCACATATATATATAGTCATCCACAGACAGACTGTTTCGTTCTATCAGAACTCTTCAGTGTGGCTAGACACGTAGGACGCTTGAAGCCGGGATCGAAACCCGTCCAACTTTACGTTAGACTGTATTTCAGACCAGTCGTCCACCAAGCGGACCATGTTGGCTAAGGGAATTTAAGGTATTTTTATTTTAGAAACAGCAGCAGCAGCCTTTGATGAGAAGAAAAGTAGGCACGTCATTCATTTATTATAATTTACTTTTTGATTACTTTTATTTCCCTTCAACCGAAGGTCATTGTTGAGAGATTATTTTTTAAAAAAAGTTTTCAAAGAACTGATATAGCAATAAAAGAGGAATAAAAAATGAGCTAATTATATAGATCTGTTTTATGATCCTATAAACACACTTATATATATATATATATATATATATATATATCTGTAAATCAGACCTAACCGATAGAATGAAACGCAGTTCTTCCAGGCAGCGGTGTGTCGATACTGCTATATGGATGCACTACATCCTATTTACCCAACCCCTCCGCTCGGGCAGGATATGACACAAGGTCAATTTTTAAGCGGAGTCTCCTAGACTAGTTGCCTACCCAAGGCTGAAGAACCTAGTCTGTCCTACTATTTACCCATAGCTGGAGGGAGAATAATTGGATTCATACCTTTCCCAAGGGTATTAGTGCTATGTGAAATGCAATCAGTCAAGTCCAGGATTTGAACTCGGGTCGCCGTGTTCATTTCCTACGACGATAACAATTACACCACGGGCACCATGGATGCACTACATGGATGCTAACTTAACGGATGGAGAAGAAACTAGACGGAAATTACACAAGAATGTTGAGAGCAGTATTGAACAAGTCCTGGCGACAACAACCCACGAGACACCAACTATACAGACACTTGCCCCCCCCCCATCACGAAAACTATACAAGTTAAACGAACCAGACACGCGGGACACTGCTGGAGAAGCAAAGGCGCTTCTGGTGGTGTAATGGTTAGCAAGCTCGGCTAGCAAACCTACACGAGTGAGTTCGAGTCTCATTGGGTGCCCCTTTCATATGGCCTTGTGCCACATCTAAGCAAAAAGCTTAGTAAATTTCCACTGCTGGAGATGCAAGGACGAGCTCATAAGTGATGTACTCCTATGGACCCCCACTTATGGCCGTGCAAAAGCAGGACGACCAGCTCAAACTTACATACAGCAACTATTTGAGGACACAGGATGTAACCCTGAAGACATGCCGGAGGCGATGAATGATAGGGAGAAGTGGCGAGAGAGGGTCAGGGATATCCATGCTGGCGGCACGACATGATGATGAAGATGATGATGATGTGTATATCTATATCAATTCGATGAAACAAAATTATTTTAAATAAGCGATGAAATAGTCTTATTTTCCGCTTCGCCTAGCTCTCCTTAAATAGTTACTGATCAAAGTAAAGTAAGTCTCCAATTCCACTTCCAAGTCTCCTTCCTGTTCATCCTTCCTGTTCCTCCAGAAATATTCCGTGGCTTACTCGTCATTAATAGATCTCCACCGTAATTTGTGCGGTTACGTTTTTCCAATACATAGGTAGATACGTTATCGGTCTATTTTTTGCATAGAATCTTTTGGGGGCCTTTATGGATCCTGGTAGTTTTCCCTTTACTCATCCATTCAGGAATACTTGCGTTTTGTAGACATTTACTCAATTCAAAAAACATTCTATAATAGACGTGAATTTTTAAAACTAGAATTCATGCATGCCACTTTGTCCAAGAGTTTCCTAATTCGGTACTTTTCTGAGTATTACTCTAAGCGATTCCACGTGTATATCGACTTTAGCGGCTTAATCAAGTTCTTGCATATTTTTTCATATTATTAATACATTTAACCTTTCTCTTATGTTATTTCTGTTCCCATATTTTGTAATATATTAACGTGACCTGCAAGTATTGAACACAGCGGATGTTGTTGACAGATACATTGATAAGATCGGGGTGATTACCAGAATGTCACCAAGTCGTGCAGGTGTTGTTGTGACTGCGGATGTTGTTGACAGCTTCATCCGTCCGAAGATAAAATCAACAAAGTGATTATCAAGATATCAGCTTAACCTATGGACGTGGTTGTACTCGGCGAATGGTGACAGATACGTCTGCCCATAGAAGTAGCCAATGGGGAGCAGGCAACACATGGACGTGAAATGTAAGCAATGGAAAACAAAGAAGTGAGACGTGGGCGTAACAATGACCAATGAAAAAGAAGAATTGATGCAGGTCACGTGGGAGTTGTTGACTATTATAAGTTTTCGAAGTTTGGAGGTGCCCGTGGTGTAATGGTTTGCGTCGTAGGAATTGGACACGGCGACACGAGTTCAAATCCTGGACGAGACTGATTGCATTTCATATAGCACTAATACCCTTGGTAAAGGTATGAATCCAATTATTCTCCCTCCAGCTATGGGTAAATAGTAGGACAGACTGGGTTCTTCAGCCTTGGTGAGGCAACTAGTCTATGAGAAGGAAAACTCTTAATTCAAACCTGTAAAACCCCGCTTAAAAAAATTGACCTTGTGTCATATCCTGCCTGAGCGGAGGGGTTGGGTAAATAGGATTATAAGTTTCCGAATTTTGGCTAAAGTCAGTTGTTCATAGGCTTTTCCGACCCCTTCGTGTAATTGCTCTTCTACTCCACACGAGTATCCTGATCAAGAATAAAAATATAATTTCATATTTTTATATGTACATGTTCCTCGTCGTTTATCAAGGCACAGCTGTAATATACAACAATTTTACTCCAAAATTATTTCATTTTCTGTGCATCAGTTTTTTTTTTGTCTTCGTGCATTTTTCACCGACTTGTCGATAGAATATTTTCGTTATTTTGGAAGTTTCTGTTATTCTTGTATTCCATAATCCAGTTCCAGTATCTTTTAATTTTTCTTTCATCAATGTCTTTTCATTTATTTTTTCATATCAGACTTGTCAAATTTTTTTTTTTTTTTTTGTATTTTCCTCGCAAGAAAATCTTGTGTGTTATCATCCAGAGCATTTTCGCTCGACGACGCTGTTTCTTTGCCTGTCCTTCTAGCCTAATTCCCCACAGAGTTCTTGGATTTTTTTTTCTCTGTTTACTTCAGAAAAGACCAATTTTGTCACAGACTAGTTTTCTTCCTGCATAAATTAGCTCGTTTAATTCAGTAATGTTGCCTGTTGAGATATTTGTTAATAATCTATTTGCTTTTTCAGTTTCTTCCCCGACTATTTTCCAGTTTTGGTTCCTGAGAGATGGTAAAGTAGTCTTCTTTACAGTCTTAATTTTCTATCTTAACTCTACATTCAATTTGCCTGCTTGTGTTAAGATTTTCTTATGATCTTTGAATCCATAGTCTTTAGGTATTCAGTATTTTGCATTTTTGTCAACATATTTCTTGGAAATGAATTTTTCTTTTATATAATTCTAGTTTGGTCAGCAAGTCTCTGTTGCATTAAATCTTGCTGATTCTGCCTAAATTTTTGTTATTCTTTTTATGAAACCTTATTGTGTTGAATTGCTATTAAACTAACAGTAAATTACATTTTTAGTCTTCCCTCGTTTATTTGTTACGTTGGTGTCTCTCAGTCTAATAGTTTCTGTGGTCGTTGTTTTGCAGCAGAAAGGAGAACAGCCAACATTTGTTGGATTCCGACGGATCCCTCTGGGTTATCTAAAGGTTACCTGCAGATCATGACACCCAGACCTGCTGATCGATTCCGGGCCAAATCACGCTCAAGCTTTTTGCATTTTACATAGAGCTTATACCGTTGCAAAATATATGGATCCAGTTATTCTTCCTGCATTTACGGTAAACATTTGGAAGACTATGTTTTTAAAGAGTGGTATGGCAATTTCCCCAGGGAATAAAAAACCGTTGAATTCTGCTTCAAACATTGACCTCATATCACCTCTTCCTTGCGGAGGTGTTTGGTGAATACATATAGTTCCCGAAGGTATTGTAGATGATTAAATAGTCAGTTCAAGACCTTTGGATACCAGGAAATAATTTTCATTGAATAACTAGATCTGCATCCATGCCAGTTATTTTTGAGTCACTTCTTTTCAGACATATCATCACTTTTAAAATCTATTCTAAAGTTTTAAAAAAAAGAACAATTTTCTTCTCAAAAACCTTTCTACTGACCTTAGGTGGAATCTAGTTGAGAACGATTAAAATAACTTTAAAGAAATGTTCCTATTTACCTTATCAATTTTGAACATCTCTCATATATTTGGAAATTTTAGGAAATCACTGCTAACGGCACGACAATGATGATGTAGATATATCTGTATGCGAGTGTATGTGTGAGTGACTCTCTCTCTCTCTCTCTCTCTCTCTCTTTCTCTGTCTGTCTTTCTGTTTGTCTGTTTCTCCCTGTTTTGAATATATATATATATATATATATGTGTGTGTGTGTGTGTGTATTTAGAATATGGATATATATGTATGGGTTTTGGGAAATATATATATATATATATATATATATATATATATATTGAGAGAGGGAGAAAGATATTTAGAATATATATATATATATATATATATATATATATTTAGAATATGGATATATATGTATGGGTTTTGGGAAATATATACATATATATATATATATATTTAAAATATGGATATATATGTATGTGTTTTGGGGAACATATATATATATAGAGAGAGAGAAAGAGAGAGAGAGAGAGAGAGAGAGAATGATATTTAGAATATATATATATATATATATGTGTGTGTGTGTGCGCGTGTGTGTGTGTGCGTGTGTGTGTGTGTGTGTGTATTTAGAATATGGATATATATGTATGGGTTTTGGGAAATATATATATATATATATATATATATATATATTGAGAGAGGGAGAAAGATATTTAGAATATACATATATATATATATATATTTAGAATATACATATGTTTTGGGGAACATATATATAGAGAGAGAGAAAGAGAGAGAGAGAGAGAGAAAGATATTTAGAATATATATATATATATATATATATATATATATATATATATATATATATAGTATTCTTTGGTCCAGTTAAATCGGAGTTGGGAGTAATTCCATCAGGATAAGAAATTATTCATGCGTGAATATTTAAATTTTCCTGTTAAAGAGCTCAATGTAACAATAATACAGAGCAATAAATTCTTAAAGAAAAACAACAAAACCGGTCACATAGGATACTATGTGATCTGTTTTGTTGCTTTTCTTAAAGTATATATATATATATATATACATATATATATATATATATATATATATATATTTATATACATTATGCAAATGTCTTTTGACAATTTAAACTACCGAAAATTGTCATCAGATTAGTGAACGATTTGCACTGTGTTCGCAAGGTTTGTCTTTTTGTAGTCATTTCCTTACCTAATTATAATATTTTGATGTACGAGTCCTGAATCAAATAAAAAGATGTAAGACCATACCAAAATAACCCTGAAGAAGTTTTCAGTCTCCTCACATTAACAAATCCAGAAAAAAAGTTTTTTTTTTAACAAAAAAATGTTCAACCACTAAAATGTTAATATTTTTTCAGAAAAAAAAAACGTCGTTTTTTCATAGATATAGAGAAAATGATAACGTCTATGATTATGGTGAAAATTCCCAAAGAAATGAAGATGAAGGCAGAGAAGATTGCCAAAAACATTAGGCATCGATCAATTGCGAAGGAACTCTTAATTTTATGAAACTGCATCTCAGAAATCATATCCAACCAAGTTATAAGGCACTGGAAGTGTTTCCAATCAACTAAAATGTGACCTCCTTCGAAAGCAACAGAACAGGATTGTACGGAACCTTATTTGGACATCAAAAGCTCAACCAAAGACACTTAATACATGAGTACAACTTGACTAATGTCAGTAGATACTACAAAGTGCATCAGTGGAAACTATGCACAGATTAAACTGGGTGAAGAGATTTAAATCTGCTGGTTTGGTTTGATTTGGTTCGATATTATGGCATAAATGATAAATAGTTGGGCAGACTGGGTTCTTCAGCCTTGGTGAGGCAACTAGTTTAGGAGAAGGAAACACTGAATTCAAACCTGTTAAATTCCGCTAAAAAAATTGACCTTTTGTCACATCCTGCCCGGGCGGAGAGGTTAGAAAATATGGATATTATGGCATATCAATCATTGTACGTTATCAAATGACAAATCCAGTTTATATATATATATATATATATATATATATATATAAAATTTCTAAATATAAGTTAACAAAGTAAAATCGTTCCAAGTATTGTTATATATCACAAACAATTCAAGTAAAAATCAGTTATATGTCTACCGCAGTTCAATGATCGAAGAGTTTTATTTCAAACAATTCAATTAACATAAGAAAACAAAGTTAAATGGTTGCAAGTATTGCTATGTATCACTAAAATTTCAAACATCGATCATTTATTTACAAAGAGTTAAATGATAAAACATTTCTATTTCAAGCAATTCAGTTTTGCATGAGTCAATTCTTTGTACTAACTTTAAATGTCAAACAGTTTTATTTGACCCATAGGTAAGACTCTATCAGGTGCCACCACTTTAGCCCAGAGTGTACCCGGGAGTGATGGCAATGAAGAAGTACTTCGCTTTTTCAAAGTTCCAGCACTACTGTAGCCTCACCATCATGTTGTTTAAAGTCATCTCCAGGACATTTGTTTGTTGGGGCTACACCTCTGAAGAGATGTACTCAGTGTTTTCCACAGCCCCAGCCGACTGGTTCACAGGACACTCGTTTGGGAAGTCTTACCCCTCAGCAGAGATTCAGTCGGTGTATTGTACAGCGCCAACCGGCTGGTCTCTGTGAACTCTGAGAGACAGATGCTTGGAATAAGATCATATTTATATGAACCCAGGATAGAGCTGTTTTCTAATAAGCGAAACATATCCAGAAAGGATATGCAAACCTAACGACGTTACTCGACGAAGTCTGAAGTTTGCAGGTAAAGTCTAATGCTTTGGTGATGTATAAAAAGGTGATAAATCAAGAAAGTTGGTTAAATTAACAGTAACTTGAATCCAGTTGCTAAAGGACAACTTGATACCAGACTTGGGTGAAGGAGAGTTTTTTTTTCCTACATGACGGTATTCCATGCAACTGATCGCGTGCCACACAACGGAGTTTGGCTGATGAAGGTGTTACCGTACTGAAAGATTGGCTGGCTCAGAGCCCTGACTTAAATATCAAGCAGATGTGGACAGAACTAAAGAGAATACACGCAGAGTTGTGGGAGATCAGCCACTGAAAATGACATCTCATACCAGTTAAGATTTTGAAGGATTTGTTCGAAGCTCTTCCCAAACGAATTGAAGATATTATTCCAGTTAAGAGAACCCACACGAAATATTAACAATTTACAGTAACTTCTTGAAATACATATAATGTAATAAAAGTTACTCATAGATAGTTTCCTTTTTTAAATCCCTGTTTCTTGATTGTTTATGTGTGGTGGAACTTTAGCACGGGCATTTCTGGGGGTGGTCTCGCGTCTTCCCTCTCATTCGGGAGGTCTACAAAACACTAGGGATTAGGGATGGAAATGACTACAACACCCCAATGTTTTCTCAAAAAAAAAAAAACTTTCCGAAAATCTACTTATGAAATGGAAATTAGAAAAATTTTATCATATTTACCTAACCCCTCCGCTCGGGCAGGATATGACACAAGGCCATTTTTTAAGCGGAGTTTAACAGGTTTGAATTCAGAGTATTCCTTCTCCTAGACTAGTTGCCTCACCAAGGCGGAAGAACCTAGTCTGCCCTACTATTTACATAGCTGAAGGGAGAATTATTGGATTCATACCTTTCCCAAGGGTATTAGTGCTATGTTAAATGCAATCAGACTCGTGCAGGATTTGAACTCGTGCCGCCGTGTCCATTTCCTACGACAGTAACCATTACACAGCGGGGACCAATTAGTAAAACTTTATAATCGTTTACATAGGTCAAATAATTTCACAGGGTAGTATATATATATATAGATAGATAGATAGATATGGATATATATATATATATATATATATATATATATATATATCTGCATGTATAAATGATTACAATATATATATATATATATATATATATATATATATTGTTCAGTCCAGTTAAACCGGAGTCGGGAATAATTCCGTCAGGACTATGAAATCATTCAACTATGAACATTTAAATTTTCCTGGTAAAGAGCTCAATATACCTGACATCCAAGAGCAATATTTCCTTTAAGAAAAAGAAGGTGTCCTGTTATTTTTGGTGTTATTGATTCATATCAACACCCATAACAGGATGGAAATAAATTTATAATCCTAATATGACCGGCTTCAGTTGTTCTTAAAGATATATATATATATATATAATATCTAAATAATTGCAAACCACCTGCTTATCCCAATAATGAGCTAAGAGGAACAGCATGCTTTGAAAAGACTTTCTCCATGAAAAAAATGCTTGAACTGTTTAAATAACCAATGTTACGAATTTGACCCTGTGTTATATCCCGGCAATTTCGGGTTGGCTCGACGGTATCGATAGGTAATGGTATGGGTAGCTAATGGTCAGGGTGAAAATGTCTAATTGGCAGTGTACATATGCTTTTCGAATGTGCCCGACTTCAGTTATCAAAGAAGCCATATTATCGATATTATATGGATAAGCCATATTATCGATATTATCGATATAATATGGATAAGCTATATTATCGATATCACAGTAAAAAAACAAAAAAACATCCACCTAAAACATTGTTGAAAGGAACAAACAGCTTTGAAAAAAACTTTTTCATGACGTACAAAACGATATTAACCCAAACGTGTGTCCCTGATATGACATTAAAACATCTGATGGCGAGGCTCCAGTTATATTGCCTTGGGGAATGTGGAGTACTCCTTTATTGCCATCGCTCCCGGGTATACGCTGTCCTGGAGAGATAGAATCTAACAGGGTCCTAGCTATGAATCAAGTAGAACTTTTTGACATTTAAAGTTTATTCAAACGAATGACTCATGCTAAATTGAATTATCAAAAATAGAACTGTTTGACCATTTAACTGCGTGTAAACAAATGATTGATGAATAATTGAATATTTATGATACATAGAAATACTTGAAACCATTTAACTGTGTACAAAACAAAGATCTAAGGCACATTTTAAAAGGTTTTCTGCAAAATGTGTTTATAAGCCATGTATATTTAATATATATATATATATATATATATATATATATATATATATATATATATACAAACATGATTTGGCATTAAATACGCCATAATGGTTAATATACCATGAAATTACATTACTGAAAGATCAAATTTTTATAATCGTACACAAATAATTGCAAAGCAGCGGCTCCTCCTAAAATATATACCGTCACGCGCACACACCTACCTACAATTCCTATATATATATATATATATATATATATATATATATATTTAATTCATGGAATTTAGACTGCAACCCCTGGGTTTCATGGAGTTTTTTTTTTTTTCAAAACAACAATCATCTGGCAGTTAAGAAAATGAAATGAATCGAAAATCGAAAATCGAGAAAGTATAGTCAAAAACCGTTCGGATTTTGTGGGAATGTGTGATTGTAAGTGTGTGAGTGTTTGAGTGTGTGTGGGTGGGTGTGTATGCTTGTGTGGGTTATAGTTGCGTATTAATGTGTGTATGTATGGGTTTAAGTGAAGGTATAAACACAGCGCATTGTTTTAACCGGATATAAATTCGTAGGTGTATCTTAATTTTTCGCTACACTATTTTATTTCTGTATGTATCGAGGACTATGGCTAAGGAACAAAAGATCATCATTGCATATCGAGGGGAATGAATAAGGATTTTGTTTGTAAGTGTATTTAAATGGTTATATTTTGGTAGACCAGAATCCCAATGGGTATAAGTAGGGGTATATTGTATTGCAATATAATATTGTACAATGTTGGTATAACACTTAGGGAAGAAAATTAGGCTAAGATAGAATTAAAATTGATGAAATATTGCGTAAATATTATATATACCATAGTTTTATATATATATATATATATATATGGGGGTGATTGGGAGGAAACGTTTGTTGTGTAATAGTTACCGTTATAGGAAATGGATAAGGCAATCTGATTTCAATTCCTAGACGATACTGAAAATGATGAATCCAATTGTTCTCCTTTCAGGTATGACTAAATAGTAGTACAGGCTAGGCTTTTTACCGTTTAACCTTCTTGAGTCGTTGATATATATATATATATATATATATATATATATATATATATATATATATTTAGGCAGCATTTCTTCGTTAATGCAAATTTCATTAAACATAATAGACATTTTATGCCTACATATTCTCTTTTGGATCCGTTCGAATTCCCGTATTACTTTTATCGTATTCGGGGGGAATTGATTTAGGTATTGTCCATAGTTGTATGTATCCCTAGTACTTTCTGCCCGACTTTGGGCCATCATCAGGGGAGAATCTGTTACAAAAGTGATGTAACTTTTGTTTTAGCAAATTACTACTGTGTAAGGACGTCTTTGCTGTTGGAGATTATGGCGCTTGCTTTTAAATGTAATTCTGTAAATAGTGCCAGTAGCTAAAGACACGTTAGCACTGGTTTGAAAATTAATTCTATTAAGTGCTGGCTGCAGGTTTCTAATATACAGTGCTTCGAGAATCTGAAGTTCAGCTCAGCATTTAAAAAAACATTCATGCCCAACAACACAACTACGAAAAATTCTCACCGACAACACAACAATACTCGAACATCAAAATAATAAACAAAAACTTCAGATTCTCGAAGCACTATATATTAGAAACCTGCAACCAGCACTTAATAGAATTAATTTTCAAACCAGTGCTAACGTACTTAAATGTCTTTATTTACAGAATTACATTTAAAAGCAAGCGCCATAATCTCCAACAAAAAAGACGTCCTTACACAGTAGTAATTTGCTAAAACAAAAGTTACATCACTTTTGTAACAGATTCTCCCCTGATGATGGCCCAAAGTCGGGCAGAAAGTACTAGGGATACATACAACTATGGACAATACCTTAATCAATTCCCCCCGAATACGATAAAAGTAATACGGGAATTCGAACGGATCCAAAAGAGAATATGTAGGCATAAAATGTCTATTATGTTTAATATATATATATATATATATATATATATAATTTAAAAAAATATCCAGTCATTGTCCAAAGACAGTGAGTGTGGATTATTCTTTATATAGATTATATGAGGAAAATCATATAAATCTATGAGAGTGCTCCATGTATGGCTATTGTTACTTCCCTATTTATTCGCTGGGCTATAACAAATTCACATTCAGAGCGTATATTGTACAATTTGATGGAGACTCAAACTCGGTTAAGTTGTCATAATAAATTTATCTCGGTGGAGAATATTACTATACTCTCCGTCTCGTCAGATGACTATTTACATGCTTCTCTCTTGTCGCAGAGTAGCAAATGTGGAGTTACAGTTCGTATTCAGAAGATGAAATAAAGGAATAAAAGAAATAAAAGGGTAAAAAATAAAAATTAAAAAAAAAATGAATAAATAAAAATAAGCATAAAAATAAGAATAAAAGTGGAAATCAAATTACAAATTATTTCATTTATAGGCGTGGGTAGAGGGGGGTCAAAATATTAGGTGTTAGAATGATTAATCTACTGGTCAATCCCTTTCAATTTTCCGTTCTTGCAGTGGTTTTTTCTCCTTAGCAGGTGTAATTTTCTAAACAGACTAAGACTATCACATACATGATTTACATTTATTCCTAACATGTCAGCAAAAAAATGCTGTTATTTTCATAGTTAACAGTATTTTACGTACAGCTTACGACTTCATGTTTGACGTGATTCATATCCACATCCACACGTCTGTCAAATCTTTTTCAATACACTCTTTCAAGTTCTAATGTCCAATTAACTCCGAGATCGAGCCCTTTTCTTTTTTAGTAAAAGAAAACAACAAAATCTTATAAATCGATCGCACGCAAAAACTGTGGAAACCCCCTGCATAGTCTGGAATAGGCATCAAGATCATTCAGTTCATGTGTTTTAATCAAGATGAAGCCATCTTGATAAATTGCCATCCTCTGAAATTATTGATCAGTTCACATACACAGGTAGCAATATCTGGTCTACAGAAAGCGATGTTAACATACATATAGTTAAACCGTGGATTGGGGTTATCGCCGATATGGAAATCTGATATTTCTGCAAAAAATAAAACGGAATTATTATAAATTGTGGTTGTGTCGATACGATGGTATGTTTTCAGCACTTTAACGAAATGTCGAAAGAAAAAGTGTTTATGACAACTGCACAAGAATGCTGAGTGCTATTTTGAAAAAATCGTGGAAGCAACACGCTACCAAAGAGCAGTAAGGTGGGAAAACATGTGCACTGCAGAAATTTGGATTAACTAATAAATAACGGTTTCCTTGGGATTTTGACACGTAGGCACACCACTGTGGGCCGACCGACAAAATCTTACATTTATCAGCTCTGTAAAAATGCTGGATGCCATCGAGACGACTTGCTTAGTGTGATGGCTGAAAGATATAGATGGTAAAAGAAATCGAGATAGTGATATATATATATATATATATATATAGAGAGAGAGAGAGAGAGAGAAAGAGAGAGAGAGAGAGAGAGAGAGAGAGAGAAGAGAGAGTGTGTCAATGAAATTGTTGCTTTTGACACGCTTTGATGATGCTGATGAGGATATTAATGATGATGATGATGATGATGATATTAATGATGATGATGATGATGTATATGAAATCATCCTAAACTACGCAATATTTCAACTTTACTGAAGAGAGAGAGCAGAAGTAATTAATTTTTTTCGTAAAATAATTCAGCAAAATTATCAAGACTCATGTGGATTTTCTATCTGCCACAATAACTACCACCTCTTGTAGGGTTTTCTTTGACTTACGTTGGCATGTCACACGAATACACTACAATCATTTTCCTTATAATAATGTTCTATTTGGACTTTCGAAAAAACACCTTGTTAAAGGTTGTCTTTTAAGCAATGCTTCGCTGAAGTGTGTTTCAAGACAGTAACCGAATCTGTTTGCCTTTATTTATTCGAAAAAAAAAGATGCTTTTTTTTTAACAAATATAGTTTTATTACTTTGAAGGAAATATAAAAGACTTGATGCTACCACAGCTTCAATAATAAATCAAATTATTTCACCAGAAAACTGATGTCTACGAATTCTTAGATATGTTTTTCTTCTTCCGTTGGCGAGTATATATTCTGACTGGATCTCCTTCTGTAGGATGAGATAATGAGGCTACAGTTCCTGAGATCCTATGAGAGTAGATTAATTCGTTCATTGTCCTTACTCCCACGCCCACTTAGATACAAATTGGTAGTACCTGTTAGTATGGTTCAAATAATTTTGTTTGCAAATTATTCGTACAAGATATGGTTACGCTTATGAAGCTACACAAAAAATATCTATATGAATATACTATGTAAGCAATTCCCTAACCTCTAGTCATAAAATAATACCAGAAAGGTTAACATGCTGTTAAAATGAATCAATAGATCCATCTTTTTTTTTCAAAATGAGTCTTGGGATGATTTATTGATTTTAACGTCATGTCAACCGGTTTAGGGTTAATTCATGTCTAGAGGTTCGGGAATCTTATTCATTGTACGTTCGTATCTATTTTTATGTAGTTGCTTTTAAGAGCTTTTTCTAACTTATGTTCAAATTGGATACGATTTTTTAAGATAGTTCTATTTAACATAGATTGCGACCCAAGTAGCAGTGCCACTCGGATTCATAGTGGACCTGGTGTTACATAGCCATGATATGGCTACGGGAAACGTACATAGAATGTTCATAACAGGTATACCTAGAACATAGGAATCCCGAAACACGAAAAACACGTAACGACTTCTTAGTTCAGGTACGGAACTTTTTATTACCTTTGAGTTTAAAGGTTCCTCGACATAAGGAGAGAGATACACTTTCTTTCTATTTGCCCCCACCATCTCGTGCAGCGCCCGTAGCGCACAAATTCGTCTGGCCTCTGCGAACACCGAAAGTCGACCCTTCTCGTTCAGTGTCTAGTTCTCAACTCAACTAACTGACTTTTTCAAAATACCCCAAATCCTCCGCGTGCTTCCGGTGCGTGACGTCACCCGCACTCTCTAGCCCCGTTTCCCATCTTGGCTGTTGTGACATTTCTGAGAGACACGTCCGCTCCGCCCGTGCACGTGAACACCTGCGTTAATATTGCACCTAAGTAACCCATGCACTGAGCCGAAAGGTTCTCAGCCTAACTAAACCCACAGGCATAAAACGAAATCCCTCGGCCATTATATTACACTGGGAGTAATGGAAATAAAGGTGTTCTTCATAATCTGAAGTCTCATCAACCGATGCAGTTTAGTATCATTCTCAACACTCTATATTTTCAAAACTCTTTCTTATGTAGATATCCTCTCACGTTTTCTATTTTGTCCTTTAAAATGGCTGATAAGAGAAGTCTGAATCGAAGATAGAGAGAAAAAATAACAAAAACGAATCTATTGAATACAATAAGTAGAACGGTGAAAATGATATAGTGTGTCTTAGAGAATCACTTCCAAGAAAACAACTAGAGAATCAGGCGATTAAACTGAGACAATGCAGACGAATGTCGTTGTAAAAATGCTGAGTTTTTCTCTATAAATTATGAACAAGGCAAGCCTTACAAATCCAAATAAATATTCGTTGTTAAAGTACTTTGATACCGGACATTAATAAAAAAGCATAAACCTAAAAAAAAAAAATAAGCAAATACAAAGAAAAAAAAAGAAAGAAAGAAAGAAAGAAAGTCTATAAAAATATTCACTCATAAATCTGTATACCGATTTTTTTTTTCTTTATTTCTATTTTGTAAATGAAAAAAGAGAATACGTTTGAAATGTACGCTTGTAAATCTTGTAGCTTTACTCTTGCAGGAAATTGAATTTTACCTCAGGAGAGATAAATTTTCTTATTTATTTATTAATTTATTAAATCATTCTTTTTTCTTTATTTATCGATTTTGACATGCTTTTAAAAGACTGAAGAAATATTCTCATATCCTCTTTCCCCGAATTCTATTTGCATACAAATGCGTTTGTCCACAACGTTGCCAATTCTCTGTTTGTCCAAGAGGATGAGTTAACACCAATAAATTTCACTGGCTTCGATTTTATTTAATATGTTATTTTTTGTGTCCGTTTCTCTTCCGTCCGTTCTAGGCCCAACCATGTCCCTCTCTGACGATTCCATTATTTCCATAGATTGCAAGTTTGTTTTTTTATAGATCGGATTATATGATCGGCGTCTCGTATCAGAACGTGATTTGATATCGCGATTAATTAGAAAGCATTCACGTGGAAGTAGACGCTCTTAATTTCCATCTCTTCTGTGAATCGCTATCATAAACAATTGCTATAAAGGTATTCACAAGATGACATCTTCAAGACACCGATTATTTCTTGAATTAAACCTTATGAGGGTTACGCCAGGAGCTGTACCTGTTCAAGTAAGATAGATATACGAAGTTAGGTCAAAAGTATCCATGCGATACTATATCATAAATCTCATGTCCTTAATCTCACATGGGGGTGTCCTCGTGGCATAATGGTTAAAGCGATGGAGTGCGGAATCGTAGTAAGTGAGTTCGTATTCCAGTCGCGCTGTTACGTTTACTTTCGGGCAAATACCCTTGGGAAAGGTATGAACCCCCTTATCCTCCAAGCTATGGGTTGAATAGTACCACTACTGTTTTTCTCGGAGAATGGCTTTGGCATTAAATAACCTACAAAGGTTGATATGCCATTAAACAAAGAAACCGAAACCGAAACCTTAACCTCACATGGTTGGGTGCAGTAATGTATGAATTTGAGAAATAACTGGTTAAGTGTGCTTATCTACAGAACGAATACATGTAAATATATTTGGTTGTGTCATTAATAATTTCCGTTTCAATAAAATATAATTTATTCAAAAATAATTAAACAATGAATTAATTTCAATCAATAGCACAAGGTATCTCAATATCCGTGGGATCCATGTGACTGCTAATAATTCTACTTAAAATAATGTTATGTAATTTTTTGTTTCGGATTTGAAATTAGTATACAATAACAACTATTAAATCTGGCTTACAATACCTTGGGCAAGAGAGGAGAAAATATTTTCTGTGACGACTTATTAGGAGACAAAATAATTCAAAACTCTCTCAAGATAGATGCAACCTACTAATATGATTATGATGTATTACTGAGACAAGAACCCCACTAAAATATTGCAAGTCCAGGAAACTGATATAATAATAATAATAATAATAATAATAATAATAATAAATATTGATTTGATGTCTCTAGCTAAAAGGGTGTATTTTTTACAGGACGTGTTCCAACTGAACGCTAACTCACTTGTCTCAGCAATGAATCATTTTCATATAAATGGGTTGCATATATTTTGAGATACCCTGTGTATTCGCCATTGTTTAATCACCACTGGCCATTTATTAGGTAACTCTCGAATAAAGTCAGGTGTTTTCAAGCTGAAGAAATTTTCCACAGACGTTTTGAGCTGATATTCTTTAATGTTTTATCTTATTGAGAGAATTGTAGAGAAGATAAAAATTACCTGGGCCAAAGTCTGGTAAATATGATTGATGAGGCAGAATAGTCAAGCCTAAATCCAGAATTCTTAACCGCGTCATTCTTGTCGAATGTAGCCTTCGTTATCAAGGAGAAGCACAACGTTTCTTCTATCGACAATCCAGGGAAGATTTTCTCAGAAGATCCTTATACCCTCGACGGAGTTATATAAGTCTGTATTGAATATCTGATTGTGACTTTAAAAAAAACAATTATACCGAGGCGTTTCCAACATACACAGACCATACCCTTTCTTCTATGAAGCTTTGATATCAGCTGAGGAGATTTTTCTGTGTTAATTTACTACCTTTTGCGTTGAAAGTTGTCTGAATGACCTATTCTTCGCTACCTGTAATGATATTCTTGAGAAACTGGTGACTTTGCTTCAGTGTAAAGAGATTTCTTGCTATAGATTTACGACTTTTGTTCCTTTTCTATAAGAGAAAGAGAAACCTAGACACACAGCCTGATAATTTTTTTCTATTATTTTCAACTGGCTTCACATTGTGGATTGTGAGTTGTTGTGGTCAAGTGTTAATTTTTCATTTATTTTGACCTGGTTATATTACACCTAATCCCTAAAAGCATCTGAATTATTTCTAATGCGTGTCCTATTTGGGTTCATTTCTCAATTTGTATCCCCAGAACCAAACTCTAAAATCACGTTTCGGACTTTGCGGTCAGCAATGACATTTTGTCGAAAAAATTATCTAAATATATTTTTCTTGGATGTTTCTGTTGAGTTTTTGTTATTCTTAAACTTTCACAACATTACATGTTAAATAATAACGATAATGATTACATGTTGAATAATCCAGGGAATGGAGTAGCTCTTTTCCCTACACCTCGGTGAAGTAGCTATAGAAAAGGGAGCCTTCGGGTAACCTGCCACAAAGATCGCCAACTTTACTTACGTGTTGAATATGCACTTTCATTTTCTTCATTTCAAAGTTATGAAATCAAACATTCAATAATTTGCAATTTTTCACTGCTGAAATAAGAATAAACGATGAAGTCATGCTTCTTTCTGGTAATTCCCGGTTGTGATTTTATATATATATATATATATACATATTGTTGGGTATCACCTACCTTTTCATCATAATGAGCTAGGTCATCTACCATATATGGCAGTAGCTCTAATACCAAGACGTTCCAGTCCAGATCAGTCTGAGATCAGTCTACGAGTTAGACCAGAAGAGCTGTTCCTATTGTTGAAGTATATCCTTACTCTATCACTAATCCTATGTTCTTACTACTAACAGTCTCTCTTGTAAATACTCTTCCTGTAAATATAACAATTTCCTCATATATCGTGGTTTGTCTTATTATTACTACTACTTGTGTTCGACAACCAGAACATAACCCATAGATTGATAGATTGATAGAATAAGTAAATGTGTAATAGTTTTTTATATACACTTAATAGCATGGAAGCTTGTCAGCGACCTCAGGTTTCATGACGTCTCATAAACGACCATCATCAGGCTGAGAACGAAAGATATTGGAGAAATTGAAAAAACCAAAAACTGTAATCAAAAGAACATTAGGATTGTGTACGACTCATTATGTGTTAGTGTGTGTGTGGGTGTGTGTTTATGAAGGTTATATTTGCGTATTATTGTGTTTGTATAAGTGATATTTAATATGTTTGTCTATGAAGATATTTGCGCTGCTCGGAAAATTTGAGCTTGTCTCCTGGATATATAAGGCGCAATGTGTAGCCAAAGTTGCCACATATTGACCGATTAAAAAAATATTCGACTGTGTGCGTGTGTGTGTGTGTGTGTGTGTGTGTGTATGTGTGTGTGTGTGTGTGTGTGTGTGTGTGTGTGTTCGGTGATTATTTTTTACTAAGGAACAAAATATAATCATTATATTTTGTTCCTTAGTAAAAATAATTGCATGAAGAAAATAAAGTTATAATTTGTAAGCATAATAGAAGAAGGAGTATGGTGGGCCTGATATCCTAAATATCGAGGTGTTGAGACATGTTATATTGTAATATACTATGGAATATTAGTATTTTATGCTGGAATATGATTTGTGTTAGATTGCAATAATATTTTGTATTAGTTATTATGATATATTGTGTATGCATCATTGTAATCCGTGATTGTAGGTAAGTTAGGACTGTATTAAATATATTGTGTTCAGACATTTGTAGCAAATTTACATATTGAAAAACCCTCATATATATATATATATATATATATATATATATATATATGTTTGTGTGTGTGAGTGTGCGCGCGCGCGCATATATGTCATCATCATCATATCGTGCTGGCAGCACGGATATCCCTGACCCTCTCTCGCCACTCCTCCCTATCGTTCATCGCCCTAGGCAGGTCTTCAGGACAACAACCTGTATCCTCACATAGGAGGTGCCTGTGGTGTAGTCGTTATCGCCGTGGAAAATGAACACGGTGATACGAGTTCAAATCCTGGACGAGACTGATTGCATTTCACATTGCACAAATACCCTTGGGAAAGGTATGAATCCAATTATTCTCCCTCCAGCTATGGGTAAATAGTAGGACAGACTAGGTTCTTCAGCCTTGGTTAGGCAACTAGTCTAGGAGAAGGAAAACTCTGAATTCAAACCTGTTAAACTCCGCTTAAAAATTGACCTTGTGTCATATCCTGCCCGAGCGGAGGGGTTGGGTAAATATTACCTGTATCCTCACATAGCTGCTGAATGTACGTTCGTGCTGGTCGTCCTGCTTTTGCGCGGCCGTGTGTGGGGATCCATAAGAGTACATCTCTTATGAGTTCATCTCTGCTTCTCCAGCAATGTCCTGCATGTCTGGTTCGCCTAACTTGAATAGTTTTCGTGATAGGGGGCAGGTGGCCGTACAGTTGTTGTCTTGTGGGGTGTTGCCGCCAGGACTTGTTGAGGATTGCACGCAGCATTCTTGTGTAATTGCCATCTAGTTTCTTCTCCAGCCGTTTTGTTAGCGTCCATGTAGTGCATCCATATAGCAGTATCGATGTGACCGCTGCCTGGAAGAAACTGCGTTTCATTTTATCGGTTAGGTCTGATTTCCAAAATATAGTCAAAAGAACGTTGGAAATTTGCACAACTCTTGTGTGTAGGTGGTTTATATTTGCGTATTATTTAGTGTCGACTTAAAAGTGATATTTAGTATATAAAATTTACCCAACCCCTCCTTTCGGGCTGGATATGACACAAGGTGAATTTTTTAAGCGGACTTTAACAGGTTTGAATACAGAGCTTTCCTTCTACTAGACTAGTTACCCCACTATGGCTGAAGAACCTCGTCTGCCCTACTATTTACCCATAGATGGAGGAGAATAATTGGATTCATATCCTTTCCCAAGGGTATTAGTGCAATGTCAAATGATGTCAGTGTCATCCAGGATTTGAACTCATGTTGCCGTGTCCATTTCCTGCGACGATAACCATTACACCACGGACACCTCCATAAGGATATTTAGTATATGTGTCTGTATCAAGATATATGCGTTGCGCGGCTAATTTGAGGTTGTCTTCTCCATGTATAAAGCCCGATGTGGAGCCAAAGTTGTGACAAATTGATGGAGTAAAAAAAAACAATGTTGTTTGTTTTTTTTTAATTCGTATGTGTGGCGGTGTATGTGTGTGTGTGTGTGTGTGTGTGGTGATGATTTTAACTGTGGAGCCAAATATCATCATCATGGCATTAGTAAGAAAATAAAGTTTTGATTTGTAAGAATAATAGGAGTATGGTGAATCGCAATGAATAAATAAACTTATATATATATATATATAGAGAGAGAGAGAGGAGGGAAATAGAGAGAGAGAGAGAGAAAGAAAGAAAGAAAGAAAGAAAGAAAGAAAGAAAGAAAGAGGATGTTGGCGCGAAAACATATATACATATATATATATATATTTCTTGAAGAAAAACAAAAATCGGTCACATTAGGATTATACATTTATTTCCATCCTGTTATGGGTATTGATAAATATCAATTACACAAAAAAAACAAGCTTCCTCAGATGCAATGGATAAGTTAAATGACATACAGAATAGACAAAGGAGGGAGGATGAGAGGTGGTAGAAGAGTTACCTCCCCGTTTACCCACCGCCGGTTTTAATTTTTTTTTTAAATTTCTTTGCTACCGGTTGGAATCACAGTAAATTAAGTTTATTTTTCTATTCTAATTAATTTCAACGTAAAATTACAGTTTACCAGGAAAATTTTAAATGTTCATAGTGGAATAAATTTGTCTTGACAGAATTATTCCCGACTCCAGTTTATCTGGACTGAATAATATATATATATATATATATATATATATATATATATATTGCACACAGTTGAATAGTCAAAAAGATTTATTCGACCCATAGATGGGAGCCTATCATGTACAACCACTCCTAGTCAGAGTGGACCTTGGAGTAATAGCAATGAAGGATTTTTCCACATTCCCCAAAGCTCCAGGACTGAAGCCTCACATTCAGATGGTTGAGAATCATATCCAGGATATTTGTTCGGATGAGGGAGCATTTTATTCCACTGCAGTGATGCAGTCAGTGTATTCTACAAACTCAGCTGATTTATTTTTTATTTTGTTTATTGCAGAAACGACTCTGTAAATAACACAAAAATTGATTTTAAAAACACAACTAACTCTGAAAGTAATAAAAAGCCCATTAAAAATGATTTTAAAAAACACTGAGGGTGATGTCTTCAATTATATTAATAACTCTACTTGTAGTAAGAAATGTTTTAACATTCCTGCTGGACATAAGTCCCTGAAATGTAGGTCTTATTTAACATCTTGCAGTTCAACACGCACAATTTCTCAAGTTTCTTTAAACTATTTCTTGCTAAAAAAAAAAAATCATTAAGTTCTTGGTGTAATGGACACCATCGTAGGAAAAGGGACACAGTGACCTTGGTTCAAAGCTTGGACGATACTGTTTCCATTTACCATCGCAAGAACAATTTTTGTTAAAAGAATGAATACAACTTTTATACTTCCAGTTAAAAGTAAATAGTAGAATAGACTAATCATTTTTAACCCTTGTATATCGATCGGTCTAGAAAGAGGAAAACTCTAAATTCAAACCAGTTAAATTCCGCTTAAAATTTATTATGTTGCATACGTAAAGTGCAGAGTGGTACGTATTGGCCTTGAGGGTCCGGAAGACAGGGGTTCAATCCCAGGTCGAGTCATACCAAAAACTTTTAAAAAATGGTACTTGTTACCTCCTTGCTAAACACAGCATTATAAGGCACGTACAAAGTGAAGTAATTAAGGAAAGGAGTAGAACCCTCCCCTATACCTTAGTGTAGTAGCTATTCATAAGAGAGCTTTCGGGTCGCCCTCGACTACAGTCACCAAGTATATATATATATATAAAGACACCAACTATACGGCCACCTGCCTCCCATCATGAAAACTAGACAAGTTAGACGAACCAGACACGCAGGACACTGCTGGAGAAGCAGGGACGAACTCATCAGTGATGTACTCCTATGGACCCCCGCATATGGCCAAGCAAAAGCAGGACGACCAGCTCGAACATACATACAGCAGCTATGTGAGGATACGGGATGTAGCCCTGAAGACCTGCCAAAAGCGACGAATGATAGAGAGAAGTGGCGAGAGAGAGTCAGGGATATCCGTGCTAGCGGCACGACATGATATATATATATATATATATATATATGTGTGTGTGTGTGTGTGTGTGTGTGTGTTTCTAGCTTGATGCTTTCGTCAGAGAACATGTTAATGGGGTATTCAAGAGGCCTTGTTAATGGGGTATTCAAGAAATCTTGAACTCACTCGTGTTTGTAGTTTGAATTCTTTTCAGCTGGTTGTAGGTCATTTTCATGAATGTTGGTCCGTTTTTGCTTTTTTTAGTGTGTTTCTCTCAGCCAACTTTAACCCACACAGTTCTGGCTGGGTTTATCCGCCACTGATCTAAACAACTTCAATTACTCAGAAACGCTTGTTAACAGGTGTAAACAAAATAAAACCTTAATTTATAATACAATGATTAAAATCATGTATACATTGAAAGGTTTTATATTTCAAGGGTAGAATTTCTCAAACAGGGAAAGTAGCATGTTATCTAGTGGAATACATTCCAAGACAGTCATCCAACCTGGAGAGAGGAAGACACGGAGAAAGATTTACTGTTATACATGGAAAAATTAAGGGTCTCGTATGTGCAAGACGATAAACAAAGTCAGGTGACCGACGAAAGAGACACACCTTCCTTTGTTGTTGCCCCAACAGGCTCTAAACCGACTTACTTAAACTATCCGCTGCGAATGTCTGAATTCAAAATTACTTATATCATCTATTTATACCAAATAAAGTAACTAATATTAACACCCTAATAATCTTAGTGATGTTTTAGTGATTTTTTTGCTAATCTTTCTTAAATTGAACGTCGTTCTCTCGTTAAGGCTAACAGTAAACCCTACAGAAAGTAATACTTTCCCTGTGACTGTTTGGTTTGGTTTCTTCGTTTAATGGTATATAAACCGTTGTAGGTTATTTAATGCCAAATCCATTCTCATAGAAGAACAGTAGTGGTATTATTTAACCCATAGCTGGGAAGATAAGGGGGTTCATACCTTTCCCAAGGGTATTTGGCCGAAAATGAACGTAATAGCGCGACTGGAGTAAGAACTCGCTTACTACGATTCAGCAGTCCATCGCTTCAACCATTACACCCCGATGTGGATCGTGATGAGTGTATCAGCCGTCTACAAACTGTAAGTAAATTTACATTAGAAGCAATATTCTTATCTCTATTCATAAAATAAAATCAAGGTGGTTTAAAATCAATCTATCAATCAATTACATCGAAGATTTTCGATTTTGTGTTATTGTAAAGTATATTTGATATTATTGCTCTATATATCATCCTCTCTCTCTCTACTCTCTCTCTCTCTCTCTCTCATACACACACACGCACACACATACACATACACAAACATATATATATATATATATATATATATATATATATATTTGGAAGTGCTCGTGGTGTAATGGTTATCGTCGTAGGAAATGGACACGGCGACGAGAGTTCAAAACCTGGACGAGAGTGATTGCATTTCTCATTGCACTAATACCCTTGGAAAAGGTATGAATCCAATTATTCTCCCTCCAGCTACGGGTAAATAGTAGGGTAGACTAGGTTCTACAGCCTTGATGAGGCAACTAGTCTAGGAGAAGGAAAACTCTGAATTCAAACCTGTTAAGCTCCGCTTAAAAAAATTACCTTGTGTCATATATATAGTAGTTGGTAAAGTAATTTAATTCAATATAAGTATTACTGTATCCTTACGTAAGGTTATTAAGGGAAGTTGTACTTCCCTAAATTAGTATTAAATCAGGAGTTTTAAGTTGAAATGAACTAATATTTAAAAAATTTAAAAAAATTGATTTACTATAATTCCAAATGATAGTAAAAACAAAAAACCGGCAGTGGGCTAAATGAGGAGAAAACTCTTCTCCCCTATTCTACCCCCTCCCACCCTTCTTTCCAATGTCTATTCTGAATTATCTTATCCATACGATCGGAAGAAGTCGTGTTAGTTTTTGTTTTTTTGTCGTTTTTGATTTATATCAAAACCATTAGCAGGATGGATATAAATTTATAATCCTAATATGACCGGTTTTTGTTTTTTCTTATATATAGACGAAAGAAATATAAAGTGAGAAAAGTTTTACCAGGTTGTCAACAGACCTAGCAAGGGACTAATATATACCCCATATTTTGTACAAGATTACACACTGACGGTTTTTCAACATTCGTAATTAATTTCTTCATTTCAGTTGACCTCAAGTTAGAGATTTTGTGAAAAAGAGATATCTTAACTGTTCACAAACTCAGTTCAAATCCTTTTCCTTGAAAAATCAAGAAAACTTTTTTTTCTCAAAATCTATAAAGTTGATCATATTTCAGAAATTCATATATTCATTCTAACGGGCACTTTTTCTTCTTTCGTTCTTTGGAATGTTAAAGAACATTTTATGCAAAACTAATCAACAATATTTCCAATCTTTTCTAAGGAACAGATACACGAAATCTAAAGCCTATTGGCTCTTGCAAGAATATGCCCTTGTTGGGCACAGATGTAATCATTATTCATAAAATTCCATCAGTTGAAAAAAAAATGTTTAGGTGGAAGGTTTTCTGCTGGTTATAAGAATTGCACATTTCTTGTGCTTTTTCCGCTTCGTCTGATCAAGACGTGGAAAGCAAGACTCAGGGGAAATAATGCTCCATCTCTGGCTTCACTTTATGATTTATTAATACAGGACTGTGACGTGGTACGATAGAAAACGATTTTGAAAATGACCATATATATCTTCCACTCTTCCTCACTCCCTCCCACTTTCTATATACATATGTTACTATCTCTCTCACTTTCTCTTAAACTCTCTCCCTACCCCTCTCTCTCTATATATATAACTCTCTCCACCGCTCTTTATCCATCTCTTTCTCTCTCTCTCTATATATATATATATATATGTTTGTGTGTGTGTGAAAGTGAAGCAACAGGAAATGGCGGTATCGTAAAATAATGATGTGGCTCACTGGGTTAGTGGCTTTGACTCGGAAACCCAAAATTCGTCATCTAATTATGGTTGGTTGGTTGGTTTTATGTGGTTGGTTGGTTGAGTTTCATAGCATATCAACCATTGTAAGTTATTCCATGCCAAATCCAGTTTTATACATATAAATAGTTCTATTTCAAACTATTCATTTTCCATAAATACAAATTTTGAATGTCAAAAACATTTCTAGTTCAAGCTATTCAATTTGGTCAAACAATTCAGTTCTGCATAAGTATGCCGTTAGTTCTATTTAACCTATAGATAGTGCCCAATCAGGTGCTACTATGTTGGGCTAGAGTGGACCTGGGAATGATGGCAATGAAGTGGCATTTTAAGGCAAAATATACCCACAAAAAACACAAAAGGAAAAAGAAGTAAAGAAAAAAAGAATAAAGAGAAAAAGAGAAGCAACACCTGCCGAAAATCGATCACAGAAACTGGCATTTGGTTAGACGCCACTATATAAACTAAAAGCCAGCCAAAATAATCAAACCTTCTCGGAAGATACCAAGGAAGAAACGCGTATAAGAAAGGAAAAATATAATTATATTATATTTATATATATATATAGATAAAGAAAATATAATTCTCTTTGTGAACCAATCCATTTTGATTAGGCATTTACATAGATTTTAATTTAAAAAGGAAAACGTACGTTCACACACACACACACACACACACACACATATATATATACACACATATACATATAAATATATATATTAGATTGCATTTTTTAAAAGAAAATAGCAATTGGATTTCGTGGACTCTTGAGAGTTGTCGTAGCATCCACATGAAGTCTCTTTGTAATTTTACTTCACCCTGCCGAGCACAGATGTTAGACAGTGTAATATATATCAAGTCAAAAGCATAGGGGCAAGTTTCTGCCCGTGGGTAGAATGTTGGTGTCAGTTTTAACGATTGAACGAAACGACCTTGAATGCATGAGTCTGCCCGCGGGGAAAAGGAACAAAGAAAGAGGAAATGACTATGCACTTCCTGTTTCTCGAATACTGTGGAATTGTCTTGAAGATTCTAAAGAATTCTATTACCCCGGAGTTACTGTCCCAAAACGAGAGATAGTAGGTTCCGGCTCGGAGTTGGATCTTAACCCGCTAAATTCGAAAAAGTGACGAAAGATAGCGACGAAGAAAACCATTGATATCTCCTCGGCACCGTAGGTTTTCCAGCACCATCTTTAAGAGCAGTAACGTCACAATATAACAACACCCATTTCTCCCGGGAAAAACAATTGCTTCATTTTTCAATGCAATCTCCACTCTTTAAAATTACTTTTTTTTCCATCAAAACAAGCTTTTGTATTCTTACAGCATTCTAGATTTCTTTGGACTGGATTTTAATCAATTTTCTCACGCTGGTATTAAATTTATTATCGCTTAAAACCATTGTTCCACGCAGGAATTCGTTGAAAGAGTCAAACGAGTGAAAATGAGAGGTCCATATCTGGACTGTGAGGAAGATGTAGCTGCTTCTCCCTAACAAACTGAATCATGGTTTTCAGTTCTCGTGTTCCATTGTCTCGGTGGAAACCAATAATAACTGATTTTTGAGAAAAAAAAGTTCATTATGTACAATTTTTTGGGTTCTATTAACAATAATTCCCAATTGTTCAGAAATATCCTTTATTGTAACATTTCTCTAAGCCAAAATATGCGCATTAACAAAATCCACGATTTCAAATGTGATTGTCATTGACGGCCTGACTGGCCTATTTTTATTTTGAATATTATTTCAACCTTGCATTTAGTCAATTCATTAAAATTTTTTTTTCTCGGAGGTTTAGTGTGTTTCTACTCCATAGACTATTTTTTTCTCGATTTAAACTAGCAGTGGCAATCTCTTTGTTATCTAACTTGCAGATATTTTTACGAAAACACACTTCATCATGCATGTTATATATGCTTCTAAAATTTTTACATAATTTGCACTTGTCTCCCACAAAAAAATTAATTACAAAATCTGTTCAAGTCTAAAACAGTATATTTGATTTACTGGCATTTTTAAGAGTCACAAAACAAATATTTGGCCGAAATTAGAATAAAGTTTGCTATAAACCACTTACAAACAATTTCCAAGCAATGAACACTTTATATTTATAGAAAAGACTGTGAAAAACGTTTGTTATCTCAGAAATTCACGATATCTATTGAATAACCAACATTTATATATATATATGCATACACACACGTTTATATATATATATATATATATCATCAAGAAAAAACAACAAACCAGTCACATTAGGATTATAAATTTATTTCCATCCTGTTAAATAGTTTTCTTGTCCTGATGGAATTATATAGTTTCCTTGTCCTGATGGAATTACTTCCAACTCCGCTTTCACTGGACCAAATAATACATATATATATATATATATATATATATATATAAGAGTTATTCAATATGTCAATTTGCTCCTTAGTTATATCATCACCATATACACTCACACACATTGAAAAAAAATCAAATGACATCGCTAATACAAACAATTATTGCAACATCTTAACAAAATATATTCACTAAATTCCTTACGTACATACAATCACGGATTACAATGATGTATACGCAATATATCCTTAACCCATTATAACTAATACAAAGTATTATTGCAATCTTACACAAATCATATTCCAGCATAAAATACTAATATTGCAAAATACTCCATAGTATATTACAATATTACATGTCTCATCACCTCGATATTTATTGCGTTCTGAACCACTATACTCCTTCGTCTATTATGCTTACAAATCAAAACTCTAATCAACAAAATAATCACCACACACACACACACACACACACACACACACACACACACACACACACACACACACACACACACAGAGTCAAATATTTCTTACTTGCACAGTATGTCGCGACTTTGCGTCTTATATATCCAGGAGACAACCTCAAATTTGGAGCCCGGCGCCTGTATCTTCATACACACACAAAATAAATATCACTTATATGATCACACACAATAATACGCAAATATAACCTACACGCACACACACACACACACAAACAGAAATACACACGCACACACACACACACACATACACTCAAAAAGAGTTGTTCACAATGCTAACATTCTTTAGACTGTATTTTTCGATTATTTCGATTTCTCCAATATTTTTCTTTTTCGACCTGATGATTGTCGTTTATAAGACGGCATGAAACCTGAGGTTGCAGATAAGGTTCCATGCAACTAAATATATGTAAAAACTAATATATTTCTTCTTCTTCTTCTTCTTCTTCTTCTTCTTCTTCTTCTTCTTCTTCTTCTTCTTCTTCTTCTTCTTTCTATATATATATATATATTTATCAACAGAAGTGCACGCCTATCTATCTATCTATCTATCTATCTATTTAAAGAAAAAAAAACAACAAACGGCCACATTAAGACAATAATTTTTTTTCCATTCTATTAAAAAGCAATGCTCTAAAAAATTAAGAGGACTTCTTCAGATAAAACAAGAAAATGCATGAAAATAACTCTTTCACATTCAAAAACAGACTTGGAAAAAACTTATTTCGTCTACAGAAACGTAATCCTTCCAAATCAAGTTGGAATAAGTATAAACTTATTATGGCAGGAATAGAACAACCGGTTACATCGTACTTCAAATTTAACAGAGGAAAACTTTACAGATACAAAAATCATGTTTAACTATCCAAAGTATTATATAAAAAAATTATTATTCAGACATATCGTATTTTAGTACATAAAATTTTAATCATTAAAATGAAATAATTCTATGTAAAATAAATGTCATTCATAGTAAAATCCTACCGATAAAATTACATTACTGTAACAGAGCAAACTTTTATTCATTTTAATTCAAATTTTAATTCATTTATCAATTTAATAAGTCATAAAATTTTATTTAAAATTTATTTATTCCATTAAATAATTTGCTCTGTGGATTTTATTTGTATTGAGCTCATGGCCAGGATTATTTTGATTTAATAATCTATATTCGAATATTTGAATTGTCCTCCTTGGAATTGTTATCAACTCCGGAGTTACTGGATTAAATAATTTCTTTCTTTATATTTTTATATTCATTGATATATTCAGTGGTCTGAAACACAGTCTAACGTAAAGTTGGACGGGTTTCGATCCCGGCTTCGAGCGTTCTGCGTGTCTAGCCACACTGAAGAGTTCTGATAGAACGAAACAGTGTCTGTGGATGACTATATATATATATATATATATATATATATATATATATATATATATATATATATATATATATATTTCATTGATATATATATATATTTCATTAAGAAAAATTGAAATATATATATATATATATATATATATATATATATATATATATATATATATGTGTTTCATTAAGATAAAACACAAACCGGTCACATTAGGATTATAAATTTATTTCAAACCTGTTATATAAAATTAACATAAATAATATTTTTCAAAAAAAACATATGATTAAATTGAGTATTAATGTAAATGAATAAAATAAAATGTTAGATAGAAAATGTGAAAAAACATATATATACGTACTAATCATTAAAAGTGTAACTGATTAATAGGCTCTAAATAAATTTGATTTAAGAAAAAAGTTAAATTTAATTAAATTTTCAAATTAATTTAATTTAATTATGTCTGTATCATTACGTAAAGTTACCGAATAAAGTTTTTTTTTCTAATTTAGTATTAAATCTGTAATTTTAAGTTGAAAAATAATTAGAAATTTTAAAAATAAATTAAAAAAAAAAATTAATTTACTATAATTCTAACCGACAATAAAATAAAAAAAACCGGAAGTGGGCTAAATGAGGTGATAACTCTGCACCCCTCTTCTATCCCCTCCCACCCTTCTTTTCCTGTGTCTATTCTGATTTATTTTATCCATAAAATCTCAAGAAGTCCTGTTAATTTTTTTCGTATTTTTTGATTTTTCAAAAACACATAACAGGATGGAAATAAATTTATAATCCTATTGTGACCGGTTTGTATTTTTTCTTAATGAAATTATTGCTCTGTAATGTCTGTTACATTGAGCTCTTTACCAGGAAAATTTTAATGTTCACTTTTGAATAGTTTTCTTGTCCTGATGGAATTACTCCCGCCTCCGGTTTAACTGGACTAAATCATATATATATATATATATATATACTCCCCAACCCTAGTAGGGTTGAGTTCTCTGGCGAAGAAGTAATCGTGTTGCCATTAGCGTTCATTGCAAGCCTCTACGTATATGAATTGAGGTCTCGGCAGCCGTTGAACGGATGTATGTAAACAATAGTAATTGTGATTCACAACCGTTTAAAACTTACTTCGCAGCTAATATCTCCTCGTGGCTAAATGGTTAGAAGCTTTGGCTGGGCGTTTGAGTCAACCAGGGTTTCGATCCCAACTACGGGAAGCTACTGTCTAGCCACACTGATGAGTTCTGATAGAATGAAACAGATCTGTCTGTGGATGACTATATATATATATATATATATATATATGAGTCGCCCAGAAACTACTGCAAAACATTAGGATACAAAAATGGAAGCAATATACCTTGAACATTGGAATAAAGATAATGCATAAAAAGCAAATAGGTCAAAGTAGGAGTCAATATTTGTAAAAGAAATGCAAGAATTCCTCTGAAAGAAAATGGAATTTAGAGAAAGAAAACCAAAACAAAATCAGTAGAAAACGAAGTTAAACTAAACCAAAAACAATCATAGCGTGAGTATAATTAAATGTAAATGATATTCAATGTCTAATCAAGAATCTTCATGGACTAAGACGATCAATATTAAACCTTTGTCTTATTGGCGTTCAAAGGAAAATTAAAGACGACATCCTGAAGAAATTGCCCTGTCGACTAGGGCTGTAGAATACACCGACTGCTTCTCTGCAGAGGGATAAGATCCCCACCCCGCAAACGAATGTCCTAGATATGACACTAAACAATATGATGATAACCTTCCAGTCATGTTGGAGCTTTGGAGAATGAAGAATATCCCTTCATTGTTATTGCTCCCAGATCCACTCTGGCTCGAAGTGGTAGCACCTGACAGGGTCCTAGCTTTAGGTCAAATAGAACTAAAATAGGTATTTATGCTAAACTGAATTACTTGAAATAGGACTGTTTTGATATTTAAAGTGCATACTTATTCTAAACTGAACTGCTTGAAAAAGAAATATTTTGACATTTAAACTGCGTACTTATGTCAAACTGCGTACTTATACTAAAAGTTTGAAATAGAACTGTTTTTTATGCTAAACTGATTCGTTTGAAACAGAACTGTTTTTGGCATTGAAACTGTACTCACTCTAAAATGAATTATTAGAAATAGAATTGTTTTGATATTTAAACTGAGTACTTTTTCTAAGCTGAACTGCTTGAAAAAGAAATGTTTTGACATTTAAATTGCGTAATTATGCTAAACTGAATTGTTTGAAATAGAACTGTTTTGCATGTTTAACTGATTGGTTTGAAACGGAACTGTTTTTGGCATTGAAACTGTACTCACTCTAAACTGAATAGTTTGAATTAGAACTGTTTTGACATTTAACTCATTGTAAACAAAAATATACTTTATCTAAACTGAATTGTCAAAAAAATTAATCCAGCGTTAAATGACATGGAAAGGGTTGATAAGCCATAAAACAAAACAACCAATAAATAAACCTGAAGAAAAGAATACATTCCCAAGTCATTCATAACACGAAGTTTCCTATGGTATAAACAGCATTTGAAGGTTACATTCATTATCTTAGCAGTCAATGTATTCATTGAAATTCAAGATATTTTTTTCATCAATTTGGTTTGTTGATGAAAACATCATTTTAGTAAGAAACCTGAACATCTTTTTATATATGTTAATTTCATAATTTTTCTTTGATCCAAACTTGTGTAGATATTGTGTAAATCTTTTAGTCCTAGTGCTTCTAACCAATATGCTTCAAGTTGAGAATTGCAGGCTATGCCTACATATTATTATAATCAATTTAGCATGTTGGTTCCATAATTTTGATTGCGAAAATCTTCTAGAATATATTTCGTTTTCTATTATTTATCATATTTACCCAACCCCTCCACTCGGGCAGGATATGACACAAGGTCAGTTTTTTAAACGAAGTTCAAACAGGTTTGAGTTCAGAGTTTTCCTTCTCCTAGACTAGTTGCCTCACCAAGGCTGAAGAACCAAGTCTGCCCTACTATTTACCCATAGCTGGAGGGAGAATAATTGGATTCATACCTTTCCCAAGGGTATTAGTGCTATGTAAAATACAATAAGTCTCGTCCAGGATTTGAATTCGCATCACCGTGTGCATTTCCTGCGACGATAACCATTACACCACATGCACCTCTTCTATTACTTATAGGCAGAAAATATTTGTCAGAATTGGATAATTGGCCAATTTTTTCCTGACTCCTTAAAATCAGGGTTTTATTTTTTGATCAAAACAAGTACAATAATATTACTATTAATTATGAGCTAGGATTTTCTATGGAAAATAAAAACTCGAGGAAAGATTCACAATTTTTACAGGAAGACAGATTGAAAAAAATGCTGATATAAAATTATTTGCGTTCATTCGTAAAAATCAAATATTCTTTCATGAAAAAACGATTGGGTAAAGAGTTGTTATTGAAAAAAGGAAGGAATAAAAAATGAAATAATTTCCATTGAAGGTTTTCGAGACAAAAAAAGACACTGACTTTAAAAAAATCTATCAAAAATAGATGCTATTATTTGATTTGATAAAGTTCACTTATTTAATAAATGGCAAAGTTTTCTTTTAAAAAGTTTAGAGTCAAAATTTCGTCGACAACATTTGGCACGCGCGCGTGTGTGCGTGTCCCATCACCATAATTAATTTGATCATTTTGGTTTATCTAGACTAAGTGCAAAACATTGATTTATATATATTTAAAAGGTAATTTGCTGGAGAAAAAATTTACTTGGGAAATAAAAAAAAAAGAAAAAGAAAAAGAAAAGAAAAATGTTGAGCCTCTTAGTGTTTTCTTCATTACTGTATTATGTTTTAAGTTCCATGGTCTATCAAAAGAGAGAAAATATCTAAGTTACATTATATATATATATATATATATGTGTGTGTGTGTGTGTGTGTGTGTGTGTGTTTGTGTGTATTTGAAATTGAAAATTTTTCACTCAATCCTTTCATTTGTAACAAAAATGTATTTCTTATAAAAAATGCACCTATGCAGAAAAATATGTATTACGATTACACTCATTCTTAGGAGTGAGCAAAGATGCAACATTCTCATCACAAATTTACCCTATTTACCAACCCCTCCGCTCGGGCAGGATATGACGCAAGGTCAATTTTTAAGCGGAGTTTAACAGGTTTGAATTCAGGGTTTTCCTTCTCCTAGACTAGTTGCCTAACCAAGGCTGAAGAACCAAGTCTGCCCTACTATTTACCCATAGCTGAAGGGAGAATAATTGGATTCATATCTTTCCCAAGGGTATTAGTGCTATGTTAAATACAATCAGTCTCGTCCAGGATTTTGAACTCGTATCGCCGTCTGCCCAATCGGCTGGGGCTGTAGAATACGCCGACTGTACCTCTGCAGAGGGGTAAGACCAGGATTTGACCTCGTGTCGCCGTGTCCTTTTCCTACAACGATAACCATTACACCACGAGTACCTCTAAATTTACTGGGGTGAAAAACATGGATCTGATAATTTTTCTTAAACTTGATATATTGATTGATTTTAACGGGTCCGAACCTGCTTTGTGTTATTTCCTACCCTCGACGTTAGGGAGTTGTGTATACTTATTTAAAACATTCTATTGAAGTTTCTCAAGACATTGAACGTACAACTATCACCATCATCATCATCATGACACGCTGCCAGCACGGATCTACTTGATCCTCTCCTGCCACCCGACTCAATTGCCATCGCTCCCAGTTGGCCTTCATTTCTACATCCTGAATCCTGAGTTGTTGTATATAGGTTCTAGCTGGTCGTCCTGCCTTTTCTCGTCCATGTGAAGGGGTCCATTGGAAAATGTCGCTTATAAGTTCGTCCTCATTTCTCTAGCAGTATCTCGCATGTCTGGTTCGTCTACCATGGATAGCATTTGTGATGGGTGGTAGTTGGCCGTACAGCTGCTGCTTTGTGATATGCTGCCTTCAGGACTTGTTCAATATTGCCCAAAGCATTCTTGTGTAATAACCATTAAGCTTTTTCTCCATACGTTTTATTAGCGTCCATGTAGTGCATACATATAGCAGGTCTGATTTCCGTATTACCGATAGCTATTGTTAGCTGTCCACGCCTTTGCTATTCGCGTGTTGATGTCTGTCTCGGTTGATGAGACACAACTATATGCTCTCAGGTATTCCTATTTAATACTAATAATAATTTTCACCTGATATATTTGACTCATACAAGGGACCAAATCCTGGTTCAAGTGAAACTGAAATTAATAGGAATAAAGAGGTACGAAACACTTCAGAGAACCCCTGAACTAAAGTCTCACTACATTATAAAGTTTACGATCTTTATCAGGTCCCCTTTTTATGTATTTTGCTCCTTGGGGAATACAATCTATATTTTTTCAAGCCACGCTTAAAAGTCGTCTTTTTTTAATTGTCGACGGTTTTTCATTTAAATGTAGTTTTAAATAGAGGTCTTTATATACGTAATATATTTCTTTTAAGAGGTCATCAATCATCTTTTCGTACCGACGTACTGAACGAACTGATAAGAATTATAATTTCAACTGCTTAACGAATGTTTTCTACATTCCTTCCTTAGTAATGTGATGCAATCACTAAGAAGACCACACACGTATTCCACTTGGTTTCTTTATCAATGCTTTCTGCACGACGTTGTTTTTATTGATCTGGCAAATGAGGATGGAAGCATCTTGGTCGGATGATCTTGTGAGGAGTCAGTAGATTAATAGGAATGAGTTGCCAAAGACATTGTCACCTTCAAGAACCAGAAAACACTCCAGTATCATTAACACTATAAGAGTTTATTGCAATGAGGTTAAGTAACCATATACAATAGTAAAACAAAAAAAAAAAAAACCAAACGCAATAGTGCATACATATTGTGACGCGAAAAATTTACTTTTATCCCAGAACAGGGTTTTATTTTCGCACGTGTGAAGACGGGGCAGACTGGCACTTGATCCCTTATAGAATAAGTCCTCGTTCAGAGTTTTGCCTCAGGCATATAAGAACTGGCATATTATGTGGGGGATTAATATATGGCTAGACTGACTGCCGCTGGAATGGGGTTCCAAATTCCACACTATACACACACCCACCAAGGCCACTAGTCTTCCTCCCATAGAACAATGGAAGATATGGACCTCTAGGTTTAGACGTAATAATATTAATTATGCTAGTCGGCAATTCCGGTTTCCCGTGTGATATTTTAAAGTAATTAATAGGACAAATTTTAAGCAAGATAACATAAGGCGAATAGAAGCTGAAAAAGAAACATGACATAACAAACTGCAAATAACAACTTTGACCACGTGGGAACATTAAAATATATCAATCTTTTACTACACATAGATATACACCTTCAACGTGTCAAATATATCATAAATGAACAGTTCATGAACATAAATGTCTTTTTTCTTTTCTTTTCTTTCGTTTTTCTTCAAATTGAGAGAGAGAGAGAGAGAGAGAGAGGGTATACAATATTGGGTATAAGGAGAAACGGTCTCAAAGTTGTTTTTTTTCCGACGGAGTTCCTGTGGAGAATATTTCTTCTTTTACGGGCTAATAGACTTTATGCTATTTTTAATACTGGCTTAAAGAAATGGCTCCTTCGTGTCCGAGATATTCTTTTCGTCTTCTTTTACCCGGAGTACTTGGCTTTTGGTTCGATCCACCTCGAACCCTGTCCAACAACTAACTTTCTTATTTACTTTTTTCGCTGACGGGAAGAAGGTGCCACTTTCGTTTTAGGGTCCCAGCCAATCGTTTGGCTTCTACCTTCTTCCCCTTGGTCAGGCGATTTCTTAGGGCTACTTGATATCACCCAAGTACAAACACATGGTCTCCACTGTGACCCATATTCTTTCTTAACGGTCATTCTCCGATGGCTTGCTACTGTTAATCCAAACACGAGGATAGTAGTCATCTTATTTTTATCGTCTCAGTGGGAGACCACGTGACAATATTATCATTAATCACACATTAGGTATTAGAAAGAAAAGACAATGTAATATTTAGCTGTTGTACACCAATGGTCCAGAAGACTGGGGTTCAATCCCAGGTCGCGTCATACCAAAGACTTTAAAAATGGTACTTGATACCTCCTTGCGTAACACAGCAATATAAGGTACGTTTCAAGGGTAAAGTGGAGCAATCCAGGGAAAGGAGTAGCAACCTCCCATACACCTCAGTGTAGTAACTATTGAAAAGAGAGCCTTCTGGTTGCCCTCGACTAAGGGAGACAACTTTACTTTTTGACTTATCCGTTATGCTAAATAGCATAGAATTTTCTTTTGAGGCAACAGTTGGTGTTGAAACTTCGTTACTTCTTTTTTCGGAGTCTTCTAGCAGAAAGATCTTCTTATAGTCTATAGTCTTTCTCCCTTGGTCTTTATTCTCTGATTAAAACAGGCTGTGAACGCATTCATCAAATAATGAATACGTTGGCCTAAATATATATGATTAGTTATTTAGTTTGGGATCATATTGGATATTTTTAGCCAGCTAATGAAGACCTAGCTTTCATTTACAAAAATCGAGGAGGACGAAAAAAAAAATTTCTGTTTTTGTCTAGAAGTGCGTTTTTGCATTGAATCCTCATTGGTCAAAAACTATATTATGAAGAATCTGTTTTATAACCATTGTTTACTTTCAAAGTGCAAATAATTATAAATTATATTAAAAGTTGTTTTTATCAAAGAAAAAAAAAGAAAGAAAGGAAAACATCCAGGACTATGAAAATCAGAAGGGAATAATCCATGTTTTTGGTTCACCATATTCAAGTTTTCGGCTAATTTCCTAAATCAGTTTTCAACCCAATTTATAGCCAACCCATAACGGTGTTTTTATGTGACACGAGGTCAACTTAATGTGTTTTTTTTTTTTTCATTAATTTGTGAAGAGGCAACCAAATAGTTTCAGCTCTATTAAATTCAGTTTTTTGACGCGCCTCAGGCGCTTCAGTTATATTTTTATCACTAATACTCGTTCCTTGCATCCGAAAAAATCTAAGCATCCATTACAAGTTCGATAAAAGAAAGAAAGAAAGAAAGAAAGAAAGAAAGAAGGAATATATTTTTTTACTTTTCTTCCCCTCAGGATTTCCACCTGCCGGAGGTCATAGCTTATTTATAAATTCAGGCTCTTCTATGTTTATATATATATATATATATACACACACACACACACATATATATATATATATACACACACACACACACACATATATATATATACATATATATATATACACACACACACATATATATATATATATAGGTATTATTCGGTCCAGTTAAGCCAAAGTTTGGAGTTATTCCTTTAGGACAAGAAAATCATTCAAAAACAGAACATTTAAATTTTACTGGTAGAGAACTCAATGTAATTAATATTACAGAGCAATAATTTCTTTAAGAAAAAAACAAAGACCGGTTAATTTAGGATTATAAATTTATTTCCATCCTGTTATGTGTTTCTGATGTAAACCAAAAACACGAAGAAAAATTTAAAAGAACTTCTTCAGATCTTATGGATAAAATAAATCAGAATAGACACGGGAGGTGACTGAAGAGGGTCGAAGAGCTATCTCCTCGTTTTTCCTCACGTTCGTTTATTTATTCATTTTATTTAATTTTATTTATATTTATTTTTATTTATTCATTCTTTTTTATTTTACTGTCGGCTGGAATTATCGTAATTTAACTTTTTTTTTATTTTTCTGTTATTTATTTTGTTTACTTCCTTTTTTAGCTTAGTTCGGTAATTAACTTTATATATATATATATATATATATATATATATATATATATGTGTGTGTGTGTGTGTGTGTGTGTGTGTAAACATAGAAGAGCCTCAATTTATATATATATATATATATATATATATATATATATATGAGCACGATGTGAAATTTAATTAGACAGATATATTGTAAAAGAAGAAAACAGAAAAATATACAAAAATTGATGACAAAAATTATTCATAATATTAGTTCAGGCAATTTTTCCAACGCTTTAGTTATTCATAACATCTTACAACCAACATTCCAACATCATCGTATTCATTCATGAAAAAAAAAATTAACAAACGTAAAATTATAGAATCATCTGCTATTTTACATAAAAAAAAGCAAAACAATACAACAGAGAGCAGGATTTTATAAAATATCACCATATCAAGCTTAAATGATTATAAATGATTTCAACTGAAACTCACAACGATAATTAAACAGATATTTCTATCCGCCTTCCAACTAGATACAGTAACTCTATCTGGCCACAATATTTCTCCTTTTCTTCACACTCTTCCTTTTTCACACTTTTCCCCTCTTCTTTATTTTTCCCACTTCTTATTTCTTCTTTCTTTCTTTCTCTACCAATACAAGCCGAATTTTATTGACGTTTATATGTGTTTCTCTTTAAATTTTTAAAAAAATTACGTTTCATGACGTAATCATTCTTCGAATATTTTTTCTGTATTGTTATGACCATTATTTTGAATTCATAATTCCCACCCTGAAGATGACCTAAAATACTTTCCACCAGAAATTTTCGTAATTTCAAATTTGAGAAAATTTCATTTATATGGTCGAAACATGTCGGCGGAATTTAACTAATATTAATAATAAATTTTAGCATATGTATTCTTCTTTAAGTTTTCGTCTTATAATATATATATATATATATATATATATATAAGGAATTAGGGAAAAAGTCTTCAGCAATAGTGTATATTGCTTATAGATTGTCAATCACTGCATATTTACAGTCCATAAAACTAAAACAATAAAACCAGCACTAATCTTTTTAAGACACCGGAGCTGGTACTACATGGGGTAAAGAATCTCCTGGAACTAAGCTGAGTCATGTTGAACACTTAAAACCACCCAACAGGAATGTCATTAGAAAACAGTCAAAACTTTTTTTACCTCTAAATATTGTTCATCTGTGATAATCGAAAAGCTTCAATTCCCCTTTTGGTTCTTCAGATGAATTTTGTTTTGTTTTTTACAACTGTAAAGAACATTTTTGAAAATTAAATATCACAGAAATAGAAACTATTTTTATATTTTACAAAACGAGTATTTCAATTGGTGATTGAACATTTTTGACGAGAAAAAATACCTTTTTTTTAAAGGTAAAAGAAGTAATTTTTGTTAAAATAAAAAGCATTTTAAAATGAAAATGTTTGATAATATATATTTACCCAACCCCTCCGCTTGGGCAGGATATGACACAAAGTCAATTTTTAAGCGGAGTTTAACAGGTTTAAATTCAGAGTTCTTCTCCTAGACTAGTTGCCTCATCAAGGCTGAAGAACCTAGTCTGCCCTACTATTTACCCAGAGCTGGAGGGAGAATAAATGGATTCATACCTTTCCCAAGGGTATTAGTGCTATGTGAAATGCAATCAGTCTAGTCCAGGATTTGAACTCGTGTCATCGTGTCCATTTCCTACGACGACAAACATTACACCACGGGCAACTCCTTTAAGATGTTTGATAATAGTTAAATCTTCAGAATTTTCTAAATCAAACAAAGATCATTGACATTTCCTTAGTTAACCAAAATGGTCCCAATTTCCCGGTTCTACCCACAGGTGAAGGTAAATCGCACTGCCTGACCTTTTCAAAATTGCATACGAAAGGTTAAAATGCCTGGACCAGAGAAGCACGTGCTCCAAGGTTTATTTTTTTGCTCTTCTCCTACGATCCCTATAAATGAAAGCTAGGTCCTGATTGGATGGCCAATAAGGGTGCGATGTGACAAGACCCGTAATTAACTAACCAATAAGAATGCGATGCGAAATTAATTTTAAAATATCAAATGCGATTGTAAACTCTTATTCAATTGGGGAAAATCAGAAACTGAAATCCTCAAAAATATAAATACAGTAAAAAAGTAATGATATAACAAATGAATTATAAACATACAATTGGGTGTTTCATTATACATGGGACCCATGTGACTGCTAATAGTTCTACTTATAATGATATTGTATCCTTTTTCAATTCAGATTTCAAAATAAAGGAAGTAAATTTGATGACCTTGGTCGACAGAGACCCGAAGGGTCCCTTTTTAAAAGGTACTACATCGCGGTATAGGAGAGGGCACTTCTCCATTCCTTGGATTGCTCTAATTTACCCTTGATGTTTACCTTATAATGCTTAGTGTTAAGTAAGGTGGAGGTGCCCGTGGTGTAATGGTTACCGTCGTAGGAAATGGACACGGCGACACGAGTTCAAATCCTGGACCAGGCTGATTGCATTTCACATAGCAGTAATACCCTTGGGAAAGTTATCAATCCAATTATTCTCCCTCCAGCTATGGGTAAATAGTAGGGCAGACTGGTTCATCAGCCTTGGTGAGGCAACTAGTCTAGGAGAAGGAAAACTCTGAATTCAAACCTGTTAAACTCCCCTTATAATTGACCTTGCGTCATATCCTGTCCGAGCGGAAGGGTTGGTAAATATGGTTAAGTGAGGTGGCATTAAGTACCATTTTTGAGTCTTTGGTATGACTCGACCAGAGAATGAACCCCAGTCTCCCGGACTATTGGCGAACATTCAACTCAATCCTCGATCACAATGCATTGGACAAGAGAAGACAAAATATTTTGCGTCACTATTCATCTGGAAACAAAATCATTCAAATATGTCTCAAAATAGATGCAACCCATTAATATGATAATGATTTATTACTGAGAATAGAAACTCTAAAAAGATTGCATTTCCTGGAAGCTGATATAATATCAAATTAAAAACATGATTTGATGTCTCTAGCTCAAAGGATGCATTTTTACTGGACGTGTCGTATAGCCATGATACAACTATACGTATATACATATATGCGGAAACATAATCAACAATAATGACGATCGAACACACTTCTTTAGAAAAATATACCTCTCACACTTTATTCCAAAGGGTTGCCGAAGGATTGTGTGGGAGAGGTGAGTTGGAAACTGAACAGACTGCAACATATTGACCCCCAAATTCCTCCGTCTTTAGCAGCACTTCTTTCTCATTCTGCTGGGCTGCTCAACCGGGGGTCCTGAGGGCCAAGTCTCCTGCTGGGAGCTGGTTCTCACTGCCTCGAACTGCAACTCGAACTTCAACTGCAACTGACCCCAACTAACTCGAACTGACGGTGGCACCGGGTTATATAATTGTTTGACGTAAACCTGCTTCTTGTGGGCGTCGCATCTGCACCGAATTCAACCCGTCCACAGGTCAAGGCTATATCTTGATGTCTTCGACCGGATGCACCTGTTCCTTGATTGATGGCTGGGTCGAAGGTCAGTATGTTACATACGAATTCAAATGACCACCATTACGCTTGTCTTAGTAAGAAATCATTTTCATATTAATGTATTGCATCTATTATGAGACTCCCAGTTGTTGAAATAGCAGCTGAAGTAGAAACATTTCTTCAATCCGTAAGGAACCCCACTTAAACTAGTAGACAAATTCACGTACCTTGGAAGCAGCGTCGAATCAACCGAAAATGACATCGAAACGAGGTTAACGAAAACATGGACAGCTATCAATAGGCTATCGATTATATGGAAATCAGACCTAACCGATAAAATGAAACGCAGTTTCTTCCAGGCAGCGGTCACATCGATACTGCTATATGGATGCACTACATGGACGCTAACAAAACGACTGGAGAAGAAGCTAGACGGCAATTACACAAGAATGCTGCGTGCAATCCTGAACAAGTCCTGGCAGCAACACCCCACAAGACACCAACTGTACGGCCACCTGCCCCCTATCACGAAAACTATACAAGTTAGACGAACCAGACATGCAGGACACTGCTGGAGAAGCAGAGATGAACTCATAAGAGATGTACTCTTATGGATCCCCACACATGGCCGCGCAAAAGCAGGACGACCAGCACGAACGTACATTCAGCAGCTATGTGAGGATACAGGATGTTGTCCTGAAGACCTACCTAGGGCGATGAACGATAGGGAGGAGTGGCGAGAGAAGGTCAGGGATATCCGTGCTACCAGCGCGATATGATGGTGATGATGATGATTTGTTTAGCTACAGTAAACTTTTTATAAAGCCGGTACCAGGCAATTTATGGAAGAACTAATAATTAGAACTAAAGACATAAAACAAGATTTTATCTAAATTGGATGTTAGTAAAAGTATGGAACCTAATGAAATTTCAAAATACTCATCATCAAATGAAAGTTTTAACGACGCAATGTGTATATTACTAGAGAAATATAAATAACCTGAAATATTTCCAAATATTTGGAAAACAACAACTGAAATATCAATCACTAAAAATGTTGGGGGTATCCTCGTGTTGAAGTGGTTAAAGCGATGGAGTGCGGAATCATAGTAAGCGAGTTCGTACTCCAGTTGCGTTATTATGTTCCCTTTCTGGCAAATATCCTTGGGAAAGGTATAAACCCCCTTAACCCCAAGGTATGGGTTAAATAGTACCACTACTGTTCTTCTAGTTAAATGGCTTTGGCATTAAATAAACTACAAAGGTTGATATGCCATTAAACAAAGAAAAAAATGTTTGGTACATTTAAAAAGTAACCCCTCCATTATTTTTTGGCAGGTATCTTGTGTAACTTTTTTTGAAAAATAGATCAGAAATGATATATTCATAATAATAATATGCTCATATTAAATCAACATCATATGATATTTTCCAAATTATTGCAATAATAAATGAATATTTGATCACATGAGGATAAATATAAAATATTTGAATTTTATCAAAGCGATAACGGTACCCACTGTTGATGAAAGCTAATAAGATCGAAACAGCTGTCCTGTGGTTACATATATTGCCGGATTTTCTGGTCATGGTAATTTTATTAATAATATAATCCCTTTATATATGTATAAAAATAAAATGTATGTCTATTTCCTTTCCCATGAGGTTATTATATCCAGTCCACTTGGAGGTCACCGTGTCCTCTGTAAAAATACAGATGTATCTTACAAGAAACATTAGGTTAATTAGCCGCACATTTACCCTGATTTGTTAATTTCGCATCGGTTGTATATGATATGAAGGAGTAGCTCAGTGGTAAAGTTTTGGCTCTGCATTCTGTGGTCTCTGGTTCGATCTCTAGAGGGAAGATCAATGAGTCCTAAGGCCAAAAAGGCTGTCAAGAGGTACCGTCTGTCACGTGTAGTGCTTGCCGGATTTTTTGGTCATGGAAATTCAATTAGTAAGTTATCCCTCTCTCTCTCTGTATATATATATATATATATATATATATATATATATATATATATACAACAAGGTAATCCAAGTAGAAGGAGAGATTTATTGAGAAACAAAGTCGACACTGGAGCGTTTCGGTTCTACTGAACCATCATCAGGATTATGAGGGGTTACATTAGTGATTTTACATTAAATCTCTCCTGTTGGATTACCGTGTTATTAATTTTTCTCTACAAACTGTCGAATTACAATCCATTATTTTATTCCATATATATATATGTATATATATAATGTATGTCTATTTAATACGGTACCTCAATACTGCTAACTAATGAAAAACTTAATCATTTCAAAAACAAATAGTAAATACTGTTAGAAACATTTTAAGGAATAACTATGAAAATAAAAATTGGAAACTATTTGTCTGAATCACAAAATATACAAATCGGTCTTTCTCTGGTTTCTGTACAGTTGATTTTAATATTCATGAATTTTTACCGAATTACGTAAAATAAAGAATAATTTGCTGATGATGCGACTCGTTAGACCATTATAAAAAGAAACAAATCAGGCGGATCTGAACCATCATCATCATCATCATGTAACAAATAAAAAGAACAATAAAAAGAAACAATAAAAAGAAACAAATCTAGTGGCTCTGAACCATCATCATCATCATCATTGCATCTGTCGCTACCCCTCCCTATCGCCCATGTTTCAGATAAAAAAAAAAGTCATTAGAATTGAATTTGAAAATTAAATTTTCATAGAGACAAGTGTGAATTACAAAATATTGATTCAAAATCATTTAAGTTAAATATAAATCAGGCAACAAGAAAACGAAAAAAATAATAAATGTTCTTTACTGTACCTGAGGGGTGCGTGCTCATGGTGTAATGGTTAAAGCGCTGGACTGCGGAATCGTTGTATGTGAGTTCGTACTCCAGTCGCGCTATTCCGTTCACTTTCGGACAAATATCCTTGGGAAAGGTATGAACCTCCTTATCCTCCCAGCTATAGGTTAAATAGCATCACTACTGTTCTTCTGGAAGGATGACTTTGGCATTAAATAACCCACGAAGGTTGATATGTCTTTAAAGAAAGAAACCGAACCTACTGTATCGAGGGCAAATCGACCGATTGACTCGATGCTCATAATTTTTTTTTTAAGGTAAGTAAATGTTTTAAAAATATGTAAAACCATTTTTCAATATTTCTCCTCGAACAAGAAATTAACTATCAAGACAGATTTAAAAACAAAACAAGAAATTGAAGTTTTTTTGTTAATAGGGTTATATATTTTTGTGAGAAATTGCCTTATCTGATCGCGAAAAAAGAAATTGTATAGAAGCATTTAAGATTAATTTGTATGATTTCAGAAATGATGGTAATAAACAATCTAGCATTTTAGGGAACTCTCGCGTGAATTACTTGAGAGAATTTTATGTGTATATAAATATTGTATTAAAATGTATTTCTTTTTCTTTAAGGTTAATGTGTAGAGACAGTGGAACGAAAATGAGCAAAGAGGCTGTCACGTGTAGTGCTTGCCGGATTTTTTGGTCATGGAAATTCAATTAGTAAGTTATCTCTCCTTCTCTGTGTATATATATATATATATATATATATATATATATGCAAATTTCATTAAACATAATAGATATTTTATGCCTACATATTTTCTTCTGGATCCGTTTGAATTCCCGTATTACTTTTATCGTATTCGGGGGGAATTAATTTAGGTATTGTCCATAGTTGTATGTATCCCTAGTACTTTCTGCCCGACTTTTGGAAGAATCTATTACAAAAGTGATGTAACTTTTGTTTTAGCAAATTACTACTGTGTGTGGACGTCTTTGCTGCTGGAGATTATGGCGTTTGCTTTTAAATGTAAATCTGTAAATAGTGCCAGTAGCTAAAGACATTTAAGTACATTAGCACTGGTTTGAAAATTAATTCTATTAAGTGCTGGCTGCAGGTTTCTAATATATAGTGCTTTAGAATCTGAAGTTTTTGTTTATTATTTTGATGTTCGAGTATTGTTGTGTTGTCGGTGAGAATTTTTCGTAGTTGTGTAGTTGGGCATAAATGTTTTTTTAAATGCTGAGCTATATATATATATATATATATATATATATAAAATATATATATACAACAAGGTAACATTGACAATCCATGATGATGATGATGGTTCAGAGCCACCTGATTTGTTTCTTTTTATTGTTTCTTTTTATTGTTTTTTTTTATTTGTTACATAAATAAATGAATAAATAAAAGTTATTTGAATTTTAGACAGACTTTCTTCTTTCGAGAAGAAAACATCCCCCCACAAAAAAAAACGAAGTGAAAACGGCATTTAAAAAAAGATTTAATGTATATTTTAAAATAGGATATTAATGTTCAGTTTCTAAACTAATGTAATAGTGTGTCCAATACCCAATTGTATAAAAGTACCTTCGATCATACAATGTTTACAATTTTGACAGAGTGAATTAGAATAGATGATGAGGTGGGCGAACTATTTAATTCATTTACTGTTGATATCAACGCAGCCTGTCAAGCTCTTGCGTGAAAGTCAACAATATTTTTCATTAGAACTGATATTTACTTACTTTCTGATTTCGACAAGTTGACTTGTCAGCTCCCATCATGGCGTTGGTTAATGGCAGGGTACAATCATTAAAGCTTGATTGAAAAAATTATGTCTCAATACTTTTTAATGCAGCTCAAATTTTGTGAAATGAAATTTTTTTATTCTAAAGAAATGTAACTTCACAATTCAGATTTTTCATATCCTTCTTCATCATCATCATCATCATCATTATTATCCTCATCATCGGCATCTTTACCAATATATACCGATTGCACAGATTCCATTGTTTTTCTCTCTATCAGTCTCGATCGGCCGTTGCACTCGATAAGTCATCTACACAACATCCAGTATCCACTCAACGCTGATAAATGTCGTTAGTTGGCTAATACTGATGTGTCAATGAGTAGAAATCCATGTGAGAACGCTGTTCACGTGTTTGTTTTTACTTCTGCAGCAATGCCCAACATCTTGTTCGTCTTTCTTAAATAGTTTGTAAGATAGGTGGTTAGTGGCTCTGCAACTCCTGTTTTATAGTGTGCTCCTTCCAGGATTTGTAATCCTAAATGATAAATCATCCCAGCCTTTTTCATGCAATAATTATATTATCTTACCATGTGACATATCTTATAAATACATGTTTCTTAATTAGAAACGGCATTTTTAACAAAACCAAAACTGTCAGAATATTCAAACTTGAGCTCATGGTTTCAGAAGGTGTAAAAAATGATTTCACGATGTATCGTTATAATTTCCATACCAAAAATTGTAACATATACAGACGCACGCTGAAACAAAAACAACAATAATGACGAACGAACACACTTCTTTAGAAAAATATACCTCTCACACTTTATTCGAAATGGTTGCGAAAGGGTTGCGAAAGGGTTATGTGTGAGAGGTGAGTCGGAGACTGAACAAACTGCAACATATTGACCCGCAGCTCTTCTGGCTGAAGCAGCACTTCTTTCTCGTTCTGCTGGGCTGCTCAACCGTGGGTCCTGAGGGCCCATAGCCCTCTGCTGGTTGCTGGTTCTCTCTACAGCATCTAATCTCCTACTAACTGAACTTCCTGTCGCACCGGGTTATATCATTGTTTGACACCCATCTGCTTCCTCTGAGCGTTGCATCTGCACCCAATTTAACCCGTCCATAATCAAAGTTATACCCTGATATCTTCGACCGGATGCACCTGTTCCTTGATTGATGGCTAGGTCGAAGGTCAATATGTTACAAAATGATAAAACTCTAATTTTGAAAACTACAAATGTTTCTTGAAAAATCCTGATACAATAACATCATAAACTTATTTGGAGGTTGGAGGTCAGTTGATTTTTATGGTATATCAACCTTTGTGGGTTTTTTAACGCCAAATTCACCTTTATGAAAATAGTTCTATTTATAACAATTCAGTTTAGGATAAGTACGCAGTTTAAATGTAAGAACAGTTTAATTGTAAAAAAAACATTTCAATTTCTAGCTATTCAGTTTAGTCGAGCAGTTCTAATTCACTTTAGTATAAGTACATATTTTGTTTACACATAGTTAAATGTCAAAACAGTTCTATATTAAACAATTCAGTTTAGTGTAAATAGAGTTTCAATGTCAAAAAAGAGTTCCATTTCAAATAATTCTGTTTAGGATATGCACGCAGTTTAAATCTAAGAACACAGTTTATTTTTTAGTCAAACAGTTCTAATTCAGATAATTCACTTTAGTATAGTTACAGGTTTTGTTTGCACACAGTTAAATGTCCAAACAGTTCTATATTAAACAATTCAGTTTAGTCTAAGTACAGTTTCATTGTCAAAAAACAATTCTATTTCAAATAATTCAGTTTAGCATGAGCACGCAGTTTAAATGTAAGTAAGGTTTAATTGTCAAAAACATTTCTATTTCGAGCTATTCAGTTTAGTCAAACAATTCAGTTTAGCCTACTTATTTGGAACAGACAATTCTAAATGTAAAATATTTGTATACAAGGCAGACGATTACAATTACTCACTGATATTTCCGTTACTACATAGTTTTCGGTTTGACTTGAATTATATTTTTGCATCGAAAAAATGGAAAAAATAGAATGTTTAACCTTGAATTTGACATCCTTTTTCCCGGAATTAACAATAAACACATATCTTACAAAGTTAATTAATTAATAATAAACACATATGAAAAGTTTATCACATATTATATAACAGTCAATTGAAGGAATTTGTCTACAGTTGAAAAGAACAAATATATATATATATATATACATAGATATATACGTTTTTATGATGGCTTTTTATTGTGAGGTCAAGTAGTCTCCAAGAAAAGTATAAGGTTGCACCCAAAATTATATCAATAATAATACTGTGATTTCAATAGAATAACTATTTTTATGGGTTGCAATCTCTCGTCCCCAAATGTTGAATGAAGTTTTCTTTCTCTTTTTATGGGTTCACCTGACTAAGAGGTTACTATGTCTAGTCTGTCCAACTTTTCACCTACAACAATCGGGAGAAAAGCAAAAACGGTCTTATCCTTGATTTGAACTCGCTTTGCTGAGTTCATTTCCAACCACGATAACCCTTATGGCACCTTGGTGTCTATAGCAATATTCGCATTCAACTTCCATACAACCCTCTCAGCTGCTGCAGTAAAATACGCCGACTGCCTCTCTGCAGAGGAGTAAGAACAACCCCCAATGGTGCTATAAGTTCGCCGTAGGTGGTGACCTGTGTAGTCAGAAAAACAGGATCCTAATGGCTGATCAGTCTGAGAACCTGGTACTAATCGTTCATGTGACCTCCAAAACTCCACTTAGGTTCTAGAAGGTCTAGACGGCTTGCCAGAGAATCCTAATCGGTTGGTCTTGGTCTAGCCCTGGCGCCTACATAATTAAATTCCCAACCGTATTCTACAAATTACTCTAATGGCAAACATCCAAAACTTTTAATCTTATTGGAGCAAGAACAGTGTGGCTGAGGGTCCAATTATTTTTACTAAATATAGTAATACATGTGAGGATAATGGAAATTATTTCTGTCAGTTTAACTGCCAATGAAATAAAAGAAATTATCTCGAGCAATAAATACTCAGAAATTCATATATACAAAAAAAGTTTGCATTACGTAACGCAAAAGCTTTGATATCCTATTAAAAATGAACAACTTTACTGTTTTATAAATACTGTTATTCCGCATACCGTTGACAAATAATATATCGTCACATTAGGAAGTAAACATGATTGCTCAAAATCAGTAAAGACTTTACTACAACGTCTTAGCGCATTCTAACCATATTCATCGTATTACATCAATTTAAAACATAGAAATTTCCATAATGAAAAAGAGCTAGTTTCATTGGTTGGTTGGTTGGTTGGTTGGTTCTTTGTCACATCTAACTATTATGGTTAATTGCCAAATGGGCTGGGGCTGTGGAATACACCGACTGCACCTCTGCAGAGGGGTAACACCCACCCACAAAAACTGTCCTGGATATGACACTAAACAATCTCATGGTAAGGTTCAAGTAGTACTGGGGCTTTGGGTAATACGGAGTACTTCTTCATTGCCATTGCTCCCAGGTCCACTCTTGCCCGGCGTGGTTGCACCTGACAGGGCCCTATCTAGTGGTTAAATAGAACTAATGGCACACTCATGCTAAAATGAATTGTTTGACTGAACTGAATAGCTTGAAATAGGAATGTTTTTCAGATTTAAACTGTACTTACATTTAAACTGCATACTTATGCTAAACTGAATTGTTTGAAATGGAACTATTTTCATAAAAATGGATTTGGCGTTAAATAACCTAAAAAGGTTGATATGCCATAAACCCAACCAACCAACCAACCAATCTTATGGTTAATTTAAGGACAAATCCTGTATATATATATATATATATATATATATTGTAAACGAATAATTGTTAAAAAATTTTATTCTCAGGCAAGTTGTTACTGCTTGTTTGTTTGTAAACAGTTGAATGATTACGGATATTCCTATCTAACGCTGGTATATCTATTTAAGATCTGAATTTGTTTGTTTAGAATTAAATGGTTTCAGATATTGCTAATTTACATTAATGATTCTATTTCTCATGTATTGCTATGTTAAAACAGTAATTTACTCTCAGCTATAAGGTTTTAAATGAATAAAAATTAAATCTTTTGTAAATGATTCAACAGTTTTCTATGACCCATAGATAGGGCTCTAACAGGTACAACCAGTGACGTTCAGAATTGACCTGGTCGTAATAGCAATGAAGGGCCAATCCTCTAAACTCCAGTAGCCTCATAATTAGACGCAGTTTAGTGCCACCCAGGACATTCTTTAGGGGCCATACACATCTGGCGAGTTTCAGTCACTTTATTCAACAGCTCCAGTGGACAGAGCGGATATATTATTAAGTAACAGATCACATGTTCTCAATATATATTTGTCTTTGGCCAATAGCATTCAGAAGTATTTCAGACATTTACTCTTGCTTTTGTGGAATATTCTTGTCCCTCGCTACCAAAAAAAAAAAAAAAAAAAAAAAAAAAGGAAACAAAAAAAAACCGTAGTAAACACTGATATCTGGGCTACATTGCCATTGGTATCAAGTTTCAGTCATCGAAATATACTGATGAGATATTTCTCACTCAGATTATGAGAAAAAAATCGAAATGACAATTAGATGCTGTTTCATTCTTTGTTGCACTGTTAGTTTCTGATTCATTGAATCAGTGTTGTTTTCAGATGAATGAGACCCAAGAAAGGTACGTACAGTTGATAATTATGAGTTCAATGCCAGCAGTTAAACTAGATTTACATTACCTCTCAATACGTTGTAAGACATCAGTTATCTGATCTTGGATCAAAGAATAAATGCTTTTTTACAGTTGTTGTTTTTACACATTTCTATCAAACAATTTTTAAAATTTTCATTTATTCATTTATTTTGCTCATTGCTATTAAGGAATTCTTGAAGAAGCCCATTCTAGGATGGAAATGTGGGTATCCTCGCGGCGTAATGGTTAAAGCGATGGACAGCGGAATCGTAGTATGCGAGTTCGTACTCCAGTCGCGCTATTATGTTCACTTTCGGACAAATACCCTTTGGAAAAGTATGAACCCCCTTATCCTCCCAGTTATGGGTTAAATAGTACCACAACTGTTCTTCTAGGAGAATGGCTTTGGCATTAAATAACATACAAAGGTTGATATGCCATTAAACAAAGAAACCAAACCAAACTAGGATGGAAGGACGACCATTTACACTTCCACCAAGAAGACACGTTAAATCCAAGTAGGGTGGGGCTTAAGAATACCCCAACAGCATCTCTGAAAAGGGGCAAAACCCTTCAGCAAGTGTCCTGATTTTGACACTAAATAATCGAATGGGGAAGCATCAGACTCGGATTTCTGTGAAATGTGGAATACCTCTTTATTGCCATTCCTCCCAGGTCAACTCTGAAACGAAGTAGTAGTAGTGGATAGGGTTTCATCTATGGGTCAAATATAATCGTTTGACCTCTTAACTGCGTGCAAACAAATGACTGATCCTAAATTGAATTGTTAAGTTTGCATAGCAATACTTGAAACCATTTAAATGTGTGCAAAGAAATGAACCTTGGCTCATTTAAAAATGTTACCTGCAAACTAAGTGATTATGCTTTTCGGACTGACTTCCTCATCTAGGTTGTTTTTTTCACAACGTTTCGGCCGTCTGATCCTCCGGCCTTCTTCAGGTTTATCTCGAACTCGGGAACTCTGGAATTTCGAACCCAACCCTTTATTGTTCCGGGGGTACCATGTTCTTATTCCATTAAGGCCATTGCTGCTGCTACTGCTTAATGCTGTCGCTGCTGCTGCTGCTTCTATCGACGCTGTCACTGCCATTGTTTTGTCACTGCACTCAGGATTGAACTCAGCACCTTGGGGGACTTCCAATTTTTGATTCAACGCCTTAGTCGCCTCGGCCATGTGTCTCTTGGAAGAAGATGTATCAATTTTTGGGACTATTAAACCTAAGTTCTTACTCTAGGTTCTCTCTCGCGATTAGAGGTTCCCAAATCGTGTTCAGTTCTATACTCGGTCTGCTCAGGAGGTTGTTATGTCCTAGCATGTGAGCTGTTTCTTTGAGTTTCCTCACTTTCCAGTGGGGCTCACTGTTTATTATTTTAACTTCATCCCAGAGGGGGCGATGGTCACCCTTTTCCTTCCATACATGGTAGGCTATACCCGACTTGTCCGTTTCCCCTCTAGTTACTGCTTTTCGATGTTCTTCCACCCTTACTTTAAGAGGGCGGCATGTTTCGCCCTTGTAAACCTTGCTGCAGCTGCATGGGATGGAGTATATGCAGTTCTTGGTCTGGTTCTTCTCTGTTGGTGGCTTTACTCGGACTAGGTGTCTTCTTAGTGTTGATTCACTTTTGAATACCGTTCTGATGTTGTAAGGGGCACATATCTTTTGAATTCTTTCGGAGACCCCTCGTATGTATGGTAGGCAGACCGTTGGAGGTTTTTGCGTCTCACTTTCTTCACATACTCTATTCATCTTTCTGGTGGACTGTATGCTATCAGGGTAGTTGTTACGTCGAAGGGTATTTCTTAGCCTGGTCATTTCTTGATGGTATGTGTGGGAGTCGCTACTTATTGTCTGTGCTCGGTGTTGTAGACAGCGTGCGATTCCATGTTTGACACTGTATGGGTGATGGGAGTCGAAGTTAAGGTATTGTCCGGTGAAGGTGGGCTTGCGATACACCGATGTCTTGAACCCACACTCTGTGCGTGTTATGAGTATATCCAGGAAGGCCAGTTGGTTGTCTTTTTCCTTCTCCATTGTGAACTGTATGGATGGTCGTATTGTGTTCACATGTTCCAGTAGTACCTGGACGTCTTCCTGATGAGGCCAGAGTATGAAGGTGTCATCAACGTATCTGAGCCACATAGTTGGCCTTAAGGGGGCTGAGTTTAAGGCCATGTCTTCGAAATATTCCATGTATATATTCGCCATTACCGGTGATAACGGCGAACCCATAGCCAAGCCTTCTTCTTGTCGATATACGTCATTACCCATTCTGAAGTAGGATGATTCCATGCAGGTCAGCATTTCCATTAAGTTCGGCAATGGTACACATGTGCGCTCTTCTATGGAAGGGTCCGCAGCTAGTTTGTCCTGAATTACTGTTAGTGCCTCACTGGTTGGGACTTTGGTGAACAGACTGACTACGTCAAGGCTAACCATTTGGTGCGAACCGATGGGTGCCTCTTTGATCAGTACTGTGAAATGGGCAGAATTCTTAACATGTGTTGCTGACTTGCCTTCCAATGGGTTTATTATATCCACAAGGTAGCGGCTCAGTGGATGTAATGCTGAGCCTCGGCAGCTCACTATAGGTCTTAGTGGAATACCGTCTTTGTGTATCTTGGGGAGACCGTACATGTGTGGTAGCTTACTGTAATGCTTGACCAGCTGTCTATACTTCGCCGGTGCGATGTCCTCTTTGTTCTTAGTTAGGATCTGTGACAGTTTTCTCTCAGTTTTCAGAGTTGGGTCTTTCTTTATTTTACCGTAGCTACCATCTGCAATTAGGCTTGCCATTTTTTCAGAGTATTCCGACATGTCCATGACCACAGTGGCGTTACCTTTGTCTGCCGGCAGTATTATTATACTGCTGTCACTCTGTAGGGATCGTATAGCCAGTTTATCCTCCCGTGTGATGTTTGATTTGGGCGGCTTGGCTTTTTCGAGTACCTGTCTCACTTTCCATCTGATTTCATTACCTTGGGTCGTGGGGATTCTCAAGGCTAGCTCCTCCACGTGAGTTATTATGTCTAGGTATGGAATGCAATTGGTGGTTGTTGCGAAGTTGAGACCTTTATTCAGTACTGTTTCCTCAGAGTGACTTAGTTGGCAACTGCTGAGGTTGACGACCGCTTTCACAGGCTGATGTTGGTTTGTGATGTTATTCCTCTGGTCCTTCAGCTTCTTGAGCTTGCGGATTTGGCGTGTTTTCACCTTCTCGTATTCCCGTCTGTACGATTCATCCAGGTCGGATTGGATTCTCACCCTGTCATCTTCTTGTGTTAACTTACCGAGGAACGATGTTACGGTGTTAGAGATTTTTTCTAGAGTTTTTTGTTTACTCCAGCGGGTGTGTTGTAGTCTTTCTCGGACGAGGGCGTGTCCTGCCCTTTCCATGACTCTGCGTGCCTTCCTTGAGTCCACTGATGTCCGTATTTGTAACCCTGCTGGTATTAGTCGTAAGTCTCTGCATCGGTACAGGAAGGTCAGGTGGTTTGATAATCGTGCCAGTTTCAGATGTAATTTCTTGATCCGTCGCCATTCAATCCTAATGTCGGGTCCGTACCGATTGGATAGTAATTGTCTAATTGTCAGCAGCGACAGCATTAAGCAGTAGAAGCAGCAATGGCCTTAATGGAATAAGAACATGGTACCCCCGGAACAATAAAGGGTTGGGTTCGAAATTCCAGAGTTCCCGAGTTCGAGATAAACCTGAAGAAGGCCGGAGGATCAGACGGCCGAAACGTTGTGAAAAAAACAACTTAGATGAGGAAGTCAGTTCGAAAAGCATAATCAATGAAAACACCTCATCCCAAAAATATAGACAATTGCAAACTAAGTGTTTACAAGTCTTGTATATTTTAAGTATAAACAGGATTTGGGATTAAATGACCCAAACATGTGCTATAAAATCCAACTAACCTGATTTGGAAGAATAATTCTACATCCAAATTCCGAATCGGCCCGTTCAATTTAGTCTAAAACAGGTTTTTTGTATGGTTTTGGTTTGGTTTCATTTAGTGGCAGATCAAATGTTGTAGATTATTTAATCCCAATCCTGTTCATACAAATATATTAAATATATATGATTTGTAAACACATTTCGCTGATAACGTTTTTTAAACGAGCCAGGTTGGTTGGTTGCTTGCGACCAACCAACCAACCTGGTCTGCTTGTTTGGGTTTAATGGCGTATCAACCTTTGCAGGTTATTTAACACCAAATTCTGTCTATATGTATATACATTAAACCAATGAATACTTAGTTGGTAAATTTTTCTATAAGCAGGATTTCACTTGTTTGCACATGATTAATCAGTTTTAATACGTCATATTTTTTCGTTCAACCCTGTTTCTCGCAAGAAGGACAGAACGTCATCTATTTTGATGTTTTCGAACAATTCGGTAAAACTAGTCACTTTGGAAAATCGCTTTCTGATGACAGCGAAAGCGCTGCATTCTATAAGAATGTTTTTAACTGTGCAAGTTGTCTGACACGACAAACACTGTGATTGTGGTTCCTGTTTCAGTATGAAACGAGCCAGGGCCCATTTTTTGTAAGTAGTTAAATGGTTTTAAGTACTGCTATCTAATAAGAATTTTTCGATTTACTATTAGTTATTTGTTTACATATAGTTAAATAGTTGAAAGTATTCTTATATAATTGTAACAATCAAACATCAGTCATTTGTTTACCAATATTTTAAACAGATATACACGATAAGTATGATTATGTGGTCAGTAATTCATTTTTAAATGAGTTGATACTAATTTGCATGTACACTAGTATTCCTATTGTTTCTATACAATTAAATGGTTTCAAATATTGTGATCTAATACTTATTCAATAATAATCATTTGTTTACACACAGTGAAGTAGATCATAGTGTTGCTATTTAACACAAATTGTTCTATTCAACATTAATCATTTATTTGCACAGCTAAATGGTCCCAATTATTTCAATGTATCAGTCATTTGTTTACACGCTGTTAAATAAGGAGACAGTTCTATTTCAAACAATTCAGTTTAGCGTAAATTATTTGTCTGCATTTGCTTTAAATGTCAAATGGTTTTCTTTGACCGATAGATAGGACCCTTTCAGGTGCTACCACTCCTGGCCAAAGTGGAACATCCCCAAAGCTCCTGCATTGCTACTGCCTCTCCTTCAGATTCTTTAGAGTCATGTCAAGGATACTTGTTGGAGATATGTATCGGTGTATTCTTCAACCCCAGACAACTATGCTCGTAGGTTTTTACTTCAGCTCCAAAAACATTTGTTGATGAATATAGAAGTTAAAACTTCATAAAAAATGAATAATGCTTATTTTAAAATAAATTCAACCATTATTTAATTTGAATATTTTCGCGAAAGACTATTTATTATTGACGTCATCTATCGTCAGATTCCAGCAATTACGATGAGATACATTATCGGTGTATTCTATTGGCTACTAATAGTTTCTTGTATTTGAATAAATTTAGTGTTTTAATAAATTTAGTATAATTTTTCTCATATCAACTCATGGCATCTTAAATTTCGAATTGCTTCAAAATAAATTCGCCTTTATTCTTGGATATGATTTCCCTACAGATTTTTGCTTCTAGTAAGGCTCATCAAAACAAAAGAAAAAAATCATATATATATACAGGTAGGCTGAGAAATTCATAGGCTGAAACATTTATTTGATGAGGTCATATCTGCTGTTCAGTTTTTACCAATGGGATATAAGCACTGCAACACCGATGAAAAAATCGTGGACAGCAAGGGGAACTACATTGAAAAATAAATCTCATCTTCGTAAATCCATGAAATTTTCAGCCAACTTTCGCATATATATATATATATATATATATGTGTGTGTGTGTGTGTGTGGCGTGTGTGTGCACGGGCGTGGTTCTGCGTATGTATATAAGAAAATTATAAAGTATTCATTTTACACAAACAACTTACAACATATTCCCCTTCCTTATTGATTCACTTAATTCTGAGATGAATATCAGTCATGTAGCAAAATACAGAGAAATTTTCAGGCTATGAAACGATAGTTTGATAGATAGACTGACAGATAGACAGATAGTTACAGGCCAAGATAGAGAGATGAATAGATAAATATGTATTAACAAAGTGACTGAGATAGACAGAAACCGACTGACATAGAGGGATATATAGATAGATTGTAACAGTCTAAGATAGATAGATAGATAGATAGATAGATAGATAGATAGATATTAATAAATTAATAGAGATGGATAGAAACTGAGTCAGAGCGACAGATAAGAGTTTTAAGAAGAAAGATTTGAGTGCAGAGAGAGAAGTGCTCGATCACCCCTTTTCCAATATACTAATTCAAGCTGTCTATCATGGAAGCTCTTTTCTCAAGAGCATTAAAGCTAAAGTCAAACTCAAAATGCTTTGTGCAGGATTTGAACCCGGTTTCAAGTTCTTGTGACCATAACCGTTACGCTAAGAACGCCTTTGAATAAATGCAACACAATGTTAATTAGTGCTTTTTCCTGTGATTTAGATAAGGGGAAAACACACGATATCTGTATTGTTAATAAAGGACAATAGCCAAAGTAAAACTTTTTTGAGCGTAAGTTAAACCATATCGAATAAAGTACCTGTATCACGAGATGAAACGTTAAGACTGTCTATTTGTTGCGTGTGACCAGCATGTGGAAAAGCGAGCGGCTAATTAGAGCTGACCACAGACAAAGAGACTATATATGGGCATCGTGCCTAGTATGCAGCGAGATTCAATTCGGAGACACGCAGACGCAAACACACACTCACACAGGCACTAATACACGTACGCATCCACATACACATATGCATCAACGCATAAACACACACACACACACACACACACACACACACACACACACTCACCAAGGTGCAGGATAACTTTTTTCTCCCAATATTTGAGTCTTCTTAGGGCCACATGACAAGGGACATCTTTATCAGATTCATTTTTTACTGCTTGCTTCTAAGTTCAGGCCTTGTACCCAATCTAGCTAAGCCTAATAAATGACTTCTTAGTTCAAAGTACAATTTATGCATTTCGAGTAGTATTTTAGCTTCCATTTTTAATATATATATATATATATATATATATATATATATATATATATATCATCATCATCATGTCTTGCCGCTAGCACGGATATCCCTGACCCTCTCCCGCCACTTCTCTCTATCGTTCATAGCCTCTGGTAGGTCTTCAGGGCAACATCCCGTATCCTCACATAGCTGCTGAATGTATGTTCGTGCTGGTTGTCCTGCTTTTGTTCGGTCATATGTTGGGGTCCATAGGAGTACATCACTTATGGGCTCGTTCCGCCTTCACCCGCAGTGTCCTGCATATCTGGTTCGTCTAACTAGGATAGTTTTCATGATGGGAGGCAGGTGGCCATATAATTGGTGCCTTGTGGGGTGTTGCCGCCAGGACTTGTTCAATATTGCTCGCCGCATTCTTACTTAATTGCCGTCTAGCTTCTTCTCCAGTCGTTTTGTTAGCGTCCAAGTAGTGCATCCATACAGCAGTATCGATACGACCGCTGCCAGGAAGAAACTGCGTTTCATTTTATCGGTCAAGTCTGATTTTCATATGATCGATAGCCAATCGTTAGCTGTCCATGCCTTCGTTAGCTGCGTGTCGATGTCCTTTTTGGTTGATGAGACACTGCTTCCTAAGTAAGTGAATTTGTCTACTAGCTTCAGAGAGGTTTCGTCCAGTGTGGAGATGTCGCCTGTTTGATTATAGCACATATATTCCGTTTTGTGTGCATTTACATAGAGGTCAATGCCTGTGGCGGCTCGTTCGAAAATATGCAGTAGTGTTTCGGGTTGGTTGGGTGTATTTGCCAGTATTACTATGTCATCGGCGTAGTCGGCGTCGGTAATTGTTTTTGCGGGGTACCTTCTGCTTTTTTTCTTTGTCAGCTCGAAGCCGTTTCTCTGATTTTATCAATCTATGTTCTAGAGATAGCTAGATAGATATATATATAGTGTAGTGAGCAATATTTATAAAAGAAGCGTGCTCAATATGTTTAAAAGAACGTGTGTATTTGAGTTAATAATAATTATTATTGGTGTCACCTACCTTGACGAGTCTCACAACTACTACTCTTGCCAATGGCGGCGTTTCGTCCATTAAAGATGGAGTTCAATGGGTTCACATACTCCTGTCAACCTTGGAATCCGCTATTTTTGAGGGCTTCATCATACATCCTTTTGATTTCCTCAGTCTTTTTTTTTATATGAGGATTCTCTATTTATCCTATAGTTTACGGCATTAGGAATCTGCTTCAATATCGCTCTTGAATGTGTTTACAGTCAATATTTACGTAGGTGAGGGTGGATTTGCTTTCACTAAATGGTTTGAAGGTGTCGTTATCTAAATTGAGTGTGAAATTACGAAAAGTCAACTATCTTTAAGCTTGAGGCTATTTCTACTAGCACACCCGAAGATTTATATGAAATTCTTCATATAATCTATACGGGAAAAATCCACACCCACCCTCTTCAGGCAACGACCTGATATTACTGATATATAGTGTTATATATATATATATATATATATATATATATATATTGTCATCCACAGACAGACTGTTTCGTTCTATCAGTACTCTTCAGTGTTGCTAGACACGTAGGACGCTCGAAGCCGGGATCGAAACCCATCCAACTTTACGTTAGACTAAGTCTCAGATCGCTCGGCCAACAAGCGTACCACGTTGACTAAGGGAATTTTTAAGGTATTATGTAGTAACAGGAAATAATTGGAGAGAAATATATTGATAGAGTTAATCATTTTTATTATATTTCTTTGTCATATTTTTGTCAATTTATTTGTGCCCTTGTTTTAAAATTCTAAATTGTTCCTGGGTTAGATGACGTAATTATACATTGAAAAACAACACCTTTGTGCCACAAAAAGTCTCCAATAGATTGTCCCCCAGTCAATCACTCGATCAATAGACGCTTGATCTTCCCAGATAGGAGATCGAATCTCAGTCGAATTTGCCGCCAGCCCACGTTGTGTATTTTTTTTTTATCCAGACAACTGATATCTACCAATTCGTCAGAAGTCGAAATGTCAAGCCAGATAACAGTTCGTTATTAAAGCAAAATAAATCAAAGTTGAAATCCAGAGACGACAGAATACGGGGTTGAATTGAACAACAAAGTTTTAATAAAAAAATAATAACAATGATAACAGTTCAGAAAAAATAATTGCTGCTTTTTCAATGTTCTATCTCTCGTAAATATTGCAGCGGTATTTTTTAAATTAACAACCCGACTTGAGGCTTGAGTTGCGAATTATTCTCAAGCGTCGTGTTGTTAATTTCATTCAGCTTGTTGGAAAATTAGAGTAAAAAGATAATCTGGTACAAGGCTTTTTTTCGGAGCTGCTTTTGTCTTGCAGCTTGCTGGAATCTCTCATTTTAATCTGCCAACTTATTTTGGTTTTATTTAATTTTTATCTCTTCCTCAAGTGGGCATGTCGTACCTGACCACTTCTCTTCGTAATTTATTCTGATTGGTTACTGCCAATTGCTTCATCTCCCACTCCGCTTATTCACCAGGGGAAGACGGTGCTCCTTCATTCTGATTGGTCCTAACATAGGCTTCTCTGTGTTTATTTCTTGGATGGTATGTAGTATCTGTTCGCTAACGTCTCTCTCTCTCTCTCACATCCACCCCTCCGGTCAGTCGTACGTTTCTTAATCTTTAATTTTTCGAGACCTGTTAAATCTTAAATCATTTTGTTTGTTAACGACCTTTTCTCACCTTTTTACAATTTTTTGATCGAGTCAACCGGACACAATATACTCCTTTATCACAGGTGTGCAATGTGTGAATAGTATCTTCCCAAATTGGTCAGAGAACATCTGAATCCTCTCACCCCTCCATCGTTTTGGGAAGATGAAAAAACATTTTATTCTCGGCTGTCAACTTCGCCCCACCCCAGACCTGACGATAACTTTCTTTACTCATAAACACAACAATGTAGCGTTTTTTTTTTTTTGTTTTGATGGATTTTTTCTGGGTCTTCCAATTCTTTTTTTTCTTCATTCACAAGAAAAAATTTGTCGATGTACTGTGTCGATCTTCTAAAATCCAGGTATTGACGTAATTCTTCTAAAATCCACATCGTACATGGAGTGGGGAACGCCACTATGCTATAAGATAATGACTGAATTCAGGGATGGTTTCGGAACGAAGACTGTTTTTCGTTAAATAATGGGGATGCAAGATAAACATATAATTTATATATATATATATATATATATATAGGGAATGTCATTTTGTAAGTTAATTTACATCTCACAGAGGATTAACGCTTCGTTATGGGGAAACTATGAATATGCCAAGAGTTATACAGCTGCATCTTGATACTACATATTCAGGATGTGACAAAAAACTCTAGTTATATTATTAGATATTGCTGGTATCTTAAAACCATACGTGATAACTAGCGTCCTCATCTGATGATTGCTTCTTTGGCCCCAAAGATGTTTCTTCGGAAGCACCCAGAGTATATATATATATATATATATAGTACAATGTGTGAAAGCACGTGCTATACGCTGCCCTCTTCAGCCGACAACCAGGATGATAACAGTTTCAGTAACTCAAGACGGTACTGCCACTCCTGGCGCTACCAAGCAGCTTCTGCCTCTGGATATATATATATATATATATAGTGTATATTTTGACAGCAATTTATCATTCATTAAATTTTGGTTAATAACCACAGAACTTATCATTCTACATTACGTAGAATATCCATTTGTGAAGCGACTATTTCTTTTAATATTCCAGTTTTTTGAGTTGACTGCGTGAAGTGACTAACACAGGGTCACACCAAAACTAGCTTAGAAGAACAAAAAAAAAAATTGTAACAATAAATAGATATTCTTAATTTCTTGGTCTCTCCATCTGTCTGTTTATCTATCTATGTTACTATCGTCCAAAAAGTTACATGCCACACCCAGATTTTGTATTTGTCGCTCCCCTCTCATATTTTAATGCGCCTCACCTACACGGAAATTAAGAGACAAAACGCAATTATGTTTTTTTTTAGTTTTATAAGTAGTGGTAGTGTTTTGGCGCAACATGATAGTTCGTGTACTGTTCTTCTTTCTGAGCAAGGTTTAGAACTTTTTGAATAACTTTTTCAGTTATAATAATAATAATAACCATCAGAAACAATACGGACAACACGATACACGAAAGAATGACAACAACTAGGAAACAAAATTGGGAGGGAAAACAACTCTATGGCCACTTTAAACGTCTAATAAACAACGTCTCACACCAGAAAACCTGGACCTGGCTAAGAAAAGGAAACCTTCAGAGAGAAACGGAATCCCTCCTAATAGCACCTCAGGACAACGCCATCAGAACCAATCATATCAAATCGAGAATAGATAAGACGCAACAAAGCAGTAAAAGTAGGCTATGCGGTGATAGAGACGAAACCATCAATCACATAATAAGCGAATGCAGCAAATTAGCATAGAAGGAGTAGAAGGCGAGACACGACTGGGTCGGCAAGGTGATCCACTGGGAAATGTGCAGGAAATTTCAATTCCACCATACAAATAAATAGTATATGCACAAACCAGCACCTGTCCTAGAAAATTACTCGCATAAACTCCTATGAGACTTTAACATACAAACGGATCACCTAATCCCGGCCAGAAGACTGGACCTCATAATAATCAACAAAAAAAGAGAATCTCTAAAATTGTCGACTTTGCGATCCCAGCGGTCCACAGAATAAATCTGAAGGAAAGTAAAAAGAAGGATAAGTACCTCGACCTTGCTAGAGAATTGAAAAAGCTGTGGAACATGAAAGTAACGATTATTCCAATCGGGATTGGTGCCTTAGACGCAATCACTAAAGGATTATTAAAAGGCCTAGAGGACTTGGAAGTTGGCGGACGGGTAGAGACTATCCAAACGACAGCATTGCTAAGAACGGCCAGAATCCTGAGACGAGTCCTGGAGACTTGAGGAGACTTGCTGTCACTCCAACTCCAGTGTTAAACCATCAGCTTACACTGATGTGAAAAATTCTAAAGGAGTATATATATATATATATATATATATATATATAAGTTCTTATTAATTAACATATCTGTCAATAGTTGTTCTTGAATATATATATATTGTTAACGAATAGTCAGGCACGATATTTTTTATTCAGTTTAAAAAGTAGTTTCTGTGTATAATTTTTTTTACCAGGAAAATGAGAGTCGTTTTGACATTAGGAAGGTCGGTTCAGGGTAACCCAGCAATACCTGGTGAAATAGCAGTCAGGTTAAAATTTAAAGGAGATACGGAAGAAAAATAATTAAAAATCGGCCACCAGTTTATACCGGCAAAATCGAACTCCGTTACAAGAAAACATGCAACTTTCATAATAATTCAGGCATATTATTTCGGTTTGTCATTGAATATCAGATTTTGGAGGATCAGAAGATGTTATAAGTGTCGTACAAGCGTGTAATATCATTCACAAAATGTACTGACATGTCATCGCGCCCCACGGCAACAAAGGTGTAGTGACATGTATAGGCCTAACAAGCTGGGAATACATTGTCACGAAGCTGTACGTGGGCGGCTCAAGGCAAAGCTAAAGTCGTAACATTGTCGACAGAAAACTGAGAAAAGTTTAGAAAATGTGATTTAGATAAATGGCTGATCAACGATCAAGCTACTCAGCAACCTACGACTGATGGCTGTTCAAAACAGCAGGAGGAACATGAAATGAAAATACACAAGCAAGAAATAGAAAAAAGTGTGAGGACGTGGAATATTTGGACCCTTCTTGATCATGAGAGGTTGAACTACCCTGAACGACGAACAGGTAAATTAACGAAGGTGTCAAGTCGGTACAACGTTGGCATTGTTCTGCTCTCAGAAACCTGTTTGAGTGAAAAAGATCAGCTGACAAATGTAAGTGTAGGAAACACGTTCTTAAAAAATAAACCAAAGGGTTGAAAACGAGAGAAGCTTTCGGTTAAGTTAATTGGTCAAACTTAACAAACTAATTTGAACAATCTCATTGATTTTATGACAGAATCATGCGCCAAGGAGTTTCTTATACTTAAACATTTTTGTCGGCTGTGGCAAAGAATTGAAAATAAAAAAAGCAAAAAATAAAAGATAATTAATTACTGACATCATTGACCTTTTTTGTCGACGCATGTCTTGTTTTTATTTTATTTTTTTCAAGATTTGAAATAAAACAAAACGTACCAAATAAAAATTGACGTCGTCTTTCCCTCACGTTTATTTATTTATTCTATTTCTCCAATAAAATCAGAATTGCAACTTGACGAACTATCTGATTACCGAAATTTCACCGAAGTAAATCAATCTATAAACATAAGTTTCTATCAAATACATAAAATGAATAAATCAATTAAAGACGCTAACGAATATAAAAAAAAGAAAAGAAAAGGAAGTCAATAAGTGTATTCTGCATAAAAATCCGGGCCTGTTGGCTGGTATTGTAGAATACACCGTCTGCAGCTCTGCAGCAGGATAAGACACCTGTTGGGTATCACCTACCTTTTCGGCACAATGAGCTAGTCCATCTGCCATATATAGCAGTAGCTTCTAATACCAGAGAGATCTAAAAGGTGAACAGCCGTTCCTTATAACGGAAGCCAATACTATTGTTGGACTATATCATTACTCTATCACTAATCCTATGTTCTTATTACTAACAGTCTCTCTCTTGTAAATACTCTTTCCTGTAAATATAACTCTATTTCCTCACATTGTCTTTTTATTACGACTACAAGCATTCCCTAACCAGAACACAACAACAACTTACAACAAGTGTTCTGATAACAGGGTGCAGAATCAAAATTAGGAATATTCTTGTATAATAATAATCGACTCTATCATAAAATAAAATTAGTTTTAATAAAACAAAATGTGCCAAGGAGTCCCTTTACCACGTAACCGCTTCGAGACTGTCCTTCCAGCCTATGATTCAAGTCTTCACCAAAGATAGGAATCTATTATTATTTCCTTTCTAAATCTTTGATCTACAATAATATTGATTCCAAACGTGGACAAGATTGTCCTTTTTGGTGACATCAACGCACGTGTTAAATGTGATCTCGAGACACGGGGTGCTGTTGGAAAGCAGGGTCAGAGCAAAATGAACAGTAATAGCATTTGCCTTGGGAGGTGCCCGTGGTGTAATGGTTATCATCTTAGGAAATGGACACAGCGTCACGAGTTCAAATCCTGGACGAGACTAATTGCATTTCACATGGGAAAGGTATGAATCCAATTATTCTCCCTCCAGCTATGGGTAAAATAGTAGGGCAGACTATGTTATTCAGCCTTGATGAGGAAACTAGTCTAGGAGAAGGAAAACTCTGAACTCAAACTGGAAAAACTTTGCCTTTTTCAGCCTCGCACAAAATACCATTTTTCGGCAAAAGAAGATTTACAAGATTACTTGAATACACCCGAGGACCAGACATCGGAATATACGAGATTATATTATCACCAGGAAATATGACTTTTGGGTATTTGTACCTTTCATTGGCCTAGTGGTAGAGTCTTCACCAATGGTCCTGGAGAACTGGGTTCAATCCCAGGTGGAGTCATACCAAAGACTTTAAAAATGGTACTTGATACCTCCTTGCTAAATACTCAGCAATATATGATACGGGGGTAAAGTGAAAGGAGTAGCACCCACCCCTTCAGCTCGGTGTAGTAGCTATTGAAAAGGGAGCCTTCTGGTCAACCTCGAATACGGTCGCCAACTTTACTTACTTACACATGCGGTAAGCACAGTGTGGGACGGGACCATACACTCGAACTTGGCAAACTGAAGCTCCGCCGTTGGCATAAAATAAGAGATGGAAAATAATATTCTCGGCATTTGTCGATGCGTCGATGGTGAAAAGAGTATAAAAACTTTCAAAAAGACGTTCCGAATATGGAATTTGAACATAGGTGAAGTTCAAATCCAAGAACTACTACGTAGTATATGAGGTTCCTTGACTCAAGGAAAAGAAACATTGGAACGGTGCATATTTGATATGTAATGTTAAATACCCACTCTCAGTTTAATCATCTTGGGATCGTAAGATCATAGCTTAGATTATGATGCACATGCTTTTATTATTGAATTTAGAATGACCTGCGAAAATGATCTTTAATCAGGTAATTGTTACATTTCGCTCTGGTCAAAGAAACGACAACACTTAATATATATAAAAATATATATCTATTTCCTCGATATGCTTGTGTGAAGTAGGGGCAATAGGGAGAGGTATTCGAATCGTTCGTCTATGAGGCATGGACACTTTGGTGTAAGTTAGAAGATGGCCGAGAAAGCGCACACGGGGTAACGACGGGACAAGTTTGAGTGAACAGCGGAATTTCACTGCCTTCCGTTCAAAATCGTCGACCTTATATTACCATCAAACTCCCACGTGGAAATATGGACACGCCTCTTCGCCTACGCAATCTCTTCCCATAACTGGCCAACGGAACATGCAACTTCCACCCTCATTGGAGTGACAGGTTTGATCATCGTCAAGCGGAAATAACTGTCATGCTGTTCACAAGTAACCTTCTTCCGGTGCATCACTTTGTGACTGCACCGTGGAATTTTAACCTCGTCTCATATTGTCAGCCAAGCTGTATTTTACGTAATCAATGGTTTGATTTTAGAAAATTGGAAGTTTGAAATGTTTAGTTATCAATCTTTTTTTTTAAATAGGTTTATTTAAAAAAAAAAGATTGTTCACGACCCAACCCACTATATATATATATATATATATATTTGTGTGTGTGTGTGTGTGTGTGTGTGTTTGCGCGCGTGCGTGTGAGTAGTTGAGCAGCAGTCTGTCATTTAAGCCTGTTTGATTAAATAATAGGCATATGTTGTCTCTATAACGTTTAGATAATTTTGTAAATTTATTAAAAATAAAAGAAAAAAAATATTTTTAAAATTCTTCTAAAAACACTCTTTACACATGCATGCAACCCCTGATGATGGCCTATGAAAGGTCCGAAAGCGCTCTGGACAATTTTGATAAATTCATCCACCAATTCCCGCCTGAAACCAAGACACTTATCAGGAAACTTGAATTAATCTTATTAAAATTCTATAGACAAAATGCGTCTATTATTTAATCAAAAATGCATATATATATATATATATATATATCATGTTGTGCACATCTCCACTCTAGAAGGAACCCCACTTAAACTAGTAGACAAATTCACGTACCTACGAAGCAGCGTCGAATCAACCGAAAAGGACATCGAAACGAGGCTAACGAAAGCATGGACAGCTATCAATAGGCTATCGATTATATGGAAATCAGACCTAACCGATAAAATGAAACGCAGTTTCTTCCAGGCAGCGGTCACATCGATACTGCTATATGGATGCACTACATGGACGCTAACAAAACGGCTGGAGAAGAAACTAGATGGCAATTACACAAGAATGCTGCGTGCAATCCTGAACAAGTCCTGGCAACAACACCCCACAAGACACCAACTGTACGGCCACCTGCCCCCTATCAGGAAAACTATTCAAGTTAGACGAACCAGACATGCAGGACACTGCTGGAGAAGCAGAGATGAACTCATAAGAGAAGTACTCTTATGGATCCCCACACATGGCCGCGCAAAAGCAGGACGACCAGCTCGAACGTACATTCAGCAGCTATGTGAGGATACGGGATGGTGTCCTGAAGACCTACCTAGGGCGATGAACGATAGGGAGGAGTGGCGAGAGAGGGTCAGGGATATCCGTGCTAACAGCACGATATGATGATGATGATGATATATATCATGCTGTGCAACTTACCCTCTCTCGTCACTCATTTATTTCGTCCATCACTCCCGGCAGGTCTTCCAGGCTACCCCCTGTATCAGTACTGATCTATTGTCGAGAGGTTCTAGCTTGTCACCCAACCCTTGCTCGTCGGTGTGATTGGTTATATGTAAGTCAGACCGTTTTTTTGATGCAACGGTTGAGTCAATACTAATATATGGATGCACTCGTTGCTACTGAATAAAGAAAAAGCTCGACGGCAAATGCACAAGAATGCAGCGAGCTTTACTGAACAAGACCTAGAGGCAACATCCCACAAAACAGCAGTTGTACGGCCACCTACCACCCATCTCGTAAACTATCCAAATTAGACGACATGTGGGACACTGCTGGACATATATATATAATGGTTCAACTTTGACGCTAAAAGCGCCTCTACTTCTTGTAATCTTAAATGTAAAATATATAGCAATATCACAGTCAATTATAAAAATGCATATATGTTGAAAATATGAAAGTAAGTCAGGGTGAAAACTCCTGACATTGAATTTCACATTTTTGATCATGAGGCGGTAATCCACACGTATACACACACACACACACACACATATATATATATATATATATATATATATATAGTACAATTTGATGGAGACTCAAACTCGGTTAAGTCGTCATAATAAATTTATTTCGGCGGAGAATATAACTATACTCTCCGTCTCGTCAGATGACTATTTACATGCTTCTCTCTCGTCGCAGAGTAGCAAATGTGGAGTTACAGTTCGTATTCAGAAGATAAAATAAAGGAATTGAAAATTTAAAAAAATAAAAAATCAAAATAAGAAAACAAAATAAAATAAAAATAAGCATAAAAAAAGACCAAAAGTGGAAATCAAATTACAAATTATTTAATTCATAGGCGTGGGCAGAGGGCGTCAAAATGTTAGTTGTTAGAACGATTAAGAAATAGGAGTGGAATTCTTAAAGAATAATCCACACCCACTGTCTTTGGATACCGACTGGATATTTTAAATAAATATATATATATATATATATACATATATATATATATATATATTTACTAATCTAATATCTACCAGTGTTCACGGTACAAGAAAAAAACAAAAAAAAACCCTGGCAGGAACAAGAGATAAAAGTATCTCGAATCACCGCCCAGGGGAAAAAGAAAAAAATTTATGGGACAAAAGGAAAGAAAAGGCCAACCTCATCCGACCCCTTGAAAAAAATCAAGGGATACGCAGTCAGTTGGTCAAAAGAAAACCAAAAACCCTCCGCGAATCCTGCAATGCTGCAATTACTAAAGTGCTCAACACAAGTGGAGCCAATTATACAATTAACCTAAATCGCAAGTCGAAAATCTTCTACTAAGTTAGGCTTCCTGATGATCCGATATGGTGAAACTTTAGTAGAAGATTTTAGACTCGCGATTTAGGTTAATTTTATATATATATATATATATATATATATATATATATGTGTGTGTGTGTGTGTGTGTGTGTGTGTGTGAGAGAGAGAGAGAGAGAGAGAGAGAGAGAGAGAGAGAGATACGCCACATTTACCCAACTTCCAGAACTGGAACCTTACCATAGTTTAATGTCGTAGTCAGGACAATCTTATTTTGGTGGGGAACCTTACCCTTCTGCAGGTGATAGAGTAAGAGTACTCTACGCCCTCGTGAAAGTGCAGGTTAAAATTAAAGATTTACAAAAAGATTAATTTATTTATCAGTTTAATAGAATTTTCATTCTCCTTTTATTTCTCGTGACATCATAAAACAAAGCAAATACAAAAAGGCAGTAAATGAAAATAAAATAAAATGAAATAAAATCCTCTATATTTCACATAAACGTCTTTGTGATCGATTATTTGGTAACTTTTCGCTTATTTATCTTCTCTGCTAATTTCTTTTTCTTTTCTTTTTCTCTTCGGCTTTAATCTCGCAAAAACTTTTGTTTGAATCGGGCATAAAGTCTGTTGATTTATTCGAAACAAATACGTTGAATAACGGCGAAGAAAAAATATAAAATTTCGTATTGGAAAGTGGAAATGAGATATAAAACAAAGACTATAAATATTGCGCGTGCCGAAATATTTTGGATATATAAATTCAATCTTACTGTTTACTTAGCGTATTTTCACGATACGTTTAATATTTATATGTAATTAAAACTTATGCTTATGGAACTAAACTTATTGAATATTTATAAACAAATATAGATAGATATTTCGCCGCGTAGAAGTGCCCGTGCTGTAATGGTTATTTTCATTGGTAATGAACATAGCGAGATGAGTTCAAATCCCGGGGGAAGATATTTGTATTTCACATCACGATAATGCCGATTAGAAAGGCGTGATTCTAACTCTTTCTTCTCTATCATATATATATATATATATATATATATATATATATATATATATATATAATAGAGGAGACTGGGTTTTTTTCCCTGCTCAGGCAACCCGTCAAAGAGAAGGAAAAAACGCTAAGTACCTCTGAAGCGTTGTTCAATAGAATCTCTAAAGTGTTGTTCAACAGAATCTCTTTAGCTCCGATTGGTTGGTTGGTTGGTGTTAATGGCATATCAACCTCTATATGTTATTTATTGCCAGAGCCTTTTTACCCATATATATTATATATATGATCTGTAAACTCACCGTTTTGAAAATCAAGAAACTTATATATTTTATGCAATTTTATTTTTAGTATTTGAAATGCTGGTATTTTATTTTGGGGCTCCAGTGTTTCAGTGCTAAGGAATTTAGTAAAATAAATACCCAATAACAAAAGTTTTTGTTGAACATCGTCACACAAGAAATTATCGAATCGTCACGCGAGAAATTATCAAATCCTAGCCTCTTTGCTTTAGTAGAAGATTAATTATAACTAAAATGGGTACGATGTGCTTTTTTATTGGCGATATCATGAGGGTTAATAAGGATCTTTTTTTTTTTACATTTTTGTCCGCATTCAGATGACGAGATTGACTCAAAGGAAAAGAGGAATCTTCCAGTATTATCAACAGGAAAAGGTCTGCCATTCAGATGAAACTCCTCTCTTACTGTGTCGATAATTCTATTTTGATCTTGATCAGTAGACCTTGTTTGATGTATTGATTGATTTTGACGGTATTTCAAACCACTTTGGGTTATTTTAGTCTAGCCGTTAGAAATTCACGTCCATTCGACGGTCAGACTTACTTTTTTGAGTAGCTGTTTAAGTGTTGTTTTTTTTTTTTTTTTGCTCAAGGTGCTAATTCAAATAATATTTAAGCTGATATATTTGGCCAATAGATAAGACCCTAAAAGGTACTACCATTACGGCTTAGAGTGGACCTGGGAGTAATATCATTAAGAGGGTGATCAAAACATTCTAGGTCTCTAGAACGTGAGCCTTCCGATCGGATATAGTTTACTGTCGTACCTTGAATAACTCCTGTATTTTCTACAGGGGAAGGTCTGAGATTTAGAGAAAACTCTTGCTTTGTTTCTCCGCCACTTCGATCTGTCTCTTGCTATACGGTTCTTTTCACAAAGGTTACCAAATGCATCTTAGGTGTCTATATATATATATATATATATGTGTGTGTGTGTGTGTGTGTTAAAAATATTTTTCGCCTGTAATGTTATTTCTAGAAAAGAAACTTGTCTCTTACTAAAGAACAGCTAATTTCATTTAATCAATACGTCACCTTTGATATAAAGGTCGAGATAGACTTCATCGGCCTTTGCGTGCTGTCTGACACTTGGATCTCGTTTGTTTGATAAGATAATGAAATGTGAGATTGTGAAGACAAAATATTTTTTGTCGGCTGTGGCAAAGAATTGAAAATAAAAAAGCAAAATAAAAAAAAAATAAAAGATAATTAATTACTGACATCATCGACCTTTTTTGTTGACACATGTCTTGTTTTTAGTTGTTGTTTTTTTTTTTCAAGATTTGAAATAAAACAAAACGTACCAAATAAAAATTGACGTCGTCTTTCCCTCACGTTTAATTATTTATTCTATTTCTCCAATAAAATCAGAATTGCAACTTGACGAACTATCTGATTACCGAAATTTCACTGAAGTAAATCAATCTATAAACATAAGTTTCTATCAAATACATAAAATGAATAAATCAATTAAAAACGGTAACGAATATATAAAAAAAAAAAAGAAAAGGAAGTCTATAAGTGTATTCTCCATAAAAATCCCGGCCTGTCGGCTGGTATTGGAGAATACCATCTGCAGCTCGGTAGTAGGGTAAGACAACTTACAACAAGTATCCTGATAACAGGGTGCAGAATCAAAATTAGGAATATTCTTGTATAATAATAATCGACTCTATTATAAAACAAAATTAGTTTTAATAAAACAAAATAAACAACAAAATAAAAAAAAATAGACAGAAAACAGTAATTTTACTCTCTGTGGCCTCCAGTCTTTTCATTTATTGTATCAACATGCCGTCAAAACAATCAGCATGCTTTCAAAATTAATTTTTCATGCATTTTATTCCATTCCTTCCCAATGATAATCTTAAGCAAGCCAATGAATGATCGGGAAGTTGCATTTGTTTTGTTTTCTAAAACGCTCCATATAGCGTAATCACATGGGATGATGAAATTATTTTTTTGGTTTGGTTTCAGCCTTAAGCAAATCATAGATTCTTTGTCATTTCTTTTCTTGCTCACTCATATTGGGGTGAATTTTGATGAAAAGGTTATTGAATAATAGAGTTAATTATGAAAATTTAGAGTTATCACGTTTTTTTTTTAAATAGACTAAAAATAAGACTAAAATTTATTTAGAAATTATTTCTCTGCACCTTGTATGATATAATAATGCATTAGATGGAGAATTTCGATGAATATCGAGAACACTTTCATTGCCATTACTCCCTGGTCCTTGTTGACACAGATTGCTCGTATATGTTGGAGTCCCATCTATAAGTTAAATAGAAATGTCCACTCATTTTCAATAGACTATTATTATTGTTAACCGGACATTGGCCTAGCGGTTAGAGTGTTCGCCAATGGCGCGGGAGACCTGTGTTCAATCCCACGTCGAGTCATACCAAAGACTCAAAAAATAGTACTTGATGCCTCCTTGCTTAACACTCAGCATTATAAGGTACGGATCAAGGGTAAAGAGGAACAATCCAGGGAAGGAGTAGCGCCCTCCCCTACACCTTGGTGTAGTAGCTATCGAAAAGGGAACCTTCGGGTTACCCTCGCCTATGGTCGCAAACTTTACCTTTTTTTTAATTATTATTGTTGCTCTTTTTCGATTTTTCCCACCAGCGTAAGCCGATATTCTTTCACAAGAGTTTGAGTGACAGAAACTATCCTCATGTCTCCAGGACTCTTCTCAGTATTCCAGTAGATGTAAACGATGCTGTACTTTGGATAGTCTCTACTCGTCCTCTTATTTCTAAGTCCTAAAGTCCCTTTACCAATCCTTTGGTAACTGGACCAAAAGTACCAATTACAATTGGTTTGACCGTCACTTTCATGTTCCACCTTTGTTTTTTTCAATTCCCTAGCAAGGTTCAGGTGCTTATCCTTCTTTTCACTTTCTTTCAATTTTAATCTTTAATCAGCCGGATCAGCAAAGTCTTCAATTCGGCAGGTTCTTTTGTTTTTAAGTTGATTATTAAAATATCTGGTCGTCTGGCCGATATTAGGTGATACGTTTCTATCTCAGAATTATCATCATTAATTATTTTCTTTTTAATTATCATTTATTGGTAATTTATACCAAATGTCTGTGTGCAAATTATATTTCACAGGAATATTTGATGAAATCTACGACCCATGTTTAATAGTAATAATTGAAATGGTTTAATTGCGTGCAAACAAACGATTAATATCAAATAGACATATTAGTGTTAGATAGCAATCATTGAAATCATAGAACTGTGAGCCAACAAATTATTAATAATAAATATAATTATTTGTATTAGATAGCAATAGTTTAAACCACTTAACTGTGTGCAAACAAATGAGCTCTGACAATTTGTTAAAAATAATGTTACCAACCGATTATTCACTTACACACACACACACACACACATACATATATATATATACATGTGTGTGTGTGTGTGTGTGTGTGTGTGTGTGTGTGTGTGTGTGTGTGTGCATAAGATTTAGCATTAAATCGTAGCAAAGTTGATATGGTATAAAGTATCAGTCAACTATAAAATAGCAACTTATTATTTACTTAGATTTCAAAGTTAAACTTTTACAAAAAGTATCGTTTTCTTCATTGAGAAATTGTTCTTGCGTATACAAGTTTATATTAAAATGTCTGTTAAGTAAATTTATAAGTAATATGTTTTCACGAAAAAGACAAAATAACTTGCTTGTACATGTGATAACAGTATCGTAATAGGTAAATAGCATTTTCCTTCTTCTGATTAATTCTAACAGTATAATTATTTGTGATATCAAAATGTGTGCCAAAGAATTCTGTTAGCGAATCAATTACGATATGTAGCTTTAAAATCAGATCAACTTTTGGTCGTAAAATCTTCTGCAATCTGATAAAAACACTTTATACACACACACACACACACACACACACAGACAGACAAAAAAATATATATATATATTTATATTTATATTTATTGAAAGAGAGAGAGAGAGAGAGAGAGAGAGTATAAGTTTTACCTGGTAATCTTTTTGAAGGAAAGCACAGAGTAAGAGGAAGGTAGAAGTGAAGGGACAGCAAAAGAGGAATTCCCTATTAATCTCAGACCTTCTCCTGTTCACATGTAAATGTATACTAGGGTCTCATCCAAAAGGTTTTGCACCACACTCACAAGGGAGAGCTACATCTAAACATTTTCAAATGATGTCTTAAGGATGATCAAACTCTTAGCAAGATGATCCAAAGAATACTGATGCCAGAGCACAAACTGAAAAGGGTTGGCATTTCCGAGTCGATTTTGACTCTCCGTCAGCTTAGAACATTTTAAATGAAATTCGTATATATATATATATATATATAGATAGATAGATAGATACACGCATGAAGATCATTCAAAAAGTTCTACGCCTCATCTAGAACTCGGTGTTAGTGAGAGTGAGAGAGAGAGAGAGAGACAGAGAAACAGAGAGAGAGAGAGAGAGTATGACAAAAACGAGTATTTGAAAAAATAACCACGTTTTGAATAAATAAGTTAAAGTAATTTTTCTTTTAATTATATTCCTTTTGCTCCTTAAAAATTACATTGACGGAATATCGATATTTAATATCCCTCAAATAAAATAGATTATGAATTAAAAATATCATTTACTGGTGAAATTACCAGACTTTTATATCATCCATACACAGATAGCTATATATATATATATATATATATATATTCTAAATTGAATTACCCAGACCAGAAAATCCGACAAAAACTGTGGTCGATACACGGAACCACTGGGCAGCTGTTTCAACCTTATAAGCTTTCATCCGGAGTTCATACCGTAATTTTCAAAACTGGAGAAAAATTTGTACATATATATATATATATATATATATATATATTAAACTTCAAATTTACACAAAGATCCTAACTAATATTTACGAGTGGTATGTTCACATTTACTTCAGCATATACAACGTTTTTGACTCATTCTATGTTTTTCAATTATTTATATATATATATATATATATATATATAGGTCTTTCAAAAAGCTCTAATACGCACCTACAAAATGTCGACGAATCAGAAATGCCCGGAAATGTCAGCTTTATTCATTTTGTGCTCTGGCATCAACATTTTTGAGCACCATCTTGCAAACAGATTGATTATCTATAAGATCTCATTTGAAAATGGTGAGAAGGATTCTCGTATTTCATATTGATCCTTGACAGAGACGGATATGAGAGTAGTGTAAATAAAATGATTACAGGACACACCTCTGTAAACAGGAAAGCAGCGATGCGTAGGTGTATCGGAAATGCGTTGTTGTTATGAAATTATGGAATAATTCAGTATGGATGTGTCCGTGGTGTAATGGTTATCGTCGTAGGAAATGGACACGGTGACACGAGTTCAAATCCTGGACGAGACTGATTGCATTTCACATAGGTCTAATGCCCTTGGGAAATGTATGAATCCAATTATTCTCCCTCCAGCTATGGGTAAATAGAAGGGCAGAGTATGTCCTTCAGCTTTGGTGAGGCAGCTAGTCTAGAAGGAAATCTCTGAATTCAAACCTGTTAAACTCCGTTTAAAAATTGATCTAGTGTCCTATCCTGCCCGAGAGGAGGGGTTGTTAAATATGAATAATCCCCTATTGAGGGAAAAAATCTAAATTCCATTTCTCTGATTCAATTTCTAAGAGTTCTTTTGCAAACACTCACTTCCGTTTTGATCCATGTGTTTTGTTGTACATCTTCAGTTTTTAATGCCTATTGCTTTGAATCTTTTCTCCTGAAGTTCTTATGACATTCATTATCTACTAGAATTTTTGCTTTATAAACCACTTCAAATCTTTTATATTTGCAACACATTTACGGCCCATTTGCCAGGAAATAGCAAGCGTCTTTAGCCAATTCCCCTCTGAATTGTCTCCTTCAATTAGTTTTACCATCAATTCCATTGTTTCAATTGACACGTCTTTTGTTAGAGCCATGTTTCCTTTCTATTCGGTTTTCTCGAACCGCTTATTGAAGTTTTCAAGAAGCGTCTTTTAACTTAAGACCGATTTGCATATCTAGGCTTGTATTACTGACATTCCATAAAGTATTTTTCAGCATTGGGTTATTCAATAATAGTTTCCTATTGATTTAAGTAATTGGATTTAGTTTTTTTAAGGAATATATTTTGAAGCGAGAATATTTAGTAAATGAAAGAATTTTTGAAGTTTTATTTCTTTATTTACTGCAATGCACTATATGGACGCTAACAAAACGGCTGGAGAAGAAACTAGATGGCAATTACACAAGAATGCTGCGTGCGATCCTGAACAAGTCCTGGCAGCAACACCCCACAAGACACCAACTGTACGGCCACCTGCCCCCTATCACGAAAACTATTCAAGTTAGACGAACCAGACATGCAGGACACTGCTGGAGAAGCAGAGATGAACTCATAAGAGATGTACTCTTATGGATCCCCACACATGGCCGCGCAAAAGCAGGACGACCAGCTCGAACGTACATTCAGCAGCTATGTGAGGATACAGGGTGTTGTCCTGAAGACCTACCTAGGGCGATGAACGATTGGGAGGAGTGGTGAGAGAGGGTCAGGGATATCCGTGCTGCCAGCACGATGATGATGATGATGATGATTATCATATTATGTTGAATTATTTTAATGGCGGTTGTTTGTTTTTTACGGCATATCAACCCTTGCAGTATATTTAATGCCAAATCCTGTTTATATATATCTATTAGACATATGATTTGTATACGAACAGGTAGAAGGTAACCGTTTTTATATGAACCAGATCTTATTTATTGAAAGGTTCCGAGTGTTGCTATCCAACCCTAGTGGGATTGGTAATCTGGTTTAATGGTATATCAAACCTTGATTTATATTTAATGCCAAATCCTGTTTATATATTTATATTCGACATATGGTTTGTATACGAACAGCTAGAAGGCAACAGTTATCATATGAACCAGATCACATTTATTGAAAGGTTCCAAGTGTTGCTATCCAACTCTAGTGGGATTGGTAATCTGGTTTAATGGTATATCAAACCTTGATTTGTATTTAATGCCAAATCCTGTTTATATATATGATTTTTAAGCGAATAGTTTGTAACGTAACAGTTTTGAACGGGCCCGAGCTCATTTCTTTACACACAGTTCAATGCTTCCATCTATTGCTAAGTATTGATTGCACATAGTTAAATGGTTTTAAGTATTACTATTTAAAATCAATAATTCTAATTGTATGCAGTTCAGTTTTTTCAAGTTCAGTAAATGGTTAAATATTCCTAATTGCCCCATAGATGGAACTCAGTCGGGTACTACCATTACGGGGTTGTCCCCGTGGTGTAATGGTTAAAGCGATGGACAGCGTAATCGTAGTGAGTTCATAATCCAGTCGCGCTATTATGTTCACTTTCGGGCAAATGCCATTGGGAAAGGTATGAACACCCTTATCCTTCCAGTGATGGGTTAAATAGTACCCATACTTTTCTTCTCAGAGAATAGCTTTGGCATTAAATAACCTATAAAGGTTGATATACCATTAAACAAAGAAACCAAACCAAACCATACTACTAGGACAGAGAGAACGACATTCTACAATCCCTCAGGATTGGAGCCTTACTTTCGGATTGTTTTGTGTCAAATCCAAGACAGTTATTTCATCTATAAAAGTTCAATTAAAAAGAAACCCGGAAAATCTATGAAAAATAAAATCTCGTAAATACGTATGCATCGTGCAATGCATAGTTGTTTTTGTTGTTGTTTTTTTTTTATGGTTGAACAACTTTCCTCCTATGATTCGTGTTATATTTGATACTTTCCATCCATTCGTACTTGTTTGTCAACGATCATTTCTCCTGGTCAAAATGATCTATAGCTTCTAGCAGCTTAAAGCGAAAGATTGGGACTATTTGTTTTCTGCAAACAATGAAGCTAACACCGATACACGAGGTTTCACGGTTGCCTAGTGAATGAACTTCAAAGAGATGACCCCATCGAGTACTGACACAAATTTTATTATAGTGATAAACTACGAAAAACGGAAACGCTCCAATGACTTACTTTTACGTTGGCACATCTCTTGCATGAAGGTGAATGGCGATAAAGTCACAAAATATCCGGAAAATCAATTTTACATCTCATTGAAAAATGGCTTTGTGCCACATCAAATAGCATAGCAACCGCTTAGCAAACTTATTTTCTCAAGAGGAGTGAACATATATAGAATTTTTTTTTATGTTTTGGATGATAATACAATCACTGATTGTTGAATACTACCGTTGGTAAAAAATTCGTGTATGTTTATCTTGGTTTTTCATTAAGCAGTAAATAAACTAATAACAGATAAGAAGAAAAACTATTTGTAGCTGAACATTATTGCTTCGGAAAATATTCCTTTAACAAACTCCATTAAATTATTTTGATAATACAATGTTCTATAAAAATATGATGTATTTATGAAGTGAAAACAATACTTATATTTCGTATCAATCGCCATCTTTCCAGAAATGGGATTTTCTTCCTATTTGAAACAATCTGTGATTACAAAAATCTCAAAAATCCATTGGTTATCAGGAAAATCTTTACTCGTCTTTATTATTGTGTCAATATGTATTCTGCATATGTATATGTATTATGTGTTTGTATAGTTAATCATGGTCATGTCTGTATAACAAAACATGTTTAAATGTGATATGGGTCTGATAGTTTTATTTTTCGTTTCCTAAAAATTTGCCTTTTATTTATTTATTCATTTATACTTTTTGAACATTTTATGATCACTGATACTGAGGAGTCAGCTAGATGGTTAGTTGTTTCAAGTACAGTAAATGGAATTATTGCCATTTGTTGTCTTCAGACGAAAGAAGTCGTCTTAAGCTTATCTCAGAGACAAACGTCTAAAAATGTTGAAAAAGAAAGAGAAATAACGTAATTTACTTATTCATTTTAAAACAGAAATACTATTTTTCTAAAAACATTTTTTATAGATTTGAAGACTTTATTTTTCAGTCAACTCTCGTGAGTCATTTAAAGTCAAAAGAGGTATATATATATATATATATATATATATATATATATATATATATATATATATTGATACATAAATGCCAAGATTTAGACATTATTGTATAGTTTATTGGTTTGCATAACGATACAAAAATTGATTGAAAAATAAAATCTTCGATTCTATAAAAACAGTTTTTAGAATGATGACATTTATATTTAAAAATTAATAATTCAATGAAGTAATTTATCTTTTGAATAACAAGTTTCTTTTTAAACATTTTTTGACTTTTGCCTCTGAGAGAAGCTTATTTCGACTTCGTTCATCTGAAGCGAACAAGTGACAACATTTCCGCTAGAAACCAACCCTTTTTCTTTAGGCTTATAATTGAAAAAATGTCTCTTTTCTTCCATTGAAGAGCTGTTAAAAAAAGAAAAAAAAAAAGAAGTAACATCTTAAACAAGAGCGGCGAAAAGCTGACAACCTTTCCACTTGAAACCTTCAATATTTTTATTTTCAATGTACAGAAACACTTCATTTAAAAAATTCAAAAATGTTCCTCTTTAGGGTTGAAGTTTTATTTTTTAACATTTCTGAGACATGTTTTCTCGTGAAAAGCGTATTAGTCGACTCCTTATGACATATGAAATAAACATGAGGAGATGCATTTCTAACCATCGCCCTTGGTAAAAAAAAAAGGTTTTCCTTTCAATGTAGTTTTCGTGCTTGAGAAAAAACGAGAAATCTGATGGTGTAAAACTCAGCGGTCAAACGGAAGGTATACCACAAATCATTATAGTCACGTTTACTGTTTACCTTCTTTCTTTTTTTTTCTTTTTTTTTTAGCTTTGCGGCTTTGCATTGCGATGATGTAAAGACTCGGGACATCTTTGCAATTAGTTGTACAGAGACTGCTTATGTTCATTCATCTTCAGCGTATATATTGTCCTTTTTTATTACCTGTGCGTGTAAATACAAAACGTAATTGACTTCCACCACTGAAAATAAAATATCGTGGAAGACCACCTCGAATAGGATGTATTTATTCGGCTCCACATAATACCAAAATGAGGCACAAGGTCGGTCGAATGTGAAGTGCCGCCGGCAATCTCTTCAGGTTTGCCTTAGGCATTGAGTAATAAACCCAATCCGTACTCTTTTTAAACCAGGTGGCAGGAATTGCCTGAGGAGAAAACTTCTTCAAGCATGATCCATGAACATCGTGAGAACAGCTGACACAGATGCTAGGTTCTCTAACACATGTGATAACCTCGAATATTTTATTAGATAACTGGGACTTACTTTATCACCATAATCTTTGAAAAGATAAATAATATTCTGATTTTACCTTAAAATATAAAATATTAGAGTTAGAGAAACTGTTGTATATTGACCTTTGACCGGGCCAAACATGCCATTCCAAAGTGATGCACCGGAAGGAAGTGACACATTCCGATGGCAGTTATGAGAGGAAATCGCGTAGGCGGTCTTGGCTGAAAAAATGGGACAAGGTAAAAATCCCATGATACACTCATAGACTGATGCACCGGAAGAGAGTGACCTGTGAAGTGAATGACAGTTATTTCCTCTTGATGACGATCAAACATGCCATTCCAAAGCTTGAGTGGGCGATTGAACTATTATATAACTCGGTGTAGACAGGGAGTCAGTGAGATGGGGACCAGAGAAATTGGAGACAACATGTGGTAGAGAAAGCCACCACCCGGCAGAAGAGGCCCACGAGACCCCCGATTGAGTTGGAGATCAGATGAGTTAGAGACGAGATGCGGTAGAGAAAGCTATCATCCAGCAGAGAGCTGGGTCCCCAGGCCACCGGATGAGCAGCACTTGAGAACAAGAAAGACACAACGCTGATGGCCATAAGAGTGGGGGGATCAATATATTGCAGTTCTGTTCGGTTTCCAACTCCCTATCATACACACAACACTTTTTAAATAAAGTGAGAGGTATATTTTTTTAAAGAAGTCTTCGCTCGTCTTTATTATTGCGTCAATATGTATTCTGCATATGTATATGCATTATGTGTTTGTATAGTTAATCATGGTCATGGCTGTACAACAAAACATGTTTAAATGTGATATGTGTCTGATAGGTTTATTTTTCTTTTCCTAAAATGTGTCTTTTATTTATTTATTCATTTATATTTTTTGAACATTTTATGATCACTGATACTGAGGAGTCAGCTAGATGGTTAGTTGTTTCAAGTACAGTAAATGGAACTATTGCCATTTGTTGTCTTCAGACGAAAGAAGTCGTCTTAAGCTTATCTCAGAGACAAACGTCTAAAAATGTTGAAAAAGAAAGAGAAATAACGTAATTTACTTATTCATTTTAAAACAGAAATGCTATTTTTCTAAAAACATTTTTATAGATTTGAAGACTTTATTTTTCAGTCAACTCTTGTGAATCATTTAAAGTCAAAACAGGCATATTTTTTTTTCTTGAGTAATCTTGGACTTCCTCCATCAGAATAGAGAAAATACATGGAAAAGATCCAAGATAAGGCTCTAACTGCATCAGCGTGGATCTGGCAATCCCATTGAGCGACAACAATCTAACAAAGGCTAGTGGTGTCGTGAGATACTGTTGGGGTGCTCTGGGTTAGTGGTAATGGTGCTTCGGCCCCGAAACCATGCATGAACCCAGAGTCATCATTTGATGAAGGATTTGTTAGAAACAATGCTGTTGTATAAACATCAAGTATTGTATGATACATATTATATATATATATATATAGCCCCACCCATGATCAGGATCTTTCACAAGGTGAGTTTTTAAGCAATATTTAACAAGTTTGAAATAAGACTTTTTCTTCTTCCAAACCGTTTCCCATACCGAGGTTAAACAACCCAAACTGCTCAACAATTAACTCATAGTTTGCTAGAATAGTAGCAATAATCTTGTAAATTAATGAGCAAATATATTTGACGCATCGATGGGACCTTAATGGTTACTACCACACCAGATGAAGATTTGCCTGGGAGTAATGAAAATCAAAGAGTACTCCACATTCCTAAATGCTCCCGAGGTTGATCCTCACCATCAGATGCAGGTTCGTTCTGTGTTTTACCCAGGACATTCATGAAGTTGGTTTAGTGAAAATCCATTTTATACATATAAACATTTCTAGTTTAAACAATTTAGTTTAGCGTAAGTACAGATTTGTCTACACACAGTTAAATGTCAAAACAGTTCTATTTTAAGCAATTCAGTTTAGCATAAGTAAATAGTTTAGTTCTATTTGATCCATAGATACGGCCCTATCAGGTGCTACCATTCTGGGCCAGAGTAGACCTGGGAGCGATGGAAATGAAGAGGTATTCTACATTCTCCAAAGATCCAGTATTACTGGAGCTTCAGTGTCAGATTGTATAGTTTTATATTCAGGACACTCGTTTTGGTGGGGGGTCTTACCTCTCTGCAGTGATCAGTTGATGTATTCTGCAGCCCCAACCGACTGGTCCAGGTTTAAGTGACGTCATCTACTACTTCAACCGGCAGAGCGGAGTTACGTAGTTTATAGACCTAATGAATAAATTTTTGAATGTTGATATAATTGGAAATTTGAATTCGTTTAGTTTTTGTTTTTCTCAGGTCTTCTTAAACTGTCACAAACAAAATCATTTTGTTTCTTATATATGAGGGCTCTAAGAATAATTGTTTTTACCCATCCCATCTGTCACTAATATGATTCAGTTCAAGATAAGTTTTTAAGTGGAGACAAAAACTTTAAAATTCAGACACTTCCTTCCGTTGTCCTCGTTGAATTGTTTCGGATGTAATGGTTATCTTCGTTGCAAATGGACTTGACGATTCATGTTCGAATTCTGAACGCGGCTATTAACATTTCACACAGCAAAAATAACTATGACAAAGGAAGAAATCCAAATATTTATGGAGAGGACTTTTTTTGTAAATACATGTATACTATTTACCATACCAAGATTAAAGAGCCTAATTTGCCTTTCTAACTTAGCGGACTGAGGAAATAATTAAATTCACACCTTTCCCAAGATTATGCTAAATGCAATCAGCCTCATCCAGGATTTCTAGCCGGGTAACCGAGCCCATTTCCAACGACGATAAGTTAAAGATTTTTACCGCCAGATTACTTTCACGGGTGATTTTTTACAGGGAAGAAAGTTCATGTGAGATCGACTATACTATTTTCGTGTTAACTAAAGAGGGGGAAATCAGTATATCACAATTTAAAACTATATTCTCACGCTGAAATCCAGAAATGTTCCCTTATCAAGTTCATACTATTTACCCATTGCTGTTCGGGCAAATCTGTCGATTCATGTCTTTTTCTTAGGGGAAATAACGTGAAATGAAACAGTTTCATTCAGCAATTGAACTTGGCTTGATCAGTCCATTTTATGCGACGATTTTCTTATTTCTCTATCAATGTATAAATAGGTGCGCCCAATCCATTTTTATGTGCTATATATATTTATAGTTTTCGTGATAGGAGGCAGGTGGCCGTACAGTTGGTGTCTTGTGAGGTGTTGCCGCCAGGAGGGACGAGCTCACAAGAGATGTACTCTTATGGACCCCCACACATGGCCGTGCAAAAGAAGGACGACCAGCACGAACATACATTCAGCAGCTATGTGAGGATACGGGATGTTGTCCTGAAGACCTACCTAGGGCGATGAACGATAGGGAGGAGTGGCGAGAGAGGGTCAGGGATATCCGTGCTACCAGCGCGACATGATGATGATGACATATATATATATATATATATATATATATATATATATATATATATAGTTTTATGTGATATAATTTCATAATTTTTATGAATTTATAATCTTATTATATATATATAGAGAGAGAGATTGATAGATAGATAGATAGATAGATAGATATAATTCATGTATATATATGTAGAGAAAATTTTATTATTTTTTATTATTTCAAACAAATTTTAAAGCAATAATGTCATACATATATGTATATATATATATATATATATATATATATATATATATAGAGAGAGAGAGAGAGAGAGAGAGAGAGAAAGAGAGAGATAGATAGATATAATTCATGTATATATATGTAGATAAAATTTTATTATTTCTTATTATTTCAAACAAATTTTAAAGCAACAATGTTATATATATATATATATATATATATATATATATATATATATATATATATATATATATATATAGAGAGAGAGAGAGAGAGAGAGAGTAATAGATAGATAGATATAATCCATGTATATATATGTAGATAAAATTTTATTTTTTATATTATAGATATAGATATAATTCTGTTTACTATCCATAGATATAATCTTATGTGTTATATATAGATATTATGACCTATGAATATAACTGCTACGCCCCAAGCGCCTCTCAGAAGGATACGAATTTATGAAACTGTAATTCGAATCCTACAACGAGTGAGGGAGGTATTATTTCTTTTTATTACAATGCAGAGAGTATAAATGGTCTGTAGAACAATAAGACAGTCTATTATTTCAAACAAATTTTAAAGCAACAATGTTATTTGTATGAGAGTCAATCCAGAATCTGCTTAATATAAGTAACTTATAAATGCTTTTAGATTTAAGTGTCAAAATGGCTGTCTATTCATTAGAAAGTGAATCTCGGCAACCATTAGAATTGTGATGGTCGTTTTCCATTGCCATAAAGTACTTAGCTTTATCGTATGTTTAATCTTCATTTCCCCCCTTTTTTATAAGATAATTGTTTTTAATCATACATCCTAGATGCATCAAGGAGGTCTTCAGTGATGCAACTGTGTTCATTGCCGATTTCGGGTTATTTCTGCATCATATCGGCTCCGACAGTAACCCCGGCATGACTCTGGAAGAGCCAAGGCGCCTCCGTGATCGCGACGTGCTACGCTCGTGCCTCTACCAAAGCAAAGAAAAATTTGAATGAAGGCCGGACTTCGGACGTTCTTATAGACATTCACAGTATTCACAGAAAACATGCGAGTCACGGAGTTATCGGTCGTTAAATTTAGCATTGAAAGACAATAAAAAGTGATAGATTCCACTAAGTGTATCGTGTTTGAACTTCTTATGCTGGTTTTTACAAATTGAATATTTGGTTGACAGAGAATACAAATATAAGAAAAAAGAAAAAAAGAAAGTAGGGGAAGGCATATATATATATATATATATAGAGAGAGAGAGAAGGCGACAAACTGATAATATTCGCCGATATTCATTTATCGTTTGCCTCCGTATATTTGAAGGAAGAAAGAAAATGAAAAGTAGAAAATAAACAAAAGTTTATTTATATTGATAGATCGTCACAGAATATTACAAATCATGCAAGACCAAAGTTTACTTGCTTATACACAGGCATACACCATTCCAAATTACCAATAATTCAGGAACATTTCTCAAATATGTAATTGCCCAGTCAGCTGGGACGGCAGAATACAGCGACTGCTTCTCTACAGAGAAGTAAGACCCCCTACGAACAAGTATCCGAGATAAGACTCTAAACAATATAATGGTGAGGTTCCAGTACTGCCGGATCTTTGGGGCCCCTCTTCACTGCTATCACTCCCAGGTTCACTCTGGCTCAAAGTGGTAGTACCGGATAGGGTCTTATCTATGTGTCAAACAGAATTGTTTTTGTCATTGAAACTGTGTACTTATGCTAAACTGAATTGTTGGAAGTAGAACTGTTTTGGACATTGAAACTGCGTAACTGAACTGTTTGAAATAGAATTGTTTTTTTAAAAGAACTAAACTGTGAATTTTTTAAAACTGAATTGTTTGAAATAGAACTGTTTTAACATTTAACTGTTTGAAAACAAAGTGTCTGAAATTTAATTCGGCGTTAAATGATCCGAAAAGGGTTGATACGCCGTGAAATAAAACAACGAACCAACTTTTCTCATATATGTAAATCACCCACAAACGTATATTTCTCTCATAATTCCCATGTGTACGACCATAACATTGAGGGTACTACTCCATAATCTGGATTGATCCACTTTAACCTTGATCCTTACCTTATCATGTTGAGTGTTTAGCAAGGTAGCATCAAGTACCATTTTTGAGTCTTTGGGATGACTCGACATGGAATTAAACCCAGGTCCCCCGGGCCATTGACGAACACTCTAACCATTATGCCAATGGGACGCTAGTTTATTCACCCCTTTTTCTTGTTTTTTTTTCTTTTTTAAATCTTTCTATGATGTTTGTGTGGGCTATAAACATGTTCTTGATATTTATAAGCGTTTGTGCCTATACACAAGGGAGGGTGATACTCCTTTCCAGGGAAAGGAGTATTACCCTCCCCTACACATCAGTGTAGTAGCTATTGAAAAGGGAGCTTTCGGGTAGCCCTCGACCACGGTCGACTATGTTACCTATAATTATTCAATACCAAGTAAATCATACTAATTAATACTTTCCAAAAAAAAAAAAATGTGCGTAAACATTTAACTGCGTCAAGTCTTCAGCAAACGCTTAGACTGATATATAAATACTCTTCTCCATATTACTCAGTCGGCTGGGGCTCTAGAATACACCGACTGCTCCTCTGCAGAGGGGTAAGACCCCCACCAATGAGTGTCCTTGATATGACACTACACATTCTGATGGTGAGGTTCCAGTGATGCTGTGGCTTTGAGGAATGCAGAGTACCCTTTCATTGCCATTGCTCCCAGGTCTACTCTGGTCAGGCGTGGTTGCACCTAATAGGGCCCTGTTTATATGTTAAATAGAACTAACGGCACATTTATGCAAAATTGAATTGTTTGACTAAACTAAATAGAAATAAATAGAAATGTTTTTAACCATTAAACCGTACTAACAATTAAGCTCCGTGCTTATACTAAATTGAATTGTTTATAAATGGAACTGTTTTTTACATTGAAACGATACTTACACTAAACTGAATTGTTTAATATAGAACTGTTTAGACATTTAACTGTGCGTAAAGAAAATCTGTATTTATACTAAACTGAATTAGCTGAATTAGAATTGCTTGACTAAACTGAATAGCTTGAAATAGAAATGTTTTTCACAATTAAACTGTATTTACATTTAAACTCCGTATTTGTACTAAACTGAATTCTTTTAAAATAAAACTATTTTCATAAAAAATGGATTTGACGTTAAATATCCAACCAATGTTGATATGCAATAAAACCCAAACGCCAGCCAACCAAAACAACTTACTAAGTTTATAATATTGGTTACGAGAACTCATTTCTTTGACCAATTCTCTATTATAATTAATTCGATCCTATCACGTGGTCTTGCGTTAGACCAAAGAAAGTTTTATGTATACAGTATTGCTTATGCATAGTGATTGCTTTATTGTTTTTTTTTACGACTAGTCAATTCATCTAAGGTTATTTTATAACTATAATCAACCAACCAACCAACCAACCGTCTTCTCCATAAAATCCATTTCAAAAACTTTAATTTTCACACGGTTATTGTGTGTTCAACTTAGACTATTTAAAATTAATAATTACCCAGAGTTATAAGTAATTCTACAAGACCTTGGATACTGGAAATAAAAACATTCTTTGAAAAAAGTCACATATACTGATGCCAAAGATGTTCTCCGAATTGCGATAGCACTTACGGGTTTCATTCAATGTACGATACATGTCACTGGTTTTCATTTTACCTCTTCACACTAAATTCGATTCTGTAAAGAAGGTTATAAAAGCAATGGTGTGTAATGAAAGTTCATTTCAGTTCCTATAAGAAAATAATTGCGCGACAAAACTAAAAGCTGACGTTTTAAGATGACTAACAAATTTAGGAAAACAACGCAAACTTCTCGTGCAGAAATTATTGTTGGTTGAAATGTAACATACCCATTCAGGAATATGGGAAACGTACATAGAATTTTCATAACATATATACATAGAACATAGGATTCCCGAAACACGAAAAACACGTAAAGACGTCTTAGTTCCGGTACGAGACCTTTTACAACCTTTGAGTTTAAAGGTTCTTCGACATAAGCAGAGAGATACATATACTTTCTATTCTGGCTTTTCCATCTACCCACTCCCAATTTCGTGTGGCGCCCGTAGCGTTCAAATTCGTCTGGCCTCTGCGAGCAAGCGAAAGCCAACCGTCTTCTCCCGAGGCAGAACTCAACTCAACTAACTGACTTTTACAAATCTCCCCAAATCCTCCCCGCGCTTCCGGTAAATGACGTCATTCGCACTCCCTAGCACCGTTTCCCATCTCGGGTTTCTATTGTGACATCACTGAGTGATACGTCCACTCCGCGCGCACGCGCGAACACCTGCGTTAATGTTGAACCTAAGTAACCCATGCACTGAGCCGAAAGGTTCTCAGCCTAACTAAACCCAAAATCATGAAACGAAATCCCTCGGCCATCATATTACAGAAAGGTTTTGCACCAAATCATCATTGTTGACAACTATTAAATATCAAGATCAATCTTTTTCAAAAAAATTATATGCTTTCAAATAACTAATATTAATCATTTATAAACAGGTAAATATTCTTGACACAAATAATTTTTACAAAATTATATGGTTTCACATATTCCTATGAACGAATTTTATGCAAGAAAAAACTGATTATACACAGTAAAATAACAACTATGGGTTATGTAGAGACTGAGAAAAAACATGGAATTAACAATTCATGATAAGCGAAGGAGCAATATTATATAAAAAGAATGAAAGACATGGTATGAGTGGATAAGGAAAGATGATCCACACGAAAAAGTACAAAAAGCTATATATATATATATATATATATATATTGGCTATATATACTGATGTCATATGCAAGAACCAAATTCTGTTCTAAAAAATGAGAAATATTTATATCCATCTTCATGCTCTTCCACAACCTGTTGACATGTTTTCATGTTTTCCTGTTTTCATGAGCGTTAGTAATAGGTCTCCACACAATATATTTAACGTATCTCTCACGCACACACCATCATATATTACAATAACATATACGTAATATTACATTAACACAATATAGATAGCCATTAAGAATAATGGTAACCGAACAGAACTCTCCCACCTATTACCCTTACGTCCCAGATTTATCATGCTTACACGTCAAGTCGTATATTCATTTCTTTAATTAGGCAATGATGATAATTCACTCGTTAGTTAAAATCATCACCGTATCCACTCACACACATAAAAAAAAACGACATAGCAAATACAAACAATTGTATCAACGTCCTAAAACAATGTATTTACTATAATCCTTACGAACATACACTCATGGAATACAATGATGTATAGATAATATATCATGAACACATTATAACTAATACACAATATTACCCAAATATAACACAAATCATATTCCATCATCATCATCATCATCATCATGTCGAAGTATCAGCATGAATATCCCACGCCAAGTATTTGTCGCTGCCTCCCACCAGACACGACTTGACACAAGGTCAAAAGCGCGAAGGCCGATTAAAGTGGGGATAAAGAGGAGGGGAATGTCGGGAACGAGCCGAGACTCGAACCCTGCTTGTCTGCGCTGCTCATCGGCTCACTTAGTGCAATGTGAGCCTGATGAAGCAAGCAGTTTCACGAACCCAAATGTGGGTCCGGGCACGTATGCCAGTTTGCGGCTTAAACTAGACGCATGGTCTAGTGCCGTACAAGGGGGACAAAGGAGACAAAAATGCAGCTCGCCCACCCGAAGGTAACCTAGTCGAAACTAGGTGCCTAATTAAAAGGCCCCAAGTCTGCCATTGTTCCTTTTCCAGGGCCACGCTCCGGACCGAAGTCCAGAACAGGCCCCGGGGCGTTCGCCATCCCACGCCATCTCTTCCTATCGTTCATCGCTTCCGGCAGGTCCTCAGGTCTACACACCGTATCCTCACAGAGCTGCTGTATGTAGGTTCGAGCTGTTGTGAGTAGGTTCAAGCTGGTCACCCTGCTTTTGCTCGGCCACGTGAAGGGGTCCATAGGAGTACATCACTTATGAGCTCGTCCCTACTTCTCCAACAGTGTCCTGCATGTCTGGTTCGTCTAACTTGGATAGTTTTCGTGATGGGTGGTAGGTGGCCGTACAGCTGCTGCTTTGTGGGATGTTGCCTCGAGGACTTGTTCAATATTGCTCACAGCATTCGTGTGTAGTTGCCGTCAAGCTTTTTTTCCCCACCGTTTTGTTAGCGTCCATGTAGTGCATCCATATAGCAGTATCGACACGATCACTGCTTGGAAGAAACTGCGTTTCATTTTATCGGTCAGGTCTGGCTTCCATATGACTGATAGTCTATTGAAAGCTGTCCATGCCTTTGTTAGTCGCGTTTCGATGTCTGTTTCGGTAGATGAGACACTGATTTCCTAGCATAAAGTACCAATATTGCATAATACTCCATAGTATATTACAATATACCATATCTCAACATCATGATATTTATTGCAAGTCTGGCCCACCATACTGCACTCGTCTATAATGCTTACAAATCAAACAATTATTTTCTTCGAAATCCCATGACGATATTTTGTTCCTTAGTAAAAATCATCACCACAAACACGCACACAAACTTATAAAGAAACAAACGATTTTTTTTCTCAGTCAATCTGCCGCAAATTCGGCAACACATCGCGTCTCATAAATCCTGGAGACAACCTCAAATTTATAGCGCTTCGGATGTATCTTCATACATATATATACTAAACATCACTTATACGTCCACAGAAAATAATATGCAAATGTAACCTACACAAACCAACAGACACGCACGCGCATGCGCGCATACATTAAGAGTTGTACACAATATTAAGGTTATTTTGACTGTATTTTTTGATTTTTTCGATATCTTCATTATCTTCCGTTATCTACCTGATTATTGTCGTTTATAAAACATCCTGAAACCTGAAGTCGCAGACAAGCTTCCATACTATTATTGCTGCATTTATAAATAAAGGCAATTAATATCAGTAATCGAACATGCCTCTTGAAATCAAAATAGCATAGACTCATAGTCAGCTTCTCTTGTAAGTGATCAGCGGACCGGTATATATATATATATATATATATATATATATATATATATATATATATATATATATATATATATGAAAGTAAATATGGATAAAATCCTACATTATGAAGGTAGCAGAAAAAGCATAATCCAAATTGGTGAATATATTATGATGTAAAGTCGACGTTAACGTTTCGGTTTCAGTAACCCTTATCAGGACTTGGACATCAAAATAGTTCACATAGCGATGGATCCTTACTGAGATGACAAGATCAAAAGAAAAATATACAAGGAAAAGATACACAAACGTGCACATAGTGTTAATAATTCCAAAGTCATAAGAACATGTCTGGCACGGGGGAAATATTTGAAAATGTTGGATATATATAATGAATTAGTTTGCAATATTTTTAGCTGAATATATATATATATATATATATATATATATATATATATATATATATATATATATGTATATATATATATATATATATATATATATATATGCTGAATATATATATATATATATATATATATATATACTAAATACCTTGGAAAAGGTATGAATCCAATTAATCTCCCTCCAGCTATGGACAAATAGTAGGGCAGACTAGGTGCGGAGGGGTATATATATATATATATATATATATATATATATATATCGGTGCGTGCGTATGTGTCTCTCTGTGTGTCCGTCTGTGAATGTCAGAGTGTTTGTGTATGTGCGTGTTTCTGTGGGTCAATGCGCGTCTTTGTTTTTTTTTAATGGCATATCCACCTTCGCGAGTTATTTTATGCCAAATCTATCTTTTTAGAATGGCAGTATTTGTTCTATTTAAGCCATAGATGGGAGGATACAGAGGGTTCATGCCTTTCCCAAGGGTATTAGTCCGAAAGTGAACATAATAGCGCAAACTCGCATACTATGATTCCGCCGTCAGTCGTTTTAACCATTACACCACTGAGACACTCATTGTTTGTGTGTGTGTGTGTGTGTGTGTGTGTGTGTGTGTGTGTGTGTGTGTGTGTGTGTGTGTGTGTGTGTGTGATTGAAGGCACCTGCAGTGGTTCGTATTTGATTGCTGTTCTATTTACTGCATAAAAAAGCCAAAATGTTATACTCATGGTCCCAGACATATTATCGATATTATTAGGAGATGCATATAGATTTGACGAGTTGAATGAATCATAGTTACATTTTTATGCACAAAAGAATTATTTCAACGATCCCTATTCAAAGATATGATGGGTTTATACTAGCAATAAAAGTTACTGTGTAATCCACCACATAGACCTTAATGGTGTTGCAGAATGGCAATACAACCATCACAAATTTTACACTATTCAACAAATATAATCATCGCGTCAAGTTAATTTATCTCAAACAAAGAAATAGTTTTTCATCATTAGTTTATTTTAATTATGGCCGATAGAATCAAAGATGGCGTAGATTTATGCACAAAATTATATTCATTGAACAACCAACAAAGAACAAATAGACCGTTTGACATTTTCTATTGGTAGTCTGAGTAATATCAAGTGATCATTTTATTCATTATAATAATTGGCTAAAAAACTGAAGATTGCATAATTTTGAGGTGACTTATTCACAGTTTCGTTTTTTTTATTAATATCCCTACAGGTTGTTTTGGTTATTTTGTAAAATTAAAATTATAGTTAAATTATTTCATTAGTAATTTTAGCTCATGTGCAGCTAATGAAACTAAGATAATTTCTTAATTTTCAGAGCCGCGAGGGTAAACTTAACAATGGTTCTTATTCAATTAGCTCAACGATGTTAGAGAAATGAAGGAAGAGATGTACTGTACAACTGGTTTAGTCAGAAATTCTAATAGACTATATGAATCAAATATATTATTAAAAATCTCGTTTTAATTATATTACACGAATCTAATTATATTAGAATATATAATTTACTTTCGAAATAAAGAAATCTTCTTTTCTTTTGCGCTGTTTTTATTATGATTGAAGTTAATTAAAAAATTCTTTGTCTGTTTAAACCCCGTCGCTTTCTAGGCCGTTGTAGAATGATCTCTGTCAAGTAAAAAAAAAAAAATGTTTATTCTTTTTTTTTAAATTTTAATTTTGAAAGCATTAATGAAACTTGCTTAAGTGGGTAGGTATGTGGTATATATACATTCTATACTCATATACATTCTATACTCATACATGTACTCATATACATTCTATACTCATATACATGTACTCATATACATTCTATACTCATGTACTCATATACATTCTATACTCATAATTTTTCATATACGTATATATATATATATATATAAATGTGTGTGTGTGTTGTATGTTTCATTGGCCGGAATCTTTTTAAATATATTATTGAATGCACATTGACATTTACACCTCAAACAAGTGACAAGTTTCGACACAATTTATAATTTATATATAATCATATACATTCTATACTCATAATTTTTCTTATACGTATATATATATATATATAAATGTGTGTGTGTGTTTGTATGTGGTACAACTCGCATTGACTCCACTCAAATTTATTGATTTCCCACATGAGCTTTGCTTGATTTAGGTTTTTTTTTTTCTACCAAGCAGCAAACTAGAGTCAATTCGACAAAGGCTACGAAGAAATCAGCATCCCGAAGCAATTTATTTCTCCTGAAATTCTGTATGCTGTAAGTAGGCGACCGTATTCGAGGGGGGCCCTAAAGCTCCCTTCTCAATAGCTACTACACAGAGGAGTAGGGGAGGGCGCTACTCCTTTCCCTGGATTGCTCCACTTTACCCTTGATACGTACCTTATTTTGCTAAGTGTTAAGCAAGAAAATATCAAGTACCATTTTTAAAGTCTTTGGTATGACTCGACCTGGGATTGAATCCAAGTCTCCCGGACCGTTGGCGAACACTCTACCCATAGGCCAATGATCCGGTTTTACGGAAGATCTAATACGAAGATTACACAACACTTAAATGTTGACTTATGGACAGTGTAGATGAATCGAAAAAAGTTTGCTGAGTCCAATAATGATTAAGAATGTGTGATGTCTCGGAAACCTCAGTCTGATCGTTCTGAGAAGAAACGCAAACAATCATCTTCTCACATGGCCTTACACTCAACACGGAGGCCAAACTCAAATGCTTATAGGTGATACTTCGGGTCTGGATCGAGACAGCGGGCATTGGAAGACTCTACGTCTGGCACCAGAACTCTGAGCCATCCTACACAGACAGAAAAATGTAGTCTTGGCTGTGAGTATGTTTCTTCGACCAGATCCTTGCTAACATCTAGCGGCATAACTGTCCTAGTAACAATCCCCTTGATTTTTATGTGTAGGGTGGGGTTGAACAAGAGAACCATAAAACTCAGTGCAATGCCAGAGATGAACTGAAGACATTATAACTACAGTATTTTACATTTTAAGTAAGAAACTTATCAAAAACACATGATGCTTGATTGGGTTTTATGGCGTATCAACCTTTGTCGATTATCTCACGCCAAATCCATTTTATGTAAATAATCAGTTCTATTTAAAACAATTCAGATTAGCATAAGTACACAGTTTAATTGTCAAAAGCATTTCTATTTCAAACTATTCAGGAAGTTATATATAACAATTCAGTTTAGTGAAAGTACAGTTTCAATGTCAAAACAGTTCAATTTCAAACAATTCAGTTTAGCATAAGCATGCAGTTTAAAAGTAAGTATGGTTTAATTATCAAAAACATTTCTATTTCAAGTTATTCAGTTTAATCAAACAATTCAGTTTAGCATAAGTATGGCATTAGTTCTATCTAACCCATAGGGAGGGCCCTATCACACAGGGCCAGAGTGGACCGGGAAGTAATGGCAATGAAGGGGTGCTCCGTATTCCCCAAAGCCCCAGCATTACTGGGACCTCACCATCAGACTGTTTAGTGTCATATCCAGGACACTCATTTGTGGGGTCTTACTCCTCCACAGAGGTGAAGTCAGTGTATTCTACAGCACCAGCCGATTGGGCAACAAAAACACTGGGGAGGGATCCCAAAAACTTTTGGCAGCCGCACTTGATTAAATCTAATCTAAAAAAAAAATCAAGATATTTTCATGTAATTTTCACGTAATTTTGGTAAATACGTCTGATACGTCGGAGTTATTTTCATTTTTGAATAATAATCTAAACGACAATTTTTTCATACCACATATTGTAAATTCAGCTTGGCTCACAATATGAGACAAGGTAAAAAAAATTCTCACTGTGCCGTAAAAAAAGTGATGCACCGGAAGAGAGTGACCTATGAACTGCATGATAGTTATTTCCGCTCGATGACGATCACACCTGCCATTCCGAAGATAGCGGAAGTGACACATCCCAATGGCCAATAATCGAAAGAAATCGCGCAGGTGAGCTCGGCTGATAATATGGGACAAGGGGAAGGTCCCACTTCAGAGTGATGCACCGGAAGAGAGTGTGAACTGCATGACAGTTATTTTAACTCAATGATCATCACACAAGCCATTCCAAAGATAGCGGAAGTGACACATCCCGATCGCCAGATATCGGAAGGAATTGCGGAGGCGTGGATGGGTGTCCATATCTCCACGTGGGAGTTTGAAGGTAATATAAGGCCGACGAATTGAACAAAAGGCAGTGAAAAGGATCCCGCTGTTCACGAAGCTGATCTCGTCGTCACTCTGTGTGCGTTGTCTCGGTCATCGTCTACTTACATGGAAGAGTTCAAGCCTCATAGACGAACGGTTCTAATTCCTCTCCTGACTGCTCCTACTTCACACAAGCGTCCGTCGAGAAAATAAATAAAAATTGTTATATATAAATTCCGTGTTGTCGTTTGTTTGACCAGAGAGCGGAATGTAACAATTTTACATAATATTTACCAACACCTCCGTACGAGAAGAATGCTATACAATTTTAATTTTTTAGCGGCATTCAGCAAGTGTGGAGAAGAGTTTTCCATCTTTAAAAACGGTTGCTATACCAAGGTTAAATAGCCCAGTTTGTCTTGGTATTAAATAGCCCAGTTTGTCTTCGTATTAAATAGCCCAGTTTGTGCTCGAATTTAACCAGATTTGGAAGGAAAATAATTTGATTCATAATTTTCTTATGGGTATTAGCGTTATTTAAAAAGCAAGCAGTCTCATCTAGGATTGAACTCGAGTCACCTTGTCCATTTCCTTCGATGGCAGACGTTGCACCACGAACACCTCCAGTATTTATGTTCATCGATGTATACATATATGCTACCGTATGCAAGGGTATACGGATGCCTTGTTTATAAACATATTTACTAACCCCTCCGCTCGGGCAGGATATGACACAAGGTCAAGTTTTAAGCGAAGTTTAACAGGTTTGAATTCAGAGTTTTTATTTTCCTAGTCTAGTTGCCTCACCAAGGCTGAAGAAACTAGTCTGCCGTACTATTTACCCATAGCTGGAGGGAGAATAATTGGATTCATATGTTTCTTAAGGGTATTAGTGCTATGTGAACTGCCATAAGTCTTGTCCAGGATGTTTATATATATATATATATATATATATATATATATATATATATGCGTGTGTGTGTGTGTGTGTGTGTGCGTGCGTGTGTTGTGCGCATATCTATATAACTATATCACAAATACGTTTTTTCTTATATATATATATATATATATATATATATATATATATATATATATAACCCTTGTTGGTGGCAGATGAGGACAGAGTATCGCACGTGCTTTCACACGTTGTATGATGAAAAAAGAAATATATATATATATATATGTATGTGTGTGTGTATGTGTGTGTGTGTGTGTGTGCGTGTGTGTGTGTGTGTGTGTGTTTGCCCAGTCGGCTGGGGTTGTAGAATACACTGACTACATCTCTGCAGAGAGGGAAGACCCAGCACTAGCCGACAGGGCTACATTTAACCGTGTATTGCCCAGTCAGATGGGGCAGTAGAATACACAAAATGCACCTCTGCAGAAGGTAAGATTCCTCCAAAAGGAATGTCCTGGATATGAAACTAAACAACCTGGTGGTGAAGTTCCATCAATGCTGAGCTTGGGAGAATGCGGAAGACCCCTTTATTGCCTTCGCTCCCAGGTCCACTCTTGCCTGGAATGATAGCGACTGATAGGACCCTATCTATGAGTTAAAAAAACTAAATAATGGTTTCGAAAGTTTTCTGTTTTTGACATTTAAACTGCATATTCATACTAAAATGAATTCTTTAAAATGCAACTGTTTTAACATTTAAACTGCGTACTTATGCTAAACTGAATTATCTTTAAAAAAACTGTATTTACACTTAACTGTTGGTAGGTTGGTTGGATTTTATGGATATCAAACTTTGTAGGTTTTTTAACGCCAAATCCATTTCTATGCAAATATTTAGTTCTATTTAAAACAATTAAGTTTAGCATAAGTATGCAGTTCAAATGTCAAAACAGTTGCATTTTAAACAATTCATCTTAGGATAAATATGCAGTTTATATCACCCAAAGACATGGCCCTATCAGGTGCTAACATTACGGGCCAGCGAGGTCCTGGGAAGAATGGCAATGAAGTGATGCTCCGAATTCCCCCAAAGTTCCAGCATTACTGGAACCTCACAATTTGATTGTTTATAGTCATATCAAGCGTACTCGTTGGAGGGGGTCTTACCCTTCTGCAGAGAAGCAGTCAGTGTATTCTACAGCCCCAGCAGACTGAGTAATTGACCGAGTTTATGTCAAAACAGTTTTGTTACATACAATTCAGTTTAGCATCAGTAAACATTTTAGCGGTTAAAAGAGGATAGCACCCGATAGGACCCTATATATGGGTTAAATAGAACTAAATTGCGTACATATGCTAAACTGAATTACATGAAATAGAACTGTTTTGATATTTAAACTGCCTACTTACGCTAAATTGAATTATTTGAATTAAAACTGTTGAGAAAACTGAATAACTTGAAATGGGGATGTTTTTGACAATTAAACTGTTTACTTACATTTAAACTGCGTACGAATGCTAAACTGAACTAACTGAAATGAAACTGTATTTGCATGCTAAACTGAACTGTTTGGAATGGAACTGATTATTTGTATAAAAATGGATTTGGCATTGAATAACCTTAAAAGCTTGATAGGCTATAAAAACCATCCAACCAACCACATCTATAAGTATCTATGCACGTGTTTGTACATGTGTGTGTATGCTTGTGTTTTGTGTGCAACCCCCCACACACGTATATATATATATATATATATATATATATATATATAAAGTTGGCGACCTTAGTCGAGGGTGACCCGAAGGCTCCCTTTTCAATAGCTATTACACTCAGTGTAGTGGAGGACGGTACTCATTTCCCAGGATTGCTCCATTTTACCCTTGATACGTAACTTATATGGCTGAATATTAAGCCAAAAGGTATCAAGCACCATTTTTAAAGTCTCTAGTATGACGCGACCGGGGATTGAACCCAGGTTCTCTGGACCATTGGCGAACACTCTACCTGTCACGCCAATGAGCCGTTATATATATATATATATATATATATAACTTTATATCAAATACTTGTTCTCATATATATAAAGTAAAGTAAAGTTGGCGACCGTAGTCGAGGGTAACTCGAAGGATTCTTTTTCGATAGCTACTACACCAAGGTGTACGGGAGGGCGTTACTCCTTTCCCTGGATTGCTCCACTTTACCCTTGATAGTACCTTATAATGCTGAGTGTTAAACAAGATAGCATCAAATACCATTGAGTCTTTGGTATGTCTCGACCTGGGATTGAACCCAGATCTCCCGGGCCATTGGCGAACACTCTAACCATTATGCCAATATATATATATATTATGTATGAATGTATGTTTGTGTGCACACACACACACGCACAAAGACACACACACAAGGACACACAAACATACACTCATATATGTATATATATATATATATATATATATATATATATATATATAACCCTAAATAAACTTAGATTCTGTAATGTATTATGGTGAAGTCAAAGTCGTCGTGTATCCTGATCTAGATAAGTGAGTTGATTGTTTCTGTCGGTGAATGATTTGAAGATAAGATTCCATTATGTGTTATCTATACTTGTTATTGTCGATGGAACCAAGTCAGTCTTTCTAACACGGTTTTGTAACCGCACATTACAAATCTTTCTAATAACATTGGCGTAATCACTTAGATACGGAAACCGATTATGCAGTCTCAGCATTTGAGTTTCAAATAAAATTCGCTTTCTTTAACTCCGTGAAATGATCTGACCGAAAATCCTAGACCAGAATCAAGAAGATTATTTCTTCTCCCCGGAGATATCCGACAAAAGAATTATTATTAAATGAAATTACAATGTAGAAGACTTCCATATTTAAAGATTCGAGTTACCCCGGTGAAATACGAATCAATCATTTTGGTTTTATATATATGAACTAGCTGTGATAATAATAATAATAATAATAATAATAATAATAATAATAATAATAATAATAATAATGTACATGGATGACATCAAAAAATTTTCAAAAATGAAAAAGTAAAAGGAAACTGTAATACACGCCGTTAGAATATACAGTCAGGACATAGGAATGGAATTTGGCATTGAAAAATGTGCCATGCTAGTCATGAAAAGTGGCAAACGACATGACTGACGTAATGGAGCAACCAAATCAGGACAAAATTAGAACGCTCGGAAAAAAACATGAAACCTACAAATACTTGGGTATCTTGGAGGCTGACACCATCAAACAAGTGGAAATGAAAGACAAAATTCAAAAAAAATATCTCAGGAGAACTAGAAAACTACTCGATACAAAATTCTCAAGCAGAAACCTCATCAAAGGAATAAACAATTGGGCTGATTGTTATCGTTAGATATTTGGGACCCTTTATCAAGTGGACTAGGGATGAAATCAAACAAATGGATCAAAGAACAAGAAAACTAATGACCGTGCATAAGGCATTACATCCCAGAGACGATGTTGACAGACTTTATGTATCTAGAAAAGAGGTAGGAAGAGGACACATCGAAACAACAAAAATAGGGAAAAAAACCCAACTCTATGACCGCTTTAAACGACTAATGAACACCATCTCACACGATAAAACCAGGGACGGGCTAAGAAAAGGAAACCTTATGAGAGAAATGAAATCTCTCCAAATAGCAGCACAAGAAAACGCCATAAGAACCAATCATATCAAAGCGTGAATAGACAAGACGAAATTGCAAGACGAAACGATCAATCACATAATAAGCGTATGCAGCAAATTAGCACGGAAGGAGTATAAGACGACACACGGCTGGGTCTACAAAGTGATCTACTGGGAAATGTGCCAGAAATTTAAATTTGACCATACTAACAAATGGTAAATGCACAACCCAGCACCTTTCCTCGAAAATGACACACATAAACTCCTATGGGACTTTAACATACAAACGGATCTCCTAATCGTGGCCAAAAGACCAGACCTTATACTAATCAACAAAAAAGGAAAGGGAATTTGCAAAATTGTCGACTTTGCTGTCCCAGCTGACCACAGAATAAAACCGAAAGAATTTGAAAAGAAGGATAAGTACCAGGACCTTGCTAGTGAATTGAAAAAGCTGTGGAACATTAAAGTGATGATTGTACCAATTGTGATTGGTGCTTTTGGCACAATAACTAAAGGATTATTAGAAGGCCAGGAGGACCTGGAACTTGGTGGACGGGTAGAGACTATCCAAATGACAGCATTACTGAGAACGACTAAAATACTGAGAAGAGTCCTGGAGACTTGAGGAGACTTGCTGTCACTCAAACTCCAGTGAAAAACCAGCAGCTAATACTGATGTGAAAAAACTCTAAAAGACTATATAATGATAAGAAAACATTGCATCCAAGAGATGGTGTTGACAATCTGTTTGTGTCAAGAAGATTGGGAGGAAGAAGACTTGGCAGAATTGAAGACAGTGTGGACACATCGATACAATGACTTGAAGACTATAGACAAAAGTGCGGAGGAAGACTGACTACAGCCATCAGAAACAATACTGACAGTACAAGGACCAGCGGAATGACAATAACAAAAAACAAGTGGGAAAAAACAACTCTATGGAAGTTTTAAACTACTAACAAACGACATCTAACACGAGAAAACGTGGACGTGGCTAAGAAAAGGACACCTTAAGAAAGAAATTGAATCTCACCCATATTAAAGCAAGAATAGATAAGACTACTAAACAGCAGATGTAGATTACGTGGAGATAGAGACGAAACGATCAATCACATCATGAGCGAATGGAAGAAATTAGTACAGAAAGAATATAAATTTAGGCATGACTAAATAAGCAAGGTGATCCACTGGGAATTATGCAAGAAGTTGAAGTTTGACCATATGAACAAATGGTATATGCACAACCCAGAATCTCTCCTAGAGAATGAGACGCAAAACTTATCTGGGATTTCGAGATACACACGGATCACCAAATGTCGGCCAGACGACCAGATCTTATTATAATAAAAAAAAGAGAACCTATAGAATTGTGAACCTTTCTGTCCTGGCGGACCACAGAGTGAAATTAAGAGATGAAGGCACAGTTTAATGCGGTGTGTAAAAGAAGTGAAAATACGTGTATCAGATGGTGAGGAATCCATTGCCCTACAATTTTCACAAGTGTCATCCGTTTCAAAGTCTTGCTCAAATTGAAAATCTGATTCTTGTCTGGACATGAGTTGATATTGAAATCCTTTCTGTGTCTTACTTGAACAATTTTGAAAGACACAGTTTCGTAATTTATCTCTACAAAAGATTTACTTCATCGTAATATTTGATTCAACATATCAAAATAGTAACTTTTTTCACAGCAGTAGTCTGAATAGAGAAAAAAGAATAAAATAAACAGGGGAGACCTGAGAGTCTGTCTCTTTTTTTCAACAGTTGCAAGACTATATCCGATAATCGTAGAACTTGGGTAAGAAGCCACGTGGTTCAACATCGACGTACCCATGGATGCTTACGACTCAGCTCAGGTAGCTGACTTACTAGGAACTAATATCTTCGACACGTTGGGTCGTGTGGTCAACTTAGAGCAGATGGGGCTTTACCAGAATGACAGGATTAACTTCATCACGGACAGTAACGGCCTTAAGACCTCTAAAATATGAAAAAGGATTATTAGGGCATTTAAATTACCAGGTCTATAAATTGAAATAGCCTGAAAATTAAAGAGAGTCGACTTTCTTGGTGTCTCCCTCATTTTAAATAACGGCACCTTCAAACCTTTTAGTAAGAGCAATATTGTCCCCACCGACGTAAATATAGACTCTAAACACAACCAAGATTGTTATTGATGCAGATTCCTAATGCCGTGAACCAGAAGGTTATCAGGCTATCCTCAGGGGAAAGAGTTTTTAAGTATATATGATGTAGCCCCCAAAATAAAACAGAATAGACACCGGGGTGGGGGGAAGAGAGGTGAAGAGTTATATATTAATAAAACGACGAGATAACTCTTAACCCCTTTTCCTTCCCACCCCGTGTCTATTCTGATTTATTTTATCCATAAGATCTGAAGAAGTCCTGTTATATTTTTCTTCGTGTTTTTAGTTTACATCAGAAACACAAAACAGGATGGAAATAAATTTATAATCCTAAAATAACCGGTCTTTGGTTTTTTCTTTTAAGAATGTATTGCTCGGTAATATTAATTATATTGAGCTCTCTACCAGGAAAATTTAAATGTTCAGCTTTTGAATGATTTTCTTGTCCTGAAGGAATTACTCCCAACTCTGGTTTAACTGTAACCGAATAATACCTCTCACTCTCTAAATATATATATATATATATATATATATATATATATATATACGGATTAAGTAAAGTTGGCGACTCGAGTAGAGGGAGACACTATGTTTCCCTTTTGGATAGCTACTGCAACAAGGTGTAGGGAGGGCGCAACTTCTTTCTCTTGATTTACCCTTCATCCGTACTTTATAATGCTGAGTGTTAAGCAAGGAGTACGATTTTTTGAGTCTTTTGTATGACTCGACCATGGATTGAACCCAGGTCTCCCAAGAAATTGGCGAACGCTCTAACCATTATGCCAACGTCCGGTCAGTACACACGTGTTTATGCATGTGTGTGAAATATGCAGCTATCTGACATTCAAAAACACAAAGACCAATTTTCTGAAATGAATGAATATATATACGCAAACACACACACACACATACACACACACTTATTACATGTATATATATATATATATATATATACGCACAAACACATACAATGATATATATATATGTGTGTGTGTGTGTGTGTGTGTGTGTGTGAAAGGTGCAGCTATCTGACATTTAAAAACACAAAGACCGATTTTCTGAAATTAATGAATATATCTACACAAACGCACCCACACACACATTTTATATATATATATATATATATATATATATATATATATATATAAATTAACTTAAATTGCGAGTCGGAATTCTCCTACTAAAATTTCACACACACACACACATATATATATATATATATATATATATACGTGTGTGTGTGTGTGTGTGTGAAATATGCAGCTATTTAGCATTTCAAAGCACAAAGACCAATTTTCTAAAATGTTTTGCCTTATCAGGATAAAGCAGTTGTAAAACAAAAGAAATTTGCACTAAAAATGGATTAAGTAATTAAATAACATCAAAAATTCCGTTTCATTGGCATATTTAAGTTGGCTTTAAAGCAACAAACTTATTTACAAACATTTTCAATAGAAAAAATATTTCTTTTTTAAAATATCTTTTGAAAATACTTCAAATTTTATCGATATCGTCATGTATACAATGCACGATAATTGGAATAACAGTATCAGACTTCGTGATAACAGAAATTCAAATATTTTCTGTTCAAAAGAATTTTAGGTACAAAAGATCTCTTTAAAGCACTTAATATCACAACACATTTACATGACGTCACGACTGTTAACATCTTAATACAACGGGGATTATGTGTGTGTTTGTCAAAAACTGAAACTACATCACCACCGATGTCACAATTCTTCTAGTTATTTAGTTAAAATTCTCAAAGATTATTAATTAAATATTATACATTCTTGGCATCTTAATTATTTACGATGTCTCAATTAAAGTGCCAGACTTTAATAGAGATATCGTAAATAATTAAGTAACCTGTGTCGTACAAATCAACTTTTTAAACCCTGAAAAAATTTCTTCAAAACGCTATTTGACGCTATTTCAGTTGTAAATTTGAAGTAATATTTCAAATCGGTTGCGACAAGCCAGTCCGTGTAGCCCTAGAGCAATGAGGGTTTACGTATATTTTTCATTTAGTTAACTGCCTGATGATTGTTGTTTTCTAAAAAAAAATCCATGAAACCCAGAGATCACTGTTTATATTCCATTGCATTACATATATATATATATATATATATATATATATATATATATATATATATATATATATATATCTACTATATGTTTATTTTATGATATATAATCATCTATATAATATCATTATTATATAATAGCTCTATCCTAGATATTGAGCACTCTATATATTATATTGCGCTTGGTTCGCCACAATCTCACAAAGTGATTTAGTGACAACCAACACTGTTGTAAAGTTGGCGACCATTCTCGAGGGTGACCCGAAGGCTCCCTTTTCGATAGCTACAACACCAATGTGTAGGGAAGGGCGCTACTCCTTTCCCAGGATTTCATCACTTTACCCTTGATCCGTACCTTATAATGCAAGGAGGCATCAAGTACCATTTTAACAGTTTTTGGTATGACTCGACCTGGGATTGAACGCGGATCTCCTGCGCCATTGGCGAACACTCTAACCATTATGCCAATGCCTGGTTATATATATATATATATATATATAGTGGGAAACTAGAGCTCAAAGCATTATATTATAAAAGCTGAATATAAATCAATATATATATATATATATATATGTGTGTGTGTATGTGTGTGTGTGTGTGTGTGTGTGTGTGTGTGCGCGTGTGTGTGTGTGTGTGTGTGTTCGAAGACTAATTACGTTTTACTAGAGAGAATATAAAAACAAATACACATTGAATTTATTTTAAAATTATCATCACAATTGTAACCATGTCCATTCTAATTAATTGCAGCCGACTAGAGCATCAGGATAGGAACTTTCACATTTTCCCTGCGCTCCGAATATAGGACCTACAGATTTTCATCACAAGAACATTTCATTTACTGCAGAACTTTCAGAAACTAATAAGTTGAAATCAGTCTTTCAAAGATCTTTTGAAGAAAGCATCGGGTTTCTATAACCTTGGACTCAAACTTTTGCCACACCACTGAGCTCGTGTTGTTGGAAATGAAACTAATTACATTTTTTAAAGATTTAAATAGATTTAATTTAAATTTCTTTTTATATCTTCTCTTTTAAAACATAATTACTTTCTGCACACTCAAATAAACTTACATCCATCCATCCATCCATACATACATACATTTGCGTGTGTGTGTGTGTGTGTGAAAAAGAGGGAGAGAGAAAAAGTGAGAGAGAGAGAAAACGACTAAAGGCAATTTGGAAAATCAGATTCACAGGTTTCGCTAGAGGCCTTGCGTAATCGGAATGTTTTTTTTTCTTTACCTCAAACAGAACTACATTAGATCTTTCGACTCCACAAATCCTTAAATGGCTTGTAATAAGCAGACTGTAACTTTGAAGCAGGATAAAACATTCTCCCAAACAATAATTTTCTGAGTATAACAATACATTGCATCATGTCTGCAATGCCGGTTCAATGTGATTACACCTTGGTCCTTTCTGACCTGAAGGTATGTTTGGTGCTGTGCAAAGGTAGCCAATTACCAATACCGAGAGATCAAAGAGATATAGAATAATAGCAAATAAGAGAGAAGTCAATTACTTGGTAATAGTATATTAATTCGATAAGGAATTCATATACAACATTCACTCGCCGACTGTCTGGCACCTAATTCATATAATAAACGTAACCATTCTTTTACTCTATTTACCCCCCCCCGCTCGGGCAGGATATGACACAAGGTCAATTTTTAAGCGGAGTTTGACAGGTTTGAATTCAGAGTTTTACTTCTCCGAGACTAGTTACTTCACCAAGGCTGAAGAACCTAGTCTGCCCTACTATTTACCCATAGCTGGAGGGAGAATAATTGGATTTATAGCTTTCCCAGAGGTATTAGTGCTATGTGAAATGCAATTAGCCTCGTTCAGGATTTGAACTCGTGTCGCCGTGTCCATTTCCTGCGACGATAACCATTACACCACGAGCAACCATTATTTTACGGTCCATAGGGTAGGTAGGCAATCCTTTACAACACTGTGGTACCTGATTGGGTCCCACCTATGAATCGTATGTCTGTTTTCTCATTGGTTGTATTAGGCAAACCCAATATCATAACTCTATTTTTAAAAAAAAAACTTTGGAAACAACACAAAACATGTAGATATAAACGTACACTCACCTCTAGATAAAATAACCCCAGACAGATTGACATGCCGTTAAAATCAATAAATCAGATAAACAACTTTGTTCTTATTTTCTAGTATTCGTGCTCTAACTCACCATTCATAGACATAACAATCTGATTCAGTTGCTATAAAATCTAATCGAGTGATTTTGTTAAAATATTGAAATAAATAATAATCAAAATTTATAAGATTAATTATTGATAATGCTTTATCTTTAAATATATATATATATATATATATACAAAGATAAGTTTGCAGATGAAATTGACATGTATACTGGTTTCTGATAATACAAAAAATAAATAAATAAAGATGTTCCTTAACAGCACTATTGTCGAGCAGAAATCTGCTGACTACTTGAATTGATGCTATCTTTCTTTAAACAGGTAAAGACACGAGAGAAAATAATACGATATGAATCGAGTTTGTCATATTGAAATAACGGAAAGTCTGTGAAGAATGACAGAATGGAGCAGAGCTGAAGAGCGAGACAAGCAGTCACACAAAGGTATTTCTGACAAGTTAGGCAGGTCGCGTCTTCGGCATCTACACTCCTTTCCTGTGCGCTTGAGAATGAATGTCAAAGCAAATTAAGACAAACATTCTCTGTTTGAAAGAAAATTTGCAGCCAGTCAATTGTCAGACGTATGATATTTACTGGAGCTACTTGACAAGATCGATCAGCTTTGCAGAAACTTTTCTTCTTCAAGTCAACAATGAACCGCGAGTGAAATAAAGAGTTTCTGAAGAATGGTTTGTAGATGTTTGTCTTCTGTCGAAGTTTAGGAATTAGCAATGAGGTGGCAGTTGGGCTAAATAGATTGGAAATCTTTTTCCATAAACTATCGACGAGTGGTCGTTTACTCTATTCAAAGACAACCTGTTGATTTGTATCACCTGCAAATAGGTAAGTTATTCCCTAAAAAAGGGTTTCCTGGTATGATAATAAAGGACATGTCAACATCCTGGTCATCCGTGGCGGCTGCATTACCAATTGAGCAACGAGCACTCAATCGGTGGTGCTCAGGAAAGGACTGTATCCGCTTCAGAAAGTGTTTATTTGTTGGGTTTTATGGCAAATCAACCATGACAAATCCATTTTTATACAAATATACAGTTCTATTTCAAACTATTGAGTTTAGCATTAGTACAAAGTGTAAATGTCAAAAACATTTCTATTTCAAGCTATTCAGTTTAGTCAAACCGTTCTATTTCAAACAATTCAGTTTAGTATAAATATAGTTTTTGTTTACACACAGATGAATGTCAAAAGAGTTCTATTTCAAAGAAATCATTTTAGCATAAATACAGTTTCAACGTTCAAACAATTCAGTTTAGCATTTAAATGTTAAAAAACAGTTCCATTGCAAACAGTTTAGTTTAGCATAAGTACACAGTTTAGTTCTATTTAAAGCATAGTTGGGACCCTATCAGGTGCTACCACTCCGTAACAGAGTGAAGCTGGGAGCGATGGCAATAAACGGATACTCCACATTCCGGAAAGCTCTAGCATTACTGGAACCTCACCATTAAATAGTTGTAACCAGGACACTCGTTGGAGAGGGTCTTAACCCTCTGAAGAGATGAAATTGGCGTATTGTACAGACCCAGACAACTAGGCAAGCTACAGAAAGGTAACACACTCAAAAAATGTATCCTTGGTATGATACTAAAATAGAAATGGTGATCAGGCCCCAGTTGCAGAACACAGAAAAGATTACCCCTTGGTTGTCATTACTCCCAGGTTCACTTTGATCCAATAATCTAATAATAGTAGTTATAATGCTTATGTTAAACCTTTTGGGTACAGTCTCTGTGCCCAATACACCTGATTAAAATGTATTAGTTTTATATTGTAATTGTTGGTAAGTTGATTGTCTGCTTTGTTTTACGGAGTATCAATCCTACTTGGGTCATTTAAGGCCGAACTCTCATTTTTCAGTTAAGTATAAATACCGACTTTTATTTACACACAGTTACGTGCCAAAAAATTCAATATCAGACTACTCACTTTAGCATCAGTAGACAATGTAGTTATATTTGATCCATACATAGGAGCCTATTAGATGCTACCACTCAGAGCCAGAGTGGACCGGGGAGTGATGGCAATCAGGACACTCGTTGGGGGAGTCTTTCCCCTCCACAGAGAAGCAGTCAGTGCATTCTACAGCCCCTGCAGACTGGGCAAAATAGTAATTGTTAAAACTATATAAGTTTAGTTTTGTTTGGTTTGGTTCGGTTGGGTTTTATGGCATATCAAACATCTAATGCCAAATCCTTTATATTCATATATATCAAATATATGATTTGTAAATATATTTTGTTGATAAGATTTTTAAATTAGACTGTGCTCATTTTTTGTTCACAGGTAAATGGTTTCAAGTATTGCTATATAGCAGTCACAGTTTAACACCAGTCATTTGTTTGCACACAGTTTGTTGGTAATTTCATTTTTTAATGAGTTAGAAATGATTCGTTTGTATTGTAGTATGGCTATTGTATCTACAAAATTAATAGGTTTCAATTATAGCTATCTAGTATCAATAATTCTATTCAATGTTAATCATTTGTTTGCAATAGTTACAAGTATTGCTATCTAATACTAATAATTTTATTCGATATTATTATTTCATTTGCACGGAGTCAAATGGTTCAAAGTTTTATCATGTAATACCATTAATTCAATTAAGGCACACATTTAACGAATTTCAAGTATAGCTATTTAAAACTGATAATTCAATTCAACATTACTCATTCGTTTGTACACTTTTAAATAATTCCTAGTATCGTTATGTAAAACTAACAATTAGACTGTTATTTTTTTACACACAGTTAAATGATAAAAAAGTTCTATTTCAAATGATTCTATTTTAAATGGTTCTATTTCAAATGGTTCGAAGTATTACAATGTTATAACAATAACTCTATCAAGGCACACAGTAAAAGAGTTCCAAGTTTGGCTGTTTAACACTGATAATTCTATTCAACATAACTCATTCGTTTGTACACATCTAAAGGATTCCTAGTATTGTGTATATAACACCAACAATTCAATTAGAGAATCAATTAAATTCAGTTAAAAAGATCAAACAGTTCTTTTTCTAAAAATTCGATTTAACATAAGTCAGTTGTTTGCTCACAGTTTAAATGCCAGACAGTTATATATGACCCATACATCGGATCAAATCAAGTGCTACCACTCCGGGTCAGGGTTGAACTGGGAGCAAGAGCAATGAAGGGGTACTCTACATTCTGCTGGATTGGAGACTCATCATCAGATTGTTTAGTGTCATAATCCGGACACTCGTTGAGGGGGATCTTACCCCTCTGCAGAGATTCAGTCGGTGTATTCTACAGCCTCAATCGACTGTACTGTAAAACCATATAAGCGCACACTATCCGTTATATAGGAATTCTGATACCATATAACTGTGCCAACAAATGATGTGATCATTAAAAAGGAATATATACTCTAAAATATATTATCGATAAATAGTATTTTCTGACTAAAAATACTTTGCTATTTTATTTAGGTGAATTCGATGCTTATAATCAAAACTATGCGTATGCAAATTATCTAAATTAGATAAGAATATTTGATAACTGTGTTAACAAATGGTGACTATTACTAAAATGTCATAGTTTCTTTAAACCAGCTAATCGGTTGTCTTTTGTGGCTTAAAATGTATTCTCTCCAAAACGGCTATTGCAATGTAGAATGAATAAATACGAGGTGAGTGCTGTTTATTGTTATTCTATATACCCACCTCTCCCAATGGTCTTTCTGTGTGGGGGAGTAAGTTCCTGCAATCCCAGCTTGTTGTGTGGGAGCAGATGAGATAAAACCCGAGCGGGCTATGACAACGTCATCACGGGTGACTGGTTGGTACTGCTTGGTGGCAGGGGTAGTTGTTATGACGTTCCAGTGTCTGTGGTTTGCAACGCCGGTGCTTTGCTTTCATCGTTCCCCTGTAGTAGTTGTGGTCCGTTAAAAGGACTTAGAATTGGAGGTAGGTTTACAGAGGCTTCGAGTTTCCTGAGGAATCTGCAGTTCATTCCTCAGGCTCCATTAATCCTGTTTGTAGTGCCATGTTACTTTTGACTTCTACATGTGAGTGCTCTTTATTGTTATTCTATAATATTGAGCACCCTGCAAATTATATAGCATTTGGTTTGCCACAAACCCACTAAGTGAGATGCTGACAACCAACACTATTTCAATATGAATAAAATATTAAAAATATTAAAAGCACTAACCAACTTTAATGCACTAATTGATTATTTTCAACAATATTTCACTTCAAACAGAACTCTAATACTATTTTTAAATCCTTTAATTTACAACTTGAATAACCATCATAAGCCCAATTTTAAACGTTTATTTCCCTTCCAATTTTTACATTTTTATGAAGATCAGTGTTTTCTAATCACATTGTCACGATAACTTCATAGGCAGTTATAATATTCCCATATATTTTTTCTGAAATTTTCCAAATCATTATTTGATGAGATACTTACAGGCACAACATACGAAATAATAAACATATCAACATTCTAGCAAATAAACACTCTACAATCGAAGTCGGTCGAATAATAGCCCCGTCAGTGGGGCTAAGAATACACTGATTGTATTTTCAGCAGATGGATAACACCTTCTTGAAAAAAGTGGTGTCCTGAGTATGACAATAACCTACACTACGATGGTGAGGCTGCTGTTCTGGAGATCGAGAGAGTGTTGAGTATCCCTAATATTTGTTAAGCACCCAACGTACGCATGAGTATGGCACATGGCTTTTTTCATTGTGGGAACTAGGCACAGGACCGTAGCCCACACTCGCACGACAGTTCCAAAAATGCCTTGAGCCCCGGAATCATTCCCTAAAAAGGGTGCCTTAGGAGCCAGGCGATAAACTTTGCCCCTTCGAAAAGGTATAGAGTCTTGAGAGACGACCCCCTGAAGTTCAAAGGAAGCAGCCAGACGCGATTGCTTGGCTTGCCCGGCACCCGCGTTTGGCAATCTCGACAGACTGCCACAAAATTCAAGGCACACCTGACCTGATCCTTGCATCAGGGAACACCGAAGTGTGTCCAAGCACAGATTATTCACATTTAATCGAATCGAGGACCAAAAAAAAAAAAACAACCAAAAACTCTTAAGAAACTGTTCAAGAAATATCAATATAGACGTCCTATGAACGGTATTCTTTAACCTCTTCGCATATAAGCCAAGTTAAGTTGACATATGGTTAATCGAGTTGGATACCGACTCTATTCTGATTGGCGTTTCAATGAGTCTTGGGCTCCAAATATGCGAGATACACTACTGGAATTACGGAACAAAGGTTTATAAATTCGAACGACACTCTTGTCACTTGAGCGACGATCGTTTACTTCACTCAATCTACCATCAACGATTTCATCCAGCGAAGTTTGACGCAGTTCGTTTTCCTTAGAATCTGTTAGTTTGGTTTGGTTTGGTATGGTATGGTTTGGTTTGGTCTGATGGCATATCAACCATTGTAGGTTATTTAATGCTAAATCCATTTTTATATTGCCTAGTCGGCAAGGGCTGTAGAACACACCGACTACATCTCTGTTGAGGGGTAAGCACCACCCACAAGGAGTTTCCTGGTTATGATATTAACAATCTGATAGGTTCCCGTAATGCTGGAGCTTTTGGGAATGCGGAGCACCCTTTCATTTCCATTGCTCCCTGGTCCACTCTGGCCCGAAATGGTAGCACCTGATAGGCCCCAATCTATGGGTTAAATAGAACTAACTGCAACTTATACTAAACTGAATAGCTTGAAATAGAAATGTTTTTCACAATTAAACTGTACTTATATTTAAACTACGTGCGTATGCTATGCTGAATTGTTTAAAATGGAACTGTTTTTATCTTTGAATTTCTACACTAAACTGAATTGTTTAATATAGAACTGTCTTGGCATTTAACTGTGTGTAAAGAAAATCTGTACTAATACTAAACAGAATTAACTGAATTAGAATTGTTTGACTAAACTGAATTGCTTGAAATAGAAATGTTTTTGACATACTATGTACTCATGGTAAACTGAATGGTATAAATATAACCATTTGCATAAAAGATGATTTGGCGTTAAATAACCTACAAAGGTTGATATGCCATAAAACCCAAACAACCATTTTTATGCATATAAACAGTTCATTTCTAGCAAATCAGTTTAGCATAAGTACGGTTTTTTTTCTTGCTTTACACTCAGTTAAATGTAAAAACAGTCCCATTTCAAACAGTTCAGTTTAGTATAAGTACACAGTTTAAATGTCCAAAACAGTTCTATTCCAAACAATTCCGCTTTTCATAAGTACTGTTTAAATATCAAAAAGTTATATTTGACTAAAAAATAGTACCCTATTCGGTGTTACCACTCCGGCCCGAGCCACATAGGGGTGATGGTAGTAAGAGGGTACTCTGTATTTCCCAATACTCCAGCATTACTCAATCCTCGTTATCAGATTGTTTAGTGTCATATCAGGACACTCTTTGGGGAGCCTTACGCTTCTGCATAGATGCAATTGGTATATTCTACTACCCCAGTTGACTGTGACACCTTTGTAAACTGGGGGTCATCGTGATTTGAATGAAGTAACAACAAGAATCCGGAGGCATATGGTTTTTCAACTTCAAGGTGGCAATACTAATACGGGTTAATTCCTCAGTGATACCGACTTTAAGGATTAACTTGATTATATCGGCAGGGATCCAAGCTTTATTTCGAGAGAGACGTTGTATATTGTCCTCCGACCCGGCCGGGCTGTCAAAATAGGAAATGCACCCGTGTAAATAACAGGTTCATCCGGTCGAAAAATATCAGGATATCATACCCTTGACCGTGGACAGGTTGAATGAGTGCGAAATTGTGACGCCCACAAGAAGAACGTGGACGTTGAACAATTATATAACTCAGTGCACAGGAAATTTAATCAGTTGGAGTTAAGATGCGGTAGAGAAAGCTAGTACCCAGCTGAGGGAGCCCTCAGGCCCCCGACTAAGAGTTGGGGATCAGACGAGTTGGAGATCAGATGAGTTGGAGATAAGATGCGCTACAGAAAACCAGCACCCAGAGAGGCTGGCCCCCAGGCCCCAGGTTGTGCAGCCCAGGAGAACGGAAAAGAAACCCAGTTATGGCCAATAGAATGGGGGTCAGTATGTTGCAGTTCATTTCGGTCTCCAACTCCCTCTTACACACAATCCTTTCAATAAAGTGAGAGGTATATTTTTCTAAAGAACTGTGTCGCTCGTCGTTATTGTGTCGTTGTGTTCTGCATGCATGTATATGTGTTTGTATAGTTGGTCATGGCGAAACAACAGAGACTGCTGATGGTACCGATCGCTTTCGGATACATTTATTTTTATGTCCATTGTGGCTGAGAAATAAGTTTCCTATGTCTTCAAATAGCTTTTCATATTGGTTCAAGGACTACTGAACATAGGAAAGAGTCCGGTGATGATTTATATTCGTTTGAAGGGTTTTTCCTTGCCAATTTTAGGGGTACTACATTATCATATTTACCTAACCCCTCCGTTCGGGCAGGATATGCCACAAGGTCAATTTTTAAACGGAGTTTAACAGGTTTGAATTCAGAGTTTTCCTTCTCCTAGACTAGTTGCCTCACCAAGGCAGAAGAACCCAGTCTGCCCTACTACTTACCCATAGCTGGAGGGAGAATAATTGGATTCATACCTTTCCCAAGGGTATTAGGTTTATGTAACTACATTATTGGCCTAGTGGGTAGAGTGTTCGCCAATGGTCCGTGAGACCGGGGTTCAATTCAAGGTTGAGTCATACCAAAGACTTAAAAAATGGTACTTGATTCCTCCTTGCTTAAAACTGAGCATTATAAGGTACATATCAAGGGTAAAGTGTAGCAATCCAGGGAAAGGAGTAGCGCCTTCCGCTACAGCTCGGTGTAGTAACTATTGAAAAGGGAGCCTTCGGGTCACCCTCGTTTACAGTCGCCAACTTAAATTTTCAATTTATTACGTTTTTCTTTCCTGCATTTATTTTAACTGCAACAATTTGTTACGACAAAAAAAAAAAAAGACGTGCACACAATCGGTTTTCACGTCTGATGTCTCTACCTGTTTCTGTAGAAATACATTGCCAGAATTCTGTCGAAGCTCTCCCATCCCCATTACTTTTGAAACTTGTTTGTCTTGTTTTTTTTTTTTAATATCAAAATACGGTTGATTTTAGCGATATTTATATCTCTCGTAGTGTCAGTCGTTATACTTTAAACTGAATTTTGTTTATAGAACATGAATGCTAATTATAAACAAAGCATTACGTGAAACAAATTAATTTTCTTGTGTTAGCTCTCTTTCTCTCTCTCACTCTGTTTCTCTCTCTCTCTCTCTCTCTCTCTCCGTGCGACAAATGGTCGCTTTGATTTTCGCCATTTTCCCAACAGATCTTTACGTTCGCCTAATTAACACTGTCATTAGAAGACATTTTTCACTTGTCAAGTTTCAACATAAAACCGCGCCCAAGAGATGCTGGATTCCAAATTTATAACTTTACGTGAACTCTTTTATCAGATGAAGTATTATCAAGTTGAACAACGGAAAGAATTTAAACTGTGTTAAATACACGTTGTTTTCTGTTTGTTTATTATTTTTATTTTTTCATATCATTATTGCAACAATTACAAAGGGTAGTTACCGCAAGATCAGTACTTCAAGGTATTTATCTTCTTTCTAATTTAATTCCCATGAGTACCTCCATTGAATCCACCGAATTTATAACATATTTTTACTTATAGTTAACGAAATAATAAGTCAATTTCTAGACCGATCATCAGAAAAAATATTCAGTATTATTGCGTTGGTTGGTTGGTTAGTGGGTATTTCACGTAATATTAACCCTTTAGGCAAACCCTTTATGGAAAATCTTGTTAATATATATATATATATATATATATATATATATATATATATAGCTCCACGAGTAGATTTATTTTCCAATTTATTCATTTTCTTCTACTCATGTTTCAGATGTTTACACTTTCATTAGTTGCCCAGTCAGCTGGGGCTGTAGAATACACTGACTGCACCTCTGTAGAGGGGTAAGACCCCCCCCCCAACGAATGTCCTGATATGACACTAAACAATCTGATGGTGAGGTTCCAGCAGTGCTGGAGCTTGGGGAATGCGGAGTACCCCTTCATTGCCATCACTCCCAGGTCCACTCCGGCCCTGAGTGGTAGCACCTGATAGGGCCCTATCTATGGGTTAAGTAGAACTAACAGTATACTTATGCTAAAATGAATTGAGTAAACTGAATAGCTTTAAATAGAAACGTTTTTGACAATTAAACCGTACTTACACTTAAACTGCGTGCTTATGCTTAACTGAATTATTTGAAATAGAACTGTTTTTCGCGATTAAAACTGTATTTACACTTAACTGAATTATTACATATAACTGCTTGAATAGTTTGAAATGGAAATGTTTTTGACTATTAAACTGTGTACTTATGCTAAACTGAATTGTTTTAAATAGAACAGATTATTTACATAAAAATGGATTTGGCGTTAATACCCTACAAAGGTTGATATGCCATAAAACCAACCAAACCAAACTTTCATTAGGAAGTTTATAATGTTTGATGGCGATGTCATCTTTGATTTATTTTTGTGGCAACTATTTTAATAAGGTTGATGTTTTGTTTTTTTTTTGTTCCAGTAGTTTTATCAGAGAATTTTCGTGTAAATGGGTAAATAGGCCACAGCAAATTTTCGTCTCTGCAGGTGTATTTTTTTTCTCTTTATCTCCTTTTCCCTTTTCCTCTTTATGAGAGTGCTTTTAAACGAATAATAATAATAATCCTTAGTAAGCAATTAAAACTTCACAAAGCTATTTTATACAAATAATTTACAGTTATATGGTATCAAGTATTCTCAACGAATATATCTTACACACACCTATATATATATATATATGTGTGTGTGTGTGTGTGTGTGTGTGTGTGCGTGCGTGTGTGTGTGTGTGTGTGTATTATTACAAAATTAGCATTTATTATGAATTTAAGCAAACAATTAGGGATGTTAAAAAAGGTTAGATCGGTATTGAATATATATATATATATATATATATATATATATATTCATCTTTAAACAGACTGTTTCGTTATATCACAAATCTTCAGTGTGGCTAAACATGCGAGACGTTTTAAGCCGGGACGGAAACCTAACTAACTTTACGTCAGGCCGATGACATACCCCTAGACAAGCCTGGGACTTAACGTCGGCTCGGGAATTAACGCATATTAACTTTCGTTTGTTAATATTTTGCGATCTGATACCGAAGTTCTCAAAACCTTAGAAGAACTTTGCATTATTCCTGTAGCAACTGTTATATTCATTTACCAGAGAGCTCAACCCCACCAAGGGGAATTATATTGCCATCCAAAGATAGAGTGTTTCGTTGTATCCCAACTCTTCAGTGTGGCTTGACACGAGAGATCCTCTAAACTGGGATGTAAATTTACAACAGATGACATACCGCTAGGATATATATATATGTGTGTGTCTATTCTGATTTATTTTTATCCATAAGATCTGAAGAAGTCCTGTGAATTTTTTTTTCGTGTTTATTGATTTTTAAAAAACACATTAGAGGATGGAAATAAATTTATAATCCTAATGTAACCGGTTTGTTGTATTTTCTTAATGAAATATATATATATATATATATATATATATGTATATATATATATATATCCAATACGAATGAAAATTTTGATGCAACCTGAATTGTTTCTCTAAATTCATAATAAATACTAATTTTGTAATTGATCGTAAAGTTCAATCTGAACTGCCAAAGAGTATTTTACATATTTGCACACTGTTTCAAACCATATCCGTGAACAAACATTTGAAAATTGCTCGAAAAAACGTTATTAATGGTCACGATTTTCATTTTAGTTATGATATCAATCTATAAGGCGTTCAAATTGTTTTTGCTTCCTTTGTTTTATGGTATATCAACCTTTGTAGTTTATTCAGAACCAAAGCCATTTTTGTACGAGAGAAAAAAGTAAAGTTGTCGACCGTTATTTAGGGTAATCCGAAGCCTTCTTTTCAATAGCTACTACACTGAGTTCTAGGAGAAGGCCACAATTCTTTCCCTGAATTGTTCCACTTTAACCTTGATACGTATCTTATACTGCTGAGTGTTAGGCAAGGAGGTATCAAATACCATTTTTGAGTCTTCGGTATGACTTAACCTGGGATTGAACACTGGTCTCCTGGGCCATTAGTGAACACTCTACCCCTTAGGCCAATATAACCCAGGGGTGGACGGATAAAAAAGACTATGCCTTTCCCAAGCGTATTTGAACGTTATAGCGTGAATGAAGTTTCAACTCATTAACATGAATGTCGCCGTCCAGCAAGATACCACCCAGTCAGCTGAGTTGTAAAATACGCCGACGGCATCTCTGCTAAAGAATAAGACACCCTACAAAGAGTAATATTATTACATAGCAATTCCTCGAACCATTTAATTGTGAAAAACATGAATTGTGTTAAACAGAATAATTCATCTTTTATCATTAAGGGTTTTCGGAATGTTGTCTTCATCTTTATTGTTATATTCATAACGTTTCGACCGATGTTTCCTCCGACCTTCTTCAGGTGTTTCCTGTTGAATTCAGGAGCCTACATGGAGGTTCGAACCACGTCACTTTTGTAATTCATTGCTGTCGCTTGCTCTGATTCCGTTAATCATACCCGGTTACAAGTGTTAAGCAATCCCGTATTGTTACTCGCCGACAGTCAGGACTGATTTGTTGTATACTCAGCTGTGTCGTTATTAACCACGAGGAACACGTATATATATATATATATATATGTATATATATATATATATATATATAAGATTATATCTTTTATTCTGGGCGATGATACTTGTGTGGAGCAGAAAAGCAATCGCAGAGAGTTCGCACACACGAATGAGTTGTCGGGAGACGGAAGAGCCAGTGAACAACTGACTTTAGCCAAAATTCGGGAAATTATATAGTCTACAACTCCCACGTGACCTGCAGCAATTTCTCTTTATCCTTGACTATGGTTACGCCCACGTCTTGTTTCTCTGCTTTCCATTAGTCACGTTGTTTGTTCCCCATTGGCTACTTGCCAAAGCCCACTTCCGTGGGTGGACGCATCTGCCACAATCGCCGAATTCAACCACGTCCATAGGTCAAGGTGATATTCTTATAATCTCTCTGTTGATATTATCTTCGGCCGGATGCAGCTGTCTCAACATCCGTCAATACACAGCACCTGTGTGCATGATGACATTCCGGTGATCACTCTGATCTTATCAATGTATCTGTCAACAACATCCGCTGTATTCACACCCGCAGTTCACGTTAATATATTACAGAATCTGTAACTTCCTGATGGTTTTCATTTAGAAGCTTAGGGAACCAACGCCTATAACCGTTAGGCTATATGTGCTGCAAGATAATTCAGAGTGATTTTTTTCAATAAAAATCACCAAGCTTCGTCTCAGAAATTCGGACAATTTAGAATAATTTGTGTTAAATAGCAATGCTTGTGACTGAAATTCCGAGAGAAGAACAAACAACAATTCTTAATGTATAAAGATAAAATCTGCTTCTTTTCTTTTTCTTTTATTTTGAAAGGCACGAAATAGTGGAGTGACGGAAGGAGTCGAGGAACGGCTAATATATAACCACAGAAGGAATATGCGACATCTTCAGTGAACTACTTTATCTTCGTTCGGATTGCACAAGACTCGTACAGAGCCTACTCGAAACATCTAATCATTTCAGCTTCTTAAAAAGCCTTCACAAGGCATCCCTTCTTTTTACTTCTGATATCATACCCACTTTCGTCTATAGCGAACCTGTTTCTTTACAATTTTTCTTATTTCACAAGTCTGTTTCTTCACAATTTTCTGCCTTATCTCGAGGCGTTTAGCCTCTTAGCTTCGTCATTTTAGCAATTCTCCTACAGCCCAGACTTCTCTCTATCTCTCAACCCTGGTCCGTCTAGCACAAGGCTAAGCGCTCAGAAGAGCGTGTGGTCAGGTAACTCTTCTGTCGACTCTTTCGTTCTCTCTTTGTTCTCACCCAAGTCGAAGATCAGTAGTTATATAATTTTCCTGGCGCCAGCGCAATCCTCACAGTTACACTAACTTCCGGTATGCCACCCATACAATTCACGTGGCATTTCCGGCGTATTTTGTTAATCTTAAGACATAGGTTTTCCACTCACGTAACTTACACGGCCTGTCAAAGAAATCTTCTTGATACAGTTCAACCTAAACAACGCACTATGTGCAAACAAATTATTAATATTAAATAGAATTAAAAGTGCAAGATAGCAAGAATTGAAAACATTTAACTATGTAGTACAATAAAAATACTCGTGTGCAAAAAAAAAGGTAATGGTGCCTATGCATCTAGGTTACCGCAAAAAAAAGCCGAACTTTTCCGAGCGTTTCCGGGCCAATAACGGAAAGAATCGGAATATTCCGGAACGAAATTTAAGTAAGCAGACGATAAAATAAGTTAACCAATTTGTTCACAAAACGCATGAACACCAAAAAAAGAAGAAAGATAAAAAGACTATTTTTAATGGATAATGTTACCAACCTTTTCAGGAGAAAAAGAATAAATCAAGTCAATGTATGGTAATTTCCAATATGAATAAAAAGTTTAAATTTTTATTTCATCTAGTGGTGGGGCGTGTGTATAAATTTTTTGTCTTTTTAAATATTTTTTTTTGTATTTATGCACTTATTGTACTGTGCAGAAGTAATAATGTGTTAATTTAAAAATCCATTCTTACTATGGGGAGGGGGTGTTTTGTATCTAATCTGCACTTTCACCAAACAATCTAATAATAATCCAGGTCCTGGATTTTGTATTACGGCATCTCCAGGCATAAATTCTCATTTTTTTTAGGTGGCAAGGATGCTCACATGCCCGGCAACATTTAATTTTGCTAATAAGGTTTTTTCCTCGGCAGAATTGGATCACCATTCCTGCACATTGTAGATTTTCGCTTAGCCGTGATAAATTCATGTTTACACTTGTTTGTAACTTAGTAAACAAATTGAATTAATTTATCTGAAATTTAATTAGCTAGGCGTTTCGGTATATTCCGATTCTTTCCGGAAACGCTCGGGAAAGTTCGGCTTTTTTGCGGTAACATAGATGCATAAGTACCAAGTTACTTCTAACTTATTAAAAAATGAAAATAATTACCAAATATATTTAAATGTATTCAAAGAAATGACTGATATTAAACTGAATTGTTACTGCAATACAGCAATACTTGAAACCATTTAACTGTGTGTAAAACTGAGCTCTCGTTTAAAAACGTTATCTACAAAATGTTTAGAAATAATATATACAAATTTCGTTGAACATGATAGACATTTTCTGTCCACATATTTTCTTGTTAATCCTCTCATATTGCCGTATTGATTTTATAGTATTCGGCGCGAATTGATTGGTGTATTTTCCGTAATTGTTTATATCCCAAGTACTTTCTTCCCGACTTTGAGCCGCCATTATGTACATTACTACTTTGTAAGATAAAGAGTGTCTGGGCTGTTGCAGTGTGTAGTGTTTACTTTTAAAATTGTTCTGTAGATAGTGTCAATAGCTAAAGACATTTAAGTACATTAATAATAACAATAATAATAATAATAATAATAATGACTCACATAAACTCCTATGGGAATTAAACATACAAACGGATCACCTAATCCCGACCAGAAGAACAGACCTTATTATAATCAATACCAAAAAAAAAAAAAAGAATTTGCAAAATTGTCGACTTTGCTGTCCCGGCGGACCACAGAAAAATCTGACGGAAAGTGAAAAGAAGGATAAGTACCTCGACCTTGCTAGAGAATTGAAAAAGCTGTGGAACATGAAAGTAACGATTGTGCCCATTGTGATTGGTGCGTTAGGCAAATAACTAAAGGATTATTAAAAGGCCTTGAAGGACTTGGAAGTTGGCAGACGGGTAGAGACTATCCAAACGACAGCATTGCTAAGAACGAGTCTTGAGACGAGTCCTGGAGACTTGAGGAGACTTGCAGTCACTCAAACTCCAGTGAAAAACCATCAGCTTACACTGATGTGAAAACCTCTAAAGGAGTAAATAATAATAATTAAAGCGAGAATAGATAAGACGCAGCAAAATAGCAAATGTAGACTATGCGGTGAAAGAGATGAAACTACCAATCACATTATAAGCGAATTCAGTAAATTAGCGCAGAAGGAATATAAGACTAGACATGATTGGGTCGGCCAAGTGATCCACTGGGAGATGTGCAAGAAATTTAAATTTTACCATACAAACAAATGGTATATTCACAACCCAGCACCTGTCCTAGAAAATTACACACATAAACTCCAATGGGACTTTGACATACACACGGATCACCTAATCTCGGCTAGGAGAACCTGACTTAATAATAATCAACAAAAAGAAAAAAAGAAACTTGCAAAGTTGTCGACTTTGCTGTCCCGGCTGACCACAGAATAAAACTTAAAGAATGTGAAAAGAAGGGTAAGTACCTCCACCTTGCTAGATAATTGAAAAAAACTGTCGAACATGGAAGGTGACAATTATACCAATTGTAATTGGTGCATTTAGAACAGTAACTAAAGTATTACTAAAGGGACTGGAGGACTTAAAAGTTTGCGGACGGTGGGGATCATCCAAACGGATGAGAACGGCCAGCATACAGAGAAGAGTCCAAGAGACTTGAGGAGACTTGCTGTCACTTAAACTCCAGTGAAAAACCATCAGCTAACGCTGATGTGAAAAATTCTAATGAGTGAATAATAATAATGATAAACTTTATATATATATATATATATATATAGTTAATATATATGTATAAATACATTTTGGCGTTAAATAACCTGCAAGGGTTGATATGCCATAACGCCTAATTAAAAATTAACCAATCCATAACTATTAATTTTGTGGCCCATATGTGTATATGGATACAGAGCGAACGGTTATCATCATAGGAAATTGATTCGGTGACAAAATTACAAAACCACGACAAGGATAACTGGTATTCACTTTGTTCTAATACCGTTGGGACAGTAATGAATCCACCAATTATACCCCCAGAAAAATAGTCTAACCTTGTGGGTTATTTAACTTTGATTAAGCAACCAAACGTTGAGAAGAACACATCTGAATTCAGACCAGCTTTAATTCTTTGAAAACCAGACCTTGTTTCAACATTCTGACCGTGGCACAGAAGATTTGGTAAATCCAATCTTCTGTTGATAGCTTATCGAAAACTTAATTTCAGGCCCAAAGCAAGTCTTGAACACCAAAAAGAAATCATCTGTGTAAGCAATCCAGAGGCTTACTTCTTTATGGGAAATGTTTCCATTCATACATCCAGGGAAAATAAGTTCTACTGTTAAATATTATCAAATTATATCCATTTTTGTTACATAATGTTCTGCTAGAAAACATAAAACACTAATATATTATGTCAAAAAATAAATTAATATTTTCTGAAATAGGGAAGTGTACTTACCTCTAGGTGATTCTGTATCCTGATAAATAAACCTACGACTTATATAAATCTAACACGTATAGTGTTAACGAAAAGAGAGACTATGAATGTATTAATTCTTTGTTTATTTTAATGGTAAGATTATCATATTTGATAAAGGCAACGTTTTAACCTTATTGTTTGTTGCCATAGTAAAGCAATTATCTTTATTTCGTAGATATAAGTAGTATTCGTTGAAAATGTATTGATTTTATTTAAAAGCGACTTTAACCGTAACGACTCTGTCAAACTTCGATAATTTCAGAGATGACCCTTTATCTCGAAACTTTGAACCTTTTAGGCAATATTCCCAACGGCTATGTTCGAAAACATAAACTTTCTTGTTCAATACAAAAACTACCGTGACTTCTTGTAAAGCAATTTCTGATCACCTCAAACCAATAACTGCGTTGTTTAAAACACAGAGATACAAAGACACAGCCACAGACAGCCACACACGCACAGTTTATATATATATATGTATATATATATATATATATATATATAATCGTTATGCGCTTATATATTTTTTTTCAATTTTCATCATACAACGTGTGAAAGCACGTGCAATACCTTGCCCTCATCAGCCGCCAACCAAGGGTGATAACACAGTTTCGGTAGCCCAAGGCGGTACTGCCACTCCTGGCGCTACCAAGCAGCTTTTGCCACCGAACAGGGTATTAAGAGAATTATATATATATATATATATACGCCAGATCAATTAAGGGCAGAGGCTAAATTAGACGTTAATCCTCATTCCCTGATTAACGTCCTATATATATATATATATATATATATATATATATATTAGCCTGTTAGGCTTAAAATAAACATCTGATGATGATGATCAACGGTAGAAATCGGTCGGTATCAGTAAAATGCACATTTTTTTACCAATTATTATGGATCTATTCTTACGTTGATAATATGGGGTGGGGGTGATGGATTAGTTGTCATCATTTAAATACCTTATTTAACGGCATATCAGACGCATGGCTGTATAAGACGCCCCCCAATTTCATCAGGGATGACGAAATACACCCCTCCATAAATTTTGAAACGGCATAGTGCACGGTATGCGTTTAATTATTTTTACCTGATTCCGTATTGAAGAATTTTCTGCGAGGATACCCGCTTCAGTGCATAGACTGCAGACACTTGTTCTTCAACTAAAAATATACGGGACATTATTTTTCGTTGTGGCCAGTTGGTTATGAATATAGAATACGCTGACTGCATCTGTGCAGAGGAGCAAGAACCCTTCCCAACGAGTGTCCTGAATATAAAACTAAGGCTTCAGTCCTGGATTTTGGGCAATGTGGAGTACTTTTTCATTGTCATTACGCCGGGTTTCTCACTGATCCAGTGTGGTACTATCAGGAAGGGTTTCATCCATGGATCAGAGAGAACTATCGAATAATTTACTCTATTGAAATCATTAACTGAGTTAAAAAAAATGATTAATATCAAGTAGAATCCTAAGTGTTAAGGAGTAATACTTGTGTGATACACCCCTGCGGTCAACCCCTTACTTATCAAATTCTTTAAACCAATTATATTCCTGGCCAGTGATTCATCCAGTGGTTCCGCCGTGGTATTTCACATTTCTTTACGGCTACAAAAAAAAAAAAAATACAACCGAGAGGGTGGGAGAAGAAGAACAACGAACAAACACGGATTTGGGTCAACTCCAAGCACAAGAAAGGGAGCTTTGTGCGACGATTTTCTGCAGGTTTTCGTGCATTTTGTAGACTATCGTGGGCGTGTATTTTTCGCGAAACTCCTACAAAAGTCACTAGGAATGCCAATTCATCTTTCACCGTCATCCCTCAGTGCCTCCTTCTGTTGACCGTCCTTCCCTTGGACTCTATCTCACGCCGACTGGTCTCTTCTGCTGTCCTTTCTCGACTGCCTCTCCCTGTCTTTCTTCGTCGACTCGCCCCTGTCTTCTCTCGGCCCTTCCTTTCCTCCTCCACTTCCGGTCTCCTCGGAGATCTCGAGTTCAAGCCCTTTGTTTGGGTTTCGCGCCAAAACAGATAAAGAGATCGTCTGCCTGGCGTATAACACACTTAGTGTTACACTTGAAACCATTTAATTGGGTGAAAAAAAAACACCAACAGGTGTAACAATTTAACTGTGAGCAAAGGGAACTATTTATAGTAATACTTGAAACAATTTAGAATCAGTGTTTGCATTAATCAACATTTTAACTGTATGCAAAGAAATGATTTATTTCATATTGAATTATAGATCTTTGATAACAATATTTGAAACAATTTAACTGTGTGCAAACAAATGAGCTCCAACTCTTTTAAAAATACTATTTCTGACAAAATATTTGCTTACAAATCACAAACTTACACACACATACACAAACACAACTTTAGATAGATAGATAAATAGATAGATATGAATAGGACTTGGCATCAAATGCCCCACAAGAGTTAATATACCATAAAACACACTAAAACAACCCCAAATTTTCGTTGAGTTTCTCATACATATTCATCAATTTCACTTTTTATTACATGAGGGATTTCGCTCTTGTATTAGGGCAAAACAGAACGTTTCAAGATAAGAATTTATTATGTGGGATTTTTTAGGTTTTATGAATCTCATCACAAATTAGATTTTTGCTTTGCTTCCAGTATTATGGAGTTATTTGTAATTTGGGCTTTTCTTTTTCTTTTTTCTTTTTTTATGGGTGGGGAGTTATTTTTAATTTCATAACCTCGAATGTCATTTTTATTCAAGTGTAACGTAATTTCTTACTTTGTATGGTACCCAAGATGGATTATACATATATAGTCCTCTCGAACATAGTAACGTGAAAACTTCAAGTAAAGTGTGACTAATTCATTTCAACTCAGTTTCCCTCTGATAAAAGATATCAATCTCCTTAATGGATCAGTTATAAATAAATGATTAAAAGCCGTAAACAAAGATTTTTTTAAGATAAATGAATAAATAAATAGCCCAGTAAAATAGATTTTTAGTTTAATCGATTTTTAAGATCGTAATTACGCTATTTACGGGGTGGGGTCGCCGTTGGAATTTTCTCTACTCTCAAGAGACATTACTCGTAAGGAATTAAATAATCTATTTGGCTTCTTCTCAGCCATTAATCTGTGTCTACTCCAATACTTTTTTACCAGATCGACGGGAGTAAGCATAAAAAAAAAATCACAAAACTTTATCCTAGGTGACAGAAGAGTTTACAACAGCAACGAAAACTTTAGATTGGAAAAGGATGATGGTTGATTTGTTGTATTTTACGGTATATAAACCTTTATTGGTTACTTAATGCCAAATCCTATATATATATATATATATATATAAATTAACTTAAATCGCGCGTCGGGATTCTCCTACTAAAGTTTCACCTCAGGGGTTTGTTTTTGTTACTAATAAACTAGATAATAAAAGTAGTTTTTTTTGGGGGGTGGGTATTTATTTATTTTTCTTTTTTTGTTATGTAAATTTTAACCTGAGTAGGTTTTTGGTGAATATAAAAATGGTGTTTTCTCCTTTGTCGTTGGTCGGTGCTAAACTCCCTGATGATCTGCTGAGGTGAAACTTTAGTAGGAGAATTCCGACTCGCTATTTAAGTTAATTTTTGTAATTGGCTCTACTCGTATTGAGCACTCTTGTAATTGTAGGATTGAGGCATTTTACGGTGGGTTTAATTTTTCTTTTTACCAACTGACTGCATATCTCTTGATTTTTTTCAACTGGTGTGACGAAGTTGGCCTTTTCTTCTTTTTGTCCTATGATATTTTTTTCTTTTTTCCCCCGGGCGGTGATTCGAGATATTTTTATCTCTTGTTCCTGGCGTTTTTTTTTTCTTTTTGCCTGGTAACCGTGAATGCTGGTAGATAGTAGGTTAGTGTATATATATATATTAAAAATATTGGATTCGTCGCTCATTTCCCGAACATTTATGGCAACCTTAATTACTTTACTTCACTAATTTCAAACAAAATTCTTCATCAAAGTGACTTGATAACAGTCTGGATCTAAATCCAACTGAAAATTTAAGGTGGACGTTTTTTTTTTTTAAATTCCATCACAAGGCCTCATTGACCTATGTCATTCGTGATAGGTAGAACGAGTCTATGGTCGATTCTGAACCACATTTTAATCCACATTAGATTCCAAGCTATGGGTCATACAGGTCTTCTGGAAATGAATAATATAGGGTTGGTGCAAGTAAAGTAAAGTTGGCGACCGTAGTCGACGATGACCCGAAGGTTCCCCTTTCAATAGCTTTTACACCGAGGTGTAGCGAAAGGTGCTACTCCTTTCCCTGGATTGCTCCACTTTACCATTGATACGTACCTTATAATGCTGAGTGCTAAGCAAGCCGATATCAAGTACCATTTTTTGAGTCTTTGGTATGACTCAACCTGAGACTGAAACCCGGTCTCCCGGACCACTGGCGAACACTCTGCTCATTAGGCAAATAAGGTAGGTAGACTTAATACCATACAACTATGAACACAAATGATTAGTCGTCATCATCTCATCATCTTGTCGTGCCATCAGCGCGGATATCCCTGACCCTCTCTAGCCACCTCTCCCTATCGTTCATCGCATCCGGCAGGTCCTCAGGGCTACACCCCGTATGCTCACAGAGCTGCTGTATGTAGGTTCAAGCTGGTCACCCTGCTTTTGCTCTGCCATGTGAAGGGGTCCATAGGAGTACAT
>OY757933.1:15606908-15756908 GCA_963585895.1 Sepioteuthis lessoniana
GTTATTTAATGGAGGAAAGTGGTATTTACGATACTTCGGGTGTGTTGTGGGGTTATTCGTGAATAGGCGTGGAGAAATTTTAGTAATGGAATTGGATTCGGTATGGAGGGTAGGTTATGTGTATGAGTCGAAATGTTAGAATAAGAGTTTGTTCTCATGACGGAATTTAGGTAGAATTTCTGATTTTTTGTTTAGCAGGGTGTTTTGCAATGGGTGGATCATGATTACTAATTTCTCATAAAACTAAAGATGGCATTTTTGGATGTCTTGCTCTAGGCAGGTGGCAGGTGTGTGTTAATAAAAAAGTTTTAGAGGAATAATTTCTTTTGGAGAAGAAAAGACCATGGTTATATATTCTTTGTTTTACGGTACCCTCGATTGCACCTATGTATTGTTTGACAGAGTTGTTGGTTTTTTACGGTGACTTGGTACACAACGCTTTTTATAGGCAGTTTCCTTGTAGGGGAAATGTTTTATTATCCCAACAGATGAATTTTTTGTTGGGGTGTGTGTTGATGTGGTGGGTTTCAATTTTTGGGTCGTGGACTTTTATGATTAGAGATATGTTACTTGTACAAATGTAACTGACCTTTATATTGTTTTGATTGAAAATTTTATCTAGAGGACTATGATTGGCAAAGTATTTACATATTAGATTGAGGAAATCCTTGCCGATATTTGATGCTACGTATTTGATGTAAGGTGGGTTCATTCAAATAATATTTCTATTTTTGTGTTTTAGTTAGCTTTTTAGAGGTGAGTATTCTAATGCTTGTTTATAACCGATATATATATATATATATATATATATATATATATTGTTATATATATATATATATATATATATATATATGTGTGTCGCAGTTATTGAGACAGCCAGGTCAGCTAGTCCCAAAATAAAGACCCTGAAGACATCATTAATCCAACAGGTATTTTTATTTAATGGAAAAAGTAGAAACTGAAAAAGATAAAAACAGCATTTTTTAGGGGAAGGAAAAACAATAATAACATATGAGATAAGAAGCGGAAATAAAGCTTAAAGTTAAAGTCCTGTTAAGCTAAGGGAAGAGAAGGGCTAAAAGAAAACAAGGAATAAGGAAGGCGTTAAAGATATCAATGGAAAGATTGACCGTTAAACGAACAATGTAATGAAGATATAAAATGTTACATTACAGGATAGACAATATATATAATATGTAAATAAAATTTCCCGAAGAAGAATGTAAAAGAAAACATACCCTTGATGCCAAGAATGACGGAGATAGAAGAATGAAATAAAGGCAGCTCCGCCGGGCTAAAGACCGGAAGTCTGGACCCAGCCAACAATGGTGTGTAAATAAAAAAAAAGTCTCTCTTGAATTAAGGGTCACTAAAGGGAGGTAAAAAGGGTTAAATTTAGGGCAGCACAATATATATATATATATAGATATACTCAGTTGTAATATATATATATATATATATATATATATATATATATATATATATATATATATATTACAATTGTCCAAATACTCTAAGTAAAAAAATATTCATTTACGAATACTGTAACATATATATATATATATATATATATATATATATATATATATACAAGGTGCATACGATAAGTTTCCAGACTTTTTTCGTATGGGCATTTAAAATTGTTGTTGACTCTTCAAAATTCAGTATGTTATTGTGCTTTTGGAACATCTTGCACGAATCGAGCATCAGTTTTTGAGTGGCATAAGAGATTCAAGGGAGGCAGGGAGTCAGTGAGGGATGATGAGAGGTGTGGGAGGAGTAAGAAAGTCAATACACCAGAGTTGATTGGCCAAAGGGTTAGGGTTAGGGTTTCTATGTTGAGGTTTTAAGGGAGTCCAGGAAGAGATTACCTCAGAAAAGGCCAGCACTCTTCAAATCGGGTCAGTGACATTTCCACCAGGACAATACACCAGTCCACAACCCCATCCTTGTCACAGACTATTTGACCAAGATGGGCAGCAAGACAGTTCCCCACCTTCCTTATCGTCCAGACCTTGCTCCCTGTGATATTTGTTTATTCCCTAAGCTCAGCTGCTGTCGTTATAAGATAACTGAGGAGATGAAAGAGGCTTTGACGAAGGTCATTGACACGCTCACACATGAGGACTTCCATGGGATTTTCCAGAAGTTGTTGAAACGGTACAAGTGCATTGCAGCTGGAGGAGATTACTTCGAAGGGGACTAGAGTTTCATGTGTGTACTATCAATAAAAGTGCCCATGCGAAAAATGTCTGGAAACTTATCTTATGTACCTCGTATATATAGGTTACATGATTTGAAAATGAATATTTTTATCACTTAGTGTATTTGGAGAATTGTCTCTATCTTTCTTGCAATACATATAACGTTTTTGGTGATGGACCCTTTGGCCTTCTTCAGGTGTTTCATGTCTATGTCGAGAAATGAATGGCAAATGAATAGTTTGTAGAAAACATTTTTAAACCAGCTAGAGCTCTTTTATTTGCTTACAGTAAAATGGTTCCAAATATTGCTATTTATTGTTTGCTCACAGTTATACGATTTCACTTAATTACTATTTAACAATGATAGGTTTATTTTTCCACAGTTAAATGATTTCGAGTATAGTAAATGATTAAGCAGTCCAATTTGACCAGTACATGCTACCGTATCAAGTACTACCCTCCCGTTAATACTCAACTGGAGAATAATGTAAATGAAGGAGTACTCAACATTCCCCAAAACTCTAGCAAGGTACCCTCAGTATCAGGTACAGGTTTGTATCTTGTTTATGACATGCATAAGTTAGGTTGTGTCTCCGTGGTATAATGGTTAGAGCAATAGACTACGGAATCGTAGTAAGCGGTTTCGATCTCTAGTCGTTCTATAACATACACTTTCGGACAAAGATTATTAGGAAAGGTATGAAACCTCTTATCCTCCAATCTATGGCTTAAATAATTCTACTGTTGATTTTCTAGAAGGATGAAATATCATCATAATCATCATCATCATATCGTGCTGGCAGCACGGATATCCCTGACCCTCTCTCGCCACTCCTCCCTATCGTTCATCGCCCTAGGTAGGTCTTCAGGACAACAACCTGTATCCTCACATAGCTGCTGAATGTACGTTCGTGCTGGTCGTCCTGCTTTTGCGCGGCCATGTGTGGGGATCCATAAGAGTACATCTCTTGGTTGATATGCCAACTAACACACAAATTCATTAGTGGGGGTCTCATCTTTCTGCGGAGATGGTGGCTGCAAATTCTTCAGCTCAGCATACTTGGCTGGAATAATTTTTGAAAAAAATCTATTTAATCCATAGCTGTCTTCGTTTGGGTTTTTATTCTATATGGCATATCAACCTTATTGTGTTATTTAATGCCAATACCATCGTTAGAGAAGAACAGTAGTAGGTGGGGATGAGGGATTTCATAGATTTAACAGAGAGTTAATCCGAGGTTGAAGGTAATTGCGCGACTGGAGTTTGAATTCGTTTATCAAGATACCACAGTCCCGCAGATTTGTTGCTACTACCAGTCTGGGTCCGAGTGGAACTGGAAGTAATGAGAAAAATGGGTAATCCACTTTCCTGCGGGTGCGAGAAATGAAACCTCACTAGTTTAGTGTTATGCCTAGAACAGAAAAAGGCATGAATCAATTTGTTCTCCCAGATATGACTAAATTTCAGCGCAGATTAGTCTGTGTAATCATGACAAGGAACTTGTCAAAGAAATGGAAAACTTAATTTAAACCAGCTTAAATATTGACTTTGTTCTGCATCTTGCTGGCAACGGAGAAATTGGTGAAATATATACTTTTGTCTCCGTAGAAAAAATCCCGAAGTCGATGTACTTTTTCTGTGTGTGTGTGTGTGTGTGAACTGAAACCTGAAATCTGGGATACTTTCTTCAACATCTCCAAGAACGTTAACGATTCAACCAGTGAAGATTGAATATTGCCTCTAAACAGATTTTGTTTGAATATCTTTTCTCAACCTCATTATCACCTGTTCATTCTAACGTAATAAGTTGCCTTCTTCAACAAAATGTTTTACTTTCCTGATCTAAAAATTCAATTTGTTATTTTGGCCTTGATAATTGTGCCAAAATTGGCGGGGAAAAAAGGCCGACAGTGGCGTCATTATGCCACGCTTTTGAGCAAGATGGCTTGCAGCCGATTTCATTGAACAAGAAACTAGATGAAAAAAGCGATAATTAACTTGTTCATTTTAGCGAGACATTTTTCTGAAGTATTCACTTGGGGTTAGGAAGGATCTGACCTATTCCTTTTATTGAATCAAGATATATATATATATATATATATATATATATATATATATATATATATATATATTACTACGAAATGACACGACAAACAGACAAAATAGCTGTATCAATATCAAATAACCAGTGTATTTAATTAAATAACAAAACACTTTCCTATGAATATAGTCTATAGTAAATACTAAATGATGAGAGACAGCTCCCTAAAAACGTATATCTTGTCGTTCAGTCATAATAACAGTGGTTATGTCTCGTAGCATGGCGTCCACAAAGATGGTTGCTTGGAGCAATGATTATCAACGTAGAAAAAAAAACTAGGCGGTCCAAGTTCAAATGAAAAAGACGACTGCGTTTTATTTTGCACTGATTCCCTTGGGAAATGTTTACATCCATGTTTTCTCCGTAAAAATTATGGACTGTTCAGCATTGGTACGGGAACTGGTCGAGAAGAAAAGAATCTCGGAAATCTAAAATCTGAAAGCTGTTTTAAAAAAGAAAACAAAATAGACAACGATATTTTTTACGATTAAAAATAAATAATATACGATAATAAATAAATAAAATACAATAAAAAACGAAATCGAAATATTTTGTCTCTAGGGTAAAGATTTGCTGTTCATGTCGACTCTAAGTTTTGTTAAGATTTTCAAAAGTCGACATGTACGCTGTAATTTACGGTAAGGTTGAAGAATTGATTATATGAATTGTTGTTTGGGTTTTATGGCATATCAACCTTTGTAGAGTATTTAATGCCCAATCTATTTTATAAAATAATCAGTTATTTTCCAAACAATTCTGTTTAGCATGAGTACACAGTTTAACTGTCAAAAATATTTCTATTTTATGCTATTCAGTTTAGTCAAAGAGTTCTATTTCAAACCATTCAGTTTAGCATAAATACGTAGTTTAGTTCTATTTTACCCATAGACAGGATTCTTCCAAGTGCTATCACTTCGGTACAGAGTTGACCTGGGATCGATGGCAATGAAGGGGTACTCCGCATTCCCCCAAACTCCAGCATCACTGGAACCTCATCATCAAATTTTTTAATGTCATATCCGGAACACTCATAAGAGGGGGTCTTACCCCTCTGCAGCGAAGCAGTCGGTGTATTCTATAACCCCAGCCGACTGAGCAAGATCTTGTGGAGGAATAGAATTTTCCGAGTGCCAGTGAAAAGTAAAACTTCGGGTGTTGGTTCTACAATAATACAACAATCTGTGTAATATAGCCATGATACGAATATGCGAAACATACAGATGTGTAAAACTTTCACATGCATAGGAATCCCGAAACACTGACGACTTTCTTAGTTCAGGTACGAAACTTTTATTACCTTCTTGACTTTTAGATTTTTCGACACGAGGAGAGAGAGACACAATTTCTACTATGCTGACAGTTCCATCTGACCCCACCACGCGCGATGCATCTCGTAGACCTAACTGGACTCGCCTAGCTTTGGATCTCAACTCACTGACCCAACAAACGCGCGTGCATTCTGCAGTCCCAACTTGACTCGTCAAGGTTCGGATCTAAACTTTCTTCGTCCAGCTTCAAATCTCGACTCACTAACCCAACAAACGCGAGCGCACCCCGCAGTCCCAACTGGACTCGTCTAGGTTCAATTCTCAACTAACTGCTTTTTTTTCAAAAATCACCCAAAATCCTCAGCCCATCGCTTCCGGGCATGACGTCATTCACATCCCTAGTCCCATTTTATATCCGGGGGTTTTATTATGACATCTATGATTGTTACATCCTCCCCACACGAGCCTGAACACCTACACACAATGTGTACCCCTACCCGTGCACTAAGCCGAATAGTTCTAAGCCTAACTAAACCGAATGATAAGATATAATCAACGAAAAATGATAATATAAAAAAAATCATTCCGCTATTATAAAAGTAAAGTAAAGTTGGCGACCGTAGTCGAGGGTGACCCGAAGGCTCCCTTTTCGATAGCTACTACACCAAGGTGTAGGGTAGGGTGCTACTTTTTTCTCTGGATTGCTCCACTTTACCCTTGATACATACCTTATAATGCTGAGTGTTAAGCAAGGAGGCATGAAGTACTATTTTTTGAGTCTTTGGTATGACTCGACATGGGATTGAACCCAGGTCTCCCGGGCCATTGGCGAATACTCTAACCGCTAGGTCAATGTCCGGTTCTAATTATATAACATTTGTACAAACAACGTAGACAAGAGCAATTGAACAAAAACAAGAAAATTAGAATACAAACAATTATATATTTTATATCAAGTCGACAATGGCAATGATAACACAAAATTTGATAACACAATGATAGCACAAAATGTGTTCATATGTTTGTGTGTGTGTGTGTAAAACACGAATATTCTCAGTCACATTTAATGTGTGTACAGTTCTTAGTAGTCCGAACTAAAGAGAGGATAGACTCGTACTTACATACACGTGCATGTGTGTGTATATGTGTGTGTAGGGTTTGTATGGGTCATTCTGTCTATTCTCCTAACCGTTGTGTGTATTAGCAGATCATCTGGTGTCAACCTCTTGTGCTGTCATGTGATGTGATGTGATGTGCTGTGCTTATCTGCTGATCTGTCGGTCTCTCTGCTTAGAACAAAAAATACTTCGGTATTTATAATTTTTGGTAAAATAAAAGTAGATCAAAGTAAAATACTTTAAGTTTATTACAGGTCAACTAAAATTCAAATGTGTGGACGTCGGCGGAGATACAACCCATGACCTGTCTTAACTCATCAGATTCACACAATTACTTATTTATATTGGAACCTAACTATTTTTGTTTCTGTGACAAATTTTTCTCAAACCTAATTTTTCATCCTTTGAATTGAATATTCTATTCTATGTGTCCTTCGCTGATTGGTTTAAGAAATATAAGAACATAAAGTCTTTTTTTAAGAATATTCTTATCTACGTGTTCTTAGTTGATTTGTCTAAAACTTAGGAAATATTTATCCAATAATCTAACGAATCCAATGAGGTCAGTGGCACTAAGGTGAGACGTGGTAGTTAAAAATAAATGAGATTGCAGAAATATACATTAAAAACACTCTTTTTAGCTGCGGCATGCATATTAATATTTTTTAATGGATTTTCAATCCATTTATATTTTATAATGTTCCAATTGGAATGATAAAACGTCAGGGGTAAAAGAGTTCTTATTCATTTGCGTGCCCTGGATACGACATTAAATTACATATAGTGTGACTCCAGTTCTAGATATCTGCACAGTGTTTAGAGCTCTTTTATTGCCATTAACCCCATTTCCTCTCTTACTCAGCGAGATATTACCTCCTAGGGTCCCATTTAGGAGTCGGATAAGTCTGAACATTTTTCGTATTCGATAGCACCGTGTTCCGAAAACAAATAATAAACAAATAAAATTAAAATAAACAAACAACTGAAGAAATATGAAGCCGAACGTATAATGAACGCAGTTTCCTAACATAGTTATAAAATAACCTTAGATGAATTGACTAGTCGTAAAAACTAATGAAGCAATCACTATGCATAAGCAATACTGTATACATAAAACTTTCTTTGGTCTAACGCAAAACCACGTGATAGGATCGAATTAATTATAATAGAGAATTGGTCAAAGAAATGAGTTCTCGTAACCAATATGATAAACTTAGTAAGGTGTTTTGGCTGGCTGGCGTTTGGGTTTTATGGCATATCAACCTTTATAGGTTATTCAACGCCAAATCCATTTTTATGGAAATAGTTCTATTCTAAAAAAAATCAGTTTAGGATAAGTACGCGGTTTAAATGTAAGTAGAGTTTAATTGTGAAAAACATTCATTTTTCAAGAAATTCAGTTTAGTCAAGCAGTTCTAATTAAGCTAATTCAGTATAGTACAAGTACATATTTTGTTTACACAGTTAAATATCAAACAGTTCTATATTAAACAAGTGGTTTAGTGTAAGTAGAGTTTCAATGTCAAGAATAGTTCCATTTCAAATAATTCAGTTTAGCTTAAACACGCAGTTTAAATGTAAGGATGGTTTAATTGTCAAAAACATTTCTATTTCAAACTATTTAGTTTAGTCAAAAAATTCAGTTAGGCATTAGTATGCCATTTGTTCTATTTAACCCGTAGATAGGGCCCTATCAAGTGCTATCTCGCCGGGCCAGAGTTGACATGGGAGCACTGGCAATGAAGGGGTGCTCCACATTCCCTAAAGCACCAGCATCACTGGAACCTCACATCAGATTGTTTAGTGCCATATCCAGGACACTCCTTGGGGGAGGGTCTTACCCCTCTGCAGAGAAGCAGTCGGTGCATTTTACAGCTCCAGCCGACTGGGCAAGTAGGTTGTTTCCTTGACCTTACTATATGTCAACTGTTCTTAGGATATTTATTGTCTAGTCGGCTGGGGCTTAAGAATACACCGACTGCTTCTCTGCAGATGAGTAAGACCTCCACTAATGGGTGTCCAAGATATGACACGAAACAATCGGATGATGAGGTTCCAGTAATGCTGGAGCTTTGGGGAAGGTGGAGTACCATAGTTCCCAGGTCCACTCTGGCCCCTAGTGGAGGCACCTGATAGGGTCCTATATATGGGTCAAATAGAAATAAACTTGAATTGCTTGAAATAGGACTGTTTTGACAATAAAACTGCCTACTTATGCTAAACTGATTTGTTTGAAATATAAATTTTTTGTATGCTAAATTGAATTGTTTCAAATACAACTGTTTTTAGCCATTGGAATTTTGTACTTTTGCTAAACTGAACTGTTTGAAATAGAAATGTTTTGACATTTAACTGTGTTTAAACAAAAAAAAATATACTTATACTAAACTGAAATGTTTGAAATAGACTCGTTTATATGTATAAAAATAGATATTGCATTAAATAACAATGGTTGATATGCCATAAATCCAAACCAAACCAATTAGTTTATTAAATACAAACTAATTTATTTTTTCATTCATATTGTAGCAATTATATTGCTTTATATTTTGACTAATCTGTAAATAAGTACAGCTTCAAGTAACCTATCTTGATACGAATTAAATATAGACAGTCGGTATTTCTATTACCTCCCACCAACGGGACGATTGTGCCTCAAGGCCTTGTTTTAGGCGGGTCCAAGCGCCGAGCCGTAGCCCAAACACGACGGTCAGCTTCAAAAATACCTCGAACTCCGTTAGCATTCCTCTAAAAAAGGGCGTACTTAGCAATAAACCTTACTCTCCCAAGGAGGGTAAGAACCGGTCTTTGCAGGTCCGACATAAATACTGGCATCCTAGAATCTATATCAGACGGTCTCGACCCACTGCCACTTGAACCAGGACACACCTGATCAGATCCGTGTACAGACCAACAGGGCCGACCAAATTATGTCCCGATGTCGGGATTGCGTTGTCGCTAATGTTTTGGACAGAAACCTCATCGTAAGATATCTCAAAATCCAATTGTGCAATTTAATTTACGTTTGGAGTTCACACCTTTGTGAAAGGTGGGAACTCACTTACAACCAGCTATAAGTAAAAGTATGACAACAACTCTGGCCGGCCAACTCCCACTATCTTAGCTTCCTTGAATCAAACTACTCATGGCCAGAGATTCATCCAGTGGTTTATCTTACCTCCAACCAGGGGCATAACACATTTCTTTACAGATACGCAAAACACAACCGAGAGGGTAGAAGAAAAGAACAAACGAACAAACACGGACTTGGGTCAGCTCCAAGCGCAAGTAGGGGGAGGTCTATTTGACACTGTGCAGCTGTCCGTGCATTTGTAGACTACTGCAGGCTTGTATTTTGCGCAAAACTTCTACAAAGCCACTAACAATGCTGATAACTTCTAGTGTTGGTTAACCCAGCGTCTGTGGATCAACAGATCTTTGCAGTCGCCTTTCTGACTTCTGTTGACTCTCTTTTCTGCCCAACCTCCATCTTCTCACTACCTCCTTCTGCTGACTGTGTCATTCTCTGGATAGCTATCTCAAGCCGACTGCTCTCTGCTGCCCTGCTTTGTCGACTGTTCTCTCAGTCTTCTCTCAGACCTTCCTTCCCTCCTCCACTTCCAGGTCTCGAGGGAGATCTCGTCCTCGGGCCTTTTGTAAGGGTTTTGCGCCAAAACAGACAAAGAAATCGTCTGAGTGGCGCCAACCCAAACGGAAACGAATTGCTACGCATCGTGTGACAAAAGAGTGCGACTGTTCTTCATCTGCAAAAATGGCTTTGGTGTTGAATTACCGACGAAGATGACATTTAAAAAATAAATCTAGACAAACTGTTCCTATTCAATAATCATCATATGTTTGTAAATGTACTAGAGCGGCACTAAAGTGACTTTAGACCCCCACGTGACTGCGTCGTGGTAAGAAGTTGATAAATGTGACACTCAGTTAAACATACATCAATAGTTTATTTATTACTACGTAGCATGTAGCCATCGGGATAGAGAAAGAAAGTATGAAAATATGTAACCACCACGTCTTCTAGACAATTATAAACACCATACTGTAGTGATAAAAAAGATGAACACACAGAGACCTTGATTATTTTCCAGCTTCAAACAGGCTTGCCTACTGGAGCTACCGACCCCTACTGAAGCGCTCCAGAATTTGGAGCTCGTAAACTTTCTACTGACATCTTCGTGGCTAGTGTTCTACTCACGTCTTCACCTTGTTACGTCTCGCCATCGAGTTTCGCATGGGACACAAGTTGTCCACTCGCTTTAGCCTGTCGTGTCGGGTGCAGAAACATAAACTTCCGCTCGCTCTGCGCATTGGCACAAGGTTTCGGACCACAAGTTTTCCGTAGTCATTCTTATTCGGCGACGACGGTCTGCTTTATTCATCTATTTATTTAAATTCCACCGAGCAGTTCAGTTACGTTACACATGTAATAAAATAGTTTTAAGTCTTCTTACTGAATGTAAATAATGTTATCTACTTACTATCATACGTTGGACATCCAAAGCATTAAGGTTAATAGTCGCAGGAAATTATTTCAATTCCATCTGTCCCAAACACGAACTGGTTTAGTTAGGTTTATTGTTTAACGTCATATTAACTCCTTATGGGTTATCTAATGCCAAAGATTTATCCATTATTAAATTTTTGACTGTAATGATGAATATATTTTAGATTTTCTATTGCAATTTTTTTTATTAGACTTGCACACTTATATTTACTTGGTATCCCTATTTATCATAAACTAGACTACACCCTTGCCCAGTCAGCTGGGGCTGTAGAATACACTGACTGCACATCTGCAGATGGGTAAGACCCCCCCCAACGAGTGTCCTGGATATGACACTAAACAATCTGATGGTGAGGTTCCAGCAGTGCTGGAGCTTTGGGGAATGTGGAGTACCCCTTCATTGCCATCGCTCCCAAGTCCACTCTGGTCCGGAATGGTAGCACCTGATAGGGCCCTACCTATGGGTTAAATAGAACTAACAGCATATTTATGCTAAAATGAATTGAGTAAACTGAATAGCTTGAAATAGAAATGTTTTTGACAATTAAACCGTACTTACATTTAAACTGCATGCTTATGCTTAACTGAATTGTTTCACATAGAACTGTTTTTCGACATTAAAACTGTATTTACACTTAACTGAATTATTACATATAACTGCTTGAATAGTTTGAAATGGAAATGTTTTTGACAATTAAACTGTGTACTTATGCTAAACGAAACTGTTTTCAATAGAACAGATTATTTACATAAAAATGGATTTGGCGTTAAATAACCTACAAAGGTTGATATGCCATAAAACCAAACAAACCAAACCAATAGACTACACCCATCAATAATGACGATTGAATTTTATCTAAAATATCTTTTTTTTTATAATCCAAATGAAAGATTTTCAGAATCTAAAAAGAATAAGTCAATAAATGAAAAGCCTCTCGTATGTTATGGTAATAAAAAAACACAAATTTTGTGTAGCAAACTTAGAATTATCTGAAAAATCAAATTCTCTGTGGTATTAATAAATGGAGACTCACTTTCTTTCTCGTTCTCTCTCTTTCTTTTGGCTGCCAATGTAGATTCAAAAGTTACATAACTAAGCAGACCAAACTAAAAAACTGAATAAAAATCCCGTCGTGACGTCAGCCAGCTATCTCGTCTATAAAACAACATTTAATTATAAAACCAACAACGGCACTAACCAACTTACATCTTCCGATGTAAGGAAGATTCACACAGATAATACAATAATTATATATAAAAACAATAATAAGAAAACGATTACATATTCAAGAAGTAATATGCATAAATTTCTTTTACAAAACATGCATAAATAAAATTGCATTTAACACAGGAACCAACATATTAATTATTTCTGATAACTAAAAATCACTAACTCAATTAGTAGATATTTTTCTAACCAAACGTTTAAAAAAAAACGCTGACAATGTTCCAACCGACAACTTCAAAGCAAAATACTACAAATTATTAAAACAATAAAAAACTTAACAGTCAATTCAAAACTACACTACCCCTGATGACTAGCAAAAGTATGATTGAAAGCGCTTGGGCAGAAGATATGGGACAATCCATTACCATCTAGATCCCGACAGTAGAAAAATATCAAGGAGTCTTTAAAGAATAAAACTAAAAATATTATACAGTGTTCCATCGTCTTTAACAAAACTTACTTGCATATGTGTGTGTGCGTGTGTGTGTGTGTGTGTGTGTGTGTGTAAGCGTGATTTGATACGAAATAACTCACAAGGGTTGACAAGCCATTTAACATAACCAAACTAAAAAAGGGAGATGCCCGTGGTGTAATGGTTATTGTCGTAGCAAATGGACACGGCGACACGAGTTCAAATCCTGGACGAGACTAATTGTATTTCACATAGCACTAATACCTTTGGAAAGGTACGAATCCAATTATTCTCCCTCCAGCTATGGGTAAATAGTAGGGTAGACTAGGTTCTTCAGCCTTGGTGAGGCAACTAGTCTAGGAGAAGGAAAACTCTGAATTCAAAACCTGTTAAACTCCGCTTAAAAATTGACCTTGTGTCATATCCTGCCTGAGCAGAGGGGTTGGTAAATATAAACATAACCAAACCAAACAAAACCAAATTAAACCAAACTCTTCATCCTCAGCCCAGGATGCAGTCGGTGGATTCTTAGCCCAGTCGTCAAGAGAGAGCACAAATTGGTTTGTGATAAAAAAGATAAAAAACTACTCTACAGTTATATAACGGTAGATGTATGCTTTATTCAAAAGGGATACTTAATCTGACACAAGATCAACATTGTTGTGCATCCTGTAGGAATATGATCAGAAAATCAAGTAATACGTTTACATTTCAAAGATTATTCCATGCTTTCGTAATCAGTAAGATTAATATTTACATTTCGCTCTGATGAACAAAACCTGATCAAAGAATCGGGTATGGTAATTCAAAGCCATATTCAAAGAATTCATGATCTATATATTACTCAAATTCTTATATATATATATATATATATATATATATATATATATAAAAGCAGATGCTATACTCTTCAATGGTAAAGACGCTCTTACATAGTAGTAATATGCAAAAACAAAAGTTACATCATTTCCGTAATAAACCCTCCCCTGATGATGGTCCAAAGTCGGGAAGAAAGTACTAGGGATATACATAACTATGGACAATGCATAAATCAATTCCTGCCGAATACGATAAAAGCAATACGGCAATACGAACGGATCCAGAAGAAACTATGTAGACAGAAAATGTCTTTTATGTTCAATGAAATTTATATTAACGAAATAATGCTGCCAATATATATATATATATATATATATATTCGTGTGTGTTGATGTACATGTACAGTATCTTCCATAAATACATAAAAACTCAACATTCTTAAGGTACCTTTTCTTCTGTACCAATGGAATACCAGGAATTCATTATTTATAGGCAGTAAAGGTCTTCGTGATCTACCCCTACTCGGATAACACAATGCTTATGTATTTCAAATTCAATTTCTTCATTTAATGGCAAGCCTTTAATGGCGAGAAATTTGCATACCACCTCACGTACTTCAGTAGCAATATCTCATCAACTGAAAGTCATCTCAGCATATATATGAACTGCTATTAGCGTATTATCTATTATACCATAAGGAAATATGATATATATAATATATATCATAAAACGTGAATTATCCCAAGCTGTTGTAAAATTACATAATTGCACTCTTTAAAATTTAACGAGACTTCTGGAGAGAAAGCTAGGTCAGAACTACTTAAATATGCTACTGTCCAGAATTTGGGGATCCGTTTATATAAAAAAATCAGATGGATTTAGAGGGTCGCATTTTCTCGGACAGATACCATTTGTCCATCCGATCAAGTTTGAATATCTTGGAGAAACCTAACCGGATCTCCTTTGTTACCAAATCTTGCCAAGTCGGCTATGACTGCAGAATACACCGACTGCATCTCAGCGGAGGGGTAAGACCCTCCCTCAACGAGTGTCCAAGATATGACACTAAACAATCTGATGGTGAGGCTCCAGTAATGCTGGAGCTTTAAGGAATGTGGAGCAACCCTTTATTGTCATAGCTCTAAGGTTCACTCTGGCCGGGAGTGGTAGCACCCGATAAGGGTCAAAAAAAAATAAACTGCCTGCTTTTGTTAAATTGAATTGTTTCAGAATTGTTTGTGATCTGGCTGTTTTGACATTTAAACTACGTACTTATACCAAAAGGAATTGTTTGAAATAGAACTGTCTTTTGACCTTGAAGTATCACGAGAAATTTCATAAGACGTGTCATGAGGTGAATTCGAAGCGTAAAACTTCTTGTGATGCTTCTCGGATTGAGGGACCTGAAAAACAATGACGTCAATTTTTGAATAAGGTCTTCACAGTTCTTGAACGACTTGTTTGATCAATTGTCAAAATTTAAAAATGATTTCCCAGGTTGAATTATATCTATGCCTTGATAAACAATGAACTCCTGAAGAAGGCCGGAAGATAGAGCTGCCAAAACGTTGTGTCCCAACTTAAATTAAAGATGAGGACAACAGTCCGAAAAATCACAACAAAAATAATACATTTCATCTTTGTTACCCAATAACCCATACTGTAACATACTCATATGCAGATGCATGCAGAGACGTATTCAACACAATAAAGACGAGTGGACACATTTCTTTAGAAAAATATATATCTCACTTTATTTGTGAGGGTTCGAAAGGGTTACGAAAGGTATTATCTGTGAGAGATGAGTTGGAGACGGAACAGAACTGCAACATATTGACACCCCCCAACTCTTCTGGCGACAGCAGCATTTCTTTACCGTTCTCCTGGGCTGCTCAACCTGGGGCATGGAGGCCCAGCCTCTGCTGGGACATGATTCTCATTCGAGCATCTTATCTCCAACTGATCTGAACTTCCTGTCACCGGGGTTATATTATAATTTGAAGTCCACCTACTTCTTGCGAGCGTCACAATTAACACTCATTTTAACACATCGATAGTCAAGGTTGTCCCCTGATATCTTCAACCGGATGCACCTGTTATTTACACAGGTGCATTTCTTCTTTTGACAGCATGGCCGGGGTCAATATGTTACAATATTTCCAATTATGTTGCATGAGAATAAGTTTTACTTTGATATAATTTTTCTTTAATTAATATTAATTAATATTAATAATTTGTAGAACTTTATTAATAATGATAAATTTTGCTTCGATATAATTGGTGCATTTGGAATTATTTCCACCTGCTATCAAAAGAGAATCAGTATCTCTTTTGATATTTCCTCCTTTTAACCCTGTCTCTAGTCATCTCAAGTGCAGTCTCCTCCTTTTGCCGCTTGTACGGCCAGTAAAACTTTCATTAAATAATAACAATCAGTCAGGCAGGGTTTCGATGCTAAAACATCATGGTCACAAATCCAGAGTCACGTGGCATTGTCTTAAAAGGTCACCAGACTTTGAAGTTTTCCTTTTCAAGTAAATGTCACAATACAGCTCTTTCATATGCATCCTAGTAATCACAATTTTCCAGCATATAAGATAAAAACGTCAAATTCAATGGAGAGACGAGGCCAGGTTTTCTGTAAGTGTTGTATCGTGGTAAGGAGGAGATACACAGTGAAATAGAGTTGATTATTAATTAACTCAAGTGGTACAGTCCGACATGTATTATAAGTCTCGCACTCTTGGTGTTACGTCCGAAGTTGGTCTGACTACTGACCGATGTCCTTCCAGAGCTGTCTCTCTGGCTGGTTCTCTTTCTGCTTCTGTTTGTCTCAGCGTGCCTCAGAAACACAGCGTCTTTTATACTTCCGCGATACCGGAAGTCACGTGGAACGAGCTAATATACAACAATAAGTTAAAACTGCTAACCAGTACCAACTAACAAAAGAATCCTGCATACTATACCGAACGAATACGAACACACAAACACATGCACACACACATACAAATGTATATATATATATATATATATATATATATATAAAGTTGGCGACCGTAGTCGAGGGCGACCAGAAGGCTCCCTTTTCTGCAGCTACTACACTGAGGTGTAGGGGAGGACACAACTCCTTTATATATATATATATATATATATATATATATATATATATATACCTAACACCCCATTCGAGCTGGATGCGACACAAATTCAATTAATTTAAATGGAGTTATACAGGATTGAATCAGGCCTTTCCTTCTCCTAGACCGGATGATATTCCATGATTGAACAACCAGTCTACCCCACAATTCATATTTGTCGCTGCCTCCCACCAGACAGGACTTGACACGAGGTCAAAAGCCCGAAGGCCTATTAAAGTGGGGATAAAGGAGAGGGGAAAGTCGGGAACGAGCCGAGACACGAACCCTGCGAGTCATTGACCCACTAAGTGCAATGTGGGTCTAAATGAGTCAAGTAGTATCATGTACCTAAATCTAGATCCGGGCACGTATGCCAGAATATAGCTTGAAATATACCGTGTGGTCTAGTGCAATACAAGAGGTGCATGGGAGTAATAAAAGTAAACAAAAAAAACTATTTACCCATAATTGAAATAAGAATGGTTGTATCCACACCATTCTCAAATGTATTAGTGCTATGTGATATGCAAACAACCCCGTCCAGGTTTGAATATATATATATATATATATATGCTCCCGCTACCCCGGTAGGGTTGAGCTCTCTAGCAAATGAAGTAATCGCGTTGCCATTAGCGTATATTGCAAGGGTCTTCATATATGAACTGAGCTCTCGGTAGCCGTTGAGAGGATGTATGTAAACAATAATAATTGTGATTCATAACCGTTTAAAATTTACTTTGCTGCTGGTTTCCTCGTGGGCGAGGGGTAGAGTCTTGGATTGGCGTTTGTGTCAACCGGGTTTCGATCTCAGCTACGGGATTCTAGTATGTCTAGCCACATTGATGTGTTCTGATAGAACAAAACAGATCTGTCTGTGGATGACAATATGTATATGTATATATATATATATATATGTAGCGTTAATATATATATATACATATATATATATATATATATATATATATATATTGAGTGTTATATATATATATATATAAGCTAGCGATAATATTCTGAGATATTTAAAATAGAACAACCCATATTACTAAAGATAAAACGCATTTCATTCTAATTCTCGTAATAGAAATATTTAAAAATAAACTGATACGACCACTTAACATCACCTTGGTGATAAAAACAAAAATGAAATGATAATTTCGTTTATATATGAGATATGATAATAGTTCTGATAAGAACTGAATGTATTTGGTATACCACAAATGGCTCCTTTGGAGAAACCATTAACATATTTCAAGATTGTATCATTAAAAAAAAATCTAAATATTAAGGACTCTTGAAAGAAAAAAATATAAAACTTTAAACTAACAAGGATTTGATATTACCGAATCAAGCCTGTTTATATATATATATATATATATGTGTGTGTGTGTGAGAGAGAGAGTGTGTGTGTGTGTGTGTGTGTGTGTGTGTGTGTTGTAAGTAAAGTTGGCAAGCGTCGTGAAGGGTGACCAGAAGGTTCCCTTTTCAATAGCTACCACACCGAATTGTAGAGGTGGGCGCTACTCATTTCCCTTGATTAGTCCACTTTACCCTTGATACATACCTTATATTGCTGAGTCTTAAACAAGGAGGTATCAAGTACCATTTTAAAAGCCTTTGGTATGACGTGACCTGGGATTGAACCAAGGTCTCCCGGACCATTGGCGAACACTCTACCAACTAGACCAGCCCAGCCGACTATGTCTGTAGAATACACAGACTGCATCTCAGCAGATTGGTAAGACCCCACCCGAAGAGTGTCCTGGATATGGCACTAAACCCTCTGATGGACAGTTTTTAATGATGCTGGAACTTTGTGTAATGCGGATCACCGCTTCATTGTCATTGTTCGCAGGTCCACTCTGCCCCGGGCCCTATCTATGAATTAAATAGAACTAACTGCATACTTATGCTAAACTGAATTGTTTGAATTAGAACTGATTGACCAAACTGAATAGCTTGAAATACTAATGTTTTTTGACAATTAAACTGCGTACTTACATTTAAACTGCGTGCTTATGCGAAACTGAATAGTTTGAAATTGAACTGTTTTTGACATAAAAACTGTACTTACACGAAACTGAATTCTTTTACATAGAACTGTTTGACATTTTACAGTGTGTAAAGAAAATCTGTACTTATACTAAACTGAATTAGCTGAATAAGGACTGTTAGAATAAACTGAATTGTTTCAAATAGAACTATTTGCATAAAGATGGATTAGGCGTGAGACAACTTACAAAGGTTGATATGCCATAAAACCCAAACAAACAACCAACATATATATATATATATATATATATATATATATATATATATTGTGTGCATGTGTGTGTGTGTGTGTGTGTTTATATATATGTATGTGTATATATTCATGTTCATGGATACAGGATTGTCCAAATGTTCACACGCATTAGGAACTGTGCGTAGGGTTTTCTCTCACTGAAGCTGTATAAATAACAACGTTTTAATTCAAAATTCCTGTCTGCACAATTTGACAATTAGAAGCATAATTTCTCGAGATAACAATATAAATTTTGTTACTTACTTTTTTCATCGTCTGCACCGTGCCCATTTATTAGACATTCATCTGTGCCCTCAGCCAAATCGAGCCTTTCTGTCTATGATAGATATCTATATGTTTTCCACACGATGTGCAGCACTACAAAGAAACGAGACTATACAGATGTGACGATCTAGGCAAATATAGTAAAACGTAAAGACGTACTTTTATTTATAGACATACAGGTACATACGTAGTCGGTCTGAGAAGTTATGGGAGTGAGTATGCTGTATGAGTTATTGACGAATGAGTGGGGTATCCTCGTGGTGTAATGGTTAAAGCGATGGACTGCGGAATCGTTGTAAGCGAGTTCGTACTCCAGTCGCGCTATAACGTTCACTTTCGAGCAAATACCCTTGGGAAAGGTATGAACCGCCGCATCCTCCCAGCTATTCTTCTATGAGAATAGCTTTGGCATTAAATAACCAACAAAGGTTGATATGCGATTAAACCAAAGAAACCAAACGAATGACGGATAAGCGGAATGCTTTATCATCGAACAGATCTTTGGAGCTTAAAACCGTAATCTGGGCTTTCAACAATTATTTCATTTTTTTTTCCTGCTTTTGATTACACCTTCTCTTTTTCAGGTCGTCCCGAATAAATTAAGCAGATGTTTTTTGTTCCAGTTTAGGAAAGCTCTATCATAAGAGTATGGAGATAACTTGTTGCGTACACGAGCTTTTGAGTGGCGAAAAAGGTGTTAGGAGAGTGGCGACGAATTGAAAGATGACTTCAGGAGAGGGAGGCTTTTAAAAGGCAAGACTAAAATCAACGTCGAGCAGATGAGACAGCTGGTGTATGGCGATCGTCAGTTGACTGCTCAGATGATCACAAGGACAGTATGGAGAAGATTATACCACGAAAGACTTAGGCCTGTCTGAAAAATAAAGGGACAGAGTGTTCTTAGTATCCGGCAGTTTCTGGTTGAGAGGAACATCGCTGTACTGGAACAACCTACTCCTGATCTTGCACCGTGTGACTTTTTCCATAAGCACATAAGGATCGTAAGGGAGGCAGTTTTGAATATGTTCAGGCCATCAACGGTCCAGTAACGACGAAGTTGTGGGGCACTCAGTAAAATCCTTCAAAAAGTGCATTGAAGCATGGCGAAAATATTTTAAAATCCACAAGGTTTGAGTTATTTTCAAGGGCGACCCATATTGTATGTCGTTTGAAATTTAAAAAAAAATGTAGTATACAAATGGCGAAAAAATTAAAGAAAAGTCATGTCACATTTCTTTATGAAAATATGTCTGTTTATTTCCAGTCGAAAGGTTGTAATTGGTTGTAAGTATGAGAGAGAGTCAGAGACGGAGGACGCAGGCACAGGCTGACGGACGGCTACATATTAACCTTTCCTTAACCCATATTAACGGCCTAACGTTTTTGCTTCCTTGTCTAGAGATGCCCAAACGCATTCTACCAGGGGCCCACTTGGCCTCTTCTACTCTCGACCATGTGTACATGTGTATAAATAATTTCATAACGCCAAATAATTCCGGTTGTCAACCCACGTGATCTGCTTCTGGATGTCAACCCATGTGAGCTGTGTAAACTTACACAGTAGGAAAATCTTGTTTTAGAAATGCCAGATTTACCCACTTCGTTAGAAGTCAATATGCAACAAATTTTCTGTGACAACAACCCCATTACATTTCAGAAACACATCGTGCATACGTACATATACGTGTCATGAACTCGTATATATATATATATATATATATATATATATATATGTAATAAGCTGAAAATAAAAGATGATTATACCGATGATAAAATGAATTTTCTTACCTCCGTTTCTCGTTGTCTCTAGAGTGCTTTCTTATTTGACCTCGTTTGTGCTCTCAGCTAAATTCAACCTCACAGTTTAAAATAATTATGTCTATATTTTTCTAAGTATTTGTCCGTGACCCTACGATGATTCGATTAATACTCATTGTTATATATCCTCCCTATGAATATATATATCCTACCTATGAATATATATATATATCCTACCTATGAATATTAATGGGTGTATTCCAATCGTCATAAAGAAGTTGGACTATTTTGAAGGAGGAAAATATGTTCAGTAGACAACACGACTAATGGTTACCGCTGGCGTGTATTGTATTTCGTTAATGTTATAAAGATTTCCATTTCATCTCCAACCTCCGTTTTGGTTATTTCTCATTCAGTAAACTTTTGTTTGGTAACAACACTCATAGTCTGTGACCCTACGATGATTCGATGAATACTCATTGCTATATATCCTACATGAATATTAATGGGTATATCCCATTCGTCATAAAGATGTTGGACTATTTTGAAGGAGGAAAATATGCTAAGTACACAACACGACTAATGGTTACCTTCTTCTCGCCACTAGCGTTAATGTTATAAAGATTTCCATTTCATTTTTAACCCCCGTTTTGGTTATTTCTCATTCAGTAAACTTTTGTTAGGTTTCAACACTCATAATCTCAAATGTTCTGAATCGAGTTCTCGGAAAACCTTTCTGATTTTTCTCATGAACTTTCTCCAATTCAGGTCGGAAATAAATAGGAATCGGGTCAGAACTATTGCTTAGTTGTTATTGGTGATTTCTGGGTCTTTTCTTTCTTCGGAGTTGATATGATGTAGATTTTCGTCTATTTGTCTATGGTGTTTTAGTCATCTACTATGTTGGGTCACCTGTACAAAATTCAGTGATCCATCTTACTTAGTAAACAACATCCAAACTGGAGTGTCCCCGGGGTAAAATGGTTAAAGCGATCGACTGCGGAATCGTAGAAGCGAGTTCGAATTCCAGTCATGGTAAAATGTTTACTTTTAGACAAATACCCTTGGGAAAGGTATGAACTCCCTTATCCTCCCAGCTATGGGTCAGATAGTATCACTACTCTTCTTCTAGAAGGATGGCTTTGGTACTAAATAACCAACAAAGGTTTATATGCCATTAAAACAAAGAAACCAAACCAACAGACAACCAACAAACAAACCCGAAAAGACAAAAGAAAACAGTACAATAAAAGAGGATCCTCAATATCCCATTGATAGTCTCGCTATAACTATATTTTTAAAAAACCCGTTTTCTTTTTCTCTTACTTCTAACTGCTTCCTTGAATATCGTAACAATAAATTCGGTGGTGAGTGTGATAATGATTATATATATATATATATATATATATATATATATATAGTCTTTGTAAGTGTGAGGGCGAACGTGCGTACCCGCGTCATTACAAAAATGCAAACCGGCGAAACCTACCCGTATCTGCACCATTATTTTTGCCCGTACACATATATTCAAATATGCACCATAAATCATACACAGATATGTAGAAATCACACAGAGACATATACACATGTACATATCCCTCCTCTTGCAAACATGCATGAACTAACTTATAAATGGAGATGAAATGTTGACGTTGAACGGGGAAAAAATTCCGAGGTAAAGTATGAAAACGTGTGAGAGCATCGAAGAGATATAAACTTTTAAACAATTTTTTTTTTAAATCTAATTTATCTTTCCTCTTCAGTGCAAAAAATCGCATTCAATTCACTCAATCCTGTTTCATTATTAAATGCAACTGAAAGAAAAAAAAAATGGTAAAAAAAAGGACAGAATATTAGAAAACACCACACGATGAACAATTTATCACATATGCATAACTTGAAAAATACAAACGCTTATATTTCTATCGGGAAACATCTGCAAATGCGGGGTGCGCAATTATATACCTTTGTGCTTTTCTTTCTTTCTTTCTTTCTTTCTTTCTTTCTTTATTTATTTATCTATTTTCTGAATTATCTATCTATCTATCTAAGTTGTTGTTGGCAACCGTAGTCGAGGGCGACCAGAAGGCTCCCTTTTCCATAGCTACTACACCTAGGTGTAAGGGAGGGCGCTACTACTTTCCCTGGATTGCTCCACTTTTACCCTTGATACGTGCCTTATGTTGCTGAGTGTTAGGCAACGAGATATCAAGTACCATTTTTAAAGTCTTTGGATTGACACGACCTGGGATTGTACCCAAGTCTCCCGGACCATTGGTAAACACTCTACGCGCTAGGAAACTATATATATATATATATATATATATATATATGGTGCAGAAGAAAAATATGGAATAAACTTTAAAACGTTTATTTTACCCTGATTCGTCCAAATTTTGAAAAAGAAAACCATAAATCTAAATTTTCATGATTAGCTCTATCATTGAAGCAAGTTTTTTTTTTAATTAAAAAACGAGCAAGAAAAGAAAGCACAAAGATTATATTATTTATATAGAATACTTTTTACAGAAAAATATGAAAACGCGCTTACGAAATGCAAGCCCACGAATAAACAGTAAGGACAGCAGTTAAACAAGATTTAATCCCTGACGTAAACCCCCTTGATTACTCTATATGGAGTATTTTAGAAAAAATCAAATGCAACTTCAAATCCAAATATTGGTTCGCTATTTATTTTGTTCAGGTTACTAATTATTCAGGGGCCTAATCTATAGTTTTTGAGTGGAAATGTAAGTCAAACTGGAGAGGTCAAACAAGTGCACAGGTTAGTGGTTTGAGATTTAACACCTGACGTCAAAATAAAGTTGGAATGATAGGAACGCCAAATGTAAATAAAATTGAATCATGCTGTATCATAGGTTTGACTGAGATAAAATGAAAATATAATGAAAGTGATATGAATGATAATATGCCGTAATAACTTAGCGAGATGACGTCACACAAATAATAGACTTAATTTAAGAAAACATAAACATTAGCGAACTTCGAAAATTAGTCAGTTGAGAAATTGAGAAGTTAATTCAAGCTGATTTGGAGTTGAGATCCACTGAGCCCTTCGGGGCAGAGATAAGCGGTGGGTGACTCTGCGAAGCAGCAAGTGTATCTCTGCTCATAGACTCTTACAACCTCTCTCTCTTGAGCTTTGATGACCGATAGAAAACTCTATGCTGTCTGAATAATAAACGATTTTGTATCTGTAACTGGTGAGGCATCTTGTATTTGAAGAAGTGAAACATCTATTGATATATGTTGCAGAAAGAAACTTGAATTTTTGTTTGGTGCGTAATTTAATTTCACCGTTAGAGTCGCCGAACATTTCCTCCCAATCAGGATGACTTATCCTATTCAGCCCGAGCTATATTTCCAAGCAGCACCAAAAATTGAAGAAAGCCCGCGAATCTCTCTCTCCCTCAGAAATCCTCAACGGGCACGGGCGTCTTAACGTCTGATCTTGAATAGCAATAGCAGCCATCTAGTTTATGGATCCCTTGGGTCTATTCTTCTAGACCAAGGGATCCTAGATAAAAACAAATTAGATGATACACTCTAACAACTTCCTACCTTCTTTCCTTACTCCGAAGCTCACAGCATACCAGTGTAAATCCCTTTACTTCATGCTGCCATTAAAACCTTGATACAAAACCTAACGACGTCTTCGTTCTTCTCCATTACCTTTATTTTCCATCAACATTTAGCGAGAGCATAACAACCAACGAAATACCAAGCTACCAACGAATTACCAACGTTACCAACGAATTACCAAAGCTACCAACGAAATACCAACGATACCAACGAATTACCAACGCTACCAATGTAATACCGACATAACCAACGCAAAACCAGCTTAAAACTTAAACCAAAAACCTAATAACAATAATAATAATAATGTTATTCCCATAGAGCCATGGTATTGCACGGTTCATATTCGGAACCGTGACACCCATCGTATCCCACAGCTGTTGAGGAGGAATAGAATAAAATGTCTGAGAAATCTATTTTGAAGGCATGCAAATGGTTTCGAATAGGTGTTGATACAATAACTGAAAAAATAGTCGCCATATTGAGTAAATTTACTGTTTTGTGTTTTTCTTAATTTTGTGTTTATTTTTTAAACTTAAAATTAATATTTTTTTTATAAGAGTCGTTTTTTATTATTCAAGAATATTTCTAATTTTGCTTCCGCAAAAGAGTATTCAAGTCTAAACCTATTGTTGATATCTATCAATTTTTGTTTATTAATACACCTCTCTCTCTCTCTCTCTCTCTCGCTCTCACTCACTCACTCATTTTCTTCCCCTCACTCCTCCTCTTCTCACTATATATATATATATATATATATATATATGAACGTGTTAATGTTTAAATTTATCAAGTTAGCTAGCAAGCGGAATCTATTTCTACCCGCCTACCAACATATCTACCAACATATCTACCCATCTCTCTTGTATATATATATATATATATATATATATATATACCAACATATCTACCAACATATCTACCAATCTCTCTTATATATATATATATATATTGTTTTATATATATATTTATATATATATATATAAATATGTGCGTGTGTGTGAATGTTTCTCTCTCTTATTTTGCTCATTGTCCCTCTCTTTCACATTCTCTATGCCTCTTTGTGAGTGTGTGTGTGTATACGCGAGTGTATGCGTGTGTGGAAGTGCGCATTCGACACTGTGTAATACTTTTGTTTGTTTGTTTCTTTAAATAATTTCTTTTGTTTGTTTGTTTCATTAAATAACTAACAAATATGCTATTAGCATAACAAATTTGTTGGTTATTTAATGCCAAAGGCATTCTTCTAGAAGAACAGTTTGGTACTATTTAACCCATAGCTGGGAGGAAAAGGGGGTTCATACTTTTCCCAAGGGTATTTGTCGGAAAGTGAACGTAATAGCGCGACTTGAGTACGTACTCGCTTAACACGATTCCACAGTCCATCGCTTTAACCAATTACACCACGGGGACACCCTCACAGCGTGTAATAGTGGGTGTGCGTGCGCGTGTGTGCGAGTTTATGCGTGAATACAAGTGACTGTGTACGTATTAGTGCGTGAAAATCTAAACGTATTAAATATTGAAATTATTTATGGAGTTGCTAACTAGATGCCCAGTGATTGGATGAACAGCAGCCAATTACAGGCTACCAAATTTTAAAAATTTTCTCCAAACCCCTATGAGGGCATTTCGTACAAACGCCCGTCGCCATTTGCTGGAATGATTCCTCTGATTCAATACGTTCCCGTCCGTTCTCTCAGTCTTCTAGACACCAATATACGTTTGTGAGGATTTTCCAGCAACTGAAACACAAGAAACAAGGCTCTATTTTCTTCAACCCAGCCAAAAAGACACAGGAAATACAAACTGTTAAAAGAACGCCTTTTACGGAAAAGTTTCCCGCAAACCAACTGTTTTCAAGGACAATGTTTTCTTTCCTCTCTTCTATGTAAATATAAGTTTTTTGAAACATTTTAAACCGTATTGTGTTTCTTTCTTCTTGCCGTCGTCGTAATATTGTTACCGTATAAAGTTGGGAATATCCCAATATGATATTTATCCCATTTCTATATATCTGAACGTTTCATTATTCATCTCTCTCTCTCTTTCTCTCTCTCTTTCTTTCTCTCGTTCAATATATATATATATATATATATATTTCAATCATACATCCTAGATGCATCAAGGAGGTCTTCAGTGATGCAACTGTCTTCATTGCCGATTTCTGGTTATTACTGCATCATATCGGCTCCGACAGTAACCCCGGCATGACTCTGGAAGAGCCAAGCCGCCTCCGTAATCGCGACGTGCTACGCTCGTGCCTTTACCAAAGCAAAGAAAAATTCAAATAAGGCCGAACTTCGGCCGTTCTTATAGACATCTGTCCATTTGTAAACAGCCAATGAAAACAGGGCATTCCATACTCCTCTTCTATATAATACCATATTTACCTCATCCGGTTTCGACTGTCTATATATATATATATCAGTTTGTTGATATCAAAACTCATCGATATCTATCTATTTACCTATTTACTATAATTTCATCTAAAAATATGAAGCGAAATGACAAATAAAATTATGTATCGATTTTTAAAAAATTGTCGCTTTTTTTTATTATCCAGAAATATTTTGAGGTTGGAAATAGTTTACTGAATAAGCTGATTTTCATTTTTTCAACAACTGAAATTATCAATCAAAGTAAGTATATGTCTGTTTTTCTTTATTTTCCTTTAAGACTTTCTATCTCGTAGTTTACCTTTTCATCTATCACTACATATATATATATATATATATGTGTGTGTGTATATATATATATATTGACATCCACAGACAGACTGTTTCGTTCTATCAGAACTCTTCAGTGTGGCTAGACACGTAGGACGCTCGGAGCCGGGATCGAAACCCATCCAACTTTACGTTAGACTGCTCGGCCAACAAGCGTACTACGTTTGGCTAAGGGAATTGTTAAGGTATTTATGTAGCAACAGCAGCAGCCGTTTGTTTACATTTTTACCCCCTATCGGCTACCAGAGTGTTCAATTCTTTCGAAGAGCCTTGCATTATACGAGCGGCGGCCGAAAATTCCTTCACCAGAGTGCTCAAATACATATATATATATATATATATATATATATATATATAACTTCTATAGCTTTTCTCACTTCTGTATACAGAAAGCCCACCTTTTCTGGCCTGTATACGAGATGGGATTCATTTTGCCCTCAGCAGCGCAAAATCAATTTAATTAAGACACTTGTCTATCGCGCCCTCATGATTTCCTCAAAGTGTTATCTTGATGATGTAATCAAATTCATCAAGTCAACTTTGTCTAAAAATAGATATCTATTGTCTGTTTTAGATGGTGTTGTTCATGATGTTATGATTAAGTTTGATAGTCTTATAGGTGCACTGTTAATAAGTACACTGTTTATTTGCGTTTGCCGTGTATAAGTTCTAGAAGTGAGAAACTTGCCAAATCTATCACCACGGCTGTTGGTAAATGTTATTTTTCAGCTGCTGTGCGAGTGATTTTTCTGACTCGTACTGCATTCGTTTCAATGCGTTAAGACGTCTTACCTCCCCATCATATTAATTCAGTTATATATATATATATATATATATATATATATATATATATATATATATATATATATACATGTAGTTGTGGCAGTGACTACATAGGCAGGACGTCTAATCGGTTGGACCTACGCATAAAGCAACATTTGCCAGCTCGTATTTTAAATATTGAGCTTAAAAGAGGCCAGCTTAACACATCCGGGTCATCTATAGCGGACCACATGATTAATAGTAGGGAATGTGTTGCAGATTTTAATGTTGACCGATTCAGTATTCTGAGTCGGTCACATTCGATTTTCCATCTAAATGCGTTGGAGACCCTTTACGTTCGATCCCTTCAGCCTTCCCTCTGAAAAAAGAGTGGCTGTCTGTTGGGATTGATTGTGATCAGTCTCTGACCATCTGTTCATCACTCCTACTTGCCCCCTCCTTTCCTTTACTTTTTTCCATTACATTCCCCCTTTTAAATTTTTCTGGCATTAACAGCTTGATAAGAGCCAGACGAAACCGGTTGTTTATATATATATATATATATATTAATGATAAACATGCCCACAGTTTCCTGAAGCCAATATGTCTACCTTATGGGGGTTGAGCACTCTGGCGAAGGAATTGTCGGCTGCCCCTAGCGTAATGCAAAGCTCTTCGTAAGAATTGAGCACTCTGGTAGCCGATAGGGTATTAAAAAATGTAAACAAAGGCTGCTGCTGCTGTTGCTAAAAATAAAATACCTTAAAATTCCCTTAGCCAACGTAGTCCGCTTGTAGCTGTGTGGTCTGAAACCTTAATCTATCGTAAAGTTAGACGGGTTTCGATCCTGGCTTCGAGCGTCCTGCGGGTCTAGCCACACTGAAGAGTTCTGATAGAACGAAACAGTCTGTCTGTTGGATGACAATATATATATATATATATATATATATATATTTGTTAATAAGCCACTGTGGATTTTTCTATGAGTTCTTTATTGATTGACTAACGTTGATTCACAATAGCCTAGGTGACCGGATTTCAATCCCAGGTGAATGCATTCCAAAAACTCAAAATAGCGTACTTGATGTTGCCTTGCTTAACACTCAGCATTATAAGGTATGGATCAAGGGTAAAGAGGACAAATGTAGCGGCCTCTCCTACAACTCGGTTTTGTAACTATTGAAAAGAGAGCCTTCTACTAGAGCTACTGTCGCTAACTTCATTTTTTATATATGTTGTAGATTTTGATAAATAATATTATAACTAATATCCGTTTTCATTATGTAATCATCCACAACGAAAATTATGGTATGATTAGATAAGAAGAAAATAAACGTTTTAGCAGTTTACTTATGCATATATAAATAGTAAATTAGTTAAGCAATTTAGTTTGTTTTTTTTTTTAGTTTTATGGGATTTCGATCTTAGTTGGTTATTTAATGCCAAATCCATTCTTATACAAATCATTATCATCATCATCATGTCGTGCCGCTAGCACGGATATACCTGACCCTCTCTCGCCACATCTCCCTATCGTTCATCGCCTCTGGCAGGTCTTCAGGACTACATTCCGTATCTTCACATAGCTGCTGTATGTATGTTCGAGCTGGTCGTCCTGCTTTTGCTCAGCCATAGTACATAACTTATGAGCTCGTCCCTGCTTCTCCAGCAGTATCCTGCATGCCTGGTTCGTCTTACTTGGATAGTTTTCGTGATGGGAGGCAGGGGGCCGTATAGTTGGTGCCTTGTGGGGTGTTGCCGCCAGGACTTGTTCAATATTGCTCGCAACATTCTTGTGTAATTGCCGTCTAGCTTCTTCTCCAGCGATTTTGTTAGCGTACAGGTAGTGCATCCATACAGCAGTATCGATACGACCGCTGCTGGGAAGAAACTGCGTTTCATTTTATCGGTCAGGTCTGATTTCCATATTTTTAAACAATTCAGTTTAATAGTATACAGTTTAATAGTAAAAATATATTCTATTTGAAGATATTCAGTTCTGTCAAACAGTTATAATTCAAACAATTCAGTTTAGTATGAGTATAGATTTTGTTTACACACAGTTTTATGACAAAACAGTTCTATTTCAAACAATTAATTTTAGCCCTGAGAACAGTTTCAATATCAATAAAATTCTGTTTCAAGTATTTCTGTTTAGCATACAAAAACAGTTCCGTTTAAAACAAAAACAATTCTATTTCAAACAATTCAGTTTAGCATGAGCACACGGTTTAGCTGTCAAAACATTTCTATTTCAGGCTTTTCAGTTTAGTCAAACAGTTAAATTCAAACAATCCAGTTTAGAATAAGTAGAGTTTTTGTTTACTTATAATTAAATGTCAAAACAGTTCTATTTCAACAACTCCGTTTAACGTAAGTTCAGTTTCAATTTCAAACAGTTCCATTTCAAACAATTCAGTTTGGCATACAAAAAAAATCTCTATTTTAATCAATACGCAGTTTAAATTTAAATACACTGTTTAATTGTCAAAATATTTCTATTTCAAGCTATTCATTTTAGTTAAACAGTTCTAATTCAAACAATTTATGTTAGCATATGGACGCAATTTACGTGTCAAAACAGTTCTGTTTCGAACAATTCAGTTTCGCATAAGTACGTAGTTTACATGTCAAAACAGTTCTATTTCGAGTAATTCAGTTTAGCATAAGCATGCAGTTTAAATGCAAACAGAGTAAACAATCGAAACCACGGTTTAGTTCTGTTTAACCCAATTACACGACCCAGTCAGGGGCTACTACTTCGGGCCTGAATGGACCTCGAAGCGATGGCAATGAAAGTGTAATCTGCATTCCCTTAAGCACCAGCATTACTGGAGCCTCACCAACAGATTGGTAAATGCCATATCTAGGACACTCGTTGGTGGGTGGTCTTATTCCTCTGCAGAGATGCAGTCGGTGCCTTCTGCAGCCCCAGCCGAATGGACAATAGGTAATTTAGAACAGAAATTTAAGCCCAATTCATTCGTTGAATATAGAGTTAATCCCTCTAAAGAAGTCTTTTCCGATGTGCTTACTACACCTCTCGCTGAATAGGAAGGTGTAGCATAATGTCACTACTCGTAACGCAACTGGTTCTAATAGAAAGGGTGCAACATCATAGTACCAAATGGGAAGCGAGTGATATGAAAGGACTAAGGAAACGATTGAGTAGTGTAACCTCACCACCCAGCACCATCTTGAATATTAATCCGTGTTACATCCTTCTACAAATAAAATGCGACTCCTTTGTTCAGATACAAAGGTGTTTTAGTCGGACCTATATTTTGTGGGAGTCATGACGTACAAGAGAGAGAGAGAGAGAGAGAGAGAGAGAGAGAGAGAGAGAGGGGTCTACGAGCAAACTCAGAAAGAGGCACACACATGACTGACAACTTCCGACTACGGAATTCATTGGCAACTATAACCGACTAGCTCCCTCGCGACTGACTGAATTTTCAAATTATCTTTTCTTTATATATTCTAAATTTCATAGCCCAGGCGGCTGAGGTTGCAGAATACACCGACTGCATCTCTTTCTTTGGTTTCTTTCTTTCTTTGTTTTTTAATGGCATATTAACATTTGTAGGTTATTTAATGCCAAAGCCATTCTCCTTGAAGAACAGTAGTGGTACTATTTAACCCATAGCTGGGAGGATAAGGGGGTTTATACCTTTCCCAAGGGTATTTGCCCGAAAGTGAATATTGGTTTGGTTTGGTTTGGTTTCTTTGTTTAATGGCATATCAACTCTTTTTAGGTTATTTAATGCCAAAGCCATTCGCCTAGAAGAATAGTAGTGGTACTATTTGACCCATAGCTGAGAGGATAAGGGGGTTCATAGCTTTCCCAAGGGCATTTGCGCTAAAGTAAACGTAATAGCATGACTGGAGTACGAACTTGCTTACTACGATCCCGCAGTCCATCGCTTTAACCATTACACCACGAGGACACCCCCCTGACTGCATCGCCGCAAAAGGATCAGAATCCCCCTACGAGTGTCCTGCATATGACACTAAACGATCTGATGATAAAGCTGAATTAATGCAAGAGATTTGGGAATGTGGAATACCTCTTTATCAAATATAACTAAAGAGTGTACTTAGGCTAAAGTGATTTGTTTGAAATAGAACTGTTTTTTACATTTAACTAGGTGTAAACAAAATCTGTACACATGCTAAACAGAAATATTTGAAATAGTACATTTTGACATGTTAAATGTGTATTTAAGTTAAATTGAATTGTTTGAAATAGAACTGTTTAATGTATAAATATAGATATTGCATTAAATAACCTACAATGGTTGATATGCCATAAAACCAAACTAAACCATACAAAAGTAATTATTTCATTAGCCAATATTTTTTCTATGTGACGTCGTCTTATTAAATTATTGCATCATACTTTTCAGAATCATCACGTGTCACAAACACTTATTTCATACAGCTGACTAACTTTTGATTCATCAACCTTACCATATCTAATCTAGAACCCTATTTTGACACGAGGTGATGATCCCTGGTCGCCATTTGTGCACTCGTATGTCCTTTTCAATTTGACTTTTACTTGATCTCAAAGATTTCTTGCCAACTTACAATCTTACCAAATTTTTAAAAATAATTAATATAATTAATTATGTTACGAAGAGCATATAAGGCCTTTAAAAGCCAAACGTCAGTGTGCCACGGAACCCAGTCGGTTTCAGTGAGAATAAAAAACAACAGAAAGCAGATGTTATTTATTCTACGATCACGAGTTAGGATAGAAAATCAGAATGTGGGTTTGTTTTTGGTTACGTGGTCTGGTGCAGGAGACACGCCAAAATCCAATCAGATGAGACAGACGTCGACTTGGTCATCAAATTTTCGTATCTGTATTAGCAATATGGCAAGGTAGGGATAGTTGCATGATTAATACAGGTTTAATTGTTGTTCTAACTAGTCTAAATACTAAGAAGTGGGTTTTCATTTTATGTGTAGAACACCATGAACATGTTTTCACTGCCAGAAGGGAAAAACTGATAGAGATACTTTTCTTTCTTCGCAGTTCTTTGATAATTCTCATTAATCATCATCAGCGTCAAATGCTGACAGCACCAATTTCTTTGACGCTCTTTTGCGCGTCATCTGTATCATCTTCCCTTACTCTATGTCCTATTTACCCAACCCCTCCGCTCGGGCTGGATATGAAACAAGGTCAATTTTTTAAGCGGAGTTTAACAGGTTTGAATTCACAGTTTACCTTCTATACTAGTTGCCTCACCAAGGCTGAAGAACTTAGTCTGTCCTACTATTTACCCATAGTTGGAGGGAGAATAATTGGATTCATACCTTTTCCAACACTAGGTAAATCGTATTGACGCCACCTAGTGTACGAACCGAGCTGATGAAAAATAGATCTCTTCGGGTCGGCCAACTCTTGGTTGTCCACGTTTAGGGATCCATAGCGGAACGTCGCGTTTCAATTTATCCTTTTCCCCCGCTATTCTTGTTTGCTCGTCTCACTTGTATAGTTTCTGAGAAGGGACGTAAGTGGCCGTATGGCTTCTGTTTTTTTTTTTTTTTTTTTGCTTATTCCATGAGCTGTTCAAAACAGATCATTATAATCTTGTTTTCTTTCCTCAAGCTTCTTTGGAGGTGCCCGTGGTGTAATGGTTATCGTCGTAGGAAATGGACACGGCGACACGAGTTCAAATCCTGGACGAGACTGATTGCATTTCACATAGCACTAATACTCTTGGGAAATGTATGAATCCAATTATTCTCCCTCCAGCTATGGGTAAATAGTAGGGCAGACAATGATCTTCAGCCTTGGTGAGGCAACTAGTCTAGGAAAAGGAAAACTCTGAATTCAAAGCTGTTAAACTCCGCTTAAAAATTGACCTTCTGTCATATCCTGCCCGAGTGGTGGGGTTGGGTAAATAGGATCAAGTTCTTTGTTTTTCATTAGAGGTGCAGCCACAGAGTAGTGCTGAGACAGCTACAGTATTGAATGAATCCCGTTTTACATTATCAAAGAGATCAGATTTCTATATAGTCGATGAAAAGTCAATAGCAGTCCATACCTTTATTAATGTATTAGTTGACACCGCTTCATTTGATGAGATCTGGTTGTCAACTAATTTCAGAAGCACTTAATGAATACAAGGGACCATCTTGTTTAAAACTCATGGACTGTATATCATCTTAGTTCATATATCGACCAATGACTCTTGCTGCCTTTAGGCGATGAAGCACAGATCCAGCTTGATGTGCTATATTTGAAAGAAAGGATCGAGACATCTTTAATTCATTTGAACTTGCGAAATTGAAACAGAAAATGATAAATTTTGTTTTTAAAAAGGTAAAATTTTCTTATTGCTTTTGAAAAGAGGAGAACATTTTACAAACGTTTTTTATCAGCAAATATAATTCTTTTTTTTCTTTCTTTGACAACATTTTCCGTCCAATGGTTATTTAGAAACGGGAAATTCAGAGCAACGGAAGAAGCAAAGCTGGATAATATATTTAAAGACTGCCATTGTGTAATGATTATCATCGTATGAAATGGACCCGGTGACCTGAGTTCAAATCCTGGACAAGACCGTTTGCATTTCTCAAAGATCTTTTGTGAAAGATATGAATCCAACTATTTTCCCTCCAGCTTATAGGTAAACTGTAGGGAAGACATAGCTCTTTAACATAGGTATGGCAACCGGCCTTTGAGAAGAAAAACTCTGACTGTTAAACTTCGGGTAGAAATCGACTTTGTGTCGCATCCTACAAAAGGATTGGGTGTATATATACTTTTTAATCTTAATCCTGCTCTACTATAAAAACATTGAGGGGGTGTCCTCGTGGTGTAATGGTTAAAGCGATGGACTGCGGAATCGTAGTAAGCGAATTTGTATTCCAGTCGCGCTATTACGTTTACTTTCGGGCAAATACCCTTGGAAAAGGCATGAACCCCCTTATACTCCCAGCTATGGGTTCAATAGTACCACTACTGTTCTTCAAGGAGAATATCTTTGGCATTAAATAACCTACAAATGTTGATATGCCATTAAACAAAGAAACAAAATCAAACCAAACCACAAGCATTGAACACAAACAATGTACGAGAATCAGAGAGGTTAACCGGTAGACAGTCCTACCAAGGTGATTTATATATCACGGGTAAAGCTTGTCTAAGGTCATCCACACTCTTACTCTTAAAACGAGCTAAAAACTGAAGAATAGTTCATCAGTAAACTATCGATTTTCCGAACAACTTGATCAAGTTTTAAATTCTGGGTTTTTCCTTTTGGGAAGATGAATTATTTTGTCTCTCTTCTCTAGAGGGCCAAATAATTTGATGTAGAGCTACTAAATTGTGGGTGTTGGCTCAAGTTTAAGGTTTTGTAGTTAAAAAAAGAATTTGTGACTCATGAGAAAAGGGAACGATTTCATCGAGAGAATGTCTTTAAAATAAACGATAAACATCGGTAAGCAATGAAGAAAATGTATACTTCTACCTTTCTTAAGCAAGATATTAATTATCTGATATTATCAAGTTATTATATACATTGGATGGCTCATTCATCCGGTCGTGTACCACATCTAAGCAAAATGCTTAGTAAATTGCTACATAAATTCTGAAGCATTACATTATCAAGTAATTATATAAATTCTGAAGCATTAGAAAATAGTTTGTTTATGTAGTTCTAATTTATACGTATTAGGATTGTAAGAGATAATCTTTTCTTAATCGTTTTTTTTTTTTTGTTTATATCCCAGCTGGCTGTGGCTGTAAAATACATTGACTGCATCTAGGCAAAGGGGTAAGACATCCTGCCCCCAGTGAATGTCCTGGATATACCATTAAACCATCTGATGGCAAGGTTCCAGTCTTGGAGATCTGGGGGATGTGATTTACATCTTTGTTGCCAATGCTCTCAGGTTCACTCTGATCTGGAGTGGTGGCATTTCATTAAGGTCCGAACTGAGAGTCAAATTGAACTGTTTGACATTTAAACTGTGTGGAAACAAATGACTAATGTAAAATTGAATTCTTAGAAAGAGAACTGTTTGATTATTTAATTGTGCTTTATGAAATAACTGGTGGTTAATTGAATTGTTAGTGATACATAACAATATTTTAACTGTGTGCGAACGAATTAGTAATGTTTAATAGAAATATTTGTGTTGAATAGCAATACTTGTAAGCAATTCAATGTCTGAAAACAAATGATAGATATTGGAAAAGTGTTATTAGTATTGGATTGCAATACATCAGCCAGTAAACAAAATGAAATAAATTGAAAATCGATAAAATCCCAACGGTTTTTTCACTGTAATTATTTCATTTTGCTAACTGCTTGAAGATTGTTGTTTTGTAAAAAAGTCCATGTAACCAAGAGGTCGCAGTCTAAATTTCATGGAATTAAATATATGAAGCTAATATATATATATATATATATATATATATATATATATATATATATATATAGTATCAGCCGCTAAACTGCCTTATCCTGGTTGTCGACTGAGAAGGGCAGGGTATAGCACGAGCTTTCACACGTTGTTTGATAAAAGAATGTGTATATATATATATATATATATATATATATATATATATATATATATATATATATATATGGAGGTGCCTGTGGTGTAATGATTACCGTCGAAGGAGATGGACGCGGCGACACGAGTTCAAATCCTCGACGAGACTGATTGCATTTCACATAGCACTAATACCCTTGGGAAAGGTATGAATCCAATTATCCTGCCACCAGCTATGGGTAAATAGTAGGACAACCTGATTTCTTCAGCTTTGGTTAGGAAACTAGACTAGGAGAAGGAAAACTTTGAATTCAAACCTGTTAAACTCCGCTTAAAAATTGACCTTGTGTCATATCCTTCCTGATCGGAGGGGTTGGTAATATATATATATATATATATATATATATATATATATATATATATATATATATGTCTGTGTGTGTGTGTGTCGTAAATACAGAACCAGTGATAAGACTTATAGATAAACGTTATTACACTCTTTTGACTCGACTTGTCGATCAGAAAGATGTTTCAAAGAGTTTTTACACTTCCTTGGTTTTCAACGGAGATAATCAGGGTAAATTATAAGTACATTCTCCCCTACGTCTTTTTTTACTCATGAGGGAGAAAATCCTTTTAATTATCAGGGTTCTTTATAAGTTCTTTGTGAATGCCTGGGTAGTTCATGGCCTTTGATTGGATTATTTAAACTTGGATACATCTCATTTTGAGTTTGCCTGTTAGTCCTTGAATTGTTATATTTCGTCCCGAAATATCTTCTTTCTGATTGAGGCTCCTCTAAGTTCGAATATGGATCACTGGAATCCGTTTCTGGATGGACGCTCCCAGGGCATTGATCGCTCTTCAGGATCATCTGGTGTTTTCAGGGCTTCAGATGTTGACTCTTCAAAAAGGTCTGATGGAGACGCAATGGAAGCCGTATTATCATCCGAGGGTAATGTAACAGAAGTGGCACGGTGATCTCCCAGTTGGATTCCAGTGTCAGAAGGATCAGGTCTTTTCTCAAGGGTAGTTTTTTGGATCTGGTATATCTCCGGCAGACGCCAGATTTCTGAGAGAGACCGTAGCATGACTTTCATCCGGGTGTTGCATAAGTGCGTATTAAGGGTTCATTCTTATTAATTCCACCTTCTCTAACAAGGGGTTATGTTTGGTATAGCGAACATGGCGTCTCATGAGAAACGTATCTGGTTTAGACAGCCAGGAGAGAAGCGAAGTCCCAGCGGAACTCCGTCGCTGGAAAGGTGGAAATCTTTCGTGTGATGTGGCATTCATGTCCGTACACAGTAAAGATTGGATGGAATGCTGTACTGCTGGAAGGAGATTTTTTTCAATTATTTATCGAGTACTTGTGGGTGGAAAAGGCCAGTTAAATGGTTTTCAAAATAAGGCGGTTGTATAGCTCGCATTGGCCGTTAACCTGTGGGTTGTACGGTTGTGTTCGGCTAACAGTCACACTCTATTCCTGTAAGAGCTTTTATACATCCTCAGTTTTCAACGGAGCTAAACAAGATGAATTATAAGTAGAATATATATATATATATATATATATATATATATATATATATATATATTTAGGCAACATTTCTTCGTTAATGCAAATTTCATTAAAAACAATAGATATTTTATGTTTACATATTTTCTTCTGGATCCGTTCGAATTCTGTATTACGTTTATCGTATTCAGGGGGAATTGATTTATGTATTGTCCATAGTTGAATGTATCCCTAGTACTTTCTGTCCGACTTTGCGCCATCATCAGGGGAGGATCTATTATAAAAGTGATGTAACTTTTGTTTTAGCATATTACTACTGTGTAAGGGCGTCATTGCTGTTGAAGATTATGGCGTTTTCTTTTAAATAGAATTCTATAATTAGTGCCAGTAGCTAAAGACATTTAAATACATTAGCACTGGTTTGAACACTAATTCTATTAAGTGTTGGTTGCATGTTTCTAATATGTGGTCCTTCAAGAATCTGAAGTTTTTGTTTATTATTTTGATGTTCTAATATTGTTGTGTTGTCGGTGAGAATTTTCTGTAGTTGTGTTGTTGGGCATGAATGTTTTTTTAAATGCTGATATATATATATATATATATATATATATATATATATGTAGTTAGGTTAGCCGAGCTGTCTAAGGCGCCAAACTCAATGATATATATCATCATCATCATCATCATCATCATCATCATGTCGTGCCGCCAGCACGGATATCCTTGAAAATCTCTCGCCACTTTTCCCTATCATTCTTCGCCTCCGGCAGGTCTTCTGGGTTACATTCTGTGTCCTCACATAGCTGCTGTATGTAAGTTCGGGCTGGTCGTCCTGCTTTTGCTTGGCCATATGTGGGAGTCCATAGGATTACTTCACTTACGAGCTCGTCCTTGCTTCTCCAGCAGTGCCCAGCGTGTCTGGCTCGTCTAACCTGTATAGTTTTCGTGATGGCAGGCAAGTGGCTGTACAGTTGGCGTCTCGTGGGGTGTTGTCGCCAGGATTTGTTCAATATTGCTCTCAACATTCTTGTGTAGTTGCCGTCAAGTTTCTTATATATATATATATATATATATATATACTACAGGCCACTTTATAACGCACACAAGGCATTATACTGGAGGACGATTTTATTGCAGTGAAAGAATTAGGTCGTTTTAGTTTCAATTTTTGCTAACTGTGGTGTACGGTGTATATACACTTGTGTTGACCGCTTATGTAATTCAAAGGAATCTTTTTATTTTACCTTTGGTTGGAATATCATTTAACTTATTTAGTTGAAGTAAGTATATTTGATTTGTTTAGTTTGTGTTGATCAATTATTTTAATTTAAATTGAAAAAAGAGAGTTTGGGGTTTAACTTCACTCGCACAGAAATATTTACTTAAATGTAAAGCTTTCAGGTTTTTTTTAAATTAAAGTTTAATTTATTTTTGGCATTTTCCTTACTTGTATAAGTCAACATTTTTCTATTAAAAAATTCATGTTTGAATATTAAATTTGAATTAAATTCTAAATGAGAAAGATTCATTTATATTTCTCTATTAAATCTTTATCAAACATTTCCATCAAAAGTTTTTGGGGATGTCCTCGTGGTGTAATGGTTAAAGCGATGGACTGCGGAATCGTACTCCAGTCGCGCTATTACGTTCAGTTTCGCGCAAATACCCTTGGGAATGGTATGAACCCCATTATCCTCCCAGGTATAGGTTAAATAGTACCACTACTGTTCTTCTAGAAGGATGGCTTTGGTATTAAATAACCTACAAAGGTTGATCTGCCATTAAACAAAGAAACCAAACCATCAAAAGTTTATAAAAAAAAACGAATTTCATCACGCTTTCGTTTCCAAAGTTAAAGAATAAATGATTATTTTTACTTTATTAGTTACAAACTGGTGAGCTGTGATTTTACTTATTAGAATTAAAGAAAAAATAACATTAATAAATTTTATTACATGGAATGATTGTCAATATTTTAATTTTTTTTTTTTTAGAAAGGTCTCCTTTTACGTCTTTTGACGTTTCCATTTTCTTGTTCTTGTTTTAAGGTTTCTACCGCAAAATTTATTTTAAAAGAATAATAATAATACCATTTCATTTATCACATCTATTTTAATAATTTTCTGATATTGTTGTTAAAGGACAAAATGTATTATTTTTACTTTTAATTGTTTTGCTTTAAGGTGGAAAAAATTATATTTTATAAATATCTATATATATTTTATATATATTATAAATATATATCATTTTATATTCTTTATATATATTTTATATATATTTGCATTTATATACTTTAAAGCGTATCAGTCGCGCTATTACGTTCACTTTCGGGCAAATACCCTTGGGAAAGGTATGAACCTCTGTATCCTCCCAGCTATGGGTTAAATAGTACCACTACTGTTCTTCTAGGATTGGTTTGGTTTCTTTGTTTAATGGCATATCAACCTTTGTAGGTTATTTAATGCCAAAGCCATCCTTCTAGAAGAACAGTAGTGGTACTATTTAACCCATAGCTGGGAGGATAAGGGGGTTTATACCTTTCCCAAGGGTATTTGCGCTAAAGTAAACGTAATAACGTGACTGGAGTACGAACTTGCTTACTACGATCCCGCAGTCGATCGCTTTAACCATTACACCACGAGGACACCCCCCTGACTGCATCGCTGCAGAAGGATCAGAATCCCCCTACGAGTGTCCTGCATATGACACTAGACGATCTGATGATAAAGCTGAATTAATGCAAGAGATTTGGGAATGTGGAATACCTCTTTATCAAATATAACTAAAGAGTGTACTTAGGCTAAAGTGATTTGTTTGAAATAGAACTGTTTTTTACATTTAACTAGGTGTAAACAAAATCTGTACACATGCTAAACAGAAATATTTGAAATAGTACATTATGGGGTTCATACCTTTCCCAAGGGTATTTGCCCGAAAGTGAACATAATAGCGCGACTGGAGTACGAATTCGTGTACTACGATTCCGCAGTCCATCGCTTTAACCATTACACCACGAGGACACCCCCTGTTCTTCTAGGAGAATGGCTTTGGCATTAAATAACCTACAAAGGTTGATATGCCATTAACCAAAGAAACCAACCTTTAGAGCGTCTTAGAATAACCAAACTAAAAGAAAGGCAACTTATGAATTTTTTAAAATTCAATATAAAATTTTAAAGTAATAAAACAATTTGATTTCTTGTTTAATGGCACGATGCAACCATTACTATTTTTTGATTGATTAAAAACAGTTTTATTGTGGATAATAAAACGATGAATAATATTGTACAAAACTGCAAACATGACAGTATCCCCCAAACAAAACGATACCCGCCAATTTTTTTTAAAAATCAAAAGTGGATTCTCAGCCCAAGACAACTCTCTAATTTTTTTTGTTTTAATTTATTGTTGTGTGTATTTGGGCGGGGTAAATGGATAAAAGATGTAATTAAGATGTAATTAAGATTATAATTAATTTAGCTCGAAAATTTACCCTAAAACTGAAGAAGTAAGAGAAATATTTGTTAAAGAGGTTTAATCTACGATTTCAGATATTATTCAATTCCTATTAATGCCCCGTTCGGCTGTGTGTTTGCTTGCAAAAAAAATAACAGAAGCCAGCAAGACAAAACTATTTGAGATACGATTAATAAAATACCAGTTTATCATTTTCCAAAAAACAAAGACGAGAGAGAGAGAGAGAGAGAGCAATGTTTAAAATCAGTTCCAAATGTCATTCTAAATGTTACAAACAGTACTGTTATTTGTCTATAACATCGGCCTTCAAATTTTAAAACCATAGAAGTTCATGGAAAAATACATTAAAAAAAATCCACTATCTGTATGGCCAGGTGTGCCAAGTAGTCAAATACCAACACGCTCAGTTGTTCAAAGTAATATAAAAAATATCTCCCTACTGTTAGAAATCAAATTGCTGATGAGCGTAATGCTTTTTTAGAATTATGTAAAATTAATTATACAAATTAAAAGAAAGTCTGTTTAACAACAAAAAAAAATTTGTATGAACAGTTGTAGTATTTTTGGATGAAAATATTTTAACTGTTCAAGGATCAAAATTTGTTGATGGTATTCCTCTCTTTATGTTGAGAATTTATAACAATTTGCGTCTTGAAACATTTCATTATGGAGTTAAGTGTTATATTAGAAGCCTGTCCAAAAACCGTATAAATACAGTTGATACTTAGTCAAGACTGGAAGAAATTATCTGATATTTGAATTCTATAGCTTTTGATCGTAGGAAAAATATCAACGATTTTTAGCAATGGTTCCCAAAATGGTTGGAATAAAATACAGCTCAGATATAGTTATACAGGCTTTTGGGTACTATGCAACATCACGGACATTGTATAATAGATTAAGAGATGATTTTCAATTACCCTCATTAGCAACATTAGGAAGGATGACATCAAAAGTTTCAAATCTTAACAAAAAATCTTTTTTGTTATCTATATTTAATACTCCTAATACCAAGTCACAAAGGGTTCATAATTCTCCATGATGAAGTATATATAAAAAATGTTGCTATATCATGGCAAACAACTATTTGGTAAATCAGTTGACAATCCATCTCTACTTGCTCAAACAGTACTTGGTTAATGTTGATATGTCTCAATGGGGGTCCAAAATTTCAGATATTAATTAATTCCTAGCCATGCCCCGAAAGTACTGTGTGTTTGCTTGCAAAACAAATTACAGTAGCCAGCAAGACAAAACTATGTGTGGTTAGATTAATAAAATACCAGTTTATCGTTTTCCAAAAAACAAAGATGAGAGAGAGAGCAATGGATAAAATCAGTTCCAAATGCCAATCTAAATGTTACAATGAATACTGTTGTTTGTCAAATTTTGATGCCATTGAAGTTAATGGAAAAATCCACCATCTGTATGGCCAGGTGTGCCAAGTAGTCAAATACCAACATCCTCAGCCGTTCAAAGGTATATAAAAAAAAACCCTCCTGTACTGTTAGAAATCAAATTGCTGATGAACTTAATGCTTTTTTTGAATTAGATAGAATTATACAAATTTGAAAGAAAGTCTGCTAAACAACAAAAAAGACTTTGTATGTCCAGTTGTAGCATTTCTGGATGAAAATATTTTAACTGTTCAATGATTAAAATTTGTTGATGGTATTCCTCTCTTTATGTTGAGAATTTATAACAATTTGCGCTTTGAAACATTTCATTATGGAGTTAAGTGTTATATTAGTAGCCTGTCCAAAAACCATATAAATACAGTTGATACTTGGTCAAAACTGGAAGAAATCATCTGATATTTAAATTCTATCACAAGAAAAATATCCTGAGTCAACAATTTTTAGCAATGGCTCCCAAAATGGTTGGAATAAAATACAGCTCAGATATAGTTATACAGGCTTTTGGGTACTATGCAACATCATGGGCATTGTATAATAGATTAAGAGATGATTTTCAATTACCCTCATTAGCAACATTAGGAAGGATGACAACAAAACTTTCAAAACTTAACGAAAAATCTTTTTTTGTTATTTATATTTGATACTCTTAAAGTGTGCATAATTCTCAATGATGAAGTATATATAAAAAAAAAATGTTGCTATATCATGGAAAACAACAATTTGGCAAATCAGTTGACAATCCATCTCTACTTGTTCAAACAGTACTTGGTATAATAATAATATGTCTCAATGGAGGTCTAAAACTTCTTACGAAATTGATTCCAGTTTCGAAATTAATATCAGCCTTTTTATATGAACAAATTGAGTTAACAGTCCAGGCAATCACATCTATACCAGCTGATGTAAAGGCTATTATATGTGATGGCAACCGAGCAAATCAAGCTTTTTAAAAATGATATAACTACACTTCCTGAAAAACCATGGTTAACTGAAAATAATAAACATTTGCTTTTTGATTATGTTCATCTGTTGAAAAATATTTGCAATTTATGGCTGACAGGAAAAACAGGAGAACTAATCTTTGATGAGATTGGAATAAGACGAGTTGCAAAATGGGCACATATTAAACAGTTTTGAATCTGAAAGACTAGTCAAACTTTCAGATTTAAATAAAATTTCCACTGCTCCAAAGCCAATAGAAAGACTAAGGCTTTCTACTTGCCGCAGAATGTTTTCAGAAAAAAACATATGATGCACTTCTTACTCAGTCTAGAATAAGTGTAAATTAGAATGATACTGCCCTCTTAATAAACAAGGTTTTGATTTAGTGGAAAAGTTTAAATGTTAATTCACTTCAAATTAGATCTCCAAATGACACCCGACTTGATTTTATGATTGAATTTGGCAAAATGGCTCTTAATATGGCTGGCAGTCAAAGTAATCGTAAAAAGCAATTATCCCAAAAATCTGCTACTGCCATACATCATACTTGCAATGGAATTGTTAGTTTATGTCAACACGTTTTAGCTACAAGGATCATTAAATAAGTTTCCAGACTTTTTTCGTATGGGCACTTTTATTGAGAGTACACATATCAAACTCTAGTCCCCATCGAAGTAATCTCCTCCTACTGCAATTCACTTGTTTTACCGTTCCAACAACTTCTGGAATGCCCCATGGAAGTCTTCTTGCGTGAGCGTGTCAATTACCTTCGTCACAGCCTCTTTCCTCTCCTCAATTGTCTCATAACGACAGCCTCTGAGCTTAGGGAATAACCAAAAGTCACAGGGAGTAAGGTCTGTACGATAGGGCGTGTGAGGAACTTTCTTGATGCCCATCTTGGTCAAATAGTCTGTGACAAAGATGAAGTTGTGTACTGGTGAATCGTCCTGTTGAAAATGCTACTGAGCCGATTTGAAGGGTGCTGGCCTCTTCCGACGGGATTTCTTCCTGAACTCCCTTAAAACCTCAACATAGTAACCCTAACCCTAACCCTTTGGCCAATCAACTCTAGTGTATTGACTTCCTTACTCCCCCCACATCTCTCATCATTCCTCACAGATTCCCTGCCTTTCTTGAATCTCTTATGCCACTCAAAAACTGATGCTCGATTCATGCTAGATGCTCCAAAAGCAGTCTGAAGCATTCCATACGTTTTTGTGGTATTTTTTCCAGTTTTAAAAAATAATTTTATTGCATATCATTCTTCTATTGTGTCCTCACGTCCAGATTGCATTTTTGAAATTCACCAGCTGTGACAATCAGAATTTAGTAGGGTATATTCCAATTCCTGCTGAAACTGAAATCATAAAAATTGGTCGGTCATCTCATAAGGTGTATAGCAATAATGTATTGAATTTTCAAGAGTTTACAACAACTTTAAATAGTAGGACAGACTAGGTTCTTCAGCCTTGGTTAGGCAACTAGTCTAGGAGAAGGAAAACTCTGAATTCAAACCTGTTAAACTCCGCTTAAAAATTGACCTTGAGTCATATCCTGCCCGAGCGGAGGGGTTGGTAAATAGGACAACAACTTTAAATTCCTGTACAAAAAATCTGGAAACTTATTGAATACACCACGTATCTACTACTTGGGCAATTTTCAACTGATCCATTAGAAAAATAATTTGGTAAACTTCGCAAAGGATAAGGTAAAACCTATTTCATTTATGTTCAACAGTATATTAAATAGCAGCATATTAAGCAGACATTTTTACTTTTAAATCAAAGTGTAAATATTGATATATTTGATGTTAATCCAGTTCACCAATGTACATCTTGTGATTATAAACTTTGCGAGGAAGGTTCAGAAATATTTGACAATTTGGAAAATTTACAACCATCTCTTTCTAATGAATTAAAAAAGCTCTTTTGTACATAGCTGGATATATTACAAGAAATGATAATCAACCCAGTGAATGTGAAACCAATTTTATTTAAGAAAAGTATGGAAAATATAACAATTTAACTGACCGTTGAAAACTAAAAGTTCCTTCTGACCACACTTGCCAATTGTTATTTTTTGATTCATCCACTTACATACAATAAAAGAAAAGGTTTGCTATAAATCATTAAGTAACATTTTATGCTTATTTCTAAGTTTCATTTTTTCATCGAGGAGAAAAAGTATGGCTCTATTGTTGCAAATATAGTTTTGAAAAATTTTTGCAAACATGGCACACCCAGATCAGAAATAGAACCAGTTCTAAAAGTTTTGAAACTTTCCTAGAACAATTTTGTTTTATTTGTCTATATTTCTGAGATAATGGAGGTGCCCGTGGTGTAATGGTTATCGTCGTAGGAAATGAACACGGCGACACGAGTTCAAATCCTGGATGAGACTGATTGCACTTCACATAACACAAATACCCTTGGGAAAGGTCTGAATCCAATTATTATCCCTCCAGCTATTGGTAAGTAGTAGGGCTGACTAGGTTCTTCATCCTTGGTGAGGCAACTAGTCTACGAGAAGGAATACTCTGAATTCAAACCTGTTAAACTCCGCTTAAAAATCCTGCCCGAGCGGAGGGGTTGGTAAATATAGATATTTCTGAGATAATTGATTGTTATATAAACACTTCGGCTGATGTCTTCCAGCCTTCCCGGGTTTTGTTTGTCAAACCCAATAACCGTAATGTAAATTCAAACTAAACTCTACCCTCATTCGCAGGGAATAGATTGAATAAAGGGTTCAGCGACACCTGTAAATATAATGGGAATTATTTTTTTTTACCTCAAATCATAATTACCTCATTGTGTTGATTACGAATTATCAGTGTCCATAGCAAAAATACACATTTTCATTTATTTAACTTTTAAAACATGCTATTATCCTCAGTTGGGAATCAAAATGCTATCTTAAGTATTTTCAAAAGTGGTTGACTTAATTTTCTTCTAAAATTTCTGAAAATCATACATTTTTCAATAGGCCTTCAGCCCTAGGTCTCAGTTGCACCCTGAGTTGAACTATAGTATAGAATGCCATGATATATATATATATATATATATATATATATATATATATATATATATATATCATGGCATTCTATACTATAGTTCAACTCAGGAGTGGCAGTACCGCCTTGAGCTACCGAAACAGTGTTATCACCACTGGTTGGCGCCTGATGAGGGCAGGGTATCACACGTGTTTTCACATGTATGATGAAGAAAATATGAACAGGGTTTGGTTTAAAATAACCCAGGAGGGGTGATATGCCATGAAACATTTAAAATGAAAGAAGTGTATGGGCAAATTTTCGGTTCAAATTCAAACTTCCAATCAAATATTCGCGAAACCTTCAGTGCCCATCTCAGTCATTCTTTCGATTAGAAAATAATTCAAGAATTAAGAGGTGCATTAGTGCTTTTAGTTGCATCTTATATGCCATATATAAGTTTAAAATTCCCGATAGTCGACCGGAATTAGCTCCCTTGAAAATCTTATTAGCTTAGACTTCAGAGTAACTTTCATATACATATTGTCATTATTCAAAACGCTTTTCTGCAGATTAAAAGTGTTATCATTGATAATATTCATTATTGAAATACTTCTAAGAAGTTTTTTGAATTAAACAATAACTATAAACATCAATAAACCACTTTTTATGAGGATATTACTTACATGTTAATAACTATATCACTTATTAATGTATTTAAATCTAAGTTGTTGACCGACTGAAATCGAGGGCGACACTGAAGTGTAAGGGAGGGCGTTACTCCTTTTCCTGGATAGGTCCGCTTACCCTTCATTTGTACCTTATAATGCTGAGTGTTAAGCAAATAGGCATCAAGCACCATTTTTTGAGTTTTTGGTATGATTCAACCTGGGATTCAACCTGATCTCCCGGATCAGTGGCGAACATTCAACCCTCTAAAAAAGTAGATAAAAATTAATCATAAAAGATTTTCTGCATGACTTTTGAATTCAAATATCATTTGCATGTTAGTTTCCCGTTAAAAGTTATTAGTAGGGAAGGCCAACACACACACACACACACACACACACACACACACACACACACACACACACACATTTCATTAATTTCATTACGTTTGATATTGGTATTTTGTTTTTTTTCTGGATTTGCCCAGCTGAAATTGGGTTGTGTCTTATACACCCATGCGTCTGATATGCTATCAAATACGGTAATTAGACTATATTAAAATTACATGCATCTCTTGGGTTCGTCCCTGCTTCTCCAGCAGTGTCCTGCATGTCTGGTTCGTCTAACTTGAATATGGACCCCCACACATGGCCGTGCAAAAGCAGGACGACCAGCACGAACATACATTCAGCAGCTATGTGAGGATACGAGATGCTGTCCTGAAAACCTACCTAAGGCGATGAACGATAGGGAGGAGTGGCGAGAGAGGGTCAGGGATATCCGTGCTACCAGCGCGATATGATGATGATGATGATGAAAATCACATGCACTAACACAAATCTCTCTATCTGCATATATATATATATATAATTCGTAAGTGAATCGGTTGCATATAACATTATTTTTAAACAAGCCACAGCTTATTTGTCTGCACTCTGTGAAATGCTTTCCGGTATTCTTGATGATGACGCAATTCTATTTAACCCATAGATGGGACATTAACCGATACTACCAATACGGCCCAGAATGGTCTTGGGTAGTTCTAATTTCACCAAGCTCCAGGTCAAGAGCCTCACTATCACGTCATTTTTCTGTCAATCCAAGAGCACTAGTTTAGGGGTGAATTTCTTACCTCTTTGTTGAAATGCAGTCGTTGCAATCCAAAGCTCAAGCTGAGAGGGCAGAATACTGTCAATGTTCAAAGTATTTCTCTGTTTGCCTAATAAATAGTGTTTATCTCTAAACCCAGATTAACAATATAGGCACATTGTAAATAAAAGTTAAATGGGCTCCTTCCAGATATATTTTGCTATTTTTTTCTTCGTTTATGCTATTATATGCAATCCTTTAAAATGTGTGTATGAAATTGGTTTCAAGATCGAAAGTCATTTCAACAAATTCTTTAATAAGAAAAATGTCTTTTCACATCATCTTATTCGACATCCAATGGAGAAATAATCAATTCCGATATTTCCATGTTTAGAAGATCCTTGAATAGAGTTTTAAATTTTACAAGTTATTTAATGTTGTTTGCATAGATAAACAATGGTTAGTTGATTGATCGATTGATTAATTTTAACGGCATTTCAACTCATTTAGAGTTATTTTTTGCCATGAATTTAGGGAATCACATTTTCTCTATCTTCATATTTACATAATTTTTGTAACCAAGATCTTTATTTTGTACACCGTCCTATCGGATATGAATAAATTTAAAATATAATCTATTTGACCTATAGATAACCCCCTACCAGCTACTACCTGTAAGCGTAAGAGTGGAACTTGGAGTAATGGCAATGAAGGAGTTCTTCACACTTTCCAGATTTCCAGACTTAGAAACTCACTATCAGATATAGTTTTTTGCCATACACTGGATAACTATTCTTATCTCTTTGCAAGGCGATACAAAGTATAATAAGCCTCACCTACAGAGTTGCCCAGTCGGCTGGGGCTGTAGAATACACCGACTGCTTCCCTGCAGAGGGGTACGACCCCCAAACGAGTGTCCTGGATATGACACTAAACACTCTGATTGTGAGGTTCCAGCAATGCTGGAGCGTTGGGGAATGCGAAGTACCCCTTCATTGCCATCGCTCCCAGGTCCACTCTGGCCCGGAGTGGTAGCATCTGATAAGGGTCCTATCTATGGGTTAAATAGAACAAAACCGTGCTTCTTTCACTGTACTGATTTTTGCATTTAAACTGCGTATTTATGCTAGAATGAATTGTTTAAAATAGAACTGTTTTGACATTGGAACTGCATACTAGTGCTGAACTGAATTGCTCGAAATAGAACTGTTTTTGATATCTAAACGGTTTAATTATGCTGAACTGAATTATCTGAAATAAAACTGTCTGACATTTAAATCTGTGTATTGCCCAGTCAGCTGGGGCTGTAGAATACACTGACTGCACCTCTGCAGAGGGGTAAGACCCCCTCTAACGAGTGTCCTGGATATGACACTAAACAATCTTATGGTGAGGTTCCAGCAGTGCTGGAGCTTTGGGGAATGTGGAGTACTCCTTCATTGCCATCGCTCTCAGGTCCACTCTGGCCCGGAGTGGTCGCACCTGATAGGGCCCTATCTATGGGTTAAATAGAACTAACAGCATTCTTATGCTAAAATGAATTGTTTGAGTAAACTGAATAGCTTGAAATAGAAACGTATTTGACAATTAAACCGTACTTACACTTAAACTGCGTGCTTATGCTTAACTGAATTATTTTAAATAGAACTGTTTTTTGACATTAAAACTGTATTTACACTTAACTGAATTATTACATATAACTACTTAAATAGTTTGAAATGGAAATGTTTTTGACAATTAAACTGTGTACTTATGCTAAACTGAACTGTTTTCAATAGAACAGATTATTTACATAAAATGGATTTGGCGTTAAATAACCCACAAAGGTTGATATGCCATAAAACCAAACAAACCAAACAAACCAATCACCTACAGAGCATATAAATTTTCTTCTTTAGAAAATCCTTAATTATGATTTAAAGGTTTAATTTGGTTTCTTTGTTTAATGTCATATCAACCTTCGTGAGTTATTTAATGTTAATGCCATCCTTCTAGAAGAATAGTATTTGTACAATTTAACCCATAGCTGGGGGGATAAGGGGATACGTAGCTTTTCCAAGGGTATTTGTTCAAATGTTAACGTAATAACGCAAACTTGCTTATTACAATTCCGCAGCACAGCGCTTTAACCCTTACACCACAGGGACACCACCTATCATTTTAAGTATTCGTTCGAATTCCTTTATGTGGTTTACATAGATAAACAAAGAGTTATCCAAAACACTTCCTTCAGATTGCTCTAGAGAATTTCAAATTGATTGATTGATTTTAACGACATGTCAGTTCGTCCAAGGTTATTTTATACCAAGAGCTTAGAGAATCACTTTTATTGAACGTTCATATCTATGTTATTTGTATTGTAGTGTCTTAAACTTGTTCTTTTGAACATGTTCCTATTGAATAAGAATAGTTTTCAAACAGATGTATTTTACCCATCTGCGGGACCCTAATGTTATATTGTCATCTGCTGATTCATGCAAAAATATACATATATATGCTGGATACATACCGACGCATGATAAACGACGCAGTGACAAAGACGCACGCAGAATAAACGACGCAGGAAGACTTCTTTAACAATATTTTACCTCTCACTTCATTGCAAGGGTTCGAAAGGGTTGTTCAAGGGTTGCATGTGAGAGGGAGCTGGAGATCGAACATAACTGCAATATTTTGACCCCACTGTTATGACCGTCACGTTGTGTTTTTCTCGTTCTTTTGTGCTGCTCAACCGGAGGCCTAGGGGCTCACTCTGCTCGATGCTGGATTTCTTTATTGCATCTTATCAGCATCTTCTCTGGACCCCAAACTCCATCGGGGTTTCCGAGGGCCCCCTCGGTCGGATGTGGCTTTCCCTACCACCCCTCTCTCCAACTGTCTGGAACTTTACTGGCAACTGCTCTGGCTCGTCGAGCTCAACTGAATTATATAATCGTTCGACGCCCACTCGATCTTTGAAATCGAATGTTTAATCGTCATCAAGCGGAAATAACTGTCATGCAGTTCAGAGATTCACTCTCTTCCGGTGCATCACTCTGTAGTGTACCATGGGAATTTTTCTTGCTCGTCTCATTTCATCAGCCAATTTCCGCCCACGCGATAACTGCCATCAGAATGCGTCACCTCCTTCCGGTGCATCACCGCGAATGGCATTTTTGGCCGTGTCAAAAGGTCAAAACACAACACTAACAGGTATATATTCGGTCAGAGTGGACCTGGGATTAATGCATTCCACCAGAGCTCCAGAACTAGAGCCTCCCCATCGGATGAACCCAGGACATCAATTTTTTAAGAGGGTTTATTCCTCAGCAGAGGATACAATCACCGCCAGGGTGTAAGAATTTCCATTTTTAGAAGGACTTTGAATGGAGTTAAAACCTTCTTATTAACAAATCGTTATCCAAAATATTTCTCTTTGATTGCTCTCCAACGCACCATTTAGAAAAAAATACTGACATTTACAAAGGGCCAAAGTAAACTTATATGAACCAAGTTCAGTCTGAAAATATCGAGTTATTTACTTAGGGGAGTCAGATGCTTTGCAACATTCTGGGACGTGCTAGTTTGTGGCTTATATATTAACTGACCGAGGATGTCAAAGTATTAGTAAATACCCGTTGTGGTTACTTGTATCGTAATAGGGCGCTGACAAATGTTCCATTGCTTTACTTCGTGTGTGATTTGAAAGCCGCACCGATCAACGTAAACCTTAGTTTAATCTCCGAACTTATGCATTAAGAGTTCAAACTATACCATGAGACCACTGTAGCAAGCAAACATTTGTTTAAAAAAAGGTGAAGATGCAAGTGATCAGAGTACAGTAACCAGATCGTTAAAAAAATTTCATGGCGTTGCAAGTTTCCATGACGATCAGGCAAACCAGGTAAGCCTTAAACCGTGGATTCCAAGGTGATGTTTTAAACTGTAGAACTTAGAGTATCAAGCAAGCTCGTCATCTCATAAACCAGTGTTGTTCGTCACATTTTCGACGTTGGCAAAAGAATTCATAGATGCAGAGTTGTGTCTCGCGTTACTAAAATATTGCAAAACTTTTGATTCCTCCAAATACAAACGACTAAATCCACCCTCTGTGGACCCATATGCCTATATTTATCTCGTCAGACTTTTATTAATCCCCAGAGATTTATATAGACCACTTTAAAATTCGATGCTAGAAATAAAAAAAAAAGAATATTTTAAAATAACTAGTTTGTTGCCTGGCATCTGGAAACTTTAAATCACTGCATTTTGCAAGAGACTATTTGTGTCATCTAAGATCAGCAATCGGCAATCCGATTTGCCCGTTTGCTTTTAGGATGACCCCTTTGTAGGATCATTTCGTAAACTCAATCTATTCTGGGTTCAGAGACACAGATGAATGCCGGCATGTGACCATAGGTAATCGTTTATTCCTTTTACTGTCACCGATACTTTGCTGTTCGACCTATCCATACAAACTCACCTGCACAAGCACTGGCGTAATTTAAAGCAATATACTGACCATTCCATTATCTTCTATCAACGCTATGCACGTAACAAAGTTTATCGATCTACTGACAAATCCTAAGAGAAATGGCTGGCTCTTAACTGGTACCTAGAGAGAAAGTTTCCAATCTCTTTGCGGATAATTCAGACCTGCAACCAAAATCAATGTCAGGTGCTTCTTAGAGTATCATCAAATAACAGTCAGATGGTCGAATAAAGGTGGGAAATAATCTGCAAGACAAGTAGAATTTAATCAGAATTTTTACTTTTGGCGATAGAATATTAGTTAAAGGACAAAATCCTTTCAGTACGTTAAAAGTAAGTTAGGGCCCAGCAAGAATCTAAAAGTTCTTTACTTTCCGAACTTTATCACTTAGTCGGCGAGACTCACAATAAAACAACTGCTTCCGTTGTAGTCAATGCTTTTCCTATGTGTATGTTACCATCGTTTTTCAGAGGGTGAGACACTGCAACCAAATATATGATCTGATCTAATCTCAGAGGCTTTTCATCTAATTACGAGATAGCATCAACCTGCTTAAAACACATTAACCCTTATGATTGCTCCAGCTGGACTCATTTGGTTTTGTTTGGTTAATTTTTATGGCATGTCAACCATTGTAGGTTATTCAAATCCAAATCTATTTTCATTCATATCATCATCATCATATCGCGCTGGTAGCACGGATATCCCTGACCCTCTCTCGCCACTCCTCCCTATCGTTCATCGCCCTAGGTAGGTCTTCAGGACAACTGCCTGTATCCTCACATAGCTGCTGAATGTACGTTCGAGCTGGTCGTCCTGCTTTTGCGCGGCCATGTGTGGGGATCCATAAGAGTACATCTCTTATGAGTTCATCTCTGCTTCTCCAGTAGTGTCCTGCATGTCTGGTTTGTCTAACTTGAATAGTTTTCGTGATAGGGGGCAGGTGGCCGTACAGTTGGTGTCTTGTGGGGTGCTGCTGCCAGGACTTGTTCAGGATTGCACGCAGCATTCTTGTGTAATTGCCATCCAGTTTCTTCTCCAGCCGTTTTGTTAGCGTCCATGTAGTGCATCCATATAGCAGTATCGATGTGACCGCTGCCAGGAAGAAGCTGCGTTTCATTTTATCGGTTAGGTCTGATTTCCATATAATCGAGAGCCTATTGATAGCTGTCCATGCTTTCGTTAGCCTCGTTCTATTTCAAACAATTTAGTTTTGGATAAGAATAGATTTTTGTTTACACACAGTTAAATGTCAAAAGGGTAATATATTATACAATTCAGTTAAACATAAGAACACTGTTTAGTTGTATTCAACCCATAGATAGGACCCTATCAAGTACTACAACTCCGTACCAGAGTGGACCAGGGAGCTATGGCGATGAAGAGGTACCACCCATTCCCCCAAAGCTCCAGCATTATTGGAGCATCACCCTCAGATTATTTTGTGTCATATGCAAGACACTCGTTGGGTGAGTCTTACCCCTCTGAAGAGATGCAGTCAGTGTTTTCTACAGCCCCTGCCGACTGGGCCACAGTTAAACTCAAACGAAACGTCTGGAAATAAAAAGCTCCATGGAAAACCCGGAAAGGTTTTGCATATAGTTTTGAACAAATCTTAGAAGCAGCTTTCTACGAAACAACAGTTGTACAACTATTAACTAATAAATCACACACCGTCAAAGTTATACGAGCAAAACATGCTGAAGACTACCAAAGAATTAAAGACGAACTCATAAAAAAAACTTATCTTATGGATTCCTACGCATGGCCACACCAAACAGCTGACAGTGGGTGTTATCTAAAGAACTTATAAACAGCAATGACTGATAGGAACGCGTAATGAGAAAGAATCAAGGGAACCCCTGCTTTCGGCATGATGATGATGATGATGATGATGATTATAATATATTCTTTGCGGAGGCGACAGACTTCAGAGAACCCCCCTATTTTTTTAATTCAGTGTTTTGGGTATGATACTAAATTTCCTTCCATAGTGAAGCTTCAGTTATGGCGTCTTGTGAGTTGGGAAGCACGCTTCGTTCTGTTGGTAACAATCTGATTTTAGTAAGATATGCTGAGGTCGAATTTGTAATCAAAAAAAGTTTTATTTTATAAAAATAAAGAATTATTCATAACCAAACACTCTAACATTGAAATTTTTAACGCTAAATGAAACAGCAAAAATAAACAACCATTGATTGTCATTACTCCCAGGTCAATTCTGACTCGGAGTCGTTGTCCCTGTTATGTATTTATCTATTGTTCAAATAAATCTGCGCGCAAATTACTTCCATATGATATCAGTTTATTTGGAATCTTTTTGAGATGAGGCTTCTTAATCTGAGAATTATTATTATTATTTTATTTTTATTTTATTTATTGTGGACTTTTTTGTCCTCATTTTGGTATTTTTTTTTGTGTTGTTTAATAATTCTCACATCAGTTTATTTGTTTAACAGCATATCAACATTTCATAAATCTTGAAATTCGATCACAGTTAACTTGACTCATTCGTATGATTTAAAGTATTCCCATTTAACACTAATAGTGTATACACCGACATATGGTTTTGAGTAACTATTCAAGTTTATCTAATAAATATCTATCACCAAAGTTATAAGGTATCAAGTATTTCTGGCTTATACAAATAAATGTTAAACATAATATAAATGTGACTCTTACTGGAAATAGCCCGTCCGTTATAAGTAAACCTGGGAATAATGGCAATGAAGAATGTATCACTGTCATATTAGATGTCTGAATTTCTGAGACGAAGCTTTATCATTTAGGGTTTACAGACTATAGTCTTCATATTTATTGTTATTTCAACAACGTTTCGACCGATATGTCTTCCGGCCTTCTTCAGGTGTTTGTCGAACTCGGGAACCTTCACGGAGCTCCGAACAACGTCCTTTATAGAATCCACGTGGGTCACCTGCCCCAATTCCGTTAGCCATAACCGGGTAAAAGTGTTAAGTATTCCCGTATTGTTACTCGCCTGCTGTAAGGATTGAACCTGCAACATCCAGATGATTGTCTCCTTAGAAGCTTATGGAACTATCGCCTATAACCGATATGCTATATGTCCTGTTGGAAAATTCAGAGTGAAATTTTGGGACTTATAAATTTAATCTTCTTACTTGACAAGGATTATTACTATTATGTATGATTTTTACCTGTGCTCATATTCATTTTTTTTTTATCAAGCCTTCTTAATTATCGGTTCCCATATTGTATTCAACTCTATACTTGATCGACTCAGCAGGTCATTGTCGCCCAATATATGTGCTGATTCCTTAACGCGTCTTATCCTCCAATGTTCAGCCCTATTAATTATTTCAACTTTATCTCATTAGGGCAGATGGTTTCCCTTTTCCTTCCAATGATAAAATATCACTGTCTTATACAAATAATGTTTAAGATTATATAAATGTGACTCTTACGAGAAATAGCATCTCCGTTAAAAGTGGACATAGGAGTAATGGCAATGAAGAAGTAACTCCTCACTCCAGAAGTAGAAATGGAGCCTCACAGCCGGAGGAAGTAAACTGTAACTCCCAGAATACACTTTGGGAGTCTAACCTCTCTTCGGGGTATACAGCCGACGTTTTCAAATGGTTGGTTGGGGTACTCCACATTCCCCAAATCTCCTGCATTGCTGGAACCTCACTCTCAGATTGTTTAGTGCCACATCTACAACACTCATTGGGAAGGGGCCTTACCCCACTGCAGAGAAGCAGTAGGTGTATTCCACAGCCCCATCCAACTAGGCAAAATGTATTCTAAGCACTGCTCACAAGGCTGCGTTTGTATTACATAAGAATATTTGAAAAAATGTGCGTGCAAGTTATTTGTATTTAATAGGAATACTTGAAATTACATTCGTGTGGAAAATTATTTGCATTAGATAAGAATACTTGAAACTATGTACGTATGCAAATTGTTTCTATTAGATAAGAATTTTCGAAACTATATATGTGAGCAAATTATTTGTATTAGATAGAAATACTTGAAAACTTCCCATTGTGCATAGATTATTTGTACTAGAAATTGGTACTTGCATTTTTAACAGTTTATCATTGATTTTTAACATTTGTTAGATTAATCGATATTTTGTGGCAAATAAAATGCCAGTAATAAGCATTAAATAACCCAACAGCAGTTGACCTGCTGTAAAACAAAATCTAATTTTTAGTCGAGTAAATATCTTTGGTTACTCATCTAAATACTGGTCACCCACCCAAATTCTGAACAGAACCATCATCAGCCCTCAACATTGGTAATCTACTGGGAAAATCGATTTCAAGCAAGACTTGGTCTTAAATCAATTTCATTTTGAGAAATTGATTTTTCTGAACACAGTCACTGGAAATCTATATTCATCACTGGGAAAATGTATTTAAGTTCGATAGATACCAGAACGGTTTAAGCTAGATTTTCTAAATTTAACTGGCCTTCTTCTCAAATCTATTCGATAGGTTTTAAAACAATGAATACTGTGTTACACCAGGGGAAATAAGGATTCTTATTAAAAAAAAATGACCGTCCTGCTGGTGGGATATAAGATAGGCGGACTGTTTCCTCTTCAGAGGCGTAAATCTCGGCCAAAATAGTCATCCTGTGTATTAGAATAAACTGCAACTGATAGTGAGGTTTCATGTGTGTAAATCTGGAGAAATTCAGGTTATAATTTACTTCCAGGTTCACTATGACTCCCAAGTCGTAGGGCCTGGTAAGATATCCTCAACTGGTCAATTAGATGTGTTTGAGAATTATCTGTATGAGATAGGAATACTTCATATCCAATAACCGCATGCAAAGTTTCATTGTTTTGTTTTGTTTTGTTTTATATTACGGCATATCAACCTCATCGGTCATTTGATGCCAAATCAAGTTGAAGAAAATAAATCTGAAAAGAAATTCAAAGGAGAGGTCTTAGGAATTTAAATAAAAATTGTGAAACAGGTTGTAGAAGGGGTCAATTTATTAGAATATATCTAGTAAAGAAAGGGTATATCATATCATATTTACCAACCCCTCCGCTCGGGCAGGATGTGACACAAGGTCAATTTTTAAAGCGGAGTTTAACAGGTTTGAATTTAGAGTTTTCCTTCTCCTAGACTAGTTGCCTCACCAAGGCTGAAGAACCTAGTCTGTCCTACTATTTACCCATAGCTGGAGGGAGAATAATTGGATTCATACCTTTCCCAAGGGCATTAGTGCTATGTGAAATGCAATCAGTCTCGACCAGGATTTTGAACTCGTATCGCCGTGTCCATTTCCTGCGACTATAACCATTACACCACTGGCACCTCCTTAAAAAAGAACAGATATCATTAGAGATTACAGATATATCCTGCTGGACAGAATTGAGCCTGTAATCAAAAATATGATTACATAAATATATCTAATGTCTCACACACACGCGCGCGCATATATACAAAATGCCACATTTTTTATATAAGAAATACAATCAGGACCCTTCCACAACAGAAATTTAAAAAAAAAAACACCTCAATAGACGTGCATCCTCATTTAATAAACATTTAATTTAAATGCAAAAATAATGATAATAATCTTTCGATTAAAATAGAAGCAATAGTACGTAATGTTGATAATTTAAGAATTAAGGAGGCTTGAACGCAGTTCCTTTCAAGCAGCAGCCGTGTCGATACTGCCGTATGGATGCTCTACTTGGACGCTAAAAAAATAAACAGCTGGAGAAGAAGCTAGACGGCAAGTACACAAGAATGCTGCATATTTACCAACCCCTCCGCTCGGGCAGGATGTGACACAAGGTCAATTTTTAAAGCGGAGTTTAACAGGTTTGAATTTAGAGTTTTCCTTCTCCTAGACTAGTTGCCTCAGCAAGGCTGAAGAATCATTCTGTCCTACTATTTACCCGTAGCAGGAGGGAGAATAATTACCTTTTTTCTTAGTGCTATGGAAATACAGTCTCGTCCAGGATTTGAACTCGTATCGCCGTGTCCATTACCAGCGACGATAACCATTACACCACGGGCACCTCCTAAAGAATGGGTATATAAGAGTAATTTGGTCTTATCGTAAATTTCTTTAGATTTTTGTCTATAACTTCACTGTTTTTAGAAATGATATCACATTATTTATTTAAGTTTTTTGGAACAGTTCCTTCACATTGTTTGCACTATAGAATGTTTTTCTGATATGGGCTAGGTCGGTACATTCGATGAGAATGTGCTTCATGGTGTATTTGGTCTGACATGCATAACACATGGGTTGTTGTTTTCCTGCCAGGAAATAAGCGTGTGTTGTCTTTGTACGACCTATCCGGAGTCTGGACAATTTAATCTCCTCTTCGTTTTTTTTTAAAAGCTTTGCTTCCATTCCCCCAATGTGGGTTTAACGCACAAATTTAAAGAACTACACAGAAAATGTAAATAGGAACGTTCAATGTTCGTATCTGGCTAATCTCCGGTCATAAAATAACCCCAGACGAGTCGGCATGCCATTAAAATCTATCAGTCATCAAAATGGGATCTCTAACAATCTGATAGAGTCATTTTGCAAAATATAAAGAAAAATCACACGAAGAATTAAACTAAATAAATTGCGAAAATGCTTATTGGATAATTTTCTTTAATAAGGATCAATTAAATAATTTTCCTTCCTAAAATAATTATCGTTATTTAATTAAAAATTAATCATTAGGTTTTTGAGTATGTCTTCAAGGTGGACATGAAAAATAATTATATTGTGCTATTGCTTAGTTAAAAGTCACAAATCTTAACAAAAGTTATAAATACTAAAATGCATAAATCGATTCAGATCTTGTTACGAATTTAAAAAAAATTATATTTATTTACAAACTGCGTATATATTATAGAATATGATGAATTAATGCGATAAGGAAAGGATCAGTTGTAACAGCAACAGATAATGATATTGATATTTCCATTTTGGAAGGAGTTGATGATTCTAACTAACATTCCATAGCCACCAAACATAGATTGGTCATAATCTTGCTTCATTAAAAGTACTTCAAGATTGGTCCTAATTTTCCTTCATGAAAAGTAATTCAAGTTTGGTCATAATCTTGCTTCATGAAAAGTAATTTAAGTTTGGTCATAATCTTGCTTCATGGGAAGAACTTCAAGATTGGTCATAATTTTGCTTCATGAAAAGTACTTCATGAAAATTATGAATCGATAGCAAAAATATCCTTAAAATAAGTACATCTTTGTTCATGGCTTAAATTGACCTCAAAAGCTGGTTTATTGTTAGTAAAGGTCAGTTGAGTGCCAGACAATTGTTTTTGATTTTAAAGGTCAGCGAATTCTTTTAATTATTTGGTTGTCAAGTAACTTCATCGATCATCATGTTGAAACGGGTCATTTGGTTAACCATATTTTTCTAGCCCTTATCTTAAAGGTCAATGTAAACAGAGAGATTTAATAGCGCCTCACCCTAAATAAAGGTGAGCTGGGCCTGACTCATCCAGTCAGGTGAGGCTGAGAATTTTTACTTCAACCCCATCGCTCGAAACCTGTTTCCATTTGTCAAAGCGTCTAAAAAAGGTTTCCCCTATACTTTCAAGATATAATTCTGAACTTGGATTTGCTGACCAATGGGAATATGACTCCTAATTGTCTCTTATTTGATAACCAATCAGAAAACCTTTTTAATCCCGGTATTGATCTATAAAGATAGGATGGTAAAACGAATCATCAAAGAGGATGAGAAAAAGGACCGAGAAGAAACTCAAAACTGCCACAGAAGCATCCCTTCCATTCTAGACCTGAAGCACTCCGAACAACCTTCAGACTATACCAAAATTCAAAGTCACAGACTCTAGAGATATTAGTGTCATTCTCATTGCACCTCATCGTCATTCTTCCTCTCTCTTCTTTCTTCTTTTTGCCAGGAAAGCAAACATCGTTTGCTTGTTTGTTATTGTCTCACAAACGTGTTTCAACAAAAAAAAAATGTTGTTTGTTAACTACGGGTTTTCTCTATTCTTTGAGTTGCTAGATAATCTAGCTACTTATATTATCTGACCAACCGAAGATCTTGCTGAATTGTGTCCACACCCACTTCATGGATCTTTCAAACACAGCGTGGGCACGAAGTATTTGACAAAGCAAACTGTCGGAAGCTAATGTGGTAGTCACGAACACAATAAACACAAGTTCTGTGACTTGTAGTCACACCACATTGGCTTCCGTGACTAGCAAAGCATCACATTTGTCTTAATTTCGCTTTATAAAAAGCAATTCAAGATTAGTCAAAATTTTGCTTCATGAAAAGTAATTCAATGTTGATTATAATTTTGCATCAAGAAAATCACTGCAATATTGGTCAAAATTTTGCATCATGAAAAGCAATTCGAAATTTATCCTAAATTTTTTCAAAAGCACCGTCTCATCAACGGAAAAGGACATCGACACGCGGCTAACGAAGGCATGGACAGCTAACGATAGGCTTTCGATCATATGGAAATCAGACCTGACTGATAAAAGGACACGCAGTTTATTCCTGGCAGCGGTCGTATCGATACTGCTGTATGGATGCACGACTTGGACGCTAACTAAACGGCTGGAGAAGAAGCTAAATGGCAATTACACTAGAATACTGCGAACAATATTGAACAAGTCCTGGCGGCAACACCCCACAAGGCACCAACTATACGGCCACCTGCTTCCCATCACGAAAACTATCAGAGTTAGACGAACCAGGCATGCAGGACACTGCAGGAGAAGCAGGGACAAGCTCATAAATGATGTACTCCTATGGACCCCCACATATGGCCGATCAAAAGTAGGACGATCAGCTTGAACATATATATAGCAGTTCTGTGAGGATACGGAAAGTGTCCCTGAAGACCTGCCAGAGGCCATGAACGATAGGGAGATGTGGCGTGAGAGGGTCAGGGATATCCGTGCTAGCGGCACGACATAATGATGATGATGATGAATTTTGCTTCATGAAAAGCAATTCAAGATTCGTCATAATTTTGATTCATGTGAAGCAATTCACGATGGGTCTGAATTTTGTATCAAAAGAAACAATTGAAGTTGAGTTATAGCTTATTTTTCAATCATCTAAACTTTTAGAAATGTAAAAAGGAACCTTTGTGTTTGCTGATTTAATTATTAAGACTGATCCATTAACAGAACCAAATCGTAAAATCTTTTATTTGGGTCTTTTCGTCATCGACAAAGTGCAAAACATTTGAAAGAGTTTTGATTCATTTATTATTCTAATATGGCCATATGCTAGTAAGATGATACTGCAAAAGCTCAATGACAATGGATACGAATTTTTTTCTATATCAACCATATCTTCTTGATCTCTCAACAACTGACTGCGATTTTCAAGCATCTGGACTCTGTTTTACAAAAAAAAAAAAAAAAAAAAAAAATCGTTCCAAAAGGGAAGAAATTGCTTTTAAAGATTTTTTAGCCTCAAAACCATTAGATTTTTATTTATAATACAATGAAAGAAAAATACCCTCAGGGTGTCTGTAGCGGGGAGGGAGAATATATCACCCATCTTACTTGCTCATATGGTAACGATCTGGATATGTACCCGGCTACAACGTGTGATTGCGGCAGAAAATTCAACAGCTTGCAAGGATCACGAATCCACAAGGCGCGCTGGTACGAAGAACGTAATTCTCCTGCCGGAGAATGTAAATCAAATGATGGGCCTATGAATCAGGTTTACCCCCACAGTATTCACGAGCCCATTGCTGGAGATTTTTTTTGCAAGCCAAGAATTTAGTGGCCCAAGGGTAATCAGATAGCTACCTGGACAAACTTAAATCAGGAGCTTTTTTTTTACTCACCACCCATCTTGAGAGCCCATTGATCAAAAAATAAAATCTTTCAGCAGAACTATATATGAAGTTTGTCTCGAGTGCTTTTGGGCAGTAACGCATAAATGAAAGAAAACGAACCGAATAGATAACGGATATAAAAAGGATTTCAACATGAATGTTATACACGCGGAACCACCTTTTGCGTGTAATTACGCAAAATCAAGAAACGGTTGCTATGACATCTAACGGCCGTAAGTAAACACATTTTTAAATCACAAACTGCACCAAAATGAAGATGAACGAACGTCCAATGTAATGTCCGCTTTTAGTTGATCTTGTGTATACATAGATATATATTTCTTTTAAATACCCTATCGGGTGGCAAAAGCTGCTCGGTAGCGCCAGGAGTGGCAGTACCGCCTTGAGCTACCGAAACTGTGTTATCACCCTGGTTGGCGGCTGATGAGGCTAGAGTATCGCACGTGCTTTCACACGTTGTATGATGAAAAAAAATCGTAAAGGCTTTAATAATTTTGTAAATCGATAACAGAACTTCATAGATGTTTAGACACTATATCTTAAACATGACTGATTAAAACACTGTTTCATTTTATTGAGTAAGGAATAAAATATATTCAAAATTCAAACATTATCGAATACGTTAATTTTTAAACAGATCTATTTTACCGATACATGGGATCCTCCTGGGCGCGGAAAAAAAAGTATGGAAACATGTTTTATGATTTTTTTTAGTCTGAATTGTCCAATTTTTTTTGAAAAAGACACGATAAATGTATATTTTTATGATTACCTCTATTATCTAAGCACTTTTTAAAAATTTTAGTTCAGCCCAAAATGAGGGAACAAGAAAAGAAACGACAATCATTCTACGATTTACCAAACACTGAATTGGTGTAATGGTTAAAGCGATGAACTGCGGAATCGTAGTACGCGAGTTCGTACTCCAGTCGCGCTATTACGTTCACTTTCGGGCAAATACCCTTGGGAAAGGTATGAACCCCCTTATTCTCCCTCCAGCTATGGGTAAATAGTAGGACGGACTAGGTTCTTCAGCCTTGGTGAGGCAACTAGTCTAGGAGAAGGAAAACTCTGAATTCAAACCTGTTAAACTCCGCTTAAAAATTGACCTTGTGTCATATCCTGCCCGAGCGGAGGGGTTGGTAAATAGTACCAAACACTAAAACCAAGCCAAATATTCTTTGTCAGCCATACGCAAAGTAAAGAAAAAAATTTACAGAAAAAGTGATTTCAAGGAAAAGAGGGAATGGGTGATTGAAGAAAAAACGAAAAGAAGGTTTTCAAACTGTAATCGCTACGGCGATTTAAGACTCCACAACGTCGAAAAGAAAGTACGCAAATGAATTGATAGTCCATGAGAAAACTGTGAAGACAGCAATTAAACAAGATTTAAGTCCAGACCTTAAGACCCTTCATTACGCTCTTTGGGACGTTTTAGATAAGAAAACAGATGCAACTTCTCATCGAAATATCTATTAGCCTAAGACAGCTATTGAGGAGGAATAGAATAAAATGTCCGAAGAATTAATTTTCAAGGCATGCAAATCGTTTCGAAGGCGTGTTGATACAATAATTGAAAAAAAAAGTGGCCATATTGAGTAAATTTACTGTTTTGTGTCTATAAACATAAGTTTTGTTCTTTTTTTTTTTTTTAAATTAAACTCATTTTGTTTTATAATAGAGCCGTTTTGGGCTAATGGGTTGAGAGTTCGCCAATTGTCTGGGAGACCGGGGTTTAATTCTAGGTCGCGTCATACTAAAGACTTTTAAAATGGTAATTGATAACTCCTTGCTTAACTCTCGGCAATATAAGGTACGTATCAAGGGTAAAGTGGAGCTATTCAAGGAAAGGAGTAGCGCCCTCTCCTACACCTTGATGTAGTAGCTATTAAAAAAAGGAGCCTTCTAGTTGCTCTCGACTACGGTCGCCAACTTTACTTATATGATTATACAAGAATATTCCAAATTTTGCTTCCGTACCCCGTAAGAGTCACTACCACTACGTTTTCAGAGTGGAAAAGGGGTTTAACTGCTATGAAAGGTTACTCTGTGACCCTCAGTGCTCCAGAACTAGATCCTTTCCACTAGCTGCAGTTGTGTCCTTCAGGACACTCACTTTTTAGTGAGATTTTGACACTTTCTAGGGGATATAGCTAGGTTATTGCAAATTTCACCGATTAGGCGAAAATTATTGCATTATTGAAGCAAAATCGAAAGATAATTCCACAGTATAATAATTAAATTTTAAACTGATGAGGAACTTTTTTAATCATCTAAGATCCTTTTAAGTGTATTATGCCGACAATGCATTTATTTTCAAGTATCACGGTAAAATTATTTCGAGTATCAGATTAGTATTTAATTTTATTATTGTAAATTTGAGAGTCGTTTCAAACTTCATCATCCTAACATATCTGAGGTTGAATCATTTAAACTATTAAAAAGGAACCATTGTGTTTTGCTGATCTAATTATTAAAATTGATCCATTAACAGATGCAAATGGTAAAGCCTTTAATTTGGGCCTTTTCGTCACCGACAATGAAACAAAACATTTTAGACAGTTTTGATTCATTTATTATACTAATGAGACGACGTGATCGTTTTAACGGACTTTGAATTATTGAATTATAATAGAATCTAACAGATGAAGAATTGCAGACAACGAAATAGATCATTCAGTAGAATGGAGTTCCAAAATAAAATTAAGAGGGAAGCTTTCATTTTGTACTGACCGCATATTGAGTTGTTTTTTTCTTTTTTTGTGTGTGTGTGGTTCTTCAACAAATAAACCAACCCACCAATTGACGGTTGGTGGGTTGGTGTTAGTTGTTTTTTGGTTTCGTCGTTGGCAGGTTGATAGGCCGTTTGGTTGGTTGGTTGGATAGCTATCTGATCCATTGTCTAGTTGACTGGTTTGTTTATTGGTTGGTTGGTTTGTTAATTGGTTGGTTTGTTGGTTGGTTGGTTTGCTTATTGGCTGGTTGGTTCGCTCGTTTGTTTGTTAGATGGCTGGTTGGTGGGTTGGTGTTAGTTGTTTTTTGGTTTTGTCATTAGCAGGTTGATAGGCCGTTTGGTTGGTTGGTTGGTTGGTTGGTTGGTTGGATAGCTATTTGATCCATTGTCTAGTTGACTGGTTTGTTTATTGGTTGGTTGGCTTGTTAATTGGTTGGTTGGTTGGTTGGTTGGTTGGTTTGATTATTGGCTGGTTGGTTCGCTCGTTTGTGTTAGATGGCTGGTTGGTAGGTTGGTGTTAGTTGGTTGAGTGATTTAATGGTTGGTTAGTTGACTAGGTTGTTGGTTGGTTGGTTGGTTTCCTAGTTTGTTGGCAGCTTGGTTGATCGGTTGCTGTATTGGTTGAATGATTTTTATCTGGCAAGTAGCCTGTTGGAGGAATGTTTGTGTTTAGTTCATAATTGGTTGGCTTGTTGTTGCATATTGATCTTTGAGAGATCCTTCAATTAAAGATTTATATATAGGCATCTTGCATAGAAATCCTGTATTGAAGGGTCTCTCAAAGGTCAATATGCAACAACTAGCCAACCAATCACGAACTAAACACAAACATACCACCCACAGGCCAACCTGCCTAATACAAACCATTCAAACAATCAACTAGCCAACCAACCAGCCAGCCAAAAAATTGTGTAAACAAAGTGATTCCCGGAAAACAAGCAATACGCGGGTGTAAGCCGATCACGCGAATCACTAACCGGAAGGAGTGCGTGGGCTTTATGAAATTATGTATAAATGGGTGCCCACATACCAAACAGAGTTGCAGTCACTCGCAGTCAATCAAGCAGCAGACAGTCAAAAGGTTCGGGCAGTGGCCATATCAGTACACTGGGGAGGGGCAAGTTGGCTCCTGGCTGAGAACTTTCCATCAAAGAGGTAAGGCCCTGAATATTGAATCACAACGTGAGCTAAAAAAAAGGTCAATATGCAGTCCTTCATCAGCCTGTGTCTGCCCTCTTTGTCTCTGTCTTTCTCTCACACTCACAACCAATTTTGTACGTTTTGAGTAATAATGAGAGAATTATATTTTCATATCCAAAGTGTAATAGCCGCTTCAATCATCTCGGCAATTAAACATAGTTGCTTGATTGGTTTGTTGGTTTGTAAGTGGGCTGATGGGTTTGTTAGTTAGCTGATTGGGTCACCGGTTTGTTTGTTGGTTGATAGGTTTATTGGTTTGTTAGTTGGCGGATGGGTTCACCGGTTTGTTTGTTGGTTGATTGGTTTACCGGTTTGTTAGTTGGTTGATTGGTTCATCGGTTTGTAAGTTGGCTGATAGGTTCAGCGTTTGTTAATTGGTTGATTGGTTTCTTAGTTGGCTGATGCGTTTACAGGTTCGTTAGTTGGCTGATTTGTTTATTGGTTTGTAAGTTGGCTGATTGGTCCATTTGTTTATTAGTTGGCTGATTGGTTCACCGGTTTGTCAGTTGGCTGATTGGTTCACCGGTTTTTAGTTGGCTGATTGGTTCATTGGTTTGTTAGTTGGCTGATTGGTTTATTAGTTTGTTAGTTGGCTAATAGGTTCATCGGTTTGTTTGTTGCCTGATTGGTTCATCGGTTTCTTAGTTGGCTGATTGGTTCATCGGTTTCTTAGTTAGCTAGTTGGTTCATCGGTTGGTTAGTTGGCTTATTGGTTCGTTTGTTTGTTGGTTGGCTGATTGCTGGTTTATTGGTTGGTCTTTGGGCTGATTTGCTATTTTTAGCAGTTAGTCCTTGTTGCTTAACTTCGTGTCAGGATCAGTTTAACAATTATAGTCAATAATTGTATATAGGGGTTGGACAAAATAATAGAAACAACTAGAATTTTACAATCATAATTTTAAAACTCCAATAAAATGACATATTTTTTTATTTATTTTAGCATTTTTCGTCTTATTTTACTAAAGTTGTCGTTTTTTTACAGATGTCATCAAAAGAAATTAATCAAAATTGATTAAAATGGCAGATCTATCAGACTTTCTGATAGTTGGTGCTCAAATGGTAGGCACTGGTGTAACAAAAACCGCTGAATTATTTGGTATAGCAAGGAGTGCTGTCTTAAAAGTAATGACAGCATTTGAGAAAGAAGGAAAAACCTCAATACTGAAATAAAATTTGGAAGAAAACGAAAGCTCCCTGAGAGGGACCATCGGACTCTTAGGCGGACTCTTAGGCAGGATCACAAGAATAAGTAAAGTTGGCGACCATAGTCGAGGGCAACCCAAAAGCTCTCTTTTCAATAGCTACTCTTTCCTCTAAATTGCTCCTCTTTACCCTTGATCTGTACCTTATAATGCTGAGTGTAAAGCAAGGAGGCATCAAGTACCATTTTTAAGTGTTTGGTATGATTCGACCTGAGATTGAACCCCGGTCTCCCAGACCAAGAATACATCTCCAAAAATTTCTGCAGAGTTTAATGACCATCTCAAGAACCCATTTTACTCACTGTAAGAAGGGAGCTGAACAAAGACGGATTTAATGGGAGAGCTGCAATCAGAAAAAAAAAAAATTAAAATAGATTTGTTTGAAATTTCAAGGTGTTTCCATAATTTTGTCCAACCCCCGTGTATGGAGAAAGGACCTACAACTCTACGATCATTATATCCAGTAAGCATTTCATATCACTTTTTATCATTGTGGAATCCGGATAACCATTGCCACTATGACTCAGAGTTGACCTGCAAATAATCACAACAAACTGGTAACTTCAGATTCTCCATGTTCCAAGATGCAATTAATCTCTTAGGCATTTTGTGGGATTTTGCTCCTCTTGAAGCGACGCTTTTGGCGAATTCTCGATCCAGCCAACTGGACCATTTTTTTATTTTTTTTTATTTTGATCCATACCAAATGCACTGCATTTACTTATAAAAGCTTTCGCATAAACAGAGAATGGAGTTCGAAATTCTAATTAAATTCTTTTAATATAAAAATATTATGCGAATTGTTTATCATCAATAAATATTTATTATTATCAAACGCTATTGATTTTAGCTTAGAGTTTCTTTCACCTCCTTTGCCTAATTTATGCCTTGGACGATGGTCCGGGAGATCAGGGTTCAATCCCAGTTCGGGTCATATCAAAGACTTTAAAAAACGGTAATTGATACTCCCTTGCTTAACACTCAGCATTATAAGGTGCGTATCAAGGGTAAAGTTGAGCAAGCAAAGGAATGGTGTAGTGCCCTCCCCTACACCTCGCTGTAGTAGCTATTGAAAAGGGAGCCCTCTGGTCGCCCTCGACTAAAGGGGGACAACTTTACTTTTACTTTAAGAATGTTCTTTGACGGACCAAAAATATTCTTTAGGTATGTACATGTTCTTTGACTTATTCATAGTTAAACATAGAAAAATGCATTTAATTTAGATAATTTAATATCGTTCGTTTACTATATATTTAATTGAGTCAGAATGTTCTGCTATTAAAGAATAATATTTTGACTCTGTTATTCGTTCTAATTCCATTATTTTGGCCTTTACGAAAAGTTCAAGAAATAAATCTAATCCTAACTTGTTTTGAAGTTACAAAGAATATGTTATTCAAGTAACATTTAATATCAAATATATGTTTAATGGATTTCATTTTTGGCGTCTAATCCATACTACGAAATACAAAAATGATATGTGCTAATCCCCATCTTGCTCTTCTTCGCCCTCTTTGCTTTGGAGTTCCATTTTCTTTAATAAACACAATAATATTTCACTTAGATGAATAATAAATACGAAATCTTCTTTTCCAGTGTCCCTATTCATTTAAACGTCTTTTCAATTCCTTAACCGGTTTGAACAAAAATCTGGAGTCAGTCATTGAGACACAGATGGAAATTAGTTCTGAAGTTTTCAACAGCTCCTTCTAATCAAACTTAATGGTGAAATCTAAATTCTAATAAGTAGGACTTAAGTAGGACTGAACTTACAAACATCGAATGACAGCCCAGTTTTCAACTGCTCTTAAAGGTCATTATTGGTCAATTAAACTGATTTGACTCCCTATATCTCACCAGACGTTGAACGGTCCTTCAAATTCTACACTAAATGGCAAGGAAAAAATTTCAGTAAATGTATTATCGAAAAATATCTTTGTTGAAACTTATGTTGAATTTGTTATTTCGGTAAAATTTAGAATTAAAGAAGTGTTTAGTGTTTACATTAAAAGTATCTAACAAAAACAGGAAGTTTGGTTTCTTCGTTTAATGGCATATCAAACTTTTGGGGCTATTAAATACCAAAAACATCCTTATAGAAAAAGAGTAGTTGTAATATTGGACCAATAGCTTGTGAATAAAATGGTTCATTAATTTCCGAAGGGCATTCTTCCGAGTGTTAATATAAAAGCGCGAATTGGTGGCTAGGTTGGTTGGGTTTTATTGCATATCAATCTTTGTAGGCTTTTTAATTCCAGGTCAATTTTCACACAAATAATCAATTCTATTTCAAACAATTATGTGTAGCATAAGTACAACTTAATTGTCAAAAATAATTCTATTTCAAGCTATTCAGTTTAGTCAAACAGTTCTCTTTCAAACAATTCATTTTAGCCTAGACACACTGTTAAATGTCAAAACAGTTCTATTTGAAATAATTCAGTTTAGTATAGGTACAAAGTTCAGAGTGGACCTTGGAGCGATGGCAATAAAGTGGTACTGTGCATTCCCCCAAAGCTCCAGCATCACTGGAACCTCACTATTAGATTGTTTAGTGTCATATTCAGGACACTTGTTGAGGCAGGGGGTCATACCCTTCTACAAAAGGTGCAGTCCGTATATTCTATAGCCCCACCCATCTGGGTCACAGGACACTCGTTGGTGGGGTGGGGGGGTCTTACCCCTCTGCAAAGGTGAAGTCGGTGTACTCTACAGCCCACCTGACTGGGTCACAAGGGTACTCGCTGGGGGGGGGGTCTTACCCCTCTGCAAAGGTGCAGTCGGTGTATTCTACAGCCAAAGCTGACCGGGCATGCGCGACGTGAGTTGAACTTGCTTACTACGATGTTATAGTGCAACCGCAACGCCAAGTTAAAAAAGAAATTAGGAAAGACTTATTTCTTCCAGTTGAAAAGATCAGAAAACGAACCTACCGTGAATAATTCTACAAACATTGGTGAATTTACAATTGATGTATGAGTCAAACGAATTGCTTTAAAAAAAATCAAGTCAAATAAAAACGATAAACAAATAAATTAAATGTGTTATCAGTGGACACATAGAAATGACGTGTTGACAATCCCTTGGGTATGGCTGTTCCTAGTCTCTCTAGAAGCGAAAAGAAATAAATCGAAATATTATTCCGGATAAAAAAACATATATTAGAGACGATGCTCCTGTGAAATGTTTACTCTCCAGGGAAAACCGAAGTCATCACAGAACTGCGTTATGTCCTTTTTACTTGATAGCAAAATATCTGGCTTTTCTTTTCAGTCGTAAATGAATAAAGACATAAAAAATAAATTTGACAATATAAGAATTCCGTATTATCAAGAATGATTTCCTGTACAGAAGTAGTGTAATTTAAAGTTAAATCAATCAAGCAATATTATCAAAAAGCAAAAATGTTAACTTTACGATACTTTACGGAATTTTACATATATTTCAAGATATTTATCTTGTAAACTATTTTGGTCATTAGGGGTATTACGCATTTCTTGCGTATAAATAGCCTCTTGGAACCAATCCTTCTCTAGGTCTTCAACTGCTTTAAATTCAGAGTTTTACTCGTCCCGAACGGTTTGCCATACCAAAATACCTATCTCCCTTAACATCCACCAATAACTGGAGAGAGAATAGCAAGATACATAATTTTCCAAAGAGTATTGTGAAAAGCAAATGTTATGTATAAAGCAAACAGCCTTTTCTGTATTTGAAATACTGTTCAATGAGTTCACTTCCAACGACAATAACTGTTATGTTGCAAACGGTTCCAAGCTTGAATATTGTGACCTAAAAAGGTTACTGAATGAGAAATAGCTAAAATGGAGGTTAGAAATGTAATGAAAATCTTTAAACATTATCATACAATACTAGCCAGCGGTGTGAAGAAGGTAACCCACCACTAGTAGTGTACTACTTAATTAACATATTACCACTTCACAATAGTGTCCAACGTATTTATGAGGAATGGGATATATCTATAAATGTGTTGTATACTTCTCATATACCCAACCAAGAACATAACCAAAGATAATGAACGAACATCAATTAACGAAACGAAACACACTTCTTTATAAAAATATATCTCCCTCATTTTCTTCTCGAAAGGGACACATTGTTTGTTTTAAAAATTGAGAGATAGATGGAGAGACATATACTCAGAGAGGGGACTTCTTCTTGCCCCATACCTTCTTCCTAGAGCCAGTGGGTGCCAACGCTTGCACTCCCTTGCAAGCCGTATCATCAGAGACGACACTAAAGCCTCTGATCGACTGCGTATCCCTGGCTCGACTCTCGATTCTGACTGGACTGTCTAAATCTGACCGCGTGGTTCTCATATCCCGTGGTCTCCTTCTGATTACACACATGCTCGACCAGCCTACCCCGACGCACTGCCATCCCCCTGTTTACTAGTCATAACGTGACAGCTTTTTAAAGCACATGAGGTCACCAGGAACGAATCCAAAATCCATGTCAACAGTCATTATATAACATATGTTCATAGGTACGGTATATAACAAATTTTCTTTTGATACATTATTTAAATCGTACACAGAGTCACACACACACACACACACACACACACACACACACACACACACACACACACACACACACACACACACACACATATATATATATATATATATAAATTATATATATATATAAATTATATATATATATATATATATATATATATATATATATATAAACTATATTTACGTACTAAATTATGCATGATGAAAAGTATTTTATGTGGACAATACAAGTCATTAGATATCTAAAATCTCTTCTGATAAAATTTCTTCAAACAATTCATGAGCTATGCTATAGACCCCTACAACAACCAGTGACTTTAGTGACTAAGACAGGTCAATCTCAAGAATATTCGTGCTTGTTGTGATTGATTGTCAGACCCCACCCTTTTTAAAAGGGATCATCCTGTTTATTACGAGGAGAACTACAAGAAACGGCCCTCTTAAGAAAACTGTCTCAACCCATTTTGTGTAAGCTACGTAGTGAGAAAGAATGGATCTTTACTTGATCAATTTTAAAATACCACATTATATTTTTTTTAATCTTAGAGACTGATCAAGAGTGAAGTGGTAACAACAATAAGATGGGTGTGTGTATATGAGTTTTTTTTTTTGTTTTCTTTTTTGAGATAACGTGTCTTAGTTTTCTTTGCCTGATATTATTACTCTGTTATCTTTTTATTTCGTATTTTCCTCTTCGACTCCGCCAAATTTTTCTGAGACAACCGCATCACTACTGTTTTCTTTGAATTTACAAACTTAATTTCCTGAATTCATTGGGAAAAGAAAACTATTTACATTTCTTTTGAATACACTCTAAATGGATTGTAGACGTCAAGACCCTTAAAAAAGATACGTCCATCTCTCTCCGTTGTTCTCACAAACCTTGCCTAATTTTTTCTTTAATTCCTATTTTTTTTCTTTTTTCTTTTTTTAATCATATGACTTTCTTCAGCTAATCAATCGATGTTCATTTGTGATTACAGATCGTCATTTTTTTTAATCAGTTCACACTGTCTAAAATCCCCTGAACTTTCAGTCAACATCTTCGCAGGTGTCTGGCCTTGGGGTCAAATCCCGTTAACAGTCTTTGTACCTTATGACGTATTACATTACATGTCAAAAAAACTAAGTGGCGTTTCCAGGAGCGATTTCCAAAATCACTGAATCAATAAAATAGCTTGACAAGGGGTTTCAAAATGTGCAAAACACCAAAATATATCTCTGTCAGTCGTTCGTGGAGACACAAGCTCACTTTTCAAATCTAATAAAATCTCTCAAATCATAAATGATTGCCTTTGGCCAATCAATGACGATCTAAGCTTTTCACAGAGTTTATCATGCTTGTTACAGTAGTGGGAAACTTTGATTTAACACATGTAAATTACGCCTCCACAATTGTAAGACACATCTTCCCCACAAAGAGCAGCAGGTATTGAGGGCCATTATTTTACATTCAGTTCCACCAAAAAGGGAAAAACATAAAGAAGAGAATAAATCAAAGAGAAGAATCATTCAAAGAAGATAATATCCAAATTCTGACTCTTAGAACTCTTTATCTCACGATTCAACAGACTTGGTTCATCAAGTTTTTTTAACCTTTTAAAAAAGTTATAGAGGGCCATTTGCTTCTGTGTTAGACTAATCTCTCGTCAGCATATCGTCTCTGGAAGGCAGCTTATAACCGAGAAATTAGACATGGACAAAAAAACGCCCGGAAATGGTCGATATAATGTTTTATTCTTTTATTAGAAAAAAGAAAATCATACTATTTTATAAGGTTGGTATATAATGGGACAAAATATTTCGACTGGATTTTTAAATTGGTGCTTCATCTAAAACATACTACCACGGAAAAATTATTGAGTGAGTAAATTTAGATGAAGTTTACCTTTCGTTTTCCTTATTTAGCAGTAAACAAACTAATAACAAATAAGAGGCAAAATATTTTCTTTTATAACTGAACATTTTGGTTTTAAACAAACTTGGCTAAACGTTTTTGAAATTAATAATGTTTTCCGTGCCACGGAGAAGAAAATACGAAAGAATCCAATGTCGATGGGAAAATTAAATAATAATCTGTGTTTAATAAAACAAATTACAGCAAAAACCTTATCATGCAAATTGGTCTCTGGTCAAAAGATAGTTCTCGTTCTAAAGGGATTTAGTTTAGTGTCTTTATTTAATGACATATCAACCTTCATGGGTTATTTAATGACAGAGCCATCCTTCTTGAAGAACAGTAGCTTTATTAATTTTTTGAGATATCAACCTTCATAGGTTATTTAATACCAAAACCCTCGTTTTGGAAGAATAATGTCGAACAGATCCCGCTGACCCTCTCTCGCCACCCAGTTCTATCGTCAATCGCTCCCAGGAGATCTTCCAGGCTACATCCCGTATCGGCAAAGAGCTGTTCTAGCCAGTCGTCCAAACTTTGCTCGTCCATGTGAAGAGGCCCTCAGGAGTACATCGCTTATGAGTTCGCCCTTACTTCTCCAAAGTATCCGGCATGTCTGGTTCGTCTCACTTGGATAGTTTTCGTGATGGGTGGTAGGTCGCCGTACAGCTGCAGTTTTGTTGGGTGCTGCCGCCAGGACTTGTTCAACACAGTAACAGTAGTTTTATTATATTTTATACCATTTCAACTCTCATGGGTTATTTAATACCAAAGCCATCCTTTTTGAAAAAAAGCAATAGTTTTCTTGATTTTATGACCATTCAACCTTCCTGGGTTATATAATGCCAGACAATCCATCTTGAAGAACAGTAGGTTTTTTTTTAATTTTATGCCATATCAAGCTTCATGGGTTATTTAATACTAAAAAAAAACCCTAGTAGTTTTTACTATTTAACTTATAGTTAGGGGACATGTTGGTTCATTCTTTTGCCAAATGTATTAGTTGAAAAGTGATCGAAATAACGTGACTGGATAACGAAAGGAAGGAAGTTACCAAGTAAGAGAAACTCACCAAAAAATGAGCGGATAGAAAACACTCCTTTAGCCATTCTTATTCACAACGAGCAGTTTTAACTCCATGCTTGTTTTGGGATAATCAGGAGAGAATGTGCATCGTTTCGAGGCCTTCCTCTCGACGGTTTTATTTGCACATCGGCCGCTCTCACTGACAGGAGGCCCCATTAAAACATCTTGTCAAATTAACGTCTAAAGGCGAAATGTAAAATGTTTAAATCTGCTCGCGTAATTACAATATTGTTGCGCATTCGCGAGCAGGTGATGCTATGACATGTTTATATTAAAATGTTCCACAGGACGTTTCTTTTATTCCATATCCACATTGAACAGTTTTCAGTAATTTCTGTAAGGCGTTTCATACTTTTGTTTCTATGAAACGTCTTATCCGAAATCACTTACCAAGTTGTATATCACGTTAAACACTATGTCACGGAACTCATCATTTACAGCTATATATTCGACTTGTTTCAGCTCGACATGTTTTGCCTCAGCTGCTTATAATCTAGTTATTGCTAAACAGAAAAAAAACAAAAAATATTTTTTTGAAAATGTGAAGATCCTTTAAATTTCCTACTTACATAATTTTGCCTAAGGTTTTATTTATTTTTAGAACCTTAAAACTACGAAAAGAAATTTTCGTTGTTGTCTCTTGATCATATTTACCAACCCCTCCGCTCGCGCAGGATATGACACAAGTTCAATTTTTAAGCGGAGTTTAACAGGTTTGAATCCAGAGTTTTCCTTCTCCTAGACTAGTTGTCTCACCAAGGCTGAAGAATCACTCTGCCCTACTATTTACCCATAGCTGGAGGGAGAATAATTGGATTCATACCTTTCCCAAGGGTATTAGTGCTATGTGAAATCTCGTCCAAGATTTAAACTCGCATCACCGTGTCCATTTCCTACGACGATAACCATTACACCACGGGCACCTCCAGTTGTTGTCTCCTGAGTATTGGTGTTAAATCTTAGCACGAGAAAATAAGTAACAAAACATTTTAACCGCTAAAACGTTATAAATTTATGCGACTGGGCATCTCCCGTTTTAGAGTTATCAAGCTGAATGATAACTCTTAGTTAGTGAGTTCCAATCTCAGGTAAGATCCAGCCATATACGATCCAGCCTTGAGCTCAGCAATAACCATATACGAGGATCATTAAATAAGTTTCCAGACTTTTTCATAAGGGCACTTTTATTGATAGTATATACATGAAACTCTAGTCCACTTCAAAGTAATCTCCTCCGGCTGCAATGCACTTGTTGTACCGTTCCAACAACTTCTGGAAGGCTCCATGGAAGTTCTCTTGTGTGAGCGTCTCAATGACCTTCGTCACAGCCTCTTTCATCTCCTCAATTGTGTCATAACGACAGCTTCTGAGCTTAGGGAATAACCAAAAGTCATAGGGAGCAAGGTCTGAACTATAGGGACGGAGACAAACTGTCTTGATGCCCATCTTGGTCAAATTGTCTGTGACAAGGATGGAGTTGTGGACTGGTGCATTGTCCTGTTGGAAATGCTACTGAGCCGATTTGAAGAGCGCTGGCCTCTTCCCAAGGAATCTCTACCTGAACTCCCTTAAAACCTCAAAATAGTAACCCTAACACTAACCCTTTGCCCAATCAACTCTGGTGTATTGACTTCCTTACTCCTCCCACACCTCACATCATCCCTCACAGACTTCCTTGAATCTCTTATGCCAGTCAAAAACTGATGCTTGATTCATACAAGATGCTCCAAAAGCAGTCTGAAGCATTCCATGCCTTTTATGTGGCATCATTTTTTCCAAGTTTAAAAGAGAATTTTATTGCATATCGTTCTTCTAAACTGTCACATTGCATTTTTGAAATTCACCTGCTGTGACAATCAGGCTTTATTAGGGTGTATTTCAATTCCTGATGTAGCTGTTCATTTGAATCTGAAATCATAAAAATTAGTCAGTCATCTCATAAGATGTATCGAAATAACATACTGAATTTTCAAGAGTGTACGGCAATTTTAAAAGCCAGTTCAAAAACGTCTGGGAACTTATTGAATGCCCCACATACGACTGTAAGGTATTTGTATCGATGCCCATATAACTACCATCAGAAGAAAGACATGGCATCAAAGCAGATATGAACAGAATGTAGTCTAGCAAGAAGTCGACCCTTCAGCTTAGCAACAAAATGTGTAACGTCTTTTTCGACTGATCGGCGTTGTTTACTTGCTGACAAAATCTTGTAATTAATTTCTGTAAACTAGGATTCTCTGACCAATCTCGTTAGGACTCACAAGGAGCAAGACGACTCAGACGAAAATAGTTGTTGAACTCAACGCCTTTATATAATACGTTAATGTCTTATTAGGGCTACTTATAGCTTTGGAAGAGCGGCAGAATAAACTTCTCTCTCTCTCTCTCTCTCTCTCTCTCTCTCTCTCTCTCTCTCTCTCGCTTTGTTTCTACCATCAGAATTCCAATCGCAGCAGCTGGCTTACTTCTTTAACCTGGAAGATGAGAAATCGCAGACTTAAACAAAAATACCAACCCAGGTGAATTTACATGGAGTGGTACTTGGTTAGCAGCTTCTATCTCTCTCTCTTTTACACACACACACACACACACACACACACACACACACTCACACACACACACACAAGGTGTTTTTCTTGCTTTAGTTCTCACCTCAGAATTCCACTAGCAGTAGTTAGCTTTCTTTTTCCTAAGTCTGGAAGATGAGAAGTGGCTGTCTAAAACACGAATATCAGCCCGGCAAATTCGTACGGTGCTTAGCTAACAGTCTTTATCTCTACCTTTCTTTCTCCACCCCAACTCTCTCTCTCTCTCTCTCTCTCTCTCTCTCTCTCTCTCTCACACACACACACACATACATACACACACACACTGTCTCTCTCTCATTTTCACTCTCACTTTGGTTCTCCCCTCAAATTCCTAATAGCCGCAGCTGGCTTACTTCTTCCTAAGTCTGGGAGATGAGAAGTGGCTGTCTAAAACTCGATTATCAGCCCAGGCGAAATTTGCATAGTGCTTGGCTAACTTTCTCTATCTCTTTCTCTGTGTCTCTTTCTCCCTGTCCCTTTCTCTCTGTCTCTTTCTCTCTGTCTCTTTCTCCCTGTCTCTCTATGTGTCTTTCACTTTGTTTCTCCCCTCAGAACTTCTTCCTAAGTCTGGAGAATGAGAAGTGGCTGACAAAAACACGAATACCAGATCAAATGAATTTGCATGCTGCTCTCTCTCTCTCTCTCTCTCTCTCGCCTCCTCCTCCTCCTCCTCTTGCTCCTCTTCCTCTACTTTTACAGCTGGGACTAATCTTCATGGCTTGATCTCCTTCTAAACCTGTGTATGTAAAAAGTTGTTCAGCTTCAGGAAGAAATTCATTTCTTGTATATTTCCGCCCTTAAAGCAGATTTTTTTTCTATGACTAACGTTCATTGATAAAAATGACAGCTCTTGACCCAGAGGTAAAAATGGTTGTCATTTACTAAGATATAGCACACAAACCCAAGTTTGCTCACCGCATCTGCTGTTGATTAAGTGGTCACCCATATAAATATTGAACAAGTTCATCGCTGTTTAACTTCAGTGACCTTGCGGAAACCGATGATTTCAGAACGACATGTTCCAAAGAGAGGGGTAAAAGATTTTCTGAAACCAGAAATAAGTCTTAAAAGATTACCCAGAAACACGGTTAGCATATGTGACGGGGTGTGTGAATCCTGTTGTCCAAACGTTTACTCGATTCTAGTTGGTTAATTTCGGTTTCAATCCCCACCAGTGCATTTCTCAATGACATTTCAAATTGAAAAATGAATTTCTCTCGGCATTCTTTCGTCCATCGATTTTTTCTCGATACCCTCTCAAATTCTGGATTTTTTCTTCTACAGCTCTAGACCACAAATATACAAACATACACCCCCATATATATATATATATATATATATATATATATATATATTTATATATAACCCAAAACATATCTACGACGATCATTGAATAAGTTTCCAGACTTTTTTCGTATGGACACTTTTATTGATAGTACACACATGAAACTCTAGTCCCCTTCGAAGTAATATCCTCCGGCTGTAATGCACTTAATGTACCGTTTCCACAACTTCTGGAAGGCCCCATGGAAATCCTCTTGTGTGAGCGTCTCAATGACCTTCGTCACAGCCTCTTTCATCTCCTCTATTGTCTCATAACGACAGCTTCTGAGCTTAGGGAATAACCAAAAGTCACAGGGAGCAAAGTCTGGACTATAAAGAGGCAGAGGATCAGTCTTGATGCCCACCTTGGTCAAATAGTCTTTGACAAGGATAAAGTTGTGGACTAGTGCATTGTCCTATTGGAAATGCTACTGAGCCGATTTGAAGGGTGCTGGCCTCTTCCCGAGGAATCTCTTCCTGAACTCCCTTAAAACCTCAATATAGTAAACCTAACTCTAGGCCTTTGGCCAATCAACTCTGGTATATTGACTTCCTTACTCCTCCCACACCTCTCATCATACCTCACAGACTCCCTGGCTTCCTTGAATCTCTTATGTCACTCAAAAACTGACGCTTGATTCATGCAAGATGCTCCAAAAGCAGTATGAAGCATTCCATACGTTTCTGTCATTTTTTCCAAGTTTAAATGAGAATTTTATTGCATATTGTTCTTCTAAAGTGTCCTCATGTCCAGATTGCATTTTTGAAATTCACCAGCTGTGACAATCAGGCTTTATTAGGGTGTATTCCAATTCCTGCTGTAGCTATTCGTTTGAACCAGAAATCATAAAAATTAGTCAGTCATTTCATAAAATCTACAGCAATAACATACTGAATTTTCAAGTGTCTACAACAATTCTATGTGCCTGAACAAAAAAAGTCTGGACATTTATTGAATGCACCACGTATATATGACCACAAATATATATATATAAATATATATATATATATATATATAGACCACAGATATATATATATATATATATATATATATATATATATATATATATATATATATATATATATATATATATATATATATATATCGGATCTCTGAGATATCCAAAGGAATTTTCATGGCGTAGTGGCTAACATGTTTGTCTGTGACTTAGTGGCAAGCGAGTTCAGACTCCAGTCACTCTATTACGTTCATTTTCGAATTGATTCCCTCGGGAAACGTATGGACTACTTTACCCCTAAGGATGGTTTTGGCATTAAATAACCCACGAAAGATGATATTCTCTTAAACAAAATAAAACCCTTAAACAAACCTGTTTCATCATTGGGCGCTATATTCTTGACGTGTATCACAGTTAAGCTAAGCTTAATAAATGACTAACGTGCCAAAGCGGTTTAATGTGGATTATGATCAACGCCTTTTACTTTCAGTTAGTTTACCAGACATTGATGAACTCAATGATGTAAAAAAAAAAACAGGATCTGGCCTGACTTTTGAGTGCTTTTTAATTTTATTAACAAAGTTGCCCGTTCATTGTCTGATTAATAGCGTTAACTTATTTGAAGAGAATAGTGAATCTCGATGAGTGAACTGGTCGAAAGGGGAAATTGGACGAAGCTTTTCTGAAAGGCTGTATTAAAGCGATTCAAATTTATTGGCGTTTCGTTTTGTTGTTCATCGTACTTAAATAGACTGTGTTAATTGGCCGATAAACTTTAACCTTAATTTCCAGATTATTTCGCTGCGAAAGCCATTAAGAAAACAATGTTTAACTTTTTCTACTTCGGTCATCAAAGTGTTTACTATCTTGATTGTATTAATATAATGTTTTTATGTTTTCCGCATTTTAAATGCGTCTGCTTATTTTCAGGATTACTTTTTATATCCCATTTTATTACTATTTTTATTAACTATCATTTCATATCCTATTTCCTTACTCAGTAAACAACATTTATTTTAATTATTTATTCAGACCTTCTGACCTTGTTATTTACAGTTCAAAAAGTTGGCAATATATTAACCCTAATTCAATATATCTCTCTAAAACAAACAAACTATACGTATATTAAGTGTTTCATAATATTTACCTCTATATTTGCAGGTTACCTGTGATCCACTGACGCCCTGTGGACTCTTTCCCCTAAAAAAGGATAAGACCCCCAACTTTAAAAATTCTACCAGGGTATAACAGAAAACTACATGTGATAATGAGGCTCCAGTTCTGGGGATAAATTGAGTGGGAAGAACACTCTTCATTTTGAATACTCCAAGGTCTTCAGGTACCTGAAAATTCAGTATCTATTAATGTCTCGTCAATTGCTACAATCATTCGTATACGAATAACCATTTTTTGTATTTAATAAAACCGTCTGCAGAAAATAGAAATAAAGCTCCCATGTGAAACGACACAAAAAATATAAATATAAATTGTACCATGAATGCAATTCCCTAACATCTGCAAATCAAATACTCCATGACGAGTTGACACACGTTTAACATCAATAAGTCAGTCAGCAATTACCATGTATTCTTAAACCATAAAAGGACAAATTGATCTATAATGTAAAAAAATGCCGCAGGAGATTATTCAATTTAGCTAGTGTTGTAGCGAAATCCAGAGCCAAGTGCTATCATTCTAGAGAACGGAAACTTTAAATCCTGGATGGGATCTACGTTTCCCATTGCGCGAATGCATTTAGAAAAGCCATGAACCCCACAGTTCTTCTAGAGATATGGGTAAAGAATTGAGCAGACTTGGTTATTTAGTATTAAATAAAAGGTGGTTGAAGGGCGATACTCAAAGTGAGCAGGCAACATTCGGGGTTGCAACAAAGAAATGTTCTTTAAGCGACCCACCCAACTGGGTCTGGTAACAAATATCGAATTTGTGCTGGAATAACAAAAATTAGACTGAACCCCAGAGAATGAAAGAACCTGAATATAAAGGTTTGTAATCACCTCCTACCATCCTCCTACTCCATTCCTGACTATAAGTATCAGTTGCTGACCTTCACTCATGTTGGCCACAATATCCCCCAAACCCAACCTAGTTGACTAAACCTATTTGTGTGAGGTGCATTTCAGTCGACCGTGTTTTGCTCAGCCCCATTAGGCTGGGATCCCTTTCCCACCTAGGGTAGGTCCGGCTTGTTTTCAGTGTTTTCGGACACCGGAAAACAGTCAGCCACCATTTCGTAGACGCGGGGATGGGAGAGCAACCAAACGGGGAAATTTTCTTTGGTTTTTTTTTTTCGTCTTATTGCATTTCGGGGTTTTTCTCCCATTCCCATCATATAAAACTCATTGTAAATAAATCATAAATCATAAATTGTAAATAAAACCAAACATTACATTACATTACAAGTTTTAAGTAGGTCTTTTTACAGAGCAAATGTGGTATTTTGGTGGTTGCAGTGGACTTGGTGATGGATGACTGGTTATATATTGTATTGTTGAATGGGTCGGCGAACGTGGCTAGCTAGCTGTCCCTAGAAAATATAGTTAATGCATGAACGCTCCCCCTCTCCCGCACAAAACCTCAAGGCCTTGTGCCTTCCATTTGTACCAATGGAACTATAACGTCTAACGGCGAAATGTATTATTTTCAAAACTGCCCGCGTTATTAAAATATTGTTACGCATTCGTGAACAGGTGATACTATGACGTGTATATTTTGAAATGTTCCACGGGACGTTTCTTTTATTCCATATCCACATTGAACTATTTTCTCTTATTTCTATAAGGCATTTCATACTTTTGCTTCTATTACGCCGATTGATTTGAGGAGGTGTCCGTGGTATAATGGTTATCGTCGTAGGAAATGGACACGGCGACACGAGTTCAAACCCTGGACGACGCTGATTGCATTTCACATAGCACTAATACCCTTGGGAAAGGTATGAATCCAATTATTCTCCCTCCAGCTATGGGTAAATAGTAGGGCTGACTAGGTTCTTCAGCCTTGCTGAGGCAACTAGTCTAGGAGAAGGAAAACTCTGAATTCAAACCTGTTAAACTCCGCTTAAAATTCGACCTTGTGTGCCCGAATGGAGGGGTTGGTAAATATGATTTCGCCGACAGATTCCAATTTGTCCCAGAAGTCGGTACAGGGTGTCTGCAACGAAACCTCTTGTTCCAATCTCCACAGCTTTTACAATAACGCTATACCTTTCCATTTCCATTTTTTTTTTTTTTTGAGATCTTCATATTTGATTGTTTTGTAATTGCTTTATTCTAGCCGGCTCTCAATTGCTATTGTTGATTCTATTATAAAATTCCACTTTGATTTTAGCCAAAATTAAGAGACGAATTATTAACATGTGTTCTTTTGAGACGCATAAATTTTAGGCTAAAAAATTCTGAGTTGACCCATATTTCTTTTGAAAATCAGTATCCAAATCTTTGTTTTCATCAACAATAACAGACAGTTTTCATAATCCTTACCATATCTGTTTGTATAATCAATAACTCTATAAATATATTCATAATCTATCTATATCAGTTTCTTTTCATATGTTTGTATATTTGTTTTTATTTACCAAATTATTCGTTTTCATAATCAATACCTAAATCTTTCTTTTCACCAACTATACCAATATCTTTCTGTTCATTCTTTTTAGATTTACATTTGCTACCATAAGCCGGATCTTAATGCTTGAGGCGAGGCTCTGTGGCCTAATGCTTAAAGTGCTGGCATGCAGGCTCGGAGTAACTGAGTTCGAACTCCAGTCTCCTTATTATGTTCGCTTTTAAACTAATACCATGAACCCCTCAGTTATGGGTTAAATAGTATCACTGTTGTTCTTATTTAAGTAGTGTTTGGTATCAAATAAGTTCACGGAAGTTGATATAACAGCAAACAACCTAACTTATGCATTTAATTTTTTTAAAAATATACTTATTTATGTGTTAAAGTAAAATTGAACCTGTGTGAGAATACCCACCTCTGCAGCTCGTTGCATAAGTTATTAACCCCACGTCGAGAACTTATGTGTTGCCGGATCGAGCGAGAGGTAGGTTCACAGGGAAAAGAAACAAAACACAACAACAACTTTGTGGTTAGAACGCCAAAAGAGGATGGAGAGCGTGTAACGCTTGTGGATAATTAGTTCTAGTTTGAGTTTCGGCAGGCAAAAGATTATCTTAACTAACTGGGTCCGGCTGGTAATGTTGCTGTTCGTTGTTCTTTGTTCCGGCCTAATCAACTTTCCTCGAACCCAAACTACGTCAAACTGCTAGGACACAAAACGCACCTGTATATATACAGAATGTTTCATTATTATATCCGGCCAAGGGACCCATAACTTTTTGGGGGGTCATTTCTCTCTTTAAAAAACTGGACATAAAAATAATTTTTCGCCTAGCCGTCTCCGATACAGGGACATTAAATTCAGACCCTTTTAAGTTTTTGACCAGTACCCGACAAGTACTTAACACTTACCCACACCCGTGGCCATATGTATAAACATTTTCTTATCTAGATTTCCTTAATCTAGTTAATGAGTTTTCCTAACATATGAAATTTGATACCAAAGCCGAATCTAACTCATCTTGCCACGTATATATGTGTGTATATATGTGTGTGTGCGTGTGTGCGTGGGCATATATATATACACACACGCACACATGCATGGGTGCACATGTACACGTGTGTATACATGTATGTGCATATATCCAACTCATAATGTCACACCTGAAGTAGAACTTAAGACGAAAATGTTAACTTTCTTTAAAATAGCTTGCTCAGCATTTAACCCACCTATTCCACCACGTTTTCCATTGGTCGAAGTGCCTTCGAAAATTCATCTTTTCAAATAATATGAAGCTAGGTCACTGTATTTCAAATCCTCATCGTTCTGATATCTTACCCTTGAGATTAATAGGCAGTTTAGGGTTCTGGTAGGGTTTTTTTGGTTTAATGGCATATCGACTTTTGTAGTTTATTTAGCAACAAATGCATTCTTCAAGAAAAACAGTAGTTGTACTATTTAACCCATAGCTGGGGGGATAAGGGTATTTGTCCGTATGTGAACGTAACAGCGCGACAGAAGTTCGAACTCACTACGATTCCGTAGTCCATCGCTTTAACCATTTCAGTACGAGGACCTGATCCCTGGGCATTTTAGAGAATAAAGAAAAGATGGATTTAGCAAGGTTTATCGAGTCCAGTGAATGTTACACTTGGACAATCCTTTGTATCACGAAATATTGCTGATCAGATAGTTTAGAGTCTGATGTGAAAAAATATCAAGAAAATTATGCTGATTAGTAATTATTGCAGTCTATATGTCTTGATACAGGGTGGAACGATAAAATTGTCGCCCTAGAAAAGAAGACATGATTCCATTTCTATTTAATTGTTATATAATTGTGGAACGATTTTTTTTTATTATCATTTTCGTTTTGTATATCTTACCCTTCGGTTTAGTTAGGCAGAGAACATTTCGGCTTAGTGCATGGGTTAGTTAGGTGCACACATTGAATGCAGGTGTTCACGCGCGTGCGGGGCGGATGTGACAATCACAGATATCACAATGAAAACCCCAGTTAGGAAATGGTAGCGGGGACGTGAATGGCGTCATGCCGAGAAGCGATGGACTGAGGATTTTGGAATTTGAAAAGAATGAGTGAGTTGAGATTTGGGCTTGGACGAAGGAAGTCGATTTTCAGACCTCGCCGGGGCCAGACCAGTATTTTGCGGCGGGATGCTGCACGTAGAGGGGTCAAATGGAAAAGTCAGCATAGTAAGAAATTGTGCCTCTTTCTCTCTCCTCATATCGGAAAACCTTAAACTCAAAAAGGTAAATAAAAGTTTCGTAACTGATGTTTCGTGTTTTTCGGATTCCTATGTTTATGAACATTTGTGAACGTTTTCCGTATCTGTATGTATATGTCTATTTCATGTGTTCGTATCTTACTTTTATTTTTGGACGAGGATATGAAAACCGGTTTTCTTTTTTTTTGTTGCAGACCATCTACTAGTTGGCCAGTTGTGTACAAATCCCAAGAGTGATAGGAGCCATCTATCATGTCTGAAAGTGACACAATGTTCAACGAGCGAGATCAGAGATGCGCCGATGTACAACCCATGCTCTCTACCGATCCAAGTTATGACAACAGGACCATTGCCAGCACCTTCAAAATGCAAATCTGGATTCCCACGAATATCAGGGACGTGCCCAGGATGATGAAAACAAAGTTTCCGGCTACGGTTATGGTATTTGGTGTGGTTTCAAGTGAGGGCCACATCATGCCACCTCTCATCTTCGAAGTCGGCTTGAAAGTCAACACCAAAGTGTACCTGGATGTGCTGAAGAGTGTGGTGATCACCTGGTACAATCAGGTGGCCGGTGGCAGACCCTGGGTGTTGCAGCAGGACTCGGCACCGGCCCCCAAGTCCAAAGAGACCCAGGCTTTGCTTCAGAAAGAGTGCTACGACTTTGTACCCTTTTCTCACTGGCCCCCTCCTCCCCGACCTGAACCCACTGGACTACTTCGTTTGGTCATACGTCGAGAACATTACCAACATGACCTCCCGCAACACCAAGGCCAGCCTGATCGCCGCCATCCGCCGAGTATTCTCCGAGCTCCCGTCGGTGTTTAAGGAAAAGGCATGCGCCCAGTTCCGGATCCGTATCCGTATCGAGGTGGTGATTGAGGCTGAAGGTGGCTACGTTGAATAGATGTCAGCTCTACTACATCATCAAGTTAGCTGAATTGATTTATTCAATAAAAGTTTTAAAATAAAGCTGTAGTGTTGTTTACTTTATCGCTTTTTCATGGCTCTTTATATTATGTTCATTACAAAATTCTGTATCGATATTTTTTGATCAGCAATTATTTCTTTATTTTCTAATCTATACTCATATATTTCTTTTTACACCACGAAACTAAATAAATCCTTTACGAAAGATCGTACAGCTTGCTACCATTTACATTCTCGTTTGTTTATTTGTTTCGTTATTTAATGGGATATCAACCTTCTTTGTTTACTTGATGTCAAATCTATCCTTCTAGAACAAAACTAGGGGTACTCTTTAACCCATAGCTGGGAGGATTAGCCCGCAAGTGAATGTAATAACGTGACTGGAGTTCGAACTCGCTTACTAAGATTTCGCAGTCCAGTACTTAAACCATTACATCAAGAGGACACTCCTTGCATTCTGAATGTGAAGAACTACTGTACTAATAATTCTTCCTTTCATTTTTTTTTTTTTTTTGTGTGTGTGTGTATGTGTTTTTTTTTTTACATTGACTTTGGTTGAAAGTGAACAAGCCAATAGCTTAATAGCAAAACACTGCATATACAGGTCAACTTTCACAATTTTTGTGTACACATTGTCAATACTTTTCATAATATTCAGCACTCATTACTCATAACGGAAATATCCGGCTTGAAGCATCTCGCGTGTCTAGTGACACTGACGTGTTTCGTTATAACGAAACAGTCTGTCTGCTGACGACAATATATGCCCCCCACCCGTTGATTGAACACACTAGTGAGGAAATTTACCCGCTACCAAATAAGCTGAAACGCAATTAGTCTTCTCCAGAATTAAGCACTCCTGGTAGCTGGTAATAATTCCTTCTCTAACGCTTAATAGCTAAACACTGCAGATACAGGTCAACTTCCCTATATCCCCGAGTACCAGACAGAAGAACTGACAAATAGTCATCGGATCGTATGAAGCGTGGAACTTATAGTTGGCAATTTTTGTGTACACATTGTTTATACTTTTCATAAGCTTCTATCTATGATATTCAGCGCTCTTCCTCATAACGGAAATATCCGGCTTGAAGCATCCCGCGTGTCAAGCGACTCTGACGAGTTTTGTAATAACGAAATAACCCTAACCCTCCATTGATTGAGCACTCTAGTGAGGAAATTTGCCGGTTACCAAATAAAGCTGAAACGCAATCAGTCTTCTCCAGAATTAAGCACTCCTGGTAGCTGGTAATAATTCCTTCTCTAACGCTTAATAGCTAAACACTGCAGATACAGGTCAACTTCCCTATATCCCCGAGTACCAGACAGAACTGACAAATAGTCCTCGGATCGTATAAAGCGTGGAACTTATAGTTGGCAATTTTTGTGTACACATTGTTTATACTTTTCAAGCACTCTAGTGAGGAAATTTGCCGGCTACCAAATAAGCTGAAACGCGATTACTCTTCTCAAGAATTGAGCACCCCCGGTAGCCGGTAATAATTCCTTCACTACCGCTGAGAATGAGGGTGACTCTAGGGTAAGATATCCGACTGAAGCATCTCGCGTGTCTAGCCACTTTGAAGAGTTATGATACAACAAAACTGTCTGTCTATGGATGATTATATATATATACATCATAATTATCATTAAGTCAGGTTGACAGCATTGAGCTCCCTGATCCTCTCTATCCCTCTCTCATAATCAGTCCCTATAATCCATTGCTTCTTGTATGTCTTATAGATTGAATTCAATGTCCACACAGGGTTTTTGAATGTATGTCTTTGCTGGTCAGCTGACACTGTCACGTTCAAAAAGAACGATGCCTATGAGTTCATTGTTACTTATCCAGCAGTGCCCCGCATGACTTCGTTTTACTTGGATAGTGAGATGGGAGGTAAGTGGTCGTACAGCATCGGTTTAGTGGAGGTGTTGCTTACATGATTTGTTCAAAACGGCACGCAACATTCTTGCTTAATTACCATCTAGCTTTTTTTTTCATGCGTTTCATTAACGCATAGGCAGTGCAATCTTACAGTAGTATTTACACGACTACTCCTAGGAAGAATCCTGTTTTCTGTCAAGATGCAGGAAGAGAGAGAGAGAGAGAGAGAGAGAGAGAGAGAGAGAGAGAGAGAGAGATATGAGTGAATGTTTAATGAACTGCTACTTTTTTAAATATTAAGTTTGGTTTCAGTCTTCTTATTTTCTTTAATGGCATATGAACCTTTTTGGGTTATTTAATGCTAAAGCCATCCATGTAGAAGAACAGTAGTGATACTATTTAAGCCATATCAGGGGAGGATACAGGGGGGAACATGCCTTTCCAAAGAGTATTAGGGAACGTTATGGTATGACTGGAGTTCGAACTGGCGGTGACCAGCACGTTAGTCACTGCACCAACGGTATGGCCCTGAAATTATAAGTAATACACACACACATATATATATATATATATATAGGGAACGATAAAAAGTATGTTATTAGGAGGCGCTCGTTCTGTTAAGGTTATTGTCGTTGAAAATGGACGCAGTGAATTTGAGTTCAAAAACCTGGACGAGACTGTTTGCATTTCTTATAGTAGTAAGGCTTTTAGAAGGCATGAATCTAACCCTTCCTCTTCAGCTATGAGTAAATCGTTGTATTGATGTGGTTGTTTTATTTCAGTATGGGAACCCGTCTAAGAGAATGAAATCCCTGATCATAGACCTGTTAAAATCAGCCTAAAATAATTGACTTACTTTGTGTGGCGTCCTGCTCGTACGGAGGGGTTGGGTAAACACACACACACACATAAATAAATAAATAAATATATATATATGTGTGTGGGGGGGAATATATATATGAGGGAGATATATAGACATTTCTCCATGAATCCTATATTAAATATTTTTCGACTTCTTTGTGTTACAAGTTAATTGAGTACTCTTCCTAATGGTCCACTGACTCTGTGTTCAAGTATATAATCGAGGTTTGGATTTCTTTTCATCAAGTAACTTATATGAACGGACCTACTCGTCAGCTGGAAATACTCTTCATTCAAGTGAACAGAATTGCCAAGATGGCGTTGACATTGCAATAGAAGATCATCTCTCATTTCTTTTCTAATTATCGTGCCCAGTCAACTGCTTGCTAGTAATCTGTCTCCCTGATAAAAACAAAAAATAAAGGAAATTATATTGAATGTACACAACAATAATGATTGGTACGACACATTTTGTTGTGTACGTTGTGTAACGAGAAATGTCCGTAGGCCTCTTCTCTGAAATGCTTAATTCTTATTCGATCTAAAGAACTCAGTTGCAATTTCCTTCGTATATTGCTTAGTGATACCCAATTTCCAGTGCTTTTGTCGCACATAGAATTAAATTTGAATGTCAAGAACCATATGTGATCCGTTCTGGATCTTCTCCGCGAGATCAAAACAGCTGCATTTTAGCCTGAAATACATCTCAGGCGAAGAGAAAATAGGTGAATCAGAAAAGGACAAAAGAGGAAGAGTGATAATAGAAGTAAAATTTTCAAGTGATCCATACAGCTGTACACCCATGAAACAATTATCGGGCCGATAAAAGAAGGACTACGCGAAGAACATTTTTCTGTCAATTACACCGTTATAGCTGTTTTTTTCCAACAAAACAAGACGAATATGATGATAACTAAAGAATTGGTTTTCTCAGCCGGCCGGGGCTGTAGAATATACCGACTGCACCTCTGCAGAAGGGCAAGACCCCCCCAATGAGTGTCCTGATAATATGACACTGAACAATCTGATCGTGAGGTTCCAGTGATGTTGAGGCTTTGGGGAATGCGGGGCACCCCTTCATTGACATTGCTCCCGGGTTCACTTTGGCCCGGCCTGGTGCCACCTGATAGGGCCCTATCTATAGGTTAAATAGAACTAACGGCATACTTATGCTAAATTGAATTGTTTGACTAAGCTGAATAGCTTGAAATAGAAATTTTTTTGACAATTAAATGTACTTACATTTAAAATGCGTGCATATGCTAAATTGAATTATTTGAAATTGAACTGTTTTTGACATTGAAACTGTACTTACACCAAACTGAATTGTTTAAAATAGAACTGTTTTGACATTTAAATATGTGTAAACAAAATGTGTACTTACACTTAACTGAATCAGCTGAATTAGAACTGCTTGACTAATCTGGATAGCTTGAAAAAGAAAGATTTTTCACAATTAAACTGTAGTTATATTTAAACTGCGTACTTATGCTAAAAAAAACCCCAACAAAACTGAAGAATGGATCGGCGAAAATGTATTAAGAATACCAATAATACGAAATCAGAGCTTTCTTTGCTGTCTTGAAAATGTTCAGCAAGATACATTTAAACAAACATCCTCGGTTTAGCTTATATTAAAGGTACAAAGTAGGTGGGTGTAGCTTAGCTGCTTAGTATATTAATAAAATATGCGTCATCCTGTGGCTTAGTGGCCTACTTGTTTGACTGTGACATCGGACTGAGTTCGAAATCTAGTCACACTATAACATTCACTTTCAGGCGTATATCTTTGGGAAGGAATAAAACCCTTTATCCCCTCGGGCTATGCGTAAAATAGTACCACATGTGTCCTTCTACGAGGATGGTTTTGGCGTTAAATATCTCACGAATGCCAATAAACAAAGAAATCAGTAATTGTGAATCCAATACGTTATTCCAAAGTTGAGAAAGTTGCGAAATTTTGAACACTAATAAAGTTAAATAACCAGTTGTACTGACTATGTTAGAAAAATACTTAATAGAAAAAAAGATACTCTGCCGAATGCTATGATCTTTATATTTGTTTTGATTGCAGAATCACTTCTTTCCCTATTTCTTTTTTTTTTTTTTTTGGTTTGGTCGTTTTTTTTGTTTTTTTTTGGTTTTAGTCGTTCTGGAAAATTTTCCTCGAAATAACATCGATAAGGAACCAAACATTCAGGGTTGCAGTGTTATGGTTAAAGTGCTGAAATCGTAGTAAGTGAGTTCGTACTCCAGTCGCGCAATAACGTTCACTTTCGGACAAATATCCTTGGGAAAACTATGAACACCCTAATCCTCCTAGGGATGAGTTAAATAATATCACTACTGTTCTTTAGCATTAAATAACCTGCAAAGGTTTATATGCCATTAAACACAGAAACCAAACCAAACCAAACAAAATAATAAACAAATGTTAGGGTTAGTTTCTAAAGGGGATGGGTCAGTTTGACAATTCTATTCGTTAGAGATATCTCTATTTGTACAAAAAATACCTTCGAGGATCATTAAATAAGTTTCCAGACTTTTTTCGTATGGGCACTTTTATTGAGATTACACACATGAAACTCCAGTCCCTTTCCAAGTAATCTCCTCCGGCTGCAATGCAATTGTAGCGTTCCAACAACTTCTGGAAGGCCTCCTGGAAGTCCTCTTGTGTAAATGTGTCAATGACCTTCGTCAGAGCCTCTTTCATCTCCTCAATTGTCTCATAACGACAGCTTCTGAGCTTAGGGAATAACCAAAAGTCACAGGGAGCAACATCTAGACTGTAGGGAAGCTGAGGAACTGTCTAGATGCCCATCTTGGTCAAATAGTCTGTGACAAGGATGGACTTGCGGACTGGTGTATTGTCCTGGTGGAAATGCCACTGACGTGATCTTAAGAGTGTTGGCCTCCTGCGACGGGATTTCTTCCTGAACTCCCTTAAAACCTCAACATAGTAATCCTAACCCTAACCCTTAGGCCAATCAACCCTGGTGTATTGACTTCCTCACTCCTCCCACACCTCTCATCATCCCTCACAGACTCACTGCCTTCCTTGAATCTCTTATGCCACTCAAAATCTGATGCTCGATTCATGCAGGATGCTCCAAAAGCAGTCTGAAGCATTCCATGCGTTTCTTTGACATTTTTTTCAAGTCAAAAACAGAATTTTATTGCATATAGTTCTTCTAAAGTGTCCTTACGTCCAGATTATATTTTTAAAATTCACCAGCTGTGACAATCAGGCTTTAGTAGGATGTATTCCAATTTCTGCTGCAGCTGTTCATTTGAACCTGAAATCATAAAAATTGGTCAGTCATCTCATAAAATGTATAGCAATAACATTGTGAATTTTCAAGGTTCTCCGATAATTTTAAATGCCTGTACGAAAAAAATTCGGGTAACTTATTGAATAAACCACGTGTTCCAAAAGAATTGACACTTAAGCACAGATGAACAATGATTAGAGTGTTAATTTTCTTTCAAATCGGCTCTTTAGCATTCAACACACCAATTCCAATAAATTTTCTACTGTTCAATGCACCTCTGAAGTCTCTGTTTTTACATGGTAGATAGAACGCTGACGTACTTCTTTAAATATAATTCACGTATTGATTGGAATTGGCCTTTTAGGAAACAAGAAAAAGCAGGATTAAGATAGGGCTGGTTAGTACAACGAATACAACACTTGTACAATCCTGTGTTTCACCAAAAAGTACTGATCAAAATGTACCGAAATTGATGAGGAAGACTATTAAGAAAATGACGCTGATACGTGTAGACTGTTATCTCGACGTCTAGACATTATTACTATTTTGTAATAGTTTTTTTTTTCTGCTCAGTTACTTTTTAATCAACACTTGAAACTTTACTCTTGATCATTTTCTTCAATATTTGTCGACAGTTTTCTGCATGGCCGAAGCGTCTCTAGTTTGACGTAAATAGTTACATAGCCAACAGATTTGATAAATAAACGGGCAATTTTTATTTAAATGCATTTAAATTTAGGAGTTAGGACCTTAATTCTTTTTCTAAGTGAGAGAGTGTACCAACAATTCTCGTCAGCCGTTTTAGTTTCCATGGAAATAAATTGGAGGCGTTATATTCAGAGCACTTCTTTTATGTCAGTTCTTCCAGTGAAGTTTCAATAGCCAGATAAATCAGGATTAGACAACACGTTTGGTTGGTTGGTTGGTTGGTTGATTTTATGGCACGTAAACTTTTCTTGGTTATTTAATGCCAGATCTTGTTTATACATTTATAAATATATGTGATATGTTGATGAATGGTTCCTTGTTGGCTGATATATTTTTACGGCATGTTAACCTGTCTGGGACGTTAAGTTACAGTTGTGATCTATTGAATTTAAGTTATTCACTAGATCGTAACTTTAACTTACACAGGGGATTTGTTTATTATGATGAAGCCCTGTCTAGAACCAGCGATACCTTTTTAGAAATGAAAAAAACATTAAAAAATGGTGCCAAAATCCCACGCACACACTTACACACATATAAATATGCACATGCATACTCACGCATATATATATATATATATATATGTGTGTGAGTGTGTGCGCGCGCGCACGTACATATCTAGACGTGTGTGACTGTATATAAGTATGTGAGGACTGCCACATCATCATGATAAATACTACCAACAAAATTGCTAGCCAAACATCAAGATTAACTATAAATTAAACTTGTGAAATATATAAATATACGTAAGATGATATGGTAGCTGTACATCGTTGGTATATAGCGACATATACTAGTGCAACATCCATGCTATTCTCAGGTTCATATTGCTACATCTTACTGACAAGCACAGAGACAATGCAAATTGTTAGTTTCATCTCAGAATACAATCTTGTAGACTATTTACACCAAAAGATTTCTACAAGTAAGCCAAGATTTGATACTGAATGTACCATAGCGATGATATGGTTATGTGTGAAACGTACATGGCATGTTTATACATATATACAGAGAACATAGGAATCTCGAAACATGAAAAACACTTACGACTTCTCAGTTCATGTACGAAACTTTTTATTACCTTTGAGTTTAAAGGTTTTTCGAGATAAGGAGAGAGAGAGGCACACTCTTTCTATTCTGGCTTTTTCATCTGCCCCCAACCCAACACGGGTGGTACCCGCCACAACGGTCTCCGTGAGCAAGCGAAAACCAACCGTCTTCCCCCGAGGCAGGTCTCATCTCAACTAACTGACTTTTTCAAAATCTTCCAAAATCCTCCGCGCTCTTCCGATGTGTGACGTCACCTGCACTCCGTAACCCCGCTTTCAATGTGGGCTATTGTGACATCTCTGAGTGACATGTTTGCTCTGCGCGCGTGAGCGTGAACAACTGTGTTAATGTTGCACCTAGCTAACCCATGTGCTGAGCCGAAATGTTCTCAGCCTAACTAAACCCAAAGGCATAAACTGAAATCCCTCGGTCATAATATTATATGAAGCCTCCGTCTCCATTTTGTATTTTAGAAGGAATGCTGTCACCATTGGTGCTACATTAGACAGGAAAACATGCCAGCCCAAATATATAGAGGTATATATTATTGGTTTTTACAGTCTTACAGGGATTCAATAAATATTTCTAAAAATAAACATTTGTATTTTCGAATTAGGAATAAAAAAAATCCCGATACATGTCATTGATCCATTTCGTCTTGTGGGTGAAGTGTTCGCCAATGGCCCGGGAAACCAGGTTCAATCCCAGGTTGAGTCATACCAAAAACTCAAAAAATGTTACTTGATACCTCCTTGCTTAACACTGCAGTATAAGGTAGGAATCAAGGATAAAGTAAAGCTATCAAGGGGAAGGAGTAGAGCTCTCCTAAGTGTAGTAGCTAATGAAAATGTGCTTTCGTGTCGCCCCCGACAACGGTCACCAACTTATCTTATATTTGTTCAAGAAGAAAATGTCTTAATGTAAAAATTCGAAGTGGGTTATTTCACTCAAGGACGATACTGTAACTAGAGATAATGAGAAAAAAATGCTAGTCCAATATATATATATATATATATATATATATATATAGTGTATGTGTGGGTGTGCGTGCGTGCGCACGAACGCAATTTCCCTTATAGATAAAACGTTACCATTCTGTACAGTTTGTATTTCCCAAAGCTATCTTACTCGGGCCGGATGTGACCCGTTCGATTTATCAATGAAACACAAGTGGTTTGAATTCAAAGTGTTATTTCTCTTTGACCGGTTCTTGTACCACGACTAAATAGTTCAGTCTTCCCAACAACCTATCTATGGGTAAGATAGCAGAAACAGATAGATTATTTATTTCCCTAAAGGCAGAAGCATGACGGGAACCCCCCACCCCAAAAAAGCCTCATGTTGCATAGCAGAGAAGAAAGAGACAGTGATACTTATTTATTGAATATAAACTTCTTACTGTGATAATACTCGCTTTCGACATTTGCAAATATTGTACATTTAGACTTTTCTCTACCTCTCGTCCCAGGGCCCTCTGCCCACCCCCAGGCCAAAACCCACAACAGTATGATGTCAGATGTCTCTGCTGTCTAATTTGTGTCCACCCTCTGTACTTACCCTGCTCCAGTGTTAAAAAAAGTTCCGCCGTTGTATGTTTTTCGGACGCCTACGAACACTTTCCTCCGGCACCCATCCACGCGATTCGCATGGCATTTCCGCTGTTTTCTGTTTACACAACTGTATCTTGTTTTTGAAATTCATGAACTGTCACAGCTCAATACAAAACACTCGTCCATAATTTGAGTCTATTCTAGAAAGATAACTGTTAGACGATGTCCTTTTATTTCCACTTTCAATGTTGAAGTGTTTGGTAATAAATAATACGAATAAATAGATAACCCAGTCTGTTCGAGCAATAGCGTATGCCATCTGAACCCTCTCCCAACGAGATTAACGCTCGATTAACAAACCCATGTTGGTGAGTTCAATTCATATTGGGCGCTCAAAACTTCTGTCCTTGTGCAACATCTAATCTTAGTAAAGAAGTCCATCAAAAATAATAGGTACCTCCCTTGGTGTAACGGATAGACACCAGATTAGCAGACCCTTGTTAGTGAGTTCAGTTCCCATTTAGCGCTCAATACTTCTAGCCTTGTGCAACAGCTAAACTATATCAAATGAGATTCTGTGCCTTACTTGGTGTAACGAATTCTACTCTTAGACTGATTAGACGATTGTTCGTGAGTTCGATTCTTAAGAGTTGCACTATGCTTCTCACTTTTTACCACAAGTCAACTAAACTTAGTAAATAATTAAAAAATATTTCCACTTTTGGTGCAGTAGAGTTTGGCAGTTAATAATATGTGTTAATAAACAACCCAATTGGTTAGAGCAGTAGCATGCACCGTCTGAACTTCTCCAAAGAGGTAAGACTCCCACTAAACGAGTGCATTAAGTATGAAATTAAACTGCATCTGATGGTGGGCTCCAGTCAAGGAGATATAAGGAATACGCAATATTCCTTCATTGCCATTACTCCCAGGTTAACTCTAACCCAGAGAAGTAGTACTTGTTAGGGCTCCATCTAAGGGTCAAATAGAACTGTTTAATCATGTAATAAATATCATTATTATCATTAGTTTTTTACACCCATACAGTTGTGTCGAAAGTATTTATTCAATACACGAATCCTTGATAAATAGAATAACTATTGTTAAATAGCAATATTTGCAGACATTTAACTGTGTGCAAGCAAATGCTTATTATCAAATAGAATTATCAGCGTTAGATAAGAATCTTTTAAAAATGAAAGAACACATTATAAATATTAAATAGAATTATTAGTGCTTGTAACCAGTTAATTGTGTTCCAAAAATTGATGTGCAAGCCTCGTTTGAGAAATAAAGTTACCAACAAAGTATTCACTTACAGGCTCAATGGTCTAGTGGGTAGAGTGTTCGCCAATGGTCCAGGAGACCAGGGTTAAATCCCAGGTCGATTTATACCAAAGACTTTAAAAATCGTACTTGCTTAACACTCAGTAATATAAGGTACCTATCAAGGGTAAAGTGGAGCAATCCAGAGAAAGGAGTAGCGCCCTCCCTTATACCACGGTGTAGTAGCTATTGAAAATGGAGCCTTCTGGTCACCCTCGACTATGGTAGCCAACTTTACTCACCTACTATCAAAGTGCATCCCCCACACACAAACAAACACACATACACACACACACACACACACACACACACACACACACACACACATATATATATATATATATATATATATATAACGAGTTTTAATCTAGCTTTTGGCTCTATTAAAATTCAGGTTTAGATACTTCAGTGATTTGCACTCATATATCACCATATATTTATTAATCTTTTATTTATTTACCATTCGGTATATCTATGTATGTATTTACCAACCCCTGTGCATGAAAAGAATTCGACGCAAGGTCAATTTTTTCATGGGCATATTAATGTGCATTTTAACAGCTTGGAAATCAGAGTCCTCCTTCTCCTAGACAAATTTCGATATCAACGCTAAAAGTGTCCGTCTGCCCAACAACTTTCCTCATATCTGGAGAGTGAACAGTAGTCTTCGTGAAACGAAATTAGACTAGTCCAGGATTTGAACTCAGGTCACCGTTTCCGTTTCCAACTACTACACCACAAACGCCTCCTCACGCTGAATCTATCTATTCATCTATCTATCTATCTATCAGTCAGTTTCTCTATCGAATTGGTGAACAGTGATACGTACACCCCAAGTTTAAATAATCTGGATGTTGGAAGAGATTATATAAGCCAAAAGCTGTAGGGCTCAATTCAAGTCATGCCGCTAGTTGTGACAAAGCACCAATTAGTGTATCTTATCCAGCTTACTCTTAAAATAACAACAACTATCCATTAGCATACAGAATTCTTTCAGATAAGAATGACTTGTATACATTCTATATGCATAGACAATAAAAATTCCGAAAGTTTTCGAACACATTTTTTTTTACCTTTTTCTCGATTTTTATTTAAATAGTTCAGAAAAAATAATGTAACTCCCAGTAAACGTATAATCCACCACACATACTCACACACATGTATACTGAAGAGTTGTGATACAACGAAACAATTACTCGGTGGATAACAATATATATATATATATATATATATATATATACAGTGTTTTAAATATACATATATATATATATATAAAGAAAGTGATAGATAGAATATATATACATATGTATATATATATATGTATACGGAAAAATATGAGGAGGTATATCTTCTGTATATATATATATATATATATATGGTGTTTTTAATATATATATATATATATATATATATATATATATATATATATATATAAAGAAAGTGATAGATAGAATATATATACATATATATATATATATATATATATGTGTATACGGCAAAATATGAGGAGGTATATCTTCTCTATATGTTATATATATATATATATATATATATGTACGGTGTTTTTAATATATATATATATATATATATATATATATATATATATATATATATATATATATATATATAAAGAAAGTGACAGATAGAATATATATACATATATATATATATATTCATACGGAAAAATATGAGGAGTTATATCTTCTGTATATATATATATATATATATATATTCTTAAAAGAAAAAAACCAAAGACCGGTTACTTTAGGGTTATAAGTTTATTTCCATCCTGTTTGGTGTTTCTTTAAAGAAATTATTGCTCTGTAATATTAGTTACATTGAGCTCTCAAGCAGGAAAATTTAAATGTTAAACTTCTGAATGATTTTCTTATCCTAAAGGAATTACTCCCAACTCTGCTTTAACTGGACCGAATAATACCTATATATATATATATATATATATATATATAGAAAGAAAGAAAGAGAGAGAGAGAGAGATGTTTGTGAATAATGTGGGTGGGAGGTTGGGTGTAGGAGTTTGTGCATGTGAGTGTACGTATATATATATGTTTGTGTTTGAATGTTGTATATATATATAAACATGTGTGTGTGTGTGTGTGTGTTTGTGTGTGTGTGTGTGTGTGCATTGCGGTCGAATTTCTGTACATTTTTCTCTACGTATATATATATATATATATATCTGAATCACAGTCTAACGTAAAGTTGGACGGGTTTCGATCTCGGCTCCGAGCGTCCTGCGTGTCTAGCTACACTGAAGAGTTCTGATAGAACGAAACAGTCTGTCTGTGGATGACTATATATATATATATATATATATGCAAACAATTAATAAGTCCAACATCAAAAGATGAAATAAAAACATTTCTTTTACACAGCCTATGAGGAAACAATACAAATAGTTAATTGACTATGAATCAGGAAAAAAAAAAACTATGCGAATGGTAAATACTAGGATTGACTGGGCACTTTCGTCTTTGCATGACAACCAGTCTCAGCGTAGGAAAACTTTCAATTACAACCTGTTAAACTTCACTTAAAAATTGACATTGTGTCACAACTTCCCTATGCAAAAGCGTTCGGTATATACATATATAAGAAGATGCTGAAACAGAGAAACTTCGTTTGCCTTTCATTGTTTTTGATTTTTCATATACTCTGTACACGCATACATACGTACATCAATATGTCTATCAGTCAATCAATCAATATATATATATATATATATATATTGTTGTATTTTCGGTAAGAATTTTCCGTAATTCTTTTGTTGGGCATGGATATTTTTTAACTGTGCTATGGTACCGGCATTAACGAGAATCTGCAGTTTTTGCTTGTTATGTTGTTCTAATATTGTAGTTCGACAACGACACAACGATCAACCACTACAATGCTACAGCAGCAGTATTGAACAAGTCCTGGCGACAACACCCCACGAGACACCAACTATACGGACACTTGCCCCCCATAACGAAAACTATACAAGTTAGACCAACCAGACACGCGGGACACTGCTGGAGAAGCAAGGACGAGCTCATAAGCGATGTACTTCTGTGGACCCCCACATATGGATGTGCAAAAGCAGGACGACCAGCACGAACTAGCAAGGCGATGAATGATTGGGAGAAGTGGCGAGAGAGGGTCAGAGATATCCGTGCTGGCGGCACGACATGATGATGATGAATATTGTAGTGTTTTTCTGTAAGAATTGCCCGTAATTCTGTTGTTGGCATGAATGTTTTTTAAGTGTTGTGCTATGGAACTGGTATTAGCGAGAATCTGTAGTTTTTGGTTTACATATATATATACTTTTCTCATGAACCCACGCACACACACACGCATATACGAAGAAAGTAAAGAAACAGAATAATCCAAATACGTTAATTTATGGTGATATAAAGCCAACGTTTAACGTTTCGGTTTTAATAACCTTCCCCAGATATCTATATAATGAGAATTGTTCACACAGCGATGAACGCTTGTCGAAATAAAATGTTTACAACGAAAAGACACAAACGTGAATAAAGAATTCCTAATTTAAAAGTAGCAAGTACGTGTTTGTTATTTCGACAAGCATCCATAGCTGTGTCAACCATTTTCATGATATAAAAAGCCCTGATAAAGATTATGAAAACCAAAACCTTTAACGTTGGCTTTACATCACTAAAAAATTCACCTATTTGGATTTGTTTTTCTACTTTCTTCATACTGTCAGATACAGATCCATATTTACTTTCACACACATATGTATACATTATATAGAAAGAAAATAGCCTCTCACTAAAAAAAGCAAAAAAAAAAAAACCCCGCAAGAAACAGGCGATATCAAGCAGAAACTATTACGGATGCAAGCCCCATGGATGGTCTGGTGCTTCTTTCAAAATGTGCCTGTGCAAGCCGAATATGTACTGCTTAGCCTGGAACAGGCAGCAAGTAGCATTGGTCTCTTCATGAACTCTGATAAAGCAGATTTCATCCGATCTAAACATTAAACATACCTTGGCGTCAATATCTCATCTAAAGGTATCGGCTGTTTGTGCAGATTATCAAACATATAGAATTCTAATCTTTGACAAAGTAAAACACTCATTCTTTCAAGCTGTAGCTGTGTCAGTGCTATTTATGGCTGCACCACAAAGACGAAAAAATAATCTGAAGCAAAAGTTGATGAGAACTGCGCTAGATTATTGACTTCCATTTTGAGAAAATCCTGGAAGGAATACTCTTGAATCAACGGTACGGTCATTTACCTCCCATCTCACGAAACATCCAAATTAGGTGAAAAAGACATGAGATGCTCTGTTTGAGAAATTCTCCTGCTAACTCCAACACATGGACTCCAAAATTTGAGCCGACTGGTCAGGACTTATATTAATCAGATCATTGTGGACACTGGATGCCATCTTAAGGACCAGCGATGGACGATGTAACGTAATTGAACCATTTACAGAAAACTGAAATTAAATAAATAAATAAATAAAGCACAGTCTCCATATAGCCCGGCCAAAGCACTCGTGGTAATTAAAAATGACTAGAAAAATACCTGGAGGTTCAAAATCTTGTGTGCATGTGCAGAGCGAGCAGAAGCGGATGTCCCTCACGATGACATAACAGGCAGATGCGAGGAGATGACTCGAAGCTTTGCGGAATTGAGCGGCGTGCCATGATAAGGTAAAGACGTACGGTCGAACACCAGCCTCGAAGATACAATGCGACGAAAGTTTAGGAGCCCCAATTTTAGGTGTGCGTTCCAAAGATTAAACGCAACCCAGCGGACAAGAATCATAAATCCAGGAAAAAATTCAAGGTCTGTGGCTTTCAGCCTTTTCTCATCAGCATATGTTGCTTATCTTTGTCTAGCTGACGCAGTGGTCTCGCCTTTCCATACTCTTTTTTTCTTTCTCCCGGCGGCTGCCTACTACCTTTGAGCAATTTAACAGAGTTCTTGCGTTCGTCAATTTATTCCACGATGGGGTCCTGGAGGTATAACGGTTTCTTTAGTACCACAAGTGTACAATGATAGAGACGAATGGAGAGAAAGAATTCATGGAATCAGTACTATCAGCATGGCTTCATATTTTGGTTTGCTTTATTTTTGTTGTATGGCATATCAACCGGTGTAGATTATTCAATGCTAAATCTTCATTGTATATATATAAATGCCATATAGACAATTGTAGGTTAGGTTATATATATATATATATATATAAATCTTCATTATATATATGTGTGTGTGTGTGTGTGTGTGTGTGTGTGATTTGGTCTGTTCGGGTTTTATGGCATATCGACAATTGTGATTATATATATATATATATATATATAAATCTTCATTATATATATATATATATATATATATGGCATATCGACAATTGTAGGTTATATATATATATAAATCTTCATTATATATATATATATATATATCTTTATTATATATATATATGTGTGTGTGTGTGTGTGTGTGTGTGTGTGTGTGTGTGTGTGTGTGTGTGTGTGATTTGGTCTGTTCAGGTTTTAATGCATATCGACAATTGTGATTATATATGTAAATCTTCATTATATATATATATATATATATATATATATATATATTCATGGCATATCGACAATTGTAGGTTATATATATATATATATATATATATATATATATATATATATATAAATCTTCATCATATTATATATATAAATCTTCATTATATATATATATATATATATATATGTGTGTGTGTGTGTGTGTGTGTGTGTGTGTGTGTGTGTGTGTTATTTGGTCTGTTCGGGTTTTATGGCATATCGACAACTGTATGTTATTTAATATTCAATCTTTTTATAAATATATTGAAATACATGATTTGTATACACATTTTCTAGACAACGATTTTAAATGAGACTGAGCTCATTTCTTGTTCACAGTTAAATGATTTATTTCATTTCTATCTAATACAAATAATTCTACTTACTATTAATGTTGTTTTTTTTTGTGCAAACAATTAAATGTTTTTTTAAGTGTAGCTATTTAGAACTGATAATTCAGTTAAACATCAGTCATTTGTTTCTACAAATTTAAACATTTCAAACAGTTCTATTTTAAACAATTCAGTTTAGCATGGCAACTAAGTTCAATGGTTCGGAGTTGTGTTATGTATCGGTCACATTTCAATTGAACATCATTCGTTTGTTTAACTGATGAAATTGTTATATTTTAAAGAAATCCAGGTAAGTATATGTAATATTTTTGCAGTCAATTTAAATGTCAAAGTAGAGAGTTTAAATGTCAAACAGTTCTATTTAAGCCTTACATAAAACCCTATCATGTGCAACCATTCCCGGTCAGAGTGGACATGGGAGCGATGGCAATGACGGGGTAATCTGCATTACCCAAAGCTCCAACATTACGGGAGCCTCGTGATCAGATTATTTAGTGTCATATCCAGGACACTTTTTACTGGAGTCTTACCCCTGTAGGGGGACATGTTATTTGGTAGTTAGTCCCCCAAAATTTAATGTTAAAGTTTTATGTAGGTTTCGTTTATGTTTAGAAAAAGGTAGAATAGACACATGGAGACAAATGAATGCAGATATCAAACGGCGCGGACAAAAGAAGCATTCAAAACAAGGCGACAAACAAAATGAATTTATACTCATAACAAAATATGCATTGATATAAAAATATCGCTAATTCTACAATGTAAGTAAAATGGTCGTGTGTGTATGTGAGTGTGTGTGTGTGCGCGTGTGTGACTAAAACAACTAAACTACAGAAAATGTTAATAATGAAAGTGTCCTATTATGGTTGATTACATATTTAAAATGTCTATTTCTTCTTGTGGTTCGAAACAGTCGGTTTTTCCGAGGTCGGAAAAAGTCTCATAGTCAAAGTATATTGAAAAAAATGATTGTCTGCGAGGCTTATCCATCTTTTTGCTTTTTACTTCTGTAGGTGAATAAGAGGAGTGTCACACTGAAGAGAATGTGTGTCAGCGCTGCAATGAAAATTGGGAAAAAGAGAAAGAGTGTTTGAAGATGACGTATTTATAGAAAATACGTGTCTTGGAATAGGCTCCAAAAAACGCAGGACGAAATTTAAACGCGGACGTAGTTTTACGCAGGTCACGTGGTTCTCCTGGCCAATGGTTTCCCGAGACTGAATATTTGTGTGCGTCCGCCATCTTTGTTGTGGGACAAGTGGCAGAGATGCAGTCAGTGTATTCTGCAGGCCCAGCTGACTGGGTCATGAATTCTTGTAGATGATGATGATAAAGATGAAGATGATGATATATGAGTTGGGTTGGGTTGGGTTGGCTTTTATGGCATATCAACCATTGTAGGTTATTTAATGCCAAATCCATTTTTATGTAAATAATCTGTTCTATTTAAAACAATTCAGTTTAGCATAAGTACAGTTTAATTGTCAAAAACATTTCTATTTCAAACTATTCAAGCAGTTATATGTAACAATTCAGATAAGTGTAGATACAGTTTTAATGTCAAAAACAGTTCCATTTCAAATAATTCAGTTAAGCATAAGCACGCAGTTTAAATGTAAGTACGGTTTAATTGTCAAAATCATTTCTATTTCAAGCTATTCAGTTTGCTCAAACAATTTATTTTAGCATAAGTGTGCTGTTAGTTCTATTTAACCCATAGATAGGGCCCTATCAGGTGCTACCACTCCGACCAGAGTGGACCTGGGAGTGATGGCAATGAAGGGGTACTCCGCATTCCCCAAAGCTCCAGCATTGCTGGAACCTCACCATCAGATTGTTTAGTGTCATATCAGGACACTCGTTGGTGGGGGGTCTTACCCCTCTGCAGAGAAGCAGTCGGTGTATTCTACAGTCCCAGCCGACTGGGCAATACACAGAGTTAAATGTCAAACAGTTTTATGTCAGATAATTCAGTTCAGCATAAGTACACAGTTTAGATGTTAAAAACAGTTCTATTTCGAGCAATTCAGTTCAGCACTAGTACGCAGTTCCAATGTCAAAAGAGTTCTATTTTAAACAATTCAGTTTAGCATAAATACGCAGTTTAAATACAAAAATTTGTATAGTGAAAGAAGCGCAGTTTAGTTCTATTTAACCCATAGATAGGACCCTTATCAGGTGCTACCACTACGGGTCAGAGTGGACCTGGGAGCGATGGCAATGAAGGGGTACTCCGCATTCCCCAAAGCTCCAGCATTGCCGGAACCTCACCATCAGATTGTTTAGTGTCATATCCAGGACACTCGTTGGGGGGGTCTTACCCCTCTGCAGAGAAGCAGTCGGTGTATTCTACAGCCCCAGCCGACTGGGCAAGATGATATATGAGTATTAATGATTTGCTTATTTCCTAAGTAATTTTCTGTTTTCATAGAAAATTAAGTGTATTTGGTTGAAGTTTGTGTAAGATTTTCCGAACTTAACTTTCCAAGCGATTTCAATCTTTCTTCTTCATTTCCCAATGTGCAAATTGGAACGTTATAGATTTTTTTTTTCTTTTGCTTTGTTTTTGATCTTAGAAAGATTTATCTTAATTTGAACTCTTGTAAAAAAAATGATGATGGTCAAAAGTTATTATGAATATACGTTTTGGAAGAATTTTACGCGGACATAAACCAATCAGCCTTAATCTTGTACGAAATGAAAAACACAAAGAAAAATTACAAAAAAATTATCTACACGAAAGTGTCTGTAATCTATAATAAACAACACTTAATTGAAAAATTCATTGTTTGAACAAGTTCTTCACTTTCTTCCTCAGTTATGTTTAAATTGACGAGAAGACTGGGTTCTTTAACCTCGGTAAGGCAAATGATATAAGAGAAGGAAGATTCTGAATTCACATCAATCATCATCATCATCATCAGGTCGTGCCGCAAGCAAGGATATCCCTGACCCTCTCACGTCACTTCTCCCTATCCTTTCATCGCCTCCGGCAGGTCTTCAGGGCTACATCCCGTATCCTCACAAAGCTGCTGCATGTATGTTTGAGCTGGTAGTCCTGCTTTTGCTTGGCCACATGTGGAGGTCCATAGGAGTACATCACTTATGAGCTCGTCCCTGAGTCTGACTTGGATAGTTTTCGTGATGGGAGGTAGGTGGCCGTATTGTTGGTGCCTTGTGGGGTGTTGCTGCCAGGATTTGTTCAATATTGCTCTCAACACTCTTATGTAATTGCCGTCTAGCTTCTCCATAATAATCTGCTCTAAAATTGACATTGGGTCAGAAACTGCCCAAGGAGGCATATGGCATATGTTCAAAGCCAAATCTTATATATATATATATATATATATATACATATATATATATATAGAGAGAGAGAGAGAGTTTTGCATCATGCGAGCGGTAGCCGTAAATTCCTTCGCCAGAGTGCTCATCCCCCATACGGGAGCGTAGATGTAGTCATCCACAGACGGACTGTTTCGTTGTATCACAACTCTTCAGTGTGACTAGACACGTAGGACTCTTAAAGCTAGGATCGAAACCCGCCCAACTTTAAGTAAGATTTAGTATCATACCGCTCAGCCAACAAGCGTGCCAGGTCAGCTCGGGAATAATAAGGTATTAAGTTGTAGCGTTCGTTTGTTTAAAGCTCTTCAACCGAATTGAGCTCTCTGGTATCCGATTAGGTAAAAAATGTAAACGTGCGAACGCTACCACTTAATACTTTATAATTCCTGGACAAGACTGATTGCATTTCACATAGCACTAATACCCTTGGGAAAGGTATGAATCCAATTATTCTCCTCCAACTATTGGTAAATAGTAGGGCAGACTAGGTTCTTCAGCCTTGGAGAGGCATCTAGTCTAGGAGAAGGAAAACTCTGAATTCAAACCTGTTAAACTCCGCTTAAAAATTGACCTTGTGTCATATCCTGCCCGAGCGGAGGGGTTGGTAAATATGATAATTCCTGAGCTAACATCGTACCCTTGTTGGCTGAGCGGTTTTATGCTAAGAGTAACGTAAAGTTGGGCGGGTTTCGATCTCAGCTTCAAGCGTCTTACGTATCAAGCCACACTGAAGAGTTCTGATACAGCGAAATATTCTGTCTGTGGATGACTATATATATATAATTCCCTGCGGAGAGTAAATAATTTTGTTTTTAAACGAATTGGTACACAGCGAGAGAAAGGTTAATTGACAATTTTTGCTTTATTCATATTTACCAACCCCTCCACTCGGGCAGGATATGACACAAGGTCAATTTTTAAGCGGAGTTTATCAGGTTTGAATTCAGAGTTTTCCTTCTCCTAGACTAGTTGCCTCACCAAGGCTGAAGAACCTAATCTGCCCGACTATTTACCCATAGCTGGAGGGAGAATATTTGGATTCATACCTTTCCCAAGGGTTTTAGTACTATGTGAAATGCAATCAGTCAGGTCCAGGATTTGAACTCGTGTCGCCGTGTCCATATCCTGCGATGATAACCATTACACCACGGACACTTCCAATTTTTGCTTTATAGACTTCTTCTTTGGAAACGGTCTTGTTTCGTATTCGGATGTTATATTTTTTATGTTTATCGTATATCTACTTTTATATATATATATATATATATGTCGGTTCCAATATCCGTACTTTCTATACAATAAGATCCATTCAGGACTTTGATTAATCCTTGGGAATTGTATACTTTTTATTTGCTAGCATTGGTTTTGTTTATTTTTTCTTGTGTGTGTGATTTTATTTTTCATGGTGAGGGATTTCTGCATTGAAATGATCAGGAAGTCTGACTACTTATGCAGTTATTTTCGCTTAGCGGCTGCTTGGTTATGATTTATTTTGAATCTGTGTAAAAGTTCAAGTTTTGTTGGGGTAGTTAGTATGTAAAGAAAAGTAATGTTGGTGACCGTAGTCGAGGGCGCCCAGAAGGCTCCCTTTTCAATAGCTACTACACCGAGGTGTAAGGGAGTGTGCTACTATTTTCCCTGGATTGCTCCACTTTACCCGCGATATGTACCTTATATGGCTGAGTGTTACCATTTTTAAAGTCTTTGATATGATGCAACCTGGGATCGAATACAGATCTCCCGGTTCACTGGTGAAATCTCTACCCACTGGCCCCGCTTTGGTGTTAGGTTTTGAATTTGTAATATGAGTTCTTACGGGAGATACACGCTCACCAACATATATATATATATATATATATATATGCTACGTCAAAACACATATGCCTTTACACACACACACACACGCATATATATATATATATATATATATATACGCTATACCTATGCTTATCCCTACTGATGTATATATTCAGGTAACTACAAAAATATTCATACAACGAGACTACGTCTATACACATACAAAATCAATGAGCTACATCAATATGCCTAATTGCACCTAAATATGACCACCTAGAAACAAATAAGTTTACATTTTTAAAAGTTGCTTAGTAATACATTTCAATATATCATATTTTCAAGTATTTTTTTCTGATAGGAGCTCAATGAGGCTGGGACAGGGGCGTAATCGGCTAAGGATTCTAAGGGCTAACGTGTCATAGAGAACGAATAGGGAACAATTCGGAGAGAAGCCTTCGGATTAGTAATGTCAGGAGTCATAAAGGTGGGAACTGAGCAGTTGGATCAGGCTAATAACTTCGATGTATTCAATAATGCAGAAAATCCCAAGAAAATCAATTTTAATTATAAATTAATCAACTCCTCCTATTTAAAATACGTCTAAAAGAAATTACAAGGAATCAATAAAATATTTTTTTAAACCCTAAAAGAAACTAGTAAGTGAAGTTGGTGACCGTAGTCGAGGGTAACCAGAAGGCTCCCGTTTCAATAGCTACTTTCTCTGATAATAATAGTATATATGTTGGTTTAACCTCAACTACCCTATCGAGGAGACTTACAATGCACCTTTCTGATACAAGTTCAATTGCTCAGCATTTAAAAAAAACATTCATGCCCAACAACAGAATTAAAAAATATTCTCACCGACAACACAACAATATTAGAACATCAAAAGCACTACCTATTAGAAACATGCAACCGACACTTAATAGAATTAATTTTCAAACCAGTGCTTAAGTACTTGAATGTCTTTACCTCCTGACACTATTTATAGAAACCCATTTAAAAGCAAACGCTATACATTCCAACTTTAAAGACGCTCTTTCATAGTAGTAATGCAAAAAGAAAAGTTACATCTCTTTTGTAATAGATCCTCCCTGATGATGGCCCAAAGTCGAGCAGAAAGTACTAGGGATACATACAACTATGGACAATACATAAATTAATTCCCCTTGAATACGATAAAAGTAATACGAGAATTCGAACGGATCCAAAAGAAAATATGTAGACATAAAATGTCTATTATGTTTAATGAAATTTGCATTAACGAAGAAATGCTGCCTAAATATACATATATATATATATATATAAACAGGATTCGGCCATAAATAACACACAAGGTGTTGATATGCAATAAACTTCAACCAAACCAAACAAAACTAAATCTCTCACTATAAAAGATACTCACGACTTGAATCCAAGAAGAAAACTCATTGAAATATTTCCGTCACTACCTTTAAGGAAAGAAATATAAAGTGTAAGACATATACCTGAATTGTTAAATAACTAACGTAAGAACCCACAACACCTATAAAAAGTGAAAACTTCAATCACAGAAGGTTACTTTACTTATTTCGTCATCAATTAGTTTTCGGGTGAGATATAAGTAATTTCCGTTTGAGTAAAATATAATTTAACCATGAATAATTCAACAATGGATTAATTTCAGTCAATAATCGAAGCTCAAAGCAACCGGAAATTACCTCATTAAAGAGTGCCTTCATTAATCATTCTTATTTCAGTTGTGAAAGATTGCTCTTCATACAATTATGGAAAATACATCAATCAACTCCCGCCGAATAAGATAAAAGCAATACGGCAATACGAACGGATCAACAAGAAAATATGTAGACAGAAAATATCTATTATGTTTAACGAAATTTGTATATATATATATATATATATATCTTATGCCTTCAATAAGTTTCCCGCCTTTTTTTTTCGGGCATTTAAAATTATCGTAGACACTTTGAAGGAAGGTAGGGAGTGTGTGGGATGATGAGAGGTATGCGAGGAGTAAAGAAGGCAATACACCAGAGTTGATTGCCCAAAGGGTTAGGGTTAGGGTTACTATGTTGAGGTTTTAAGGGGGTTCAGGCAGAGATTCCTTGGGAAGAGGCCAGCTCTCTTCAAATCGGGTCAGTGGCATTTTCATCAGGACAATACACCAGTCTACAACTCCATCCTTGTCACGGACCATTTGACCAAGATGGGCATCAAGACAGTTCATCACCGTTCTTATAGTCCATACCTTGCTCCCTGAGACTTTTGGTTATTCCCTAAGCTCAGATACTGTCGTTATGAGACAATTTAGGAGATGAAGGAGGCTGTGACGAAGGTCATTGATACGCTCACACAAGATGACTCCCATGGGGCTTTCCAGAAGTTGTTGGAATGGTACAAAAAGTGCATTGCAGTCGGAGGAGATTACTTCGAAGTGGACTAGAGTTTCATGTGTACTATCAATAAAAGTGCCCATACGAAAAAAGGCTGGAAACTTATTTAATGATCCTCTTAACGAAACAGATCTGTCTGTGGATGACTATATATATATATATATATATATATATATATATATATTAAATAATAAAGACACATTTTGTCTACATAACTTTAAGATCCATTCAAGTTTCCTGATAAGTGTTTTGGTTTCAGGTTGGAATTGGTTGATGGATTTACCAAAATTGTGCTGAGTGATTTCGCACTTGTCGAGGGCCATTATTAGGGATTGCTGGCATGTATAAAGAGTGTTTTTAAAGAGGTTTGGAAAGCTTTTAGGTTTTTATAATATAAAAAAATTACCAAAACGCAGAGTTGGATAAAACTGAGTTGCTGATGAATTTCAAAACAGAACCTCATCAAGAAATATGGAAAGTCATTTCAAAACTTTGTCGCTATTTTCAAAATTAATTCTATTGATTTTAGATTTTTTTGGTTTCACACGTAGAGCTTCTAAGATTTGTAGTCATAGCTTTATAATTTTGCGTGCTATTTTTGAAATTTGTATTTGAATTTGAATAGAATGGGTTTTAAGGTGTAAGGCCATGGAGCTAGATTCATTGAGGAGCATCGTAAGCTGTTTTGAAAGAGTTGTAGTGGCACTATTTTAGACAATTTTGGTAAATTTATCCAGTCTGAAACCATTACACTTGTCAGGAAACTTAAAAAGATCTTAATAAGATAAGATACACAAAATGTGTCTTGATTATTTAATCAAAAATGTTTAATGAATGACTGCTGCCCAACTACACACACACACACACACACATACACACACACATATATATATATATATATATATATATATATATATATATATATATATATATATATATATGCTTTATAAGATTAAACGAAAAAATTGCATTTTGTTGTTCTATTATAAATTTGTTTCAGGTATAAAATTAAATTCTTCAGATGGATAATATACAGCTATATATTTGAATATAATGTTGACAGGTTTATATTGCTTCTGGTGAGAAAAGAATTAATTATTTTTTTAGATTTTTTAATTAAAAAAACTTTTTAAAGGGGGTAAATATTAATATATATTTACAAATATAATGTTTATGGATTCTTCTTTAAAAAACGGTTACCTTTAATTTAAAATATTACTGAACTTAAAAAAACGGTGAATGCTTAAAAATAGTTATAGTACCTTGAGACTCAATTAAATAAAGTATGAATATAAAGCATGAAATAAAAATTAAATCCTAATTTCGTTGAAACTATTGTCTCATTGAATACCCAATTAACAAGGCCTTGTGTCATACATGTCGTCTGATGAAAGCATCAAGCTGAAAAAATACACGTATGCAAGAACTAAAAAATAAATAAGTCCTAAAAACACAAATCTCTTCGGAGAACTACTCATTTTAAAAGATTAAATAATATAATCCAGGCTGTCTAAAAATATATAAATTGATATTCATATCAATTTAACAAAAAGATTATTTATGTAACCTATCGTAAAAAAGTTCCCTGGAGGAAGAATTAACATATCGATTGTTAAGTTAATCGTAATATTTTTAGAAACGGTCCTAGCACGGTTGGTAATAAATTGGCAACAGGAAAATATCACCAAATATATGACACATAAGAAAATGCAAAGACCAAATATAATTAACTGAATTAATACTTATCCTGCTTAAATTCATAAAAATAAAAAATGTTTTAATCTGATTATAGACTGGGGCATTAGAACACAGATTATATGTGGTTATTTGGGTTTTATGTCATATCAACGCTTATCGGTCATTTCATACCAAATCCATTTTTATTCAAATAATCCAGGGTGTGTCCTCCTGGTATAATGGTTAAAGCGATGGACTGCGGAATCGTAGTACGCGAGTTCGTACTATCACGTTCACTTTCGGACAAATACCCTTGGGAAAGGTATGAACCCCCTTATCCTCCCAGCTATGGGTTGAATAGTACCACTACTGTTCTTCTAGGAGAATGGCTTTGGCATTAAATAATCTAAAAAGAGTTGATATGCCATTAAACAAAGAAACCAAACCAAATCAAATTCAATTTCCAACAATTCAGTTTAGTCTAGTCTCCCCTCAATGTGACAGGGCAGTGGCAATAGGTTGTGCCAGAGCTATGCCGTCGGGAGCCTCGGTTCCTGGAAGGGCCACCCAAGGCGGATTGGTCTGGCACCCTGCGGTATTAGGGCCGCAACCCGGCTAAAGGGGCTCTGGTAAATCCAGGAGGTGTCTGTTCCGGCAACCGGCAGCCTCGGGTCGCTCTGTCAATGTATCTGTGGAAAATCTGCGGCAAAATGGGTGTTTTTCCAGGTAGGACTTGGGACCCTTCCCTCAATCAAACCCCAAAGTATTTTCAATGAACAGCGATATTACGAATATTGTTCGAGATGCTGTACTTGCTCGGGAGGAAGCCGGTTCAACCCGACCTGGGTGAAAGCCGATATAAGTACAAGTAATTCAGTTTAGCATGAGTACACAGTTTAATCGTCAAAAACATTTCTATTTCAAGCTATTCAGTTTAGTCAAACAGTTCTAATTAAAACGATTCAGTTTACTATAAGTGTAGATTCTGTTTATACACAGTTAAATTTTAAAACAATTCTATTCTTAAACAATTCAGTTTACCATAAGTAGAGTTTCAATATCAAAAACTGTTCTATTTCAAGCAGTTCAGTTTAGAATAACTACACTGTTTAACCCATAGATAGGGCCGTATAATGTGCTACCACTCCGAGCCAGAGTGGACCTGGAAGCGATGGCAATGAAGCTTTAACATCACTGGAACCTCACCATCAGATTGTTTAGTGTCATATATTGAACAATTATTGGTGGTGAAAGTTTTACCCCTCTGCTGAGGTGCAATCGGTGTATTCTACAGCCCCAGCAAACTGGCTTACACAGATTATACGTGTAAAAATCCGTAACATATGAAAGTTTATATCTTCAGTAGGAAATACTTTGATAGTTGCCAAATGCATTGCAATATTATTTAAGTCAGCTGATAAATGCTGCCCAAAGATATTTGATTTCGGTGATATGCCGATAATAGTGAATATTTAATTAATGCCTCCGTTTACTTGAAATATAATCGCATTCGTATTTCTCTCGCTTTCATATATTCTTATCGTAAAAGAGAAAACAGGAAAAAGAAAAAAAGACGAGAAACACCTGGAAATTCTACTGCGTTAGTGTACTTGATATCAAAAGAAGTTAATTATTGTTCTTGAAATGTTATTGATTAATTTCAAACGGTGTGCGACGTTAACCAAGAAATGACGCTATCCTTTTTATGCTTCATCGCAGTAAATGGCTGTAATTTGTTATGAATAACACTGGCAAAGATTTTCATCGAAAAATATTAATTCAAGAACAAAAGGATATTTCCGTCATATTGAATAAAATTACTCTTGTTTTCTTTTTATTCTTTTATTTTGAGCAAAATGCAACGAGCTTATTGTAATATTTTAGACTTCCTTCCATTAAAGGTTCATGATGCTTACGTAGAAAACTCAATGAGATTATACATACATACATGCCTATATATATATACATATAGTATCGATAATTACTTAGTGAGTCAGGAATTAACCTACCATAGTTGGTCGATACTATTTTGCTCTAGTTAGTATTGAGCACTTTTTGTATTGTAGCTTCGTAGCCCTAACAGTGTTCTTTTCTTTTGAGTAACCATTTGCGTGTCTTTTAATTTTTTTTTCAATTTGTAAGACAAGGCTGGTCTTTTCTTTCTTTTCCAATATATATATATCTTTCCCCTTGACAGTGATTCGTTGTACATTTTCATCTTCAAATCACTTGCCGTTTTTTTTTACCGTGAGGGCTATTATTTAATATATATATATATATATATATATATATATATATATATATATATATAATTCATGGAATATAGACAACGATGCTGGGTTTTATGGAAGTTTTTTTGCAAAATAACAATCATCAGGTCGTTAAGAAAATGGAATGAATCGAAAATCGAAAAAATACAGACAAAAAACCGTTGGGATTTCGTATGAAAGTTTACGAGTTGTTTTAAGTGTGAGAATGTATGTGGCTGTGTGCGTATGCATGTATGTGTTATAGTTACGTATGGATGCGTGTCTTTATGAGGTTAAGCCAGGCTACAAACGCAGCGCATTGAGTAAGAGGATACGAATTCGTGAGTGTATCTAAATATTTCGTTCCATTATTTTATTTCTGTGTGTGTAGGTGACTATAGCTATGGAACATAACATCATCACTGCATGTCGAGGAGGATGAATAAATAAATAAAGATTTGTTTTTTAAGCGTATTTGAACGGTTGTATTGTAGTAGACAAGAATCACAATACCCACAAAGGGATTTAATGACAACCAACACTCTTATAATATATATATATATATATATATATATATATCATCATCATCATCAGGTCGCGCTGGTAGCACGGATATCTCTGACCCTCTCTCGCCACTCCTCCCTATCGTTCATCGCCCTAAGCAGGTCTTCAGGACAACATCCCATATCCTCACATAGCTGCTAAATGTATGTTCGTGCTGGTCGTCCTGCTTTTGCACGGCCATGTGTGGGTGTCCATAAGAGTACATCTCTTATGAGTTCGTCCCTGCTTCTCCAACAGTGTCCTGCATGTCTGGTTCGTCTAACTTGAATAGTTAATTGGGTGTTGCCGCCAGGACTTGTTCAAGATTGCACGCAGCATTCCAGTGTAATTGCCGTCTAGCTTCTTCTCCAGCTGTTTTGTTAGAGTCCATGTAGTGCAGCCATAAAGCAGTATCGATGTGACCGCTGCCTGGAAGAAACTGCGTTTCATTTTATCGGTTAGGTCAGATTTCCATATAATCGATAGCCTATTGATAGCTGTCCATGCTTTCGTTAACCTCGTGTCGATGTCCTTTTCGGTTGATTCGATGCTGCTTCCTAGGTTCACTTACCTAGGAAGCATATATATATATATATATATATATATATATATATATATATATATATATAAAATATTGAATTTAGAGGACTATTGCAATGCTAAATAAAAATCGTTTGAATCTGATTAATATCAAAGTAAAAATTCATCATCAGAGACTTTTTTAAATAAATGAACACAATATTGGATGTTCAAGTTATTTGGGAACGTTGTAAACATGGTGTCACATGGGGTGGGAGAATACCATGTTGGGTGTTGTAACCATGGTGCCACGTTGGGTAATTAAACACCATTACTTCAGTTCTCCTCATCAATTTTATTTTATTCTATTTCAATTTTTTCTTTGTATTAATTAAATTTAAATATGTATTTAAAATGTGCATGTAAATCAATGATATATTCAGTTTTTAATTCTAACCTACTGTTGATCTGCGGGTATTAGCTATTAATCATCAGCTGGTCGTCCTGCTTTTGCTCGGTCATATGTGCGGGTCCATAGGAGTACATCACTTATGAGATCGTCCCTGCTTCTCCAGCAGTGTCCTGCATATCTGGTTCGTCTAACTTGGATAGTTTTCGTGATGGGAGGGAGGTGACCTTAAAGTTGGTGCGTTGTGGGTTGTTGCCTCCAGGACTTGTTCAATATTGCTCGCAGCATTCTTGTGTACTTGCCATCTAGCTTCTTCTTTAGCTGTTTATTTTTTTAGCGTCCAAGTAGAGCATCCATACGGCACTATCGACACGGCTGCTGCTTGGAAGGAACTGCGTTCAAGCCTCCTTAATTCTGAGATTATCAACATTATGTACTATTGCTTCTATTTTAATCGAAAGATTATTATCATTATTTTTGCATTTAAATTAAATGTTTATTAAATGAGGATGCACGTCTATTGAGGTGGGTTTTTTTATTTCTGATGTGGAAGGGTCCTGATTCTATTTCTTATATAAAAAATGTGGTATTTTGTATATATGCGCGCGTGTGTGTGTGAAACATTAGATATATTTATGTAATCATATTTTTGATTACAGGCTCAATTCTGTCCAGCAGGATATATCTGTAATCTCTAATGATATCTGTTCTTTTTTAAGGAGGTGCCTGTCGTGTAATGGTTATAGTCGGAAGAAATGGACACGGTTACACGAGTTCAAACCCTTGACGAGACTGATTGCATTTCACATAGCACTAATACCCTTCGGAAAGGTATGAATCCAATTATTCTCCCTCCAGCTATGGGTAAATAGTAGGACAGACTAGGTTCTTCAGCCTTGGTGAGGCAACTAATCTAGGAGAAGGAAAACTCTGAATTCAAACCTGATAAACTCCGCTTAAAAATTGACCTTGTGTCATATCCTGCCCGAGCGGAGGGGTTGGGTAAATATGGATATCTGTTCTGAGTGTAAAATTTGTTCATGAAACAATAAAATCCAATCATATTTAGTTTAGAAGATAATTCCTTTTTCTTGAAAAATGGTTCGGTGTGTACTTATTAATAGGACATTATATATATATTTACTAATCTAATATCTACCAGCATTCACCGTACCAGAAAAAAAAAACCCAAAAAACCGCCAGGAGCAAGAGATAAATGTATCTCGAATGACTGCCGGGGGGAAAAAGAAAAAATTATAGGTCAAAAAGAAAGAAAAGGCCAACCTCGTCAGACCCCTTGAAAAAAAATCAAGGGATACGCAGTCAGTGGTCAAAAGAAAACTAAAAACCTTCCGCGAATCCTGCAATGCTACAATTACAAAAGTGCTCAACACAAGTGGAGCCAATTATAAAATTAACTTTAATCGCGAGTCGGAAATCTTCTACTAAAGTTTCACCTTATCGGATCATCAGGAAGCCTAATTTTGACTAATTCTAAAGGAGAAATCGCCGTCTCATATTCACCAAAACCCGACCTAGCTTAGAATTTGTATAACAAATATATTTATATATATAAGTGTGTGTGTCTGTGTTTCTCTCTCCCTCTCTCTCTCTCTCTCTCTCTCTCTCTCTCTCTCTCTCTCTCTCTCTCTGTGCGTGTGTGTGTGAGAGAGAGATGAACCCTGTCTCACTACAAAGTTTTAAAATGATATGACAATACTATGTTTTACAAACAGATTTTAAGGAACTGCGTGCATTAAACATCTACATGTACATTTTTGTAGAAGATTAAATAAATATAATATATTCCTATCAAATACGAATAATTATTTGACCTATTTGACTTATAGGTGTGGCCTTACAAGTATTACCACTCAGGATCGGTGTGGGCCTGCGACTAAAAACAAAGAATGGGTACTCCACCCCCCCAACAATATATAAGAGCCTAACAACTAGTTGCAGGTTAGTGTCATACCCTGGTTGCCCCTTTTTGGGGAGCAGGACACTTAACCCTCAGCTGAGGATACACTCAACACCGACAGGGTATTTGATATATTACGTTATGGACTCTTCTCGTAATCGACAAAAATTGTTTTATGAGATGAGCTAAGAATCCGTAGATTTTAAGTTGCAACTAGACTTTATGATGATATTGATGCTTCTATTCAAACACGAATAAAATGTTCTAATTAGCATTTAATAGTTATGTCCGACGATGAAAAATATGTTTCAGCGCGTCACGGATCCCACAATATTTTGATTAATTCGAAAATACGACTGAAAAATGCTTTATTTTCTTTAAAGTAAGAATTGAACCAGCACCTCTGCCATTAGAAGAATGCCCACGAAAGTCAATTTCTAAGCGGAGTACACCTTGTTACAATTCAGATGGTTGCTGATTTGTTTGGTTTTACGGCATATCAACCCTTTCCAGGTCATTTAACGCCGAATTTTATCATTTTGATAAAAGTTTCAAACAATGAATTTATTTTTTTGTATAAACAGTTAATTTCAAACAGTTCAGTTTAGCATAATAACAGTTCAGTTCTATTTTACCCATAGAAAAGACCCTGTCAAGTGCTACCACTCCTGGCCAGTGTGGACCTGAGAGTGATGCCGGTGAATGGGTACTCCTCATTCCCCAAAGCTCCAGAACTAAAGTATCTCTATCAGGTGCAGTTAAGTGTCATACTTAGCATACTAGTTTTTATTACCCATCCACAGGACCAAAACAGGTGTTATCACTCTGTTCATAGTGGACCTGAGAGTAATGGAAGTGAACGGTTACTCCGCATTTCCCAAAGTTCCAGGACTGAAGTCTCACTATCAGATGCAGTTTAATGTCATACTTAAGTATCCTCACTCTGGTCAGAGTGAGCCAGATAGTAATGGCAATGAAAGGGTACTCCACATTCCCCAAAGCTCCAGCAGTACTGAAGCCTCTCCATTAGATTGTTAATGTCATATACAGGAAATTCGACGGGGGGGATCTTAGCTCTCTGCAGATATTCATTCGATGTATTCAACAGCCCTAGCCGACTGAGTAATCCAATTCAGAGTTTTCACGCTTCTTAAGGTTAAAGAAATCAGCCTGAAATTCTATTTATATCTGGAGAAAGAAGAAAAAGAATTATATTTTTCTTAAGGAAAATTTAAACAGCCTCGTCCAGTATTTGAACGTGGGACTCCTGTTTCGTTTCCAACGTCACTAACTGTTACATTCTAATAAAAAAATCTCGCCTTTATTTAACTTTTATGGGTTATTGCAATATGCAAATGCATGAAAATAATTAAAGTATGTAATAATATATCTTAATTAAATTGGGTTTTTTTTTGTGAAAGAGTCATGGTAATCCCACAAAACATCATCTGTACAGCCACCTACTTCCGATCACAAAAAAAAACATCCAAATAGGACGAACAAGATATACGGGACACTGCTGGAGAAGTAAACACAAACTCATAAGCAACCTTCTCCTTTAAATCCCTTCACCAACTAGATCTTAGCTACAACAACTCTGTACGGACACAGGATGTAGTCTAGAGGACAGGTCGGAAGCAATGGATGATAGAGACGAATGGCGAGAGAAAGAGGGTCAGGGAAATCCGTGCTAGCAACCCGACATAATGATGGTTATGATGATGATCAACCTGTTTTAGTTACTTCTTTAAATATCAATTTATGTGCTTTGGAAATGTCAGCAGATTTATTGATTTTTTTTCGCTCATTTTGGCTTTATAGAACAGCATATTGTATTTTAATCATTGTTTAATGCCCTGGAACAAAATCTTCAATCATTGTATCTGAAAAGAAATAAATTCCTTAAGTATTTGCTGATGCACAGTTCCTCTTATACCTTTCTATACACCAGGAATAATGCCCGTACAATGATGGCAAACATACAGAAATTTAGCTCAACATCAATCAATGTATATTTTACGGCACTGATTATTTGAACATTGGAAATGTTGCGTATGTCCTCCAGCTTCGACAATCCGAAAAAAATATCTCTATTAAATCGGAATTGAAGCGGAAAAAAAATTGGCGAAGAAAAAATTAAGGAATTATAAAAAGAATAGAGAATTATAAAAGACGAAATCCCCATTTTTTTTAAAGGAAAAAAATAATATAAAACAGTGTAGGAATTTGAAAGAAAAATCAAAATATGTCATTTTCTTTATTATTATATACTCTTTTAGAGTTTTTCACATCAGCGTTAACTGATGGTTTAACACTGGAGTTTGAGTGACAGCAAGTCTCTTCAAGTCTCCAGGACTCGTCTCAGGATTCTGCCGCTCTTAGCAATGCTGTCGTTCGGATAGTTTCTACCCGTCCGCCTATTTCCAAGTCTTCCAGGCCTTTTAATAATTCTTTTTGTTATTGTGCCAAACGCACCAATCACAATTGGCACAATCGTTACTTTCATGTTCCACAGCTTTTTCAATTCTCAAGCAATTCCAAGTTCTTATCTTTCTTTTCAGATTTATTCTGTGGTCCGCTGGGACAGCAAAGTCAACAATTTTACAAATTTTCTCTTTTTTTGTTGATTATTATGAGGTCTGGTCTTCTGGTCGGGATCAAGTGATCCGTTTGTATGTTAAAGTCCCATAGGAGTTTATGCGTGTCATTTTCTAGGACAGGTGCTGGGTTGTGCATATAACATTTGTTTGTATGGTTGAATTGAAATTTCCTTCATATTTCGCAGTGGATCACTTTGCCGACCCAGTCGTATCTCGCCTTATACTCCTTCTGTGCTAATTTGCTGCATTCGCTTATTATGTGATTGATCGTTTCGTCTCTGTCACCGCATTGCCTACATTTACAGTTTTGTTGAATCTTATTTATCCTCGCTTTGATATGATTGGTTCTTCTTATTATTATTATCATTGTTGTTGTTGTTATAGTTGTTGTTGTTATTGTTGTTGTTGTTGTTCTTCTTCTTCTTCTTCTTCTTCTTCTTGTTTCTCTTTCGAGAGAGGTAAGCATTTTATTAGCTACACAAGCTTATAGCAATGGAAACTATAGGATAAAGGAAGGTGAATGTGAAAGAAGGTGGATTCATTCAAAGTTGGGTTAAAAGTGCGGTTCAATACAAGATCGAGTCATACCAAAGACTCAAAAAATGGTACTTGATGCTGCCTTGCTTTGCACTCTGCATTGTAAAGCAAGGATCAAGGGTAAAGTGGAGCAATTCAGGAAATGGATGAGTACCTTCCCCTACACCTCGGTGTAGTAGCTATTGAAAAGGGAGTTTTAGGATCACCCTCGACAAAGTTCGCCAACTTTATTACTTCCTGTCCAATTCTAACCATTAGAAAGCGTACCTTTTTTTTTCCTTAGAGAGGGAAACAAAAAAAAATCAATCTTTTCGATTCCCAGTGAAATTGGGTGTAACGGAAACGAAGGGGTACCAACATTCTCAAGATCTCCGGAACTGAAGCTTTAATATCAGATACAGTTTGGTGTGAAACCAAGCCTCATCAACAGAGCCCATTTATATTTTTATCTTTATATATTGTAATTAATTTAATTATTTTCTTTAACTTTAGAAAAAAGGCTTCTTAATTTTTTTCTCAGTGAAATAGATAGTATAATGATAAATGTCTGATAATGATAATGATGATTGTTGTTTCTTATGGTTATTGGCCAGTCGGTAGGGGGCTGTAGAATACACTGACTGCATCTCTGCAGGGGGTAAGACCACCCCCACTTAGCATCCTGGATATGACGCTAGATAATGTCAGCCCATTCGGGTTGGGAGCGGTAGGATACACCGACAGCATCTCTGCAGAGGGGCAAGACCACCCCACTAATAAGTGCCCTGGATATGACACTAAATCTGATGAGGAGGTTCCAGTAATGCTGGAGTTTTGGGGAATGCAGAGTACCCTTTACTTGCCATCGCTCCCTGTTCCACTCTGGCCCGGAGTGGTTGCAGCCGATGGGATCTTATCTATTGGTGAAAAAGAACTAAACTGCGTACTTATGTTAAACTGAATATCTTAAAATAGAATTATTTTGACTTTTAAAGTATGTACTTATACTAAACGGAATTGCTCAAAATTGGATTGTTTTGACATTTCAACTACGTACTCATGCTAAACTGATTTGTGTTAAATAGAACTGAATTATTTCAAGTAGAACTGTTTTAACGTTTAACTGAGTAAACAAAAACTAAATTCATATTAAACTGAATTGGCTGAATTAGAATTGTTTGACTCAACTGAATAGCTTGAAATAGAAATGTTTTTAACAATTAAACTCTGTACTTATGCTGAACTGAATTGTTTGAAACAGAACTCTTATCTATATAAAATGGATTTGGCATTAAATAACCTACATTGTTGATATGCCATAAAACCTAAACAAACAAACAAATGAACAAACTTATGATTATAATTCACTCCTTGACTTTCGACCGTAAAACTATACTGGGAAGGGATTATAAAGGTTTTTAAAAATAATTTATAAAAAGAAGACTATACAGTGCATGTGGGCTGTTTTCTGCTGTTAGTTTTTTTTAAAGATAAGTCTGCCAAGATTATAAATGTCATTCTAATTTGATTTTAGTTTCATCTTTCGCCCAAATTTAACATCGCGTCAACGATGGATTTTGATCAGAAGAAAAATAAATTCTTGATACTAAAACTTGTTGTATAATATACTACGCTTATACAAATATACACGGGAACATAATCAGCTGATAATGACGACTTCAATAACGAACGAATACACTTCTTTATATAAATCTCTCACACTTTATTTTCGAAAAGGTGATATTTGTTATGTGTGAAAAATGTGTGGAGACAATGTCGAACTGCTATATTGATCCAAGTTCTTCTCTCGACCATAGCAGCACCTCTTTCGCATCTTTGCTTGGGTTGCTCAAACGGGGGTCACTTAGGGCCTAAAGCCCTCTGTCGACAGCTGGTTCTCATTTTGGCATCCTGTCTTCAACTGACTCGAACCGCCCGGGCACCTGGTTACATTATTTCCTAAAGTACACCTGCTTCTGCTGTTCTTCCACCTATTTACACAGGTGCATCTCTTGACTGACTGCTTGGCCGAGGGTCAATATATAACAGAATTGGTTTTATTAAAAACGAATACGTATCAATTAAAACCACCAAAACGTTTTCTTTCTTTTTACCAACGCAGGAAATAAACGTGTTTCAACCTCTTCGACAAGCATCGAAATTATGTGAAAAAGATGGTTGAACTCAGGTTTTAGTTTCTTTGTTTAATGACATATTAACCTTTGTGGAGGATTTAATACGAAAACCTTCCCTGTAGAATAACTACAGTGATCCCCTTTAACCCATCCGCGGGGAGATAAGATGATTGAACTTTTTCCCAAGTTTTCTAAGTCTGACAAAGAACATGATATAGTGACTGCTGTTCGAACATATTAACTTCGAGACCACTGTTCAGCTCTTCAGGCATCATGCCAGGGTGACTCCTCTTCTTTAAACTTATATGAATATATTATTATACAGATTGTTTAAAAATTCAGCGGTTGGTTGGTTTGTTGGTTATAATGGCATATCAACGCATGAAGGTTATTTAATGCCAAATCCTTTTTTTGTAGGTAGGTTTATTCGTCTTAAAATGTGCTGAATATCGCTCTGGCCAAACAAACGACAACACAATAAAGACGAGCGACACAGTTCTTAGAAAAATATACCTCTCACTTTATTTGAAAGGGAGTTGGAGACCGAACACAACTGCAACATATTGACCTTCAGTCTATTGGCCATAATCGCGTTTCTTTCCCGTTCTCCTGTGCTGCTCAACCAGGGGCCTGTTCTCATTCCAGCATCTTCTCTCTGAGTGGTCTGATCTCCAAACTGCTCAATCGAGGGCTTGAGGGCTCTCTCTGCTAGGTGCTGGCTTTCTCTACCGCATTCTGTCACCAACAGGTCTGGTATCCAAGCCAACTGACTTCCTGTCTTCACCGAGTTATATAATAGTTCAACACCCACCTTCTTGTGGACGTCACAATCGCACTCATTCAACCCTTCCACGGTCAAGGTTATAATTCTGATATTCCTCGACCGGAGGCACTTGTTATTTACGTAAGTGCATTTCTTATTTTGACAGCCCGGCTGGGTCGTAGGTCAATATACAACGAATGGAATGCTTGAAACCATTTGACTGTGTGCAAAAACGTTACCTTTGGCTCATTTAAAAATGTTACTGACAAATTTATTGTTTAGAAATCATAAATATATCTAATGTTCGTATATAAATTATTTGTTTGCACACAGTTAAGTGGTTTCAAATAATCCAATATAATACTAAAAATTTGATTTAACATCATTCATTTTGCTTGAACACAGTTAATGTGATATATATATGATTTGTAAGTCAATACTTTGTTGATAATTTTATTTTAATAAAAGATAGATCTTATTTGTTTGCACATGGTTAAATGGGTACATGTATTGTTATGTAATGTTGTCATATGGGTGTGTGTTCCATTGCGAGTCCCTTATTATTTGATCTGTGTCCAGTGAGTGAGCGTTCGGACTTCCTACACACATATTGTGTATAGATCCGCAGGAAAATTGATAAAGAGTCGTGAAAGTGCTGGCACTGATTCATCTCAGTTCTGGTTGAGTTTGGAAAGGATCAAATTCACCAGGGCTGTTAACTGCTTCAATAAATCAGAAACACTTGTTCACAGGTGTAGATAAAATAAAACCTTTATTTATAATACCATAATGAAAACCATTTATACGTAACAAAGGGTTTCTATTTCAATGTTCTGAAGGGAGATTCTTTAGCTGAAGGTTACAGCCTAACTGGCGATAATACGCATGCCTTATCAGTCTCAAGTTAATAATCTATCTCCGTAGTTTTGAAGGAAATTCTGGTTGAATGATCAAGTTCAGTCTGATGAAGCCGGCAGTAAGGGCATTGGTCTTCTAGCGATGGAATCAACCTTTGATCTCGTCTTCTTTCAGTCTCTTCTTCTATCGGGCTCTAAAACTTCGACTGCACGACCCCTATTTACCAACAAATAATAACCCTTGACCTACGGCCTCATATATTAATCATCTGGGAGAAGAAGAGGAGCCCATGGTGCCCATATTTGATTGGTCAGCCAATTAATACTGTTGCCTTGTGATGTAATCTCGAGGATGGGTACAAAAGCCCCACCCATTTTTTCTTTGAGTGGTGAGCCAATTAATAATACTATTTTATTAATCATGGCCTTGTGTCAGAACTTAGGCTAAAAAGCCCGTCAAGTCTCAATCATTCTAATCCTTTCTAAACACTTTCCTTTTAAACGAATCATTTCCGTGCACTTAAAATCAAAATTAACACAATGACTTTTTCGAACTAAACGATCTAGAATTTGTATTTTGAACTTCCTGAAAGTTTAGCTTCCGTGATAGTTCGGTAAACTTTTAAGGTTCAACTATTTGACAATTTTTATAAGGATTCTGTTTTTAGTATATCTTATCAAACGTTATGTGAATTACCCAAATATTTAATTTAATATTGCCCGTCAAACTTTGAAACTAATAATAATGTCAAAGCAATACTAAGTGGTTTTAAGTATTCCACACTCAGTTTTATTTGCACACTGTTAAATGGTTCCAATATTACTATGTAACACTAAAAATTTAATTTAACATCAGTCATTTGTTTGCGAAACGTTAGATGGTCAAATAGCTCGATTTGATCAATAGGGGAGGCTTCTGTTCTGGATATCTGTGGAGTGTGGAGACCCATTTCTATGGGTAAAATAAATATATTTGACCAATTTGGGCCCATAGAGATACTACTAGTCCGAGTCAGGTGGACCTGGGAGTAATGTCAGTGAAACTGTTGTCCGCATTCCCTAATTCTCTCTGTATAGAGCCTGACCATTTGGTGGTTTAGTGTCATATCCAGGACACTTATTGTGATGAATGTCTTACCCGACTGCAAAGATTGCTGTCAGTGTATTCTACAGCTCCAGACGACTAGGCTGATATCATTTGAAATGTACAGAGTGATTCAGAAATATAAGTATCAGTTTGTAATGTAATAACTTTAAAAATTTACGTTCAAATAATCGCAATTTGAAAAGCAAGAGTAGAAAAAAAAGAAATTCTCTGTTTTATGTTTATTACGTCCAAAATGATACGATTAGCTGTGGATAGTGTAATTATTTTTGATGAGTGGGAACCGGTGGTTGTATACAAAAAAAAAAAAGAAATAAGTAAAGCAACCTGAGATCAAATCCTACGCAAGACTGTTTGCATTTCACATGGTACTAGTAACCTTGGGAAAGGCATGAATCCAATTATTCTTCCTCCATAAATAATATTACATGATACTCCAGTGGTTTGTATCGCACTGAATGTGTTAAACACCTTTCCTTTTTGAACGAATATCATTTCTATATCTGAAAATAGAATAAATAACAAGATTTTAAGCATAAAGCTTTGTGTTATTTCTTCACATCGCGTTAAAATTTCTGATCATTTGCACCTCGTGTGATGCAATGGTTAACAAGCTAAACTAATGAATTTTCATGAGTGAATTAAAGTCTCAATAGGAGCCTCATTCATGTGGCCTTGTATCAAATCTAAACAAAAATCTTAGTAAATTACTAAAATTTATGATCATTTGCACCTCGTGTGATGCAATGGCTAACAAGCTAGACTAATGAATTTTCATGGGTGAATTAAAGTCTCAGTTGGAGCCTCATTCATGTGGCCTTGTGCAACGTCTAAACTAAAATCTTAGTAAATTATAAAATTTTTTGATCATTTGCCTCTGGAGTGATGCAATGGTTAACAAGCTAGACTAATGAATTTTCATGAGTGAATTAAAGTCTCAGTATAAATTATTTTAGAGAAATACTTGAAAATTATTATTATTATTATTATTACATTCTTTCAGTTTTATTTTGTGGTCAGCTGGGACAGCCAAGTCGACAATTTTGCAAATTCTCTTTTTTTGTTGTTGATTATTATGAGGTCTGGTCTTCTGGCCGAGATTAGGTGATCCGTGTGTATGTCAAATTCCCATAGGAGTTTATGTGTGTTATTTTCTAGGACAGGTGTTGGGTTGTGAATTTACCATTTGTCCGTATGGTCAAATTTAAATTTCTTGCACATTTCCCAGTATATCACTTTGCCCACCCAGTCGTGTCTCGTCTTATACTCTTCCTGTGCTAATTTGCTGCGTTCGCTTATTATGTGATTGATCGTTTCCTCTCTGTCACCGCCTAGTCTACATTTGCTATTTTGTTGAGTTTTATCTATTCTTGCTTTGATATGATTGGTTCTTACACCAGCGTTAGTGGATTTTTAATTCTCACGGACCACAGAATTCTTAGTTCTTTGGCAAGGTCCATATAGTTGTCTCAGTTTTACCTTTCTTTTATTTTCACTCATTGGTCCACTGGAACGGCAAAGTCCACTATACGGCAAGTCCTCCTTCTTTTTTTTTATTTATTCATTTGTTTATTTATTTATGTTAATCATCTCTGGATCTGACCGGGATTTGGTGATCCGTTTGTATTTCCAAATCCCAGATAATTTTATAGGTCTAAATCACCAGGACAGATTCTGGTTTGTGCATGTACGATTTCTTAGAATGATGAAATATCAATTTCTTGCACAATTCCTAGTGGATCATTTTTCACATCCAATCCTGTCTAGTCTTACACTTTTTTGCGCTACGATGGTTGATTTACCATTAAGCAAAGAAACCAACCCTCAGTAATGAATTCAAAATATTTATTTTTACGAAGATACTCTGAAACTCATGTTTTAGATTTGTTCTGAAGCTGCACAGTCTTATTTTGTTCAATGTAGTTGATGTCTTCCGATGTCTTTTATTTGAGATTTTCAGTCTAAAAACGAAGAACACGCTCTTGGGAATGTGAAAAGCACTTAACTTGAGCATAAACATTTTTCTAATCAGACTGACTTCTAGACGTAACATATTTGCTCATATTCACAAGCCTATAAGGTCGTGGTAAAAAAGCTTAGTGATACTTAGTTCTTTCACGGTGCCCAGTAATGTTTTTTTTTCTCGTCGTCTAGATATCATCACTTTATAATAATACTCTCAGCAATATTTTTGGAATAATCACACTTAGATGATACACATTTTTTAAATTTTTTTATACTTCCTCGTGGCTACCTTCAGTGTAGCGATCATGCAGCCCGAGATATCTAAGGTTATCACAGACCTGTTATCACTCCGTCTTGCGTAGTTATTGCCATTCGTTCTTAGAAGTACGTAAGAAAACAAACCTGAACCCAGCAGAGAACACACCCATGACCACCACATGTTGACGCCGGCTCCACTTCTGTTGCCGAAAGAGAGGATAGTCAGAGTCACTAGCTAGCAAGTGGGAAACTAGTTCGTTATCGGAATCGACTAGACAGATCGCTCCACCATCAAAAAACGGCCATACAGCACCGCTAAACGCAGATGTCTTTGTTTTCGTAGATCAACGACCCGAGTTATATGGATAAAAAAATAAATTATATAAAATGATCAAATACTGACAAAGTATATAAACATAAAACAGATTCTTTCCAAGAAAAATAGACACTCAAATTAACTGGAATTTTGAGATTGAAACATATCATCCAATCCAGTCGAGAAAACCATATTTAATTTTAATGAACCGGATGAAAGGAATTTGTCAGCTGGTTGATTTTACGTTCAAATTGATCACAGAATAATGTCAAAGGATTATTAATTGAATTGCAATGGCCAGAAAATCCGACCAACACTTTGTGCTACAAACGGAAACATTAAACAGCTGTTTCTACCTTATGAGGTCTTATCAGCAGTGTATACTATGATACCCTCACTGGAGAGCAAACCAGCGACAGCAGATCCAAAACTCTAACACTGAGCTACTGATCCACATCCCTTACAAGCGATGGCAAATTAATTAGTCATGGTAACTGCGCGGCCAATTAACCAGGTGTGTCTTGTAGTTAGGTCCGCATTCTTACAGAGACACGACCACGCTCCGGTAACAATTATTTGTTGAAACACAGTTGTATAACAATATATATATATATATATATATATATATATATATATATGTGTGTGTGTGTGTGTGTGTGTGTGTGTGTGTGTGTGTGTGTGTGTGTTTGGGAGATAGACAATTGAGGTATTTGGTTGGAGCTGTGATTCTATGTTTTCGGAAAGTGAGACTTCTGCTGGAGAATCTTTTGTTCTTAGATTACTTTTCTTTTTCTCTTGTATTCGCTAAAGATATCGGATCTCTTCTCTCTTCTAACCCGAAAAACTTTTATTTTTGAGATGTTTCCTCTGAGAACAAACATTGCCAATTGGCTAACAAATCACAGATCATCTCGTATTTTTATTACTTTTTGACTGGTCAGCAAATAAAATGCGCTGATCTAAGTCTGTAAGAAGAGTATCCCTTCCATGTACCAGATTTTGATTAGTCATCCAATCAACCCTGAATAGAGGGGCTTTGTTAATTAAGGATCCAAGATAATGCTTTTTTGTGGGGGTGGGGTTATCTCTTTTCACTTTACACCCCCCAAAAAAAAATCAAAGATCTGACCTTTTAACCCAAACATGTCAAGATTTAAATTGGATAATGCACTGACAAAACATGAAGCCTGTTTACCTTTAGTTTTGACAATCTGAAAGTTTCATTAATACTGACCTTCGAAATTGACTTTTCGATTTCTTTCAAAATACAGAGTGAAACGATAAAATTGTCGCCCTAGAAAAGACGACATGATTCTATTTCCGTTTAATGAAAACCGGTTTTCTTTTTTATTGCAGACCCTCTACTAGTTGGCCAGTTGTGTACAAATCCCAAGAGCGATTGGAGCCTTCTATTATGTCTAAAAGTGACACAATGTTCAACAAGAGAGATCGAAGATGTGCCACTGTACAACACATGCTCTCTACCGATCCAAGTTATGAAAACAGGACCATTGCCAGCACCCTCAAAATGCAAATCCGGACGGTTCAACGCTTGAAGGCACAGCTCAACGCATCGGATGACCCTTTGGAGGTGGTGGAGTGGAACGTTACATCATGCCACCTCACATCTTCGACATCGGCTTGAAAGTCAACACCAAAATGTACCTGGATGTGCTGAAGAGTGTGGTGATCCCCTGGTACAATCAGGTGGCCGGTTGCAGACCCTGGGTGTGGCAGCAGGTCTCGGCGCCGGCCCACAAGTCCAAAGAGACCCAGGCTAGGCTTCAGAGGGAGTGCTATGACTTTGTACCCTTCTCTCACTGGCCCCTCCTCCCTACACATGAACCCGCTGGACTACTTCCTTTGGTCATACGTCGAGAACGTCACCAACATGACCTACCACAACACCAAAGCCAGTCTAATCACCGCCATCTGCCGAATATTCGCCGAGCTCCCGTCGGCGCTTGTGGAAAAGGCATGCTCCCACTTCCGGATCCATATAAAGGCTGTGATTGAGGCTGGAGGCGGATACATTGAATTGATGTCATCTCTACAACATAATCAAGTTACCTGAATTTTTTATTCAATAAAAGTATTAAAATAAAGATGTATTGTTGCTTTCTTTTGGAAGACAATGTTATCGTTCCACCCTGTATTTGTCTTTTTTCATGTCGTTATAAAAAGAAAATTTCATTTTCCTAAATGAAAAAAATGTATCTTACTTACCATAACTTTTAGCAATAGTGAATACCTCGTATTGTCATATCGTAGAAAATGCAATCAAGTTAATAGAAATGAAGAAGAAGTAGGGAAGGGTTACAACAGGACAAGTAAACTACCGCGAATTAGACGCTGTAGTATAAAGAATAAGTATACGGGCAATCAATCTGTTAAGATACTCCTAGTCCTTCCTAAACTGGACAAAAAGGAGTTTGGAGACATAGACAACAGAGTGAGGAAACTGATGAGGATTCAGAAGATGGTACACGTGGGTGAGGATGTAAATAGAATGCATGTGAGGAAAAAAAAAAGGAAAGGTGAGAAGATGTACCAGCATTGAGGAACCTGAAGACGCAGACACCGAGTAGATTGAACTATATTCAAGCAAGAGGGAAACAAGAATAATCACAGTGGCCTCAAAGAGAGATAGAAAAAAAAAGAATTGTTAAATCGTGAAAACAAAACTGGAAAGAAAAACAACTAAATGAACATTTTAGAAGATAAACTAATGACACTGCGTCCTAGATGACCTCAGCACGTCTTTGAACAGAAAACCTCAAAGAGAATATCGGAATAATTTTAATAGCAGCTCAAAATTTAAAAGCTTGAATAAATAGGACATAAATGAATAATAAGTGTGGAGACACACGAAACAACAAAGCCCATAAAAAGCGAAAGCTGCAAACTGAAACAGAGGGAGTACAAAACCAGACACGACTGGGTGGAGACAGTGATCTACAAGAAATTGTCCAAATGACTAAAGTTGACCATACAGACAGCAATGCACAAACCAGGAATTGTCTAAGAAAATAAGACCCTCCAAATTCTTTGGGATTTTAAAAATCAAAATGGATCAACCAATTTCGGCCAGATGACCAATCATGTTTGTAATAAAAAAGATTTAAATCAAATTTAATCAAATGACTTAAACGTATCAGCTAGCTGACTACGCCATAACGACAAATCATGTTGAAATTAAGGATATTTTTTAAAAGTGAAGAAATAACTGGACCATTCCAGAGAGGTTTTAAAAAGTTGTTAAATATCAAGGTCACTGTAATAGCAATCAATCGCAGCATTCGAAACAATCCGTAAGAACTAAGAACGGAGGATGGAAGAATAAAAAAATACAAGGAAGAAGTGAGACAGTTATGAGCACAGTTCGAGAATACGTTAGAGAGTCATAGAAAGTGCTTGTGGCATCACGGTTATCACCGTATGAAATGCAATTTGAATTGAAATCTTGAGTTAGGGTGTTAGCAGTTCCAATAGCGCTTTGGAAAGGCATGAATCCAACAATCCTCCTTCCAGCTATGGATAAATAGAATAACAGGTTATTCGTTAACTTTGGTATAGAACCGGTCTTGAAGAAGAAAAAGTCTTTATTCAAACCAATTGTTGACCAGGAGAGAGATGTGTTTCGCCAGAACCGGTGATTTACGGTCGCCAACTTTACTTACTTTTTTTAAGTAGTACTCTTAAGACAAAACCAGATTACTAGATTAGTGAGTGAGAAGAGACATGAACAGACTTGCTGTCACTCTAATTTCAGTGAAAAAAATACCAATAAAAACTGCAATGAAAACTTCACGAAAACAAAATAATAATAATAATAATAATAATAATTAGAAGAAGAAGAAGAAGAAGAAGAAGAAGAAGAAGAAGAAGAAGAAGAAGAAGAAGAAGAAGAAGAATTATCTTTGGGCGGTTTAAACGACTAATAAACAACATCTCACAAAAAAAAATCTGGACATGGCCAAGAAAAGGAAACTTTAAGAGAGAAACAGAATCTCTTCCTATAGCAGCACAAAACAACGCCGTAAGAACCAATCATATCAAAGCGAGAATAGATAAGACGCAGCAAAATAGCAAATGTAGGCTATGCAGTGACAAAGATGAAACCATCAATCACATAATAAGCGAATGCAGCAAATTAGCGCAGAAGGAATTTAAGACTAGACACGACTGGGTCTGCAAGGTGATACACTGTGAGATGTGCAAGAAATTTAAATTTGACCATACCAACAAATGGTATATGCACAACCCAGCACCTGTCCTAGAAAATAAAACACATAAACTCCAATGGAACTTTAACATACAGACGGATCACAGAATATCGGCCAGGAGACAAGACCTCATAATAATCAACAAAATAAAAGAGAAATTGCAAAATTGTGGACTTTTGCTGATTACAGCATAAAACTGAAAGAATGTGAAAAGAAGGGAAAGTACCTCGAACTTGCTAGGGAATTGAAAAAAAAGTGGAATATGCTGGTGACAATTATAACAATTGTAATTGATGCTTTTGGTACAGCAACTAAAGGATTACTAAAGGGACTGGAGGACTTGGAAGTTGGTAAACAAGTAGAGACCGCCAAAACTACAGCACTATTGAGAACGGCTAGAATACTGAGAAGAGTCCTTGAAGTCACTCAGACTCCAGTGGAAGACCATCAACGTTAGCTGATGTGGAAGAAGAAGAAGAAGAAGAAGAAGAAGAAGAAGAAGAAGAAGAAGAAGAAGAAGAAGAAGAAGTCTATTGACACTAAACTGAGTGCCAGTACTTTATCTGAGGCAAACAATTTCTCTGTACTGATACATGCCAATTTCTTTGTCAATATTGGATCCTGAGAACATGTGTACAAAATTTTAAAGTCAGTCTTTCTTTGGAAAAATGGCTTCCTATGGAAAAGTTTTTTTGACTGAGTGCCGAGGATAAGAGACTAAAATAATTTGCAAGCAACATCGGAAATTTTGTTTGGGGCGTCCATATAAAGAGACATGGAGAGAGTTGTTAGATGATTAAATAAAATTTAAATTAATTATTTTGGCTGGATCAGAAAAAATCGAAAAAAATATTAAAAAAAACTTCAATTTTGTTTTTGACAAAGAGAATTAATTTAGTTTTTAATTAAAGCGAACATAAAACCTGTTTTGACCTGAAAGTCAAGACATTATATCATTATCATCGCTTTTTTAGTAACAACAATACAACACGTGCTTCCTGGATGCGTTTAGATAGGCACATCGGTCACTAGATTTCTCTCGGCGTCAAATTATTTAAAGAATACTGGTTCAGACAAATATTGATTACTTGGTTTTATTGACAGCGCATCAAACAAAATCAATTTTAGGGCTGCGGGCTTCTTAGTGAATGTTCACGAAGACAAAAAGATGAAAATGAGATGAAGAGTTAACGCTAAGATGAGGTTGTTTGTATCAGGAAAAGAAAAGTCAGATACGTGGTTACAGAAAATTTCCACTCACTTTTTTGCCAATGTTAGAGGTTCACACTGGAGAGGTCTCAAAACAGGATGACATGAAGTAATATTTTCAAGTCGATCGAAGAATGATTATTTTTTGTTAAACGTAGCCCATCTTCAGTGGCGCTGAGAAGGGGGTTTACGTAACTTAAAAATTTAGGCCAATTTTTGTCCTAAACTTTAACTTTCCAACTGATCAAATACTCAAGTCTCATGTCTGACTGTCTCTCACACCTTCAACGAGAGTTGTCGAGATTAACCTTTTGTTGTCAGCCAAACAAAAGGTACCCGGGTCAATAATGGTGAGAAGCTGTTGCAGCACTGCACTGATACAGCCAATTTATTTTGTTTGCAGACTAACTCATAAAAAAATTGAAATAATTCCAACAGCATGGTTTGTTTATATGGTGGATAGTTTATGTTTTATGGCATACCAACCTTTATAGGCTATTTAAGACCAAATCCATTTTCATACAAATAAACAGTTTTATTTCAAACAATTCAATTTAGCATAAATACACAGTTTAATTGTCAAAAACATTTCTGTTTCAAGCTATTCAGTTTAATCAAACAATTCTAATAAAAACAATTCAGTTTAAACATAGGTATAGCATTTGTTTACACACAGTTAAATGTAAAAACAGTTCTATTTCAAACAATTCAGTTTAGCGTAAATACTGTTTCAATGTCTTAACAATTCCATTTCAAACAATTCACTTTAGCATAAGTACGCAGTTTAGTACCATTTCACTCATAGATAGGACCTTACCAGGTGCTATCTCTCTGCACCAGAGTGGACCTGGGAGCAATGGCAATGAAGGCCTACTCTGCATTCCAAAAGCTCCAGCATTACTGGAACCTGACCATCAGATTGTTTAGGGTAATATCCACCACTCATTGGGAGGGTCTAACTCCTCTGCAGAGAAACAGCCGGTGTATTCAACGCCCCCACCTGACTGGACAAAAACTCCAATAGAAAGAAAAAAAATGTTGTAGTGAGCCGTGCAGATAGCTTTATAAAATTTGTTCTTGAATGAAATAAGAGGATTATGAGATGATTTTTCGATGAGAGTTGACATTGTAAACATGGAAGGTTATATTTATAAGGGATTTCAAAAAGCAAGTTTAGAAATTTTAAATGTAAATAATACAAAAGAATTTCTAAAATCCCGGTATCTTTGGTTTAGAAGAAAATCAAATGTTTTATACAAAATCGGCTGCGGTGTACGTATCAAAGAGCGCTTATGCTATAAATATTTTCAAAAAACATATGTTTTGTACATATTTTAAGGAGCTTGAGGATTGAAACGAAAGAAAAAATCCTTTTATTCTATAGGTTGCAGTAACTCTAAAAGCATACGTTAGTAGAACGGCAGGATTACAAAAGAGTATTGAGGCCATTGGCCCAATGAGTAGAGTGTTCACCAATGGTCCGGGACACTGGGGTTCAATCCTAAGTCAAGTCATACCAAAGTCTTAAAAATGGTACTTGATGCCGCCTTGCTTGATACTTAACATTATAAGGTGTGGATCAAGGGTAAAGTGGAGCAAGGCAGGGAAGGAATAGCGCCCTTCCCTATACATTGGTGTAATAGCTATTGAAAAGAGAGCTTTTGGGTTCACCTTGACCGAGGTCTCCAACTTTATTTATTGAGGTCTAACGGAGGAACACTGTGATGTCAACGGTCGAGAATCACTGCTCAAGTTAGAAGAATAATATACTGATTACGAAAACACAGTATATCTGGCGATGTTTGTGATTATTGCTGAAATAATATCAGCTTGTCACAATATTATAACCATAGTCACGAAGACAGTGGTATTTGTGTATACAAGCGTTTATCACTTTAATCCCCTGATGTAAAGATGTTTCTTTTTTTCTTCTTTAAGAGAGCGGCAATCAGCTGTGAAGACGGAGCAATCAACATCAGCACACACACACACACACACACACACACATATATATATATATATATATATATATATATAGTGAGAAATTGTACTTAGAGAGCAAAAGTTAGAGTCAAAATTGCTTTATATCGTTGATAAATTTTCGATCATCATACGATAATTCTAAACATTAAAACAACCAAAATATTAATATTATCATATTTATCAACCCCTCCGCTCGAGCAGGAGATGACACAAGGTTAATTTTTAAGAAGAGTTTAACAGGTCTGAATTCAAATTTTTCTTTCTCCTAGACTAGTTGCTTCACCAAGGCTGTAGAACCTAGTCTGCCCTACTATTTACCCATAGCTGGTGGGAGAGTAATTGGATTCATACCTTTCCCCAGGATATTAGTGCTATGTGAAATGCAATCAGTCTCGTCCAGGATTTGAACTCGTGTCACCGTGTCCATTTCGTCCGACGAAAACCAACATTCTTGTGTAATTGCCGTCTAGTTTCTTTTTCAGCCGTTTAGTTAGCATCCAAATAGTGCATCCATATAGCAGTATCGATACGACCGCTGCTTAGAAGAAACTACGTTTATGTATGTATTTGAGTAAGATATGAGGTTTAATCAGACAAACTTGTTGTATATAGAAAATGGAAAGAAAGATACTTATAAATGGAGGAGAAAAAAGTCAAAACTAAATGTTTATTATTTCCACTAACTTGTTTCGACATGGATTCTTTCAGATATGATATTACGAAAACTTCAGGTAGATGGTGTTTTTTTCTTATATTAGTGAGTTAATTATGAATTCAAAATAGCAGTTTAAACGAATACAGATAAATATTTGAAAAAGGTTACGTCATAAAACGTAAATTTTCAAACAAGTTAAATATTTTTTGTTCTTTTTTTGTTTTTTTTTGTTTAATGGCATATTATACTTCTTGGGTTATTTGATGCCAAACCCATCCTTCTAGAAGAACAGTAGTGGTGCAATTTAATCCATAGCCGGAAGGATTAAGAGGTTCATACCTTTCCCAAGAAGATTTGTCCGAAAATGAACGTAATTGCGCCACGGGGTTTCTAACTCGCTTACTATATTCTGTAGTCCAACGCTTTAACCATTACAACACGAGGGGTCCCGCTTTAAGTTAAGGAGACTCATATTTCACATTATAAGTCTATGGAATAAAGACCTGGATTCTATAAAATTTCACCCTTCTTAGCCAAAATTTTGTTGAACAGATATTGATAATTTCCCTTGACTTCACGCTTTTTTTGTTTCTTTCCTCTTCCCCCCATTTATTTTTTCTTTCTATCTTTACCTATACAAACCGACTTTTTATTGACGCTATGTGTCTCCCTAACTTGTTTAAAAATCTACATTTCATGACGTAATCGTTTTCGAATATTTTCGAATAGTTTTCTGTATTCGTTCAAACAATTCTTTTCAGTTCATAATTCCCACCAAAAAGATGAAAAAAAAAAAACAAAAACAAACTCAAACACTTTCTACTTGAAATTTTCAAAGTTTCATATCTTAAATGATCCATGTCAAAATGTGTGGTGGAACTAATTAATATTTAGTTATAATCTTTTTTTTTTCTCATTGATTGTTATATTTCTTCTTTCCGTTTGCTTTATATAACACACACACACACACACACGCACACACACACACACACACACACACACACGTATATATATGTGAAATTAAATATGGATAAAATCCGACTGTATGAAGTTTGCAGCAAAAACATAATCCAAATAGGTTAATATATTATGATATAAAGTCGACGTTAATGTTTCGGTTTCAGAAACCATCACCATGGATATCAAAATAGTTCCTGAGATGACTGAAGCAAATGAGAAATTTACAACGAAAAGATACATAAACGTGCACATAGCGTTTATAATTCAAAAGTCGTTAGAACGTGTCTGGTACGTGGAAACATATTTGAAAATGTTGGATTTCCCAAAGAAACGTGACACAACCTCCCGTTTATTCAGAAACACGCAACAACTAAGTTTTCGTATTTCTTACTAAACGGGAGGTTTTGTCTCTTTTCTTTATGAACTATTTTGATATCCAAGTCCTGATGATGGTTTCTGAAACCAAAACGTTAACGTCGACTTTATATCATAATATATTCACCTTTTTGGATTATGTTTTTTCTGCTACCTTCATACTGTCGAATTTTATCCATATTTACTTTGATAGTGTCTTTTCCAAAAAACAAATACCAAATACAATCTTACATAACATTTAACATGGATGATTCCAAACGATCTATACATATGAAAACTTACTTGTTGCGTATTTCTCAATAAACCGGAAGTTTTGTCTCGTTTCACACACACACACACACACACACGCATCCAAAATCGATAAATTTAGTTATCAAAACAATGTTCGAACATCGATAACATTAAACTATTTTTAAACAGAACACCTCTAAAAAGAAATTAATGGCAAAATCATTTTTATATTTGCCTTTCATTCAAATGAAATAAGATAATTAATTATAATTCAGAAGATACAACATCACATATTTACATGCCATGATGATGGTTTAATGAAAAATCAAAACGTTTAACATTGGCAAATAGTCCGTTTTTCACACACACAACAAACACACTGTGTTTGCGAATGGGCCGGAAGACTAGGATCCAATCCCACGTCGCTCCAGACCTCAGACTAAAAAAATGGAACTTGCTGCCTCCTTGCTTAACACTCAGCATTAAAAGAGTAAGTGGAGCCACTCAGGGAAAGGAGTAGTACGCACTCCTACACTCAAGTGTGGTAGCTATTGAAAAGGCAACCTTTGGGTCACCTTTGACTATGGTCGGCCAACCTACTTACTGACTATATATGCTCCCCCATGGTGGTTGAGTACTCTGGCGAAGGAGTTTACAGCTGCCGCTCGCATAATGCAAAGCTATTCAAACGAATTGAGCTCTCTGGTATCCGGTAAGGTATAAAATGTAAACAAACGAACGCTGCTGCAGCTACAGCTACTTAATACCTTATAATTCCCTAGCTGACGTGGTACGCTTTTTGGCTGAGTGGTCTGATACTAAGTCTAACGTAAAGTTGGCCGGGTTTCGATCCTAGATTCAAGCGTCTTACGTGTCTAGCCACATTGAAGAGTTGTGATACAACGAAACAGTCTGTCAGTGGATGACAATATATATATATATATATATATATATATATATATATATATATATATATATATAAAAGAGAAAGTTATGATCGTGACTGAGTTTCAAGTTGTTGATCCTTAAAGGAACATTTATTGACTCTTGGTAAATCTTGAAGTGTACTTATATTTGAATTTTTGAACGTATATATTTTAATATTAAATTAAAATTTTAATGCGCTCCATTCAGTGAAATAAAACAAATATTGTGCTGTATAGCATCAACCGAAAAGGACATCGGTCACATCGATACTGCTATATGGCTGTACTACATGGACGCTAACAAAACGGCTGGAGAAGAAGCTAGACAGCAATTACACAAGAATGCTACTTGCAATCTTAAACAAGTCCTGGCGGCAACACCCCACAAGACACCAACTGTACGGCCGCCTGCCCCCTATCACGAAAACTATTCAAGTTTGACGAACCAGACATGCAGGACACTGCTGGAGAAGCAGGGACGTACTCATAAGAGATGTACTCTTATGGACCCCCACATATGGCCGTGCAAAAGCAGGACGACCAGCACGAACATACATTCAGCAGCTATGTGAGGATACGGGATGTTGTCCTGAAGACCTACCTAGGGCGATGAACGATAGGGAGAAGTGGCGAGAGAGGGTCAGGGATATCCGTGCTACTAGCGCGAGATGATGATGATGATGATAGCAAAAATAGAGAGCAAATATAACCGTTTTATAAAACAGAAAAATAAATAAAATTAATCTCTCTTTTCGCCTATCCAATTATCAAGCGAGGTCAGGCCTTCTATTCTATTTCGTCTTATTTCATGAAAAGATCCTCAGGTGGAATTTCTAGAAATTCTAAGCCTTAGGCAACTGAATTAACAGTATACGCCAACAGGGAGGGTCATGGAGAAAACTTAAGTCACGAGGCAAAAATTTAGTCACGTGATTTAACCTCTACGTAATTACAAAATTCGTTTTTAGATTTGTGATGACATATATGTATGTGTTGATCAGCCCATTGGCACAGTGGTAGAGTGTACGCCAATAGTCCGTGAGTCCAGCGTTCTATTCCAGATTGACTCATATCTAGGACTCAAAAAAGGGTACTTGTTGCCTCCTTGCTTAACACTGCTTTATAAGGCACAGATCAAGGGTAAGTGAATCAATTCCGGTAAGGGAGTAACGCCCTCCCTCACATTTCGGTGTTGAAGCAATTGAAAAGGGAGCCTTCAGGGTGCCTTCGAATAAGGTCGGCCAACTGACTAAGTTATATATATATATATATATATATATATATATGTATATATATATATTTGGTATGTATTATTCTCTGCTTCTCTTCTTTTTGTCCATTCTAGATTAAATGGATATGTTGATTATAACGATCCGAAAAAAGATAGTGTTCAGTAAATACATGGAATTTTTCCGATTCTCTCTTTCCACACGACATATTATCGGAAAATCGTACAAGATCGGGAAAGTTCTCTTGGCCGGAGAGAAAACTCGCTCTATGAAAAAAAATGGAAAAAGAAATTGGGATGATGAAATTCTCGGATCTTTTATTCCACTGCCATTAAAGTAGACACAGTTACACTATTGAAGAATATTTCGAAGCAATAACAAATATATTCTTCTCCTTCAAGGCAAAACGACGTAAATTAGAATAAACATCAGGGGAGATAACTTGCAAGAAGTTCAATAAAGTATCGTGGAATATGAAAGGTGGAACGAAAGAAATGAATAAAGAAAGTGAAACAGAAAGAGGGAAAAAGAAGTAAACAAAGAAAAAAACAATTGTAGTGTTGTAAATTCAAAAACGCTTCATTCGGTGTGAAAATGAAGTAATTTTCTTCTTAATACATATATTTTTGTATTATATATTACAATATATACACATGATTAAAAAAACAGTCGGTTGCGTGACAAACGAGGCATTCATTATATAATAACGAAATAAAGTTTTCATGAAATGATGAATTTGTAGCTACTGATTTTTCAGAGGTAGTGGCAAAGCATCCTTAGCAAGCCTGAGCCTAAACCAGGACAGAATTTCTGGTTTATCCATGTTTTAAAAGATTCTAAGAAGATGAACTTTAAAAGAGCATCAATATTGTCACAAACGTGTCGAACGCAAATCCTTTCTGTCTTTTATCACGTTGGAGAAAACTGCTATACGACAGGAAGCGGGAAATCGTTTTAGTGAGAGCACCCTTTCAACATAAAGAGGACGATTTTCCTCCTACATTGTGTGGATGCCAGTTCAAGCTTCAACCGCTTCATTTTACGAACTCTCCCGTAACGAAGAATTAATTCAATAACCAGAAATGCAGGACCCTGCTGGAGAAGCAAGGACGAGCTCATAAGTGACGTACTCCTATGGACCCCCGCATATGGCCAAGCAAAAGCGGGACGACCAGCTTGAACATACATACAGCAGCTTTGTGAGGATACGGGATGTAGCCCTGAAGACCTGCCAGAGGCAATGAATGATAGGGAGAAGTGGCGAGAGAGGGTCAGGGACATCCATGCTAACGTCACGACATGATGATGATGATGATGATTAAAGAGCGGGATGCATTCCTTGTTTTCTTTTGTTTAATGACATATCAAACTTCATGGGTTATTTAATGCTAAAGCTAACCTTGTTGAAGAAAAGTAGCAATGTTTTTTTAATCCTCAATTTTAACACTTCGCATACAATGACGCTGTACTACGGGATTTCCTTCTTTAATCTTAGCGTCATCATACTGAATCAAACCTTTTATTGTAGAACTAAGATTATTTTGAATTTTCTAATAGATAGGTAACAAACATGTTTTACTTTGTCATTAGCAACCACAGTCAATTTAGCTGCCGTACATTAATCTTTGATTCATGAGGAGACACATGAACAAAAAATACAAACCCTCATTTTTAGAGAATTATTAAACAGCCCAACCATCATTTGCAGGATTAGATTCGAGATCAATTTTTAAGTAAATTACAGCTGTTTTGAATTCAGGGATTACCTTCAAGTAGGCGCTTCTTGAATTTAGCCATATTGTCTTCTTCTGTCGTTCGTCGCTTTTCATAACCATTTTGTTCATTCTTCTACACTGGACACTCTTTTTAAAACTTAATCAGGCTGGGCTAAATAACAAATGCAAAGTTTTCTTTTCTCGTAGGCATGCATAATTTTATTCATTTTATCCAAATTACTGACCGAGCCAACAGCATCGGACAACAGAGAAAAATTAGGTCTTAACATTTCGACTGGTCTTGGCTAACTTTAAAGAAGAATCTACAAGGATTCTAGTCACCTCACTTTGCAATCCTCCAATGAAAGACAAGTTTTCAACTGCCTTTAAAGGTCAGTATCTATCAGTTAAACCAAACTGACTGCTGGTATCAATAAAGTCATTTTGAAGGTTGTAAACTAATTTGAATGCTATTCAAGTCTTAAACATAATTCACCGATATAATATTTAACAGAAGACTGAAGACTTATCAATGTTAAAAAGCCCGGTTTGCTATTTACTCATTGTTGATAAGAAACACAGATGGATTCAAGCCTTTCCAAATGACATGAATGACAAGTCTGTCATCCTGGATTTTATCTTATTAATTCTTGGTTTGATTTTATGACACATCAACTATTGTAGGTTATTAATGCCAAATCCATTTTATACATATAAATAGTTCTATTTCAAGCAATTCAGTTTAGTATATGTACAGTTTAGTTATATTTGACCCATAGATAAGACCCTATTAGGTGCTACCACTCTGGGCCAGAGTGGACCTGGGAGCGATGGTAATGAAGGGGTACTCCACATTCCCCAAAGCTCCTGCATTACTCGAGGCTTACTATTAGATTGTTTAGTATCATTATCAGGACACTCGTTGGAGGAGTCTTACTCCTCTGCAGAGATGCAGTCGGTTTATTGTACAGCCCCAGCCGACTGGGTAATCATCTTATTAAGTTTTGATATGAAGATAATTATTTCAATTAACTTGTGGTAACTAGACGACGTGACCGGCATTGCTTGAAAAAAAGGTGAAAATTAAGTTAGATTAATACGACTGAATTATTTTAGCCTGATTATATGATAAAAATTGAAATAAAGTGAAATCTGAAATGAATGTGACGAACATTGATTCTACATTTATTCCTTTCTCACATTATTTTAGTTTATTTGCTTAATGGCATGCCATCTTTCGTGGGTTATCTAATGCCAAATCTATCCTTGAAAAATAACAATAATGTTTCTGTTTCATCAGCAGTTTGGGTGCAAAAAGGGGTTTATACCTTTGCCGAGTATATTTATTCAAAAGTGAACGTAGAAGTGCGACTGGAGTTTGAACACACTGACTACAATGTCGCAGTCCAGCTTTTTAACCAACACGACACGGAAACTCCCTCTTTTCTCACAATGGCAAGAATTACAGGGAGCTGAAGCAAAATATGGAATGATTTAAACATTTTTTTTTGTCTCATGAATCTAATTTTTGAAGAAAAAAAAAAACACGCGATAAATCTAATTTTTCAGCATTAGCAGTATTGTTCAAGTACTTTTTAAAAATCAATATTCAGCCCAATATGAGTGAGTAAGAAAAGAAACAAAAAAGAATCTATGATTTGCCTACCACCTAAACTAAACCAAAGTTTCTTTGTCTACTCCATACAAAACAAAGAAAATTTACAGAAAAAGAGTTTCTCAAGGAAAAGGGCGAGTGGAGGATTGAACGAAAATCAAAAAGAAGACTTTTTAACTTATCTCGCATCGGCCATTAAGAATAACCCCGTGGTGTAGTCGTTATCGTCGTAGGATATGGACACGGCGACACGAGTTCAAATCCTGGACGAGACTCATTGCATTTCACATAGCACTAATACCCTTGGGAAAGGTATGAATCCAATTATTCTCCCTCCAGCTATGGGTAAATAGTAGGACAGACTGGGTTCTTCAGCCTTGGTTAGGCAACTAGTCTAGGAGAAGGAAAACTCTGAATTCAAACCTGTTAAACTCCGCTTAAAAAATTGACCTTGTGTCATATCCTGCCCGAGCGAAGGGGTTGGGTAAATAGTATTAAGAAGAACCCCACAACGTCAATGAGAAAACATGTTAATGAATTGGAAGTCTGTGGGGACAGCAATGAAACAAGATTTTAGCCCAGACTTTAAGCCCATTGATTACGTTATATGGGCTGTTTTAGAATTAATACTAATGCAGCTTCCAATCGAAATATTGGTTCGCTTAAAACTACTATTGAGGAGGAATGGAATTTATTTTGAACGCATCCAAATAGTTTCGAAGGCGAGCAAAAATGGTGGCCATATTGAATAAATTTACTGTTTGGTGTCTATCTTACTTTGTTATTTATTCTTTTAGATTAAAATGAATCTTTTTCTTATGATAGTGTCGTTTATTATTATAATAGAATATTCCTAATTTTGCTTCTGCACCCTGTACTATGTCGAGGGAAATGGTAAGCCATTTGAGTGACACCAAATTTCCTAAACTTATTGGTCAGTTAACCGGGAAAAACCGTAAATCGGGCGCGTTTTAAGAACCATACAAAAAAGAAGTTTGTTAAGGTGAAACTGTAGCGAGCGACATCACGCAGGCAGCAGCTTAAAGCTTGCACGAATATGTCTAGTGTGTAAAATGAGATCAGAGGGAGTGAAACGGGCGATTAGGGAGATCGAACTCACATCCTACCGATCGTGAAACGTGTTTGACGTCAGGACGACCAACGTGCTTGCGCGCATGTAAATTACCTCATTGCGCGATTGACCCGTATGTGGTATTTTGGCATCATTTTTTAAAGTCCTACCTAAATGTACCGAACAGAGGGCGTTCTGAGACCTGGTGACGCCCAACAAGAGACGAGCTTGGATGTAGGACTGCTAAAAAAGATTGTTGCAGGCAAAAAGGAATTCATAGGAAGAAGCTAAGAGAACTGTTATTTTCAGCGTAGAAATTCGGCTGTCCATCTTTTATTAAGAAGAAGACGACGACACAGCAACAGCACTTGAAATTGATTCCACGTGTTCAGTTACAAGAGATTCTTTTTCTTTCTGTTAGAGACGAAGCAGACTATACACCCCCTCTTCTTTCAGAAACATTGAAGAAACAATATTCAAGAACTGCGTTTAACTCAAATGGTGAGTAATTTTCTTTCAGAGTCATTTGGCGTAGCTGGGTCTGGGACACACTTAGGTCGGCCGGTATGGCTTGGTACACGGATCAAGTCGAGTATGTCCAGATTCCAGTAGGAGTTGGTCAAGAATAGGATTCCGCAAAGCCAGCATTTATGTCACGTGTGCTAAGGTTTGGTTTGGTTTGGTCACTTTGTTTAATGGCATAGCAACCTTTTTAGGTTATTTAACGCCAAAGCTATTCTTCTAGAAGAACAGTAGTGGTACTATTAAACCCGTAGCTTGGAGGATAAGGGGGTTCATACCTTTCTCCAGGGTATTTGCACGAAAGCGAACGTAATAGCGCGACTGGAGTTCGAACTCGTGTACTACAATTCTGCAGTCCATTGCTTTAACCATTACACCACGAGGACACCCCACCGCCCCTTACGATAAGACTGGCTCTCTTCGAGCCTCAGGGGGCTGTTCCTCCAGACTCCAACTATTCTCGGATGGGCTAGTTTTTTGCCTAGCGCCCGAAGCACCATTTTCTAGGGAATACAGACGGTGTTCGAAACATTTTTGGACCCATATAAAAAAGGTTTAGTGCTGTACACGTCTGTTCGGTGAGACGTACGACAAATACAGAACCATTTTTTCTTGTATCCTATATTTTTTTCGGACCAACTGCATGTGTGTCTACCTAGTTTCTGTGTTTTCTTTACGTTTGAATTCCTGATGCCAGCAGCATTTTGGACTCACAGACAGTGTTCAACAACTTGCAGAATAAAGACAAAGATATTTCTTTTCGTCTTGTTTTTGAGCTTTATTCATCTGTCGACCGTGTCTTTGTTGTTTACTCCTGTTTCTTGTTGTAATTGAAATTGCCTGCTCAGTTTTTAGTTACGAAATTCTGCAAATTCAATAGTCAGTGACTGGCCTGGAAAGTCAGTAAGTTGTGTGATTTTGTAAGGCAGCGTAGCCGTATGATTCTGTTAATGAAAATATATAACTATTATAGGAACGTTACCTACCGATTGATGGACTCTTCCAAATCCGGTATTAATCGAGAACAAAGTACTCTCGTCGGATGGGATCGGTGGTCGTTGGGAGATTACATCGAGATTGGATATTCGACTGACAAGTAAGCCTAGCTTACGCGGGTACTTTTCTTTGTATCTTATTACTTCAATATATTGTTAAACTTTTACCATGTTCCGAGTCATCTTTTCGTGGTACCAAATTAGGTCCACATCAATAACAAAAACGACTTTTAAACATAAAGCAAATTGCTATTACCTTTTGAGAGCTTCTCTGTACATCATTTTATCTTAGCCTTTCATATTTGGCAAATAAGCATTTTCTTTTTACAGTTTATTGATTAATATTGAACTAAGGCAAGCCTTTAGGAGGTCAATGCATTTTTCTACTTCATATAAAATATTCTATTTCATTACATTTTTCCAGAAATGGTATATATTACCATCTGATGACTTCCAATGACATCGCATGATCTCGGAGTCAAACGATGCATAAGTTCGGTTGTAGACTGTCATTTACCCATTTTATAAAAAAATCAGGTCACTAGAACATGATCCGCAGATGATCACACACACACACACACACACACACACACACACGCACACATACGCACGGGCGTGCGCTCGCGCACACACGCACCAATACACATACATACTTGGCTGCCATATTTGTCTATGTGTTGGGAAGCAATTCTAATCCACTTTCGGCTTGCTAAATCTACCGCAGGGGATTTGAATGGTTTCTGCAACGTTTACATATTTCTACTCACTTATCAGTACCGTGTACAAAAAATATTTTGCGTGATCTACATCTTCAATAAGGGAAATTGCAGTAATATCTATTAGTAGTAGCGTGCAATTGTTAGGATTCCACGCAAATATAAATCAATACAAGTCCTGTATAGCATCTAGTATTGTTTCATTATTTCTTTTAATGACATACACATTTATAAATCGATAATTATTAGATATTATGAGGAAATATGTGCACATGTGATTCTCTGTAAGCTAAAATAACGGATACGCATCAGCTTGATAAAAGTAGAGCGTATATATATATATATATATATATATATAGTCATCCACAGACAGACTGTTTTGTTCTATCAGAACTCTTCAGACACGCAGGACGCTCGAAGCCGAGATCGAAACCCGTCCAACTTTACGTTAGATTGCGTTTCAGACCACTCGTCCACCAAGCGGATCATGTTGGCTAAGGGAATTTTAAGGTATTTTTATTTTTAGAAACAGCAGCAGCAGCCTTTGTTTACATTTTTTTAAATACCCTATCGGCTACCAGAGTGCTCAATTATTTCGAAGAGCTTTGCATTACGCAAGCGGCGGCCGGCAATTCCTTCGCTACAGAGCTCAACCCCATATATATATATATATATATATATATATATATATATATATATATATATATATATATATATATATATATACGAGGATCGCTCAATAAGTTCTAAGCCATACCCGAAAGGGAGAGCATAGATGAAAATCTGTCTTATGGCGGCACACAACAAACACTTCTAGTTTGTTTGTTTTTTTTAGTTTAATGCCTTCAGCACGATGTAAAAAGTAAACAGCCACTTCCAGGATTTGAACTCTGCTCATTGAATTTATTTTATTACATTGATAACCATTGCGAAACAAGCATATATATACTAGGATCATTTAATAAGTTTCCAGACTTTTTTCGTATGGGCACTTTTATTGATAGTACACACATCAAACTCTTGTCCCCTTCGAAGTAATAATGTCCGGCTGCAATGCACTTGTTGTACCGTACCAACATCTTCTGGAAGGCCCCATGGAAGTCCTCTTGTGTGAGCGTGTCAGTGACCCTCGTCACAGCCTCTTTCATCTCCTCAATTGTCTCATAACGACAGCCTCTGAGCTTAGGGAATAATCGAAAGTCACAGGGATCAACGTCTGGGCTATAGGGAGGCTGAGGAACTGTCTTGATGCCCATCTTGGTTTAATAGTCCGTGACAAGGCCGGAGTTGTGGACTGGTGCATTGTCCTGGTAGAAATGCCACTGACCCGATCTGAAGTGTTGGTCTCTCCTGACGGAATGTCTTCCTGAACTCCCTTAAAACCTCAACATAGTAAACCTAAGCCCAACCCTTTGGCCAATCAAATCTGGTGTATTGACTTCCTTAGTCCTCCCACACCTCTCATCATCCCTCACAGATACCCTGCCTTTCTTGACTCTCTTATGCCACTGAAAAACTGATGCTCGATTCGTGCAAGGTGGCAGAAAAGCAGCCTGAAGCATTCCATACGTTTCTGTGACACTTTTTCAAGTTTAAACAGACTTTTATTGCATATCCTTCTTCTAAAATGTCCTCACAGCCAGATTGCATTTTTGAATTTCACCAGCTATGACAATCAGGGTGTATTCCAATTCACCAGCTGTGACACTCAGGGTGTATTCCAATTCCTGCTGTAGCAGTTCATTTGAAGCTGAAGTCATAAAAAATGGCCAGTCATCTCATAAGCTGTATAGCAATAACATACAGATTTTTCAAGTCTACGACGATTTTAATACCTGTGCAAAAAAAGGCTGGAAATTTGTTGAATTCACAACACACACACACACACACACACACACACACATATATATATATATATATATATATATATATATATATATATATATATATATTTGTGACAATGACAGAGTCTGTGAAGAGTCTGTGAAGAGTCTCACAAATCTTCATATACAAAGTTGGCTTTCGCCTTGAATAATCCATGAAGACTGATATGCCATTAAACAAAGAAAGAGATACAGAAGACTTAAAAATACGAGACAAATGAACTGACATAGATAGATAGATAGATAGATAGATAGATAGATAGATAGA
>OY757933.1:15761908-15786908 GCA_963585895.1 Sepioteuthis lessoniana
GTGGATTATGCACAATGTTTCTAATATCAGGTGACGTATTTTAAAGAAACGAACGCTGATTCATTGATCAAACGGCCAATTTTTCTTGTCATAAACAGCCAACTTTTCTTGTTGTACAACTTTTCCAAATTTTTATATATTTTTACACTTTTTATACATCCATCTACACTTAACATCACTAATAAAACCCCTCAGTCCTGATGATGGTTCAGCAGAACCGAAACGCTATAGTGTCAACTGACTTTGTTTCTCTATAAATCCCAAATTTCTATTTGGATTATTTGTTGTCAATTTTTCTTCACAAATTGTCGGATTACTATCCATTATTTTCTTCCATATATATATATATATATATATATATATATATATATATATATATAGTTACAGAACTTTATAGAACCAGCAGAAATTAATGAAAGTTAGTAGATTTAATGTTAAGCAACGAGAATTGTTTGAATAACTTATCAATGCAATCAATGATGTTGTAGGTGACCAAAAATTCTGATTCGGTGATATCCCAGCAGCATCCGACAAAAGTATTTGTGCAATAATTTAATCTGCTATTTTAAGGAATTGAAGAGGAATGATATTCCTCTTTGTAATTACAGTAATAGAAGAAGCTATATTAGGTGAACAGTTGATTCCATAAGATTTAGATTTCTTTTACCGACCTGTAATTCACCAACCCCCTCCATATAAACCCCAACCAGAGATAAATTAAGCCAAACCCACAGATCATCGTTAGGTTTTGAAGAGGGGTCGCTGCCTGCATTTACTAGGACGATAACCGTTATGCCTAGTAAAATAATTCACACATCCACGCCGTTGCTGTAAAATCCTTCTGTTGAGTATAAATCCTAATTTATTTACTCCGTCCTCAAGTTCGGCTAAATATAAATCATTTCTGTTTGAAGTGTTTTTCACAGATCAACACTCTAAGTTAGAACAAAGATATTGATAAGAGTTGGATCTATGTTATATAAATATCCCAACATTGCGAGGTCATTTTCCAACGATTTTCCGCACAGGCGACGGACGTTTCTTAATTCAATAAAATGTCTTACCATTTAAGTTAAATATAAGCGTTTTCTTTTTGCGCATTGGTCTCTTTTCAAGCTGCATCGACACTTATAGATCATTTTCTGCTCCGTCTGTTTCCCGGGTAACTTTGCCCTGTCCTCATTTCTATTTACTTTTACTTGTCCATAGTCTTATATTTGTTGCCTCTTTAAGTCAACAATATATATATATATATATATATATATATATATATATATATATATATCTTTAATTGGAATCCTTTTGAGATGAGGCTGCTTCATCTGAGAATTAATTTTTATTATTTTGGCACAGTAAATAAAGGATTATTAAAGGACCTGGAGGACAGGAAGTTAGCTGATGAGTGGAGACCATCCAAACAGCAACATTATCAAGAACAGCCAGAATACTGAGAAGAGTTCTGGAAACTTGACGAGACTTGCTGTCACTCAAACTTTAGTAAAAAACCATTAGCTAACGCTGATGTGAAAAGCTCTAACGGACTAAATAATAATAATAATAATAATAATAATAATAATAATAATATTTAAAAGGACAAATGAAGACCATCCAAACTACAGCATTATTAAGATCGGCCAGAATACTAAGAAGAGTCCTGGAGACTCGAGGAGACTTGCTGTCAATCAAACTGCAGTGGAAGACTATCAGCTAAAACAGGTGTCAAAGCTTCTCCAAGTGGTAATAATAATACATAAAATTTATATAAATAGTTACATACACACACACACACACACACACACACACACACACACATATATATATATATATATATATATATATATATATATATATACATTTTTTTGTTGTAGGCCCAAAGAGAGAATAAATATATTTCAGAATAGGTAGGTCCACGAAGAGATTTGAATTTTTTAGAATTTGTTTATTTATTTTGTTCTTACATACTTGTAGGTTTCCACCTTATTGCTTTCGTTATAGAACATACATGACACAAGGCCTTGTTAATTGGGTACTCGATGACACTTGAATTCAATCTGTCAGAACGAAATAAATAAATAAATCCTAAAAATACAAATCCCTTCCTGGACCTATCTATTTTTAAATATGTATATATATATATAGAGAGAGAGAGACAGACAGACAGAGAGAGAGAGAAAAGAGAGAGAGAGACAGGCAGACGATGCGTGCAGGGCGTAACGGTTATTGTTGTCAAGAGAAAACAAATTCAGATTTTAGACCATTCTATTTGCGCTCTCACTTTGCTCCAATTCCCTTGGGAAATAAATAAAAAAAACAAACCAATCAAATGAGATTGAGGACAGGCAAAAAGATCCATATGTACGCACAAAAAAATAGAATAACAGTCTTCATTTTTACAGCCTCATTTGAGAACTATCATTTTTAACAGCATCATTTAAATTCTATGAGTGATTCGTATTTGTATACAGATATATGAAACCAAAATCAATCATAGTTTTTTTAATGATTAGAAATTGAAACGTTATATTAAAAAAATGACTCGACAAATTGGGAGTAATACGGCTATTGCACACATACTAATCTCTCTCTCTCTCTTTCTCTCTCTCTCTTTCTTTTCTCTTTCTGTGCCTCTCTCTCTCTCTCTTTTCCCTTTCTCTGTCTGTCTGTCTCTCTCTTTCTCTCTCTCTCGACTATCTATCTATCTATCTATCTATCACACACACATATATATATATTCACAAACTTGCATATAGGCTGTGTTTTCGGTTTCGAGTGTGATCACTTATTGGGTTTTGCAATTTCTTTCTCTCCTTGCCCACCAGTTTCTAAGTTATATGCACCTGCAGGCAACTTTTCATTTCTCACAAATTGCGGTAAAGTTTACCACTGACTGCGCATTGTCGGTCGCTTTGGCTCATAGTGTGAAGGTTGGACATGTTTGTGCATGTGGCTTTTAAGACCAGCAAATGTGAGAGAAAGTTTTCCACATATTTCATAGTTGAAGTGGTGACATAGTGGACCAGGTGCTGGTCCTTGTTCGCCCTTGCGGACTAATCGTTTATAAGTGGCCTACTCAAAGAATTATATGCCTTCATGAATCAGCGCCACTGACTTCTATCCAGTGCCATTTTTTCCATTGGTCAACCAATATACTACATTGTCTTCGGCCAAGTTTTTCAGTGTCCTTGAAGTTTTTTTATTTAGTTTTCATGCCTTTCTCTACCTTTCATACATCTCATCGTAAAAACAGTTGCTTTGCCAGGCTTTCGAGGGACATAAAACCAGCCCAATGAAGACAACTCTTGACTACAATGGGTTCAATGCTTGGTAGCCCAGCTTTAAAAGTTCTGTATCTGGGATATAAGATTGCGTTCCAATGAAAAAATATTTGTTGCAGGAATCGTTGATGGGAGCTCTCAAGAGTCCTCAGTTGGTGCTCATACAGCGTCTACATTTCCCTTGCATACAAGAGGGACATCCAAATATACATACATACATACATACATACTGTATGAACGAAAGAATTTGCACATTTCTCAATCTGGAATGTGTGATCGCCCTCCAATAAAAAAGTATTTATTACAAGAACGGCTGATGGGAGCTTTCAATAGTCCTCAGTTGGTGCTGATACAGCGTCTACGTTTCACTTGCATACAAGAAGGACACCAAAATTCACATACATACATACTATATGAACGAAAGAATTAGCGCGTAAAAGTTGTTGAATGTTTTTTCAATATCAACCATTTTTAATCTTCAGCTATCATTAGAGTATTTTTTATTTCAGTTCTATTTACATTGCAAAAAAGGAAGGTTTATGAATGCTAAATAATTAGTTCTACCTGTGAATGAGACCTTATTTTAATAACTTAAACTTTCTACTCAAAGGTGTTTAAAATTATTTCAAAGATTGAAATTATTTTTCCAAAGAAATGAGTTTTTAATAAAAATTATGAAAATAATAATTTTTTACATATTTATCATTTTAAGATTTGAATAACTTCAATAAGGTAGTTAACAAATGAAAGTGTACATTTCTGAGGATTAAAATGTACACGTCTTTTGGGCGTCATAATTTGTGGTTAAGTTCATTTGGGCTAATTGCTTCAAAACGTAATATCTATACATCTTCATAGATTTCAAGAATTAATGTTCATCGTTTTAAAATCTTGTTTATTTTGTGAACTTAACGTCTCTGTTAAAACTATAGCGCGTTAGGCAGGTGTGTTTAACTCAGGGAACTTTATTACGATGCAGAGATTTCATTACACACATGGAAATGTGATATATATATATATATATATATATATATATATATATATATATATATATATATATATATTAGCAGCATTTCTTCATTAATACATATTTAATTAAACATAGTAGACATTTCTAGTCTACAAATTTTTTTTTGTTAATCCTTTCGAATTGGCGTATTGATCTTATGATACCCGGCTGGAATTGGTTGATAAATCTTCCATGATTAGTTATTTCCCAAGTACTTTCTGCCCGACTTTGGGCTATCATCAGAGAAGAATGTATTACAAAAACGATGTAACTTTTGTGTGTACATTACTACTTTGTAAGAATGAGCGTTCGTACTGTTGTATTGTGTAGCGTTTACTTTTCGAATTTGTTTCAATAAATATCTTTGTATTATTAATTTTTGGTCCTTCAAGTTCACATCAGGACGGTCATTCGTTTTCCGTGGATATTAGCCTGAAAGTGAAAATAATTGCGTGGCTGAAGATCGAACTCTTTTTATTTGAGGCCACAGGCCAGCACTTTAGTCATTACGCCAACATAAGAATGCTAAGTATATTTTTTAAACAAATCTTTCAAGCAGCACTCCACTAAACAGAAGCTGCAACAACCACCTACTTTCCATCTCACAAAATATCCAAGGAAGACGTATAAAACAAACTTGGCAATGTTTTGGAAGTAAGGATATTCTTAAAAACGAGGTTCTTTTATGGGCTCCTACATATTCACGCGGCAGTCTTGGCTGACCAGCAAGCACTTACATACAATAGCTTTATGAACACTGGATACTATCTAGATGACCAACCGGAACAATTAACAACGGGGACAGATGGCGAAAGAAAGCCCGAATTAAAGGTTATATATATATGTATATATATTACTGTCTGTTTGTGTGTTGCCCAGTCGGCAGTGGCTGTAGAATATACCGATTGCTTCTCAGCAGAGAGGTAAGACCCCCAACGAGTATTCTTGTATATGGCATTAAACAATCTGATGGTGAGGTTCCTGAAATTCTGGATATTTGGGAGTGTCGAGTACCCATTTATTGCTATCGCTCCCTGTTTCACTCTGGACCGGAGTGGTAGAACCTGATAGAGTTCTATCTATGGGTCAATTAGAACTAAATTGTGTACTTATTCCAGAATGAATTGTTTGAAATAGAATTGTTTTTACATATAGGTGTTTATAAACAAAAGCTATACTTATACTAAACTGAATTGTTTGAAATTTATTCGGTGCTAAATGACAGGAAAAGGGTTGATAGGCAGTAAAACAAAACAACCATGTGTGTGTGTGTGTGTGTGTGTGTGTGTGTGTGTGTGTGTAAAATCAGTTGATTATCATAGCAAACGAATGTGTCAATTTGTGTACAGAAAAATTGACTCCCAGAGCCGTATAATTTGAATCAACAGTTTTTTTTTCTCTACTAAATACTGCCTTCAAATAGAGCGCTCATTCCTCTCAGAATCTTTTTTGCCTCTCAAAATGTGCAGTATCTAAACCATAATTCATTTAAGAATCTTTTCCCTTTTAGATTTTGTACACAATTAAAATTCTAAATTAAATAATATCCTTTTTTTTCGACTTTCGAGCCAAACTAATGATAAAAATCAGCTTTAGTTTTGAGTAAGGATTTCGTCAGGTACGTTTTTATTAATTTCTTGTTATTCTTCCACATTTCATAAATATTTTCTTGTGTGAGTTTTGTAATTCTTCGGAATTTGAAAATTGAGTTCCTCGGAATTTGCTTCGCTTCATTATTGCTTAGCTACTTTGACAAACAAATATACTTTTTTCTTTTCTTGAAATCTGTACAAGAAATATTTGTACTAATACAAAAAGTCAGGCCTTGATTACATCGATTTGTATACAAATACGTATTTGCATTAAAATTCTTACTTTCATTCACCATATTAGTATACATGTCGGAAGACCGTTTATACAGAGATACGTGGTGTATTCAATAGGTTTCGAGACGTTTTTGTACAGGCATTTAAAATTGTTGTAGACTCTTAAAAATTCACTATGTTATTGCTATACATCTTATGAGATGACAGACCAATTTTTATGATGTCAGGTTCAAATGAACAGCTACAGCAGAAATTGGAATACACCCTACTAAAGCCTGATTGTCACTGCTGGTGAATTTCAAATATGCAATCTGACACTTTAAAAGAACGATATGCAATAAAATTCTGTTTTAAACTTGGAAAAATGCCACTGAAACGTATGGAATGCTTCAGCGTGCTTTTCGACCATCTTGTATGAAACGAGCATCAGTTTTTGAGTGGCATAAGAGATTCAAGGAAGTCAGGGAGTCTGTAAAGGATTATGAGATGACTGTCCAGTGTTTATGATTTCAGCTTCAGCAACAGCAGGAATTATAATACACCCTACTAAAACCTGATTGTAACTGCTGGTGAATTTCAAAAATGCAATCTGGACTTTAGAAGAACGCTCTGCAACAAAATTCTGTTTTAAACTTTGAAAAAATGCCATGCGATGAGAGCTGGATCTACGGCTATGACCCAGGAACCAAGAGTTCTCAGTGGAAGCATGCTGGCTCTCCCAGACCCAAGAAGGCCAGATTGAGGAAAACCACCCACAAACTTTTGATGATCCCTTTTTATTTGCCAGCACTGACATGATCTACATGCACTGGGTTCCCACTGTACAAACGGTAAACAAGGAATACTATGCTGAGGTTTTAAGGAAGTTCACGAAGAGATTCCGTCGGAAGAGGCCAGCACTCTTCAAATCGGGTCAGTGGCATTTCCACCAGGACAATGCTCCAGTCCACACCTCCATCCTTGTCACAGACTATTTCACCAAGATGGGAATCAAGACAGTTCCTCACCCTCCTTACAGTCCAGACCTTGCTCCCTGTGACTTTTGGTAATTCCCTAAGCTCAGAGGTTGTCGTTATGAGACAATTGAGGAGATGAAAGGCCCTGACGAAGGTCATAGACACGCTCACACAAGAGGACTTTCATGGGGTTTTCCAAATGTTGTTGGAACGGTACAACAAGTGCATTGCAGCCGGAGGAGATTACTTCGAAGGGGACAAGAGTTTCATGTGTGTACTATCAATAAAAGTGCCCATACGAAAAAAAAGTCTGGAAACTTATTTAATGATTATTGTATGTATTTGCAGAAGAACCATTACTTTCATGCACCATATCAGTTTACATGTCGGGAGACCGTTTATACAGAGATATATTATCAAGCTGAAGAAAAACAAAAACTACTATGTCAAATGCATGAAGTCTTTTCCTTCTAAGTTAAATATAGTGATATTAACGTAAGAATCACATAACCTTTTCATATTAAGAAAAAAAACATTGCAATTTTCGTTTTTAAATAAACACTTTCACTCAAATAATCCTATTTACCCAACCCCTCCGCTCGGGCAGGATATGACACAAGGTCAATTTTTAAGCGGAGTTTAAAAGGTTTGAATTCAGAGTTTTCCTTCTCCTAGACTAGTTGCCTCACCAAGGCTGAAGAACCAAGTCTGTCCTACTATTTACCCATAGCTGGAGGGAGAATAATTGGATTCATACCTTTCCCAGGGGTATTAGTGCTATGTGAAATGCAATCAGTCTGGTCCAGGTTTGAACTCGTGTCGCCGTGTCCAATTCCTACGACGATAACCATTACACCACGGGCACCTCCAAATAATAGAAAAAAAGCCTGTTCACAATGTTTAACACAGACACACACGGACACACAAATATATATCAACATCAGCATGTCACGCAGCCACCACAAATCTCCCTGACGCTTTCTTGCCACCGTCTCTATCGCCCTTTGCTCCCAGTAGGTCTTATAGACCAGCTAGAACCTATATACAGGATATATCCTGTATATAGGTTCTAGCTGGTCGTCCTGCCTTTGATCGTTTATTTGAAGGAGTCCACAGGAGTATATCACTTATTAGTTCGTCCTTACTTCTCCAGCAGTGTCCCGCAAATCTGGTTCGTCTAACTTTAATAGTTTTCGTGATTGGTAGTAAGTGGCTGTACACCTGCTGTTTAGTGGGGTGTTGCCTTCAGGACTTGTTCAATATGGCTTGCAGCATTCTTGTGTAATTGGCGTCAGTTTTTCCTCCACACGTTTAGTTAGCATCCATGTAGTGCATCCATATAGCAGTATAGACACAACCCCAACTTGGAAAAAAACTGCGTTTTATTTTATCGGTCAGGTCTGACTTCCATATGACCGAGAGCCTATCGTTAGCTATCCTTGCCTTTGCTAGTCCTGGGTTGATGTCTGTCTCGGTTAATGAGACTCTGCTACTGAGGTGAGTGAACTTGTTCACTAGTTTCAAAGACCCACACTTTAGTGTGGAAATGTCGCCTCTTTGATCAAAGCATATGTATTCTATCTTGTCTGTGTTGATATCGAGGCCTATGCCAACAGACTGTAGCAGGGTTTGGGCTTGGGCAGGTGTATTTGTTAGCAGCGCTATGTCATCGGTGTAGTCTGCGTCCGTAATTGTTTGCGCAGGGAATCTGCTTTTTTTCCTTTGCCAGCCGGAAACCATTTTCTTTCATTAAATAAAAAGACGGTCAAAACAATATATATATATATATATATATATATATATATATATATATATATATATATATATATTCTAACGAATGAAGTAGTTATGTTGCCATAGCGTATACGCAAGTCTGTTCATATGAATCGAGCTCTCGGTAGCCGTTAAGCGGATATATGTAAATAATAACAATTGAGATTCATAGCCGTTTAAATTTCCTTTGCCTTTGCTGTTTTCCTCGTTGCTGATTGGTAAAATCTTGGATTGGCGTTTGAGTCAACCGGGTTTCGATCCCAGCTTCGGGAATCTAGCCTATCTAGCCACAATGATGAGTTCAGATAGAACGAAAGATCTGTCTATACATGACAATATATATATATACATCCACCAGGATACGCCCCTTTTTTACCTACGCGAAGAGTGATGTGGTTTATGTATGTGGTTTGAGTGTGGGTCATGGTTATCTTTCGATGGCTGTTTTTATTCTCATCTATATAAGCCACTCTTATAGATGAGCAGCAGTAGTTCCCTGATCAAACTGACGATCCAGAGCGTTAAGCCTCAAGACTCACCCGTCCAGGACCAGGTTAGGCATTGCGTTTTGCTGTCAGGGGGTTTATTCGAATACCTTTGCGTCCATCATACTGTTTCCCATGCGTTCGTAAAAAAAAAAAGTGGGGGGCTTCTTTTCCCGTAAGTTTTAACTTTGTTAAAGTCCAAGACTAATGTATATTTATAAGAGGTTTTGTATATTTTCACCTGTCTTCTGATACTGGCCCTAACATGTGGTTTTTTTGTTGGTTTTTTTTTTTTTGGTGGTATTGGGACTTTTACTTAGGCTATTTTGTTTTTTTTTTGTTTTCTTCTAAACTACAATGGGGTGGGGAAGCAGTGAGAATTCTAAGCTTTTAGAAAAGATTCAAAACTATTAGCCGTGTATACTAACACATTGGACCAGAGTCATATATTCAATTTGGATTTACGGTAAAAGTGTCTTTACATTTAAAACACCCTGTTCAAGCGGCATTTTACAAAGAATAAAACAGCATACAATTTTGTAAAATTTTCGGCATTTTAACTTTTTAAGACTTAAAGATATTATACTAACCAGTATTGAACCTTTAATTTTCTGGTGGAAAAAGCTAGTTCTTTATCTCTCCAGTTCTGCTCTACTGTTTAAATATAATTTGGGAAGGTCTACTACTTGGGGAGGGAGTCACTAGTTATTTCGTCATATATATATATATATATATATATATAGATATTGATGTGGAACCAGGTTGGGACTACGAAATGACAACTCAGAATATGGTATAAGTTTAAAGATATATTGAAGTAGTAAGATAGAAAAGTTGTGCTGTAAGCTAGGCTTACTTGTCAGTCGAATATCGGTAAGGAATCCACTCTCTTCGAGAGTACTTGGCTCTCGATTAATATAGAATTTGGAAGAGTCCATGAATGGGTAGGTAACCGTCCCATAACATATATATATATATATATATATATATATATATATATATATATCATGAAGGTGAACTGATACTCCATACTCCCTTGACTCTCCTGCTCTCTCCGTTTCTGTCGCCATCTCTCTCTCATTCGTCTCTGTTGTTCACCGATATCTGCACTGAGATGATGTAGGTAAATGATAGTTAATCAGTGTTATGACCGATTATTAAGGGTCAATAAATAAATAATTCAACACAGAGATATGAGTGCCACACGAATGTATCCAAGTCTCTGAGGAGGGTTTCCTTGGTTCAACGTACACGAAGGCACGCAAGGTGCTTACTACGGTTGCTACATCTCTCTCGCTCTACCAGCTTAGTTCTTGATTAATATACCTTTTGGGTAAGTCTATTATTTTGGTCATAGGTGAGTACCCTACAACAATCAGTCACCACTGGTATGTCCACATGAAGTAGTCAACTGGGCAATGTCGCTTATGTATTCAGTGTTACTTCTTCAGCAGTGACCAGCATGTTTTAGCTCACCTACTTGGATGGTAGGCCGATTATCTTGAGGTTCACGTAAATACACAGGCTCAAGATAAATCACATCTGCAAAAGGAGTCAATGTTCTCAACGTGAACGTAGATAAACAGACTTCATGTTTTAAACAAGTTGGCGTCATTTCTGCATTGAATTAAAAGCCTCCGAAATTTTGTTGACCAGTTCACATATCTCGGTGGCAATAATTCATTAACTGAAAGCGATGTCAAAATACGCATACGGAAAGCGTGGACCACTAACCTGTTTGATGAAACTGAATGGGATATTATCTAAGTGGTTTCCGTATCTATACTACTGTAGGGAGGCACTGTCGAGTCTCTAATAAAACACTTGGAGAAAAAACGAGATCGGATCTGCTCAAGGATGCTAGGTAGAGTTTTGAATAAATTTTGAAAGTAGTAAGCCATAATGCAGCACACACACACACACACACAGATGCACATACACACACTCCTGATTTTCAATTCTCCTTTAAAATCATTATGATATGATTTACACAATTCGTATCATAGTTATGGGCACCTCGAGCTGTGTAATGGTTAGCAAACTGGTAGTAGCAAATCTTCTAGAATGAGTTCGATTCTCACTGGGTGCCACAAAAAAGCTTTGTAAATACCACGTTTCATAGTTCTACACATTATTTTTATTCATTGATAATCAGAGATATCTTATTTTTCTCATTTTCACTACAAAACACATTGAATTTTCCCTCAGATATGTTTCTGGCAAGTACTAACAAAGAGACGACATCGCCAGATAAAAGGTTCATTTCCCTAGGAAGCAATGTCTCATCAACCTCGACAGACATCAACACGCGACTACCAAAGGCATGGGCAGCTATTGATAGACTATCGGTAAGATGGAAGTTAGACCCGACCGATAAAATGAAACGCAGTTTTTATCAAGCAGTGGCCGTGTCGATACTGCTGTGTGGATGCACTACATGGACGCTAACTAAATGTATGGATAAAAAGCTTGACGGTAACTACACAAGAATGCTGCAAGCAATATTGAAAAACTCCAAGAGGCAGCACCCCACAAAGCAGGTGCTGTACGACCACCTACCACTCATCACGAAAACTATCCAATTTAGAAGAATCAGACATGCGGGACGCTGCTGGAGAAGTAGAGATGAACGTACAAGTGATGTACTTCTGTGGACCCCCTCACATGGACGAGCAAAGGCAGGATGACCAGCTAGGACCTACATACAACAGCTGCGTGTCGATACAGGATGTAGCTTTGAAGACCGACCGGAAGCGATGGACGAAAGAGAGTAGTGGCGGGAGAGGGTCAGGGAGATCCGTGCTGATGGCATGACATGATGATGATGATGTTGATGATGAGGACTAACAAAATGCGATGCTTGATTTATTTCTGCAATTTAGCGTTTATGTTAATTTGATTAATAATTCTAAACTTTCATCTTAAAACATTCAACATTTCGACAAGAAATGGGCTTAGAACACACTCACTTCTCCTGAAGTGTATCATGTGTATGACACTTAACTGCAAACGGTGGTTAGTTATAGAGCTTAAGAGAATCAAACCTTTCTTGCCATTACTCCCAGGCCCATGCTAGCCCGGAGTGATCGTATATGTTAGGGTCTCATCTTTTATTCACATTTTAAAAATCGTTAGAATTCGAGAAGTATCCATACAACGATGTGCAAATAATTCGTTTTAAATTAGTTACTTGAAGCAATAATTTTTTACAAAAGATTATTATTACAGGTACTGTAATAATAATTCGCATAGCAAAACGGTTGTTATCATATTTACCCAACCCTTCCGCTCGGGCAGGATATGACACAGGGTCAATTTTTTAGCGGAGTTTAAAAGGTTTGAATTCAGAGTTTTCCTTCTCGTAGACTAGTTGCCTCACCAAGGCTGAAGAACCTAGTCTGTCCTACTATTTACCCATAGCTGGAGGGAGAATAATTGGATTCATACCTTTCCCAAGGGTATTAGTGTTATGTGAAATGCAATCAGTCTCGTCCAGGATTTGAACTCGTATCGTCGTGTCCAATTCCTACGACGATAACCATTACACTACGGGCACCTCCAGACGGTTTTTATAGACTCAGCGATCCGGTTTCAAATCCTGGACAAAGCTGTATGTGTTTCATTTCGTGTTAATATCTTTAGTAATAGCATGAATAAATCTAATCTACCCAGCTATGTGTAAATAATTCAGTAAACTATTTTTTAAACCTTGATTGGGCAACCAGTCTGAGAGAAGGAAAACTCTGTATTTCAACCAAATTTACTCCACTTAAAAATTTGTGTCATCAAGCAGACAGGATATTCTTCTATCCCAGCCGACAGAGTAACCTATAAGTTCTTTCCAGCAGTATTTTCTAAGACAAACACAAAAGACTAGCATTAAGTAATTTTAAAAAAAAACAATGGAATATATTATATTTTTTTTTGTCTGAAGTTTTTGTTTGACTTGTTTTCAATGACCTACATGTATATTTGTTGTTTTAGTATTTCTACTGTCCGTTAGACAAGACAGTGAACAAATTGTTTATGCCATGTTTGTTGCCTATGGTGATGTCAGTATGTTTTTAGTGAAACTATATCAGCTAATCTACTTTATTTCTTTTTATTTGTATCAATGTAAATTCAGTGTGCAATGGGTAAATTGTTGTCGAAATAACGTAAAAATGAAAATAACATTATCATTTCTCTTTACCAGATATATTTACGAAAATTACACGAAAACATCTTGTTATACTATCGATTAAATTTATTCAAAGTTATCGTCATTGGCTTAAAAGGCCCCGTCAGGTGGGGCTGCAGAATACACTGACTGCATCTCCGCAGAAGGGTAAGACTCTCCCAACTGTAACATACCCATACATGAATATGTGAAATGTACATAGAATGTTCATAACGTACATATAGATAACATAGTAATCCCGAAACACACAAGAAAAAAAAAACACTTACGACTTCTTAGTTCAGACACGAAACTTTTATTCACCTTCTTGAGTTTAAAGGTTTTTCGTCATAAGGAAGAGAGAGGCGCAATCTTTCTAAGATGACTTTTCCATATGAAACCCCACCACCACCACCACCATGTGCAGCACCCGCCGCAAGGCCTCGGCGAGCTCCGAAAGTCGACCGTCTACTTCCGACGCTAGAACTCAACTAACTGACTTTTCTCAAATCTCAGCCCACGTTTCCGGTGCGTGAAGCCACTCACATCCCTGGTCATATTATCTGTCTGGGATTTTTATGGTGACATCTCTGAATGACACGTCCGCTTTGCGCGCGCGCATGCACACCAGCGCTCATATTTGCACCTAACTAACACATGCACTGAGTCGAAAGGTTGTCGGCCTAAATAAACTTAAAGGCAAGATATATAAAACGAAATCCCTCGGCCATTATAGTACCAAGCGAGTGTGCTGGATATGATAATAAACAATCTGATGGGGGGGCTCTCGTGTTGTAATGGTTAAAGCAATGGACTGCGGAATCGTAGTAAGCGAGTTCGAAATCCAGTCGCGCTATTTACATTCATTTTCGGACAAATACCCCTGGGAAAGATATTAACCCCCTTATTTAATAAATATGTATAAAAAAGATTTGGAATCAAATAACCTACAATGGTTGATGCGTCATAAAACCCAACCAAACCAGGTAATATATATTAAATATATTAGCATAAAAAGGATTTGGCAATAAATGACATACAATAGTCGATTTGCCATCAAACCAAACTAAACCAAGTCATTGGCTTAAACCATGGCCCCCAGAGACTTTCCGAAAGTCGTCTTTTTTTTAAATTAGTAAATGTTGTATTTATCATTGCCTACAGTATATATTTGGCTTTGTATGATTTTCTGTTAGTCTCTCAATCAAATGTAGCCTCTCGTGTCTATGAGATTGTGGTCAGAGGAGAAGATCGGTCAAAAATTAGCGGTGATATGGTCGTCGAATTTTTCACTCAGCTAAGACTAGATTCTCCTGCTTATATGGCAGCATCCTGTTACAATACGTAATTTATTCTTAAAGCTACCATCTTGATCCAGGAAAACACTATCACCATCAGACACTTGATAGAATCCTCTCTATTGACTCTGAGATCATATGGGAACATAAATAGAGGTATGGCGTAACAATCGCCATCCTACTACCATGATGTGGACTGACTGTTAGTTTTTCATTAATATCAGTACATCTTCTGAAGTCAGTCGAAGCCAACGGTTGTTCAGTCAGTTTACGATTCGATCAAGGTATAATTTGTTCACCTCCGAGAAAAACTAAAACACGTTCTTTTGGGGGAGATACTAGTATTTTTTTAAAGTTTTTACATTGCAGGTTTTCCCTTTTCCCCTTATGGGCTTTGATAAAAAAAATATTGGCCCTTTTTCATCTTGTATGATAAATACCGAATATCTTTTTCAACTGTCAAATATGAAACAAAAACACCAAAAAAATGTCCCTGGATATAAACCTGGTGGACTTGTTGAGATCGTTGTCAATCGTAGCCTGGATCTCAGCAATAGATTCCAGTATTCTTTTCTCATCAGGTCGATCAGAGTGAGGCTTCTTAGCTACCTTAGCTTTTTAATTACCATTAGACACTTGTAACTCCTATCGAATCCTTTGCCTTGTCCTCAGATGTACACCCTAGCACTGAAAGAGAAGCTATTAAAGAAATAAACATTATTTAATATCATTCCTCTTGTGTATCTTTGTCAGCTAATAAACTTTACTCCAATACTTCGTTTGTACACAGATAACTTTATAGATATACATACATGTGTATGCGTAAAGAGGTATGGAGAAAATTTGAAAAACAAAGTAATCCAATACTAATGATTGTTTTTTTTTAAATTTCTTTTTTTGGAAAATTTTCGGTTATAATGAACCTTCATCAGGACTTTAAAATGGTGAAACAAATGCTGACAGAACAATTTAGGATGTTTAACAAATAAAATAAAATAAAAAATAAAATAAAATAAAATAAAAACAGAAGTAGAATTTATATAAAGAAAGATCATATAAACGTTCAATGATTCAATTTGCGTTCTTTTTCGAAAAGAATATTTACCCTAATGTTAAATGCAATGATGTCAAACGAATGGGACCACAAAGAGATACAACAGATGAAAAAGAAGTTGAAGAAATATAGCACATATACGTACTCATCAAAGATGCTTGAAAATATTCTATGCCTCATCCAGAAAGAAGAACATCGGTTACTATTTACCCAACCCCTCCGCTCGGGCAGGATATGACACAAGGTCAATTTTTAAGCGGAGTTTAACAGGTTTGAATTCAGAGTTTTCCTTCTCCTAGACTAGTTGCCTAACCAAGGCTGAAGATCCTAGTCTGTCCTGAGGGAGAATAATTGGATTCATACCTTCCCCAAGAGTATTAGTGCATTGTGAAATGCAATCAGTCTCGTCCAGGATTTGAACTCGTGTCGCCGTGTCCATTTCCTACGACGATAACGACTACAGCACGGGCACCTCCAAAAGAAGAGCATAGGTTAACGTTTTTATAGTGGCAACGTATTACCAATTCTTATAAAACTATAAAAAAACAAACTATTTCGCATTTTCCAACTTTATAGGAAGTGGTAGTGTGTTGCTACAAAGAAATGTTCTGCTATATTCTTTCTGTTTGAGATTTATAACTTTGTAAAGGACCCTCATACACAGAGAAACACATACCCCTTACACTAATGTCCATATACATGAACACAAATATATATATATATATATATATATATATATATATATATATATAAATTCATGTACGCAAAGCTAAATGTATACACTCACATACGCATTAGAAGCTCTGGTATTTGGGGCTTTATTCAAGAAATTCCAATATTTAGTCATTTTCTGTCATTATTCTTGCATCTGTTACTTGGATTTGTCGCAGCTTATTGAACAGAAAACGAAGGGTATTCAAATTAGCCTCTTCCATAAAATGCAGCTGCTCAAATGACTCTTTCTAAATAAGAATATGTAAATAAACGGTCCTCGAATATTAATGTTGTAAATGGCTCAAGTATTCAACGAAAGGAAATTGATTTTTTTTTAAATCCATGTTCAATGGTTCTATCGAAGTATTTCTCTTTAAAAAATGGCTTCAATAATAACGTTAATTACCATACGCGGCTTTCTTGATAATGTTCAAATTCCATAATTTCAACTGTTCGCAAAGAAATATGTATTTATTCATAATAAATCCCAATTTTCTATTTCTACGTCTTCATCGTCAATTACCTTCAGTTTTCATAAAGGCATTATCCACGTGAGCGGTTAAGTTAATTTCGATTTTAGGCATGTCAAACTTGGTTTGGTTATTTAATGCCGATCTTAGTCTTTGTCTCCCTTTTACATGGAAATATATGATCTCAAATAACAAATCATATGTTTACAGTTATACTTGCAAAAACTATTCTGAAGACAAAATAATGTTGACACATTTAGATGGTTTCAATTTCTTTCCTTTTAGATTATACCTTATCAGCCTACGTAGATCTTTTAATGCCATAGACATCCTTATAGAAGTCTTTCATCGGAAATAGTGACGTAGAAATGCGGATTCCTGTTGTGATTAACATCGATTAGATGGGTTCTCATTGGCCTAGTGGGTACTATTTACCCAACCCCTCCGCTCGGGCAGGATATGACACAAGGTCAATTTGTAAGCGGAGTTTAACCAAGTCTGTCCTACTATTTACCCATAGCTGGAGGGAGAATATTTTGGATTCATACCTTTCCCAAGGGTGTTAGTGCTACGTGAAATGCAATCAGTCTCGTCCAGGATTTGAACTCGAGTCGCCTTGTTCATTTCCTACGACGATAACGACTACACCACGGGCACCTCATTGGACTAGTGGGTAGAGTGCTCGCCAATGGCCCAGGAGACCTGGGTTCAATCCAAGGTCTTGTCCTACCAAAGACTTTAAAAATGGTACTTGATACCTCCTTGCTTAACCATCAGCATTATACGTATCAAGGGTAAAGTGGAGCAATCCAGGGAAAGGGGTCGCGCCCTCCCCTACACCTCGTTGTTGTAGCTATTGAAAAGAGAGCCTTCTGGTCAGTCTTGATTACGGTCGCCAACTTTCTAGATGGATTCAAAAGTTCATAGGCTGAAAATTTCATAGAAGTACGGCTTATAACTTTTTTACCAATGGGATCCAAGCCCTGCAACATTTATGGTAGCAGTGCAAGGGATAATATTGGGAAAAAGAAACTTCATTTGTTCACATTCCATGGGAGTATCTTGGTGAGCCTCTGAACATTTCAGCCTACCCTCATACTTCTAGATTAAGGTTTTCAACGAATCAAAAAAGTCATCAGGTTCTGGCCGAAAGATTCAGTGGGCCAAAAGCCGAATAAGCGTATGGGGTCCGGTTTCACAGTGTTATAATGCTAAGCTGTTATATTTTTTTATTACTTTATTTTATTTTATTTCTCATCAAAATGAATACGTATCAGATACTATGTGGGATATGAGAATTAGTACAAAATGATAGGGAAAAATGTTTTTCGACGTGTCGAAATAACCTTGTTTGGTTATTTAATTTCTTTCTTTTTATGTTCTATAGCCATGACCACTATACACACACATATGCATGCAGAATCATAACAACGACACAGTTCTTTAGAAAAATCTCCCTCTCACTTAATTGAAAGGGTTGTGTGTAAAAGGGAGATGGAGACCGAACAGAGCTGCAACATTTTGACCCCCACTCTTATGGCCATAAAAGCGTTTCTTTCCCGTTCTCCTTGGCTGCTCAACCGGGGGTGTGGGGACCCAGCCTCTCTGGGACATGTTCCTCATTCCAGCATCTTCTCTCTAACTGGTCTGATCTCCAACTGCTCAATCGGGGGTCCTGACGGCCCTCTCCTGGGTGCTGGTTTTCTCTACCGCATCTTATCCCCAACTGATTAAACTTCCTGTGCACCAAGTTATATAATAGTTCGACATCCACCTTCTTCTGATGGGCATCACAAATCACACTCATTAAACCCGTCCACGGTCAAGGTTATATTCTGATATTCCTCGACCGGATGCACCTGTTATTTACACAGGTGCATTTCCTATTTTGACAGCCCGGCCGGGTCGGAGGTCAATATACAACATTTAGATTATGGCTTATCAAATTACGTACGGCTTTTAATACCATAGCCGTCCTTGTCGAAGGACTTTCGTACAATTATTTAACTCATGGGACCTGATTTTTATAATTCATAAACTATAAGTATAGATTATTCACGTATTTAAAAAGTTTCCTGCTTAAAAGGAATTCACACAGTTTTCTTTTCATCAAAGTTCATTTCCGTTCAAAGTCATTTTATTTTTTGGTCAGTGACATTCGTATATAAGTAAAGCTGGCAACCTTAGTCGAAAGTGACCAGAAGGCTCTCTTTTCAATAGCTACTACACCGAGGTGTGGGAGAGGGCGTTACTCCGCTTTACCCTTGATAAGTACCTTATATTGCTGAGTGTTATATCAAAGAGGTATCAAGTACTATTTTTAAATCTTTTATATAATGCGACCTGCCGATGTTTTATCTTTAGACATCCGTGCAGCTTGGTTATTTTCAAGTAGCACATTTGTTTTTTGTCTTTTCGTTTTTTTATATTTTTTTTCTCCCAGATATCAGGTTGAAGAATTTGCAAATTGTACAATAAGGTTTTTTTTCATACCAACAGAATTATAGATTAGATTTAAAGATTATATATATATAGTCTTTATATATATATATATATAGAATTATAGATTATATATAAAGATTATATACATGTATATATATATATATATATATAACCTTTATATCTAATCTATAATTCTGTTGGTGGGAAAAATAACTTGGATTATACAATATGTGTCTGTGTGTGTGTGTGTGTGTGTGTGTGTATTACCGACCGTGCCACCAACAGCAAAGGTATATTTTAAGCGGAGTACCACGGTTTTCACCTTTTTCCTTTCCTAAACCGATTGTCATTGTAGAATTAAAAACTCAGCCTACCTAATTAATTACCCATGGCTAGGGCGAGAATACTTCTCATTATACGTCTTCTAAGTTTATTAACATCTTGTGAAATGCAAACAGTCTCATTTTGGCTATGAACTATGATCACCAGCATGTATGTATGTATGTATGTATGTATTCAAGATTTTTACATATTTGTATACTGCATTAAGCAGGTGTATCAGCTGCTTCCTGCAAGAAACAAAAAAGCAGAAACACGTCAAAGTTCTTTGTTTAATCCAGGAAAAATAAACTTGAACATTACAGGTTTCTGTTTATGATGTCGCAGCTGTGCTCCACAGGGCAAAAACAGGAAGCCTTCTTGTTACAAACACTCGAGATAAAATTTCTTTATTAAATTTAAGAATACAAACAAAATATCTGTAACTGGATTCTAAAATCATAGAGAGAATAATTGAAAAAATAGTTACGAAGAATTCTAGCAGCTCAGCATCTTGAAGATGTTAAAAAAAATCATAAAAGAAAGGAACTTCATTTTATTATCATATACACCAATCAATAAAGCATCAACATGTTCAGGCTTTCGACTAATATTTCCTGACGAGAAATATCCAACAAAGTTTAGCTTGTATTTATCCCCCACCAAAATATACAAGTATTTATCCCCGAACCTATATATATATATATATATATATATATATATATAAGTACTTCGAACGAATTGAGGACTCCCCTATCCAGTAAGGTAAAATATGTAAACAAACGAACGCTGCTGCTGCTACAGCTACTTAATACCTAATAATTCCCAAGCTGACGTGGTACGCTTATTGGCTGAGTGGTCTGAAACTAAGTCTAACGTAAAGTTGTACCGGTTTCGCTCTCAGCTTCAAGCGTCCTACGTGTCTAGCCACACTGAAGAGTTGTGATACAACGAAACAGTCTGCCTGTGGATGACAATATATATATATAATGATAAAATATAATAATAATAATATATATATATATATATATATATATAATGAACAAAAGTAATAGGAATAATCATCTTATGTTTTGTTTGTTTGTTTTCTCAAAAGTTTCGATATTAAGTCATCGTCAGAAAAGAAACGTTTTGTGAAAACAAATGTTTTTTTAGAATCATTTAAAACGTTTTGTAGTTTTCTTTAAAAGGCTTCGTGCGAAAATAAATTCTTGGAATAACATATTCCTGGGGTTCAGGAAGAATGTTTTATGATTAAAGTGTCTCGAATAGTTCTTTGTGTAGGGTGTCTCCTTATACGTAGGACCCATGTGACTGCCAATACCTCAACTGATAATAATGTGTTATTCTTTTTTGTTTAAGATCTGAAAATAGTATACGATAATAACGATTAATCCCTGATCACAATGTCTTGGACAAGAGCAGAAAAATATTTAGCATGACTAAAGAGATTGCCTTTTTTTTACTGGACGTGTTCCAAAGGATCGACATTGAGTTAGTTTCAGGATTAAACCATTCTCAAACTAATGGATTGCACCAGTTTTGACACACCCTGTACATATCTATCTATCTATCTATCTATCTATCTATCTATCTACACTTTTTACTCTGTTTTACACACACACACACACACACACACACACACACATATATATATATATATATATATATATATATATATATTGAATATAAACATTCACATTATACTAGCAAATACACCCAACCAAGCAAAAACACTACTGCATAGTTTGGAACGAGCCACCGCAGACATTGGCCTTCATGTCAATGCACACAAAACTGAATATATGTGCTTTAATCAAACAGGCGACATTTCCACACTAGACAGAACCTCTAAAACTGGTCGACAAGTTCTCGTACATAGGAAGCAGTGTCTCATCAACCGAAAAAAAACATCGACACGCGGCTAACGAAAGCATGGACTGCTATCGATAAACTATCGATAATATGGAAATCAGACCTGTCCGATAAGATGAAACACAGTTTCTTCCAGGCAACGGTCGTGTCGATAATGCTGTATGGATGCACTACTTGGACGCTAACAAAACGGCTGGAGAAGAAGCTAGACGGCAATTACACAAGAATGTTGCGAGCAATATTGAACAATTCCTGGCGGCAACATCCCACAAGGCACCAACTATACGGCCACCTGCCTCCCACCACGAAAACTATCTAAGCTAGACGAACCAGATATGCAGGACACTCCTGGAGAAGCAGGGACGAGCTCATAAGTGATGTACTCCTATGGACCTCCACATATGCCGAGCAAAAGCAGGATGACCAGCACGAACATACATAAAGAAGCTATGTGAGGATTCGGGATGTAGCCCTGAAGACCTGCCAGAGGCAATGAACGATAGGGAGAAGTGGCGAGAGAGGGTCAGGGATATCCGTTTTAGCGGCATGACATGATGATATATATATATATGATTTGAATATATACTTATATATATATACATATATATATTTAAGACAGTTTTTAATTTTGTAAATCCGGAGCTGGGAATAAGTATAAGCAGAACAATTTAGTATATATAAAATATTTAAAATATAAAATATCTAATTAAAGTAATGTCGGTCAAGAGCTCAATGCAAATAGAATACTCAGAGCAAATATTCAAAAAAAAAATCCTAACAATTGGTCCCATTAAGATAATAAATTTATTTCCTTTCTCTTAAAAAGAATTGATATAAATCAATGCACTAAAAATTAACTGGACTTCATCCCATAAACCTGACCCATACAAATCAAGAAATAATGACTATCAACTAATTTGGCATGTAAAGAGCATCTGGTTTCATCATACTTTAAATTTAACAGAAGAAAATTTACAGTAACAAAAATACATGTCTAACTATCCAAAGTATTATATAAAAAATATTATTCAGACATATCTTAGTACATCAAATTTTAATCGTTATAATGAAGTAATTCTACTGAAAACTAATAACACAATAAAACTAATAAAACAATAAAAACTAATAAAACAATAAAATCCTCATCTGCCAAAAAACTTACATTACAAAAACAGAGCAAATCTTTACTAATATAAATTCAAATTCGTTAATCAATTTGATAAATCATAGTTATTTATCTATACTTATTTACCCAACCCCTCCGCTCGGGCAGGATATGACACAGGGTCAGTTTTTTTAAGCGAAGTTTAACAGGTTTGAATACAGAGTTTTCCTTCTCCTCGACAAATTGCTTCACCAAGGCTGAAGAACCTAGTCTGCCCTGCTATTTACCCATAGCTGGAAGGAGAATAATTAGATTCATACCTTTCCCAGGGGTATTAGTGCTATGTGAAATGCAATCAGTCACGTCCAGGATTTGAACTCGTGTCGCGGTGTCCATTTCCTATGACGATAACCATTACACTAAGGGCACATAATTATTTATCTATAACTTATTTATTCCATTATTTTTCAAAACCAGTCTAAATGAAGATCTATACCTTTAGAATATATATATATTCATATATATATATATATATATATATATATATATAATTTCATCATACAACGTCTGAAAGGATGTGCGATACCCTGCCGTCATTAGCTGCCAACTAAGATGATAACACAGTTTCAGTAGCTCAAGGTTGTACTGCCACTCCTGGCGCTACAAATTATATATATATATATATAAAGAGGTGCCTGTGGTGTAAGTGGAGATGCCCGTGCTGTAATGGTTATCGTTGTAGGAAATGGACACGGCGACACGAGTTCAAATCCTGGATGAGACTGATTGCATTTCAGATTGCACAAATACACTTGGGAAAGGTATGAATCTAATTATTCTCCCTCCAGCTATGGGTAAATAGCAGGACAGACTACGTTCTTCAGCCTTGGTGTGGCAACTAGTCTAGGAGAGGGAAAACTCTGAATTCAAACCTGTTAAACTCCGCTTAAAAATTGACCTTGAGTCATATTCAGCCCTGGCGGAGGAGTTGGTAAATATATATATATATATATATATATAAAGAAAAATTGATAACAAGGTAATCCAAGTAGAAGGGGAAATTCATTTGGAAGCAAAGTCGACACTATGGAAATGTTGACTTTCTGTGTGGTGACAACCTACTTCGGGATGGGATCTGATAAATACCGACAAGAAGAAGGACTGGCTATGGGTTCGTCATTGTCACCAGTATTGGCCAACATACACATGGAATACTTTGAAGAAATGGCATTACGATCTACATCGATGTGGCTTAGATACGTAAATGACATATTCATTCTCTGGCCTCATCCGGAAGATGTTCAGACATTACTTGATCACGTGAACACAATCTGATCATCTATACTGTTCACAAGACGAAGATAACCAATTACCCTTTCTCGATGCATTAGAATCACGCACAGAGCAAGGATTCAGGTCATCTGTGTATGGCAAGCGCATTTTCATCGGACAGTACCTCAATTTCAACTCCCATCATCCATACACGGTAAAGAAAGGAATAATCCCTTGCTTTCAACATCGAGCAAAAACCATTACTTGTGATACTGATGCATTTTAAAAAGAAAGGGTTAGTTTGAGACTCAACTTTCATCGCAACAACTACCTAGAACGCATACCATCGGCTCCAAGAAACTTAGATAGGAGGATAGAGGTCAATACTCGAAAACTCACCACAGTAAATCTGCCCTTTGTCAAAGGACTAGCCGAAAGGATCCAAAAGATATGTGGTACATATGACATCAGGATAGTATTTACAAGTGGTTCAACTCTCCCGAGATATCTCTTCCGGGTCAAGCCACCAACGTGATCAAGAACTGTGTTTACTTCATCCCTTGCAGTTGTTGTAAAATATACACAGGCGAGATAGGTAACCCACTAAAAGTTACGCTAGAAGAACATCGGAAGGCTGTAGTACGAGGTGAGATTGAAAAGTCGGGTATGGCAGACCATATATGGAAGGAAAAGGGAAACTATCTGCCCTTATGGGATGAAGTTGAAATACTTGATAGAGCTAAACATTGGAGGATTAAACGCCTTAAGGAATCGGCACATATGGTGGGCTGCCATGACCTACTGAGTTGATCAAGTATAGAGATGAATACAATATAGGAACCGATAATTAAAAAGGTTAAATTTAAAAAAATATCTCTATATGAGCATAGGTAAAAATCATACATAATAGTAGTAATCCAAGTCAAGTAAGAACATTATGTTTATACATATTTACCGACCCCTCCGCTC
>OY757933.1:15791908-16096908 GCA_963585895.1 Sepioteuthis lessoniana
AAGGGTTGATATGACATAAAACACACAAAAAAAAACCATAAAGAATTTATAGATTAAATTATTTCGCAACGTTAAACTTTATGGTTTTTAATCTTTAAAACTTCATTACGGTTAAATGAAACAAAAAATAAGAACGTTTTACACAAACTGAAATAGAATGTTTAAGACATACTTATTTTTTCGTTTCATTTACCAAATATAATATTCAATTTCAATAAAATTAAGAGGATACAACATCACATATTGACACGTTGTAATAAAGGTTTGAGATTTGAAAAATGTAAACGTTTCTCCTTGCCATATAATTCAAAGTATAAATAAAGTCAACCTCTGAAGATCTAGTACTTTTCTTATAGTACATCTCTCTCTCTCTCTCTCTCTCTCTCTCTCTCTCTCGATCGATCGATTGATAGATATGGACGGATATTGGACGATGAATATGAAAATTGGTATGTATGTTTTTATATTTATCTTTCTGTAACCGTCCATATCTGTCCATCTAACTCTTCCTCTCTGTCTCTCTCCCCGTCTCCCTCTTGCTCTCTCTCTCTCTCTCTCTCTATATATATATATATATATATATATGTATGTGTGTGTGTGTGTGTGTGTGTGTGTGTGTGCGTATGTGTGTGAGTGTGTGTGTGTGTGTGTTTGCGTGCACGTGTGTGTGTGTATGTGTTTGTTTGTATGTTTTCATATTTATCATTCTATAATCGTTCATATCTGCCCGTCTACCTATCTCTTTCATATATATATATATATATATATATATATATATATATATATATATATGAAACAGATAGAGACAGGTATCGTGAAAAACATGTACATTGTTAGACAGGCATACAGACATATAAAATTATGAAAAATTTGAAATAGCAATAGCATGAAAAATATCCACACACCCTCTCTCTCTCTCTCTCTCTCTCTCTCTCCCAATTGAGAGAGAGAGAGAGAGAGAGAGAGAGAGAGAGTGATTGAAAGAGAGCGAGCAATATTATGGTTTCATATAGAGAGTTGATTCCTGATAAATTTTTTTTTAAATTTCAGGGCTTTAAAATTTGTGTAAAAACAATAATGTTATCTTGTTTTGTTTCATATATTGAGACCTTCCGCTCAGCAGATTCGCAGAACACACTTCTTGCATATTTTTTTTTCAATTTTTTTTTTTTTTTTTTTTTTTTACAAAATGCATTTGTTCGTTCAACAGCTTGAACTTTTAGTCGAAAACTTAAACATTGACTATTAAACTTGTAAATAAATAATCAATTCAAATACAAAGCAAGCAAAAGTAAAACAAAACAAAACAAAAAATATACAGCCCAAGAAATGTGTTAAAAAAGCAGGCAGAAGTTAGTTGCTCTTCATTGATTTGATATCTGTTTTGTTTTGTTTTTTTTTGCTGTTTTGTTTGTTTTTTGTTTTTGTTTTTTGGGGGGTATTTTTTTTTTTTTTTGCCATTAAAGTGAACAGAAAATGAGAGTAAACTTGATTCATCATTTTTTTTCATGAAAATCGATGTCGTAGAATTCCTCGATTTCTTCTTGTTTACGGCCGCCATTGACTCCAGTGTTTATTTCCTCGTTTATCAACTACGAAAACCCGATCATCTTTCTTGACAGTGTTACAAGATTTATTACAAAGTCATCGTCTTGCATCACTTTAATAAAATCAATTTATTTCATCTTGGCGCGTTCATTCACTCAACTTTTCTTCTTACTTTGTTCATGCGTGGCTTAAAACAAAATGTCTGACAAGTGCCAATTCCACCGGCTCCAGATGATTACTGTCTTGTTTCTTTTTATTCACCAAAATTTAAGTTTTTAGTATGCAAAACTTCCATCTTATATTCGTGCCAGACGTGAATCAAACTCCACATGACCCCCTAGTTTTTTTTTGGTTTTTTTTTGGTTTTTCTAGTTGGTTTTCTCAACCATCTACCATTTCTTTCTTTCTTTCTTTCTTTCTTTCTTTCTTTCTTTCTATTTTCTCCCATTTCTTCATCCTTTTATTTGGCGCTTGTTCCTGCTCTTTCTTTCTTTCTTTCTTTCTTTCTTTCTTTCTATTTTCTCCCATTTCTTCATCCTTTTATTTGGCGCTTGTTCCTGCTCTTTCTTTCTTTCTTTCTTTCTTTCTTTCTTTCTTTCTATTTTCTCCCATTTCTTCATCCTTTTATTTGGCGCTTGTTCCTGCTCTTTCTTTCTTTCTTTCTTTCTTTCTTTCTTTCTTTCTATTTTCTCCCATTTCTTCATCCTTTTATTTGGCGCTTGTTCCTGCTCTTTCTTTCTTTCTTTTTTTCTTTCTAACATCGCCCTTCTTTCGTTTTGCTCTTCTTTCTTTCTTTCTTTCTTTCTTTCTTTCTTCTCGCCTTCCTTTTGTTTCGCCATTCTTGCTACTTTTCCCGTCTTTTACTTATTTTCTTTCTTTCTTTCTTTCTTTCTTTCTTTCTTTCTTTCTTTCTTACTTTCTTTCTTTCTTTCTTTCTTCTCGCCCTACTTTTGCCTTGCTCTTCTTGCTACTCTTTCTTTCTTTCTTTCTTTCTTTCTTCTCGCCTTCTTTTTTGCTTCGTTCTCCTTTCTTTCTTTCTTTCTTTCTTTCTTTCTTTGAATTGACTCTTTTTATTACTTTTTCTTTCTTTCTTTCTTTCTTTCTTTCTTTCTTTGAAATGACTCTTTTTATTACTTTTTCTCTTTTCTTTCTTTCTTATTTTCTTTCTTTTATAATTGTATGTTTTCTGTCAACTTTTCTTTTTCATTTTCTTACTTACCGCAACCCATTCTTTCTTTGTAATCATTACTTCATTCCTTCCTTTCTATTCAGCAAGAGTTCTTGTTACCCTCCCCATAAAGAAGGCCAATTGCAAGAGCCCAAATAATAGTCGACCATTCGATCATGCAACGACTGTAGCACCGGCTTGGTTTGTTTTATTTGAATAATATCATATTGACAGCTAATTATTATTTCAAGCCAAAATTTGATTCATCTGTAAACATTTAATTAAAAACATAGGTTTTTATATACTCGGTATTGATTTTTTAGATCACACTTTTTATTTGACTTAGATAATAATCTCTATTTGGGTTGTTGTTTTCTTTTTCTTTTCTTTTTGGCTTGTTTTTATTTTTGGCATAGTTATTTCTTATCAAGTATTTCTCTCTACTGCAAAAAGCTGCACATAATTTTCTGGTATCAAGTATTCCCATCAAATAATTTACGAGCAATTATATGCTTTCAATCATTTATTTCTATTTATGGATAATCATTTATTGGCACACAGTTTCTCTGGTCTTCGGGTCAGAGCGAGGCTCCCAAAAGGAACAATGGCAGGATTGAGGCTGTAAAGCCCCCAGTTTTGGCTTGGCAACCTTCGGGTAGGTGAGCTGCATTATTGACTCCTTTGGCCCCTATATATAGCACTAGACTTGCTGTCTAGTTTTAGCTATAAGTAGGCATACGTGCCTCGACCCAGATTTCGGTCCAAGACAACCTTGGCTCATCAGACTCACATTGCACTAAGTGGGTCGATGAGCTACACAGATCAGCAGGGTTCGAGTATCAGCTTGTGCCCGACCTGCCCCTCCCCTAATCCTTACTTCAATCGGCCTTGGGGTCATTGACCTTGTATCAATCCCTGTCTGGTGGGAGACAGAGACAAATATAATCATTTGTTGCCATACAGTTATATCATCTTAGTTTTTCTTTTATAATACCAGTGGGCTGGGTGAATGTAGAATACACCGACTGCACCTCATAAGTGTCCAAGATATGATACTAAACAATCTGATGGCGAGGTTCTTGTGATGCTGGGGCTTTGAGTGTTGCGGAGCGCCCCTTTACTGCCATTGTTCCTAGGTCTACTCTGTCTCGGAATGGAACAACCTGATAGGTCCGTATCTATGGGTTAAATAGATCTAAACAGCATACTTATGCTAAACTGAATTGTTTGAATTAGAACTGTTTGAGTAAACTGAATTGTTTGAAGTAAAACTTTTTTGCTAATTAAACAGCGTACTCATGGCTTTAAATAATCTACAAAGGTTGATAAATCATAAAACCCAAACAACCAACCAATCAACTTTATAGTACGAGTAATTTTCAAGCAATTATACAGTTTCATGTAATTAATAATAATAATAATAATAATAATAATAATAATAATCCTTAATAAACATTTATATCTTCAACTCAGTATTAGTAATAAATATAATTTTTACTCAGCTTGGTTTTAATTATTCAATCCAATACTGATCATTTTAAATCCATTTGACCCACATACCATACAGGTTCAACTACTCTGGGTCAAAATTAATTTTGAAGAATAGTAATGAAGAGGCAGTGCTTTACCACCCAGAACTCCAGAATTGGATCCTTACTACCAGATGTGGTATAGTGTCATAGCCAATATCACCACCTTGAAGAGGATATAGGTGATATATTCTAACACTCACCGACGAAACACGTTCATACTGGATAATATGTATCAAATACTCTCTTGGACACAGCGGAATTTCTCTGTGGAATATACAAGAATATAAAAGAGCCTAAGAACACAAGAAGAGGGTAAAATTTGAATAAACTGATCCATCTAAAAAAAAAGCAATGAGCATTCTTTTCTTTTAGGATTGGAATGGATTTTTGTGAAATTTAGATTAGATTGTGGTTGCACAGGTTCACGCCATTTTTTTTTTAACTTCCTTTTAGTTATATCATCAAGAAAGGTTGCAAGGATGTTTCGAGAGAGATCAATACAGTGAATATCCGAACAAAGACTCAAAATAAGACATGCTCTTGTTTCTTTTCCATTCTATCTTTCTATCGAAGATTATATACAAGTTTTTCAAAGTTATAAGTCCTTCTAAACAATAGTCATTTGTATGCACACAGTTATATAGTTTCAAGTATTAATATTTAATAATTTACAAAGGGTCCGTGAATATCTATGAATTTCTTCCATCGATCAACAAGGTCATTTATGTTAGTACAATAAACTCTAAAGGTTTTGATGGCAATAAATCTTTAAATGCAGTCTACTTTTTTAGAAGTGAATGCTTTTTGCATGAAAAGTGTCAATATGCTTGAAAAAATTGGTTGTCGGTGGATGAGTGATAAAGTTAATACTGAGTATGTGGCAAAGTCTCATATCCCAAGTTAGCAAGCCTCTGCAGTGTCATCCTGGCGGCATGTGACAGAGCACTGTCATTAAAAAAATTATGATCAAGCTTGCTCAAAAAATACATTTCCAGATACCTCGAGGGTGAACTTCAGTAATATACTGACTTCATTGCCGAGTTCGGGTTGTTGTATATCAAATCGGCAACGACAGCCTTCCCGAACTGGGTCCAGAATTCCCAGGCTGTCCCATTAACAGCTTTGTGTTCCGTTTTTTTCTTACACTTTAACGGCAAATACTCGAACGGTTTATCGTCTGGGCTAGCCACCCTCAGCTATATTAACAGATTTACGCTTTGCACCCTCTCCGCCTGATTACAATCTCGTGGTATCTATCATTTCATTGATTTCTAACTTTAAAACTTTTTTTATGTTTAACGTACTTATTCCTGATGTCATCACACATTAACGCCCTGGTTTGATATACAAAACAAAACTATGAACAGCTTCGATATAACTTCCCTTTACACCAAGATACACATTAAAAATGCCTCAAACTCCTTGCTATTCATTTAAAAGATAAATTCCACTCATCACTCCCCATAAACAATCAGATCGACATCTGCTAGTACATCACGAACATGACTTATTTTAAATTCAAAGATAAATTTTATTAACAGAAATTTAGTCTCCCCATCGGAAACCGGCTTAGTGCTGTTTTTTGGGTGTCTATTTTTAGAATTTTTGAATTCGGCCTTTTTGAATAGAGGTTACCTTACATATATTGATGATATACTCATTTTTCTACCAAAAAATTAAAAAAATCCAACATATTGAAGAGAAATTAAACAACCTTCCATCTATTTTACCAATGAAAAAGAATGAAAAAATATACCACACCTTTCTAAGATCTTACAATTTAGATCCCAAAATAATTTAACTTTTAAAGTCTATCACTAACACACAAACAAAAATGATTATATGTATATTAATATACCCATCATAACTACAAAATTAAGACAGGCCTTATAACTGGTTTTATTTACGGGCACTTTGAATATGTTGTCAACAACACCTAGATGATGAATCTAAATATATCAAACATTCCCTTGAAAGCTGAAAATATCTTAATTTTTATACTAAACGCTAGAAAAAAGCTCTCAACATACATTCATCAAATAAACGTAAGAAAAACAATTCCATATCCCTATTAACCGCACATCAATCTCTCTAGCTACTAACATACACAACGAATTTATCTATGACAAATTAAATAGATTAGGAATATTCATTATAGAAACCGCATCAAAATCAATAAAAATTTCATCAACGTATCTAAACGCACTAACAACATAACCCCTTCTCACGAAGGCATATACTCCAGTCCATGTAATGATTGTGATAAATCTTACACTGAAAAAACTCGACGCAAACTAGACAAAATTATTTACGAAGAAAACGATCAATCCCACATGTTAGATTCCAACCATACTTTCAATTTTCCCCGGGCCTCTTTTTTTAAACTTATCTATTGCAGAAAATCTCGTCGACTTTTGGAATCTGTAAACATCTCCCATTTAAATAAGACTATTAAACAACGCGGTGATTTTTTCATAGTTCACCCTATTGGGCTGCTAATATTTTACGCAAGAATAATATTGAAATTGAAAATGGATTGTAATACATTTTATAATGTGATAAAAAAGCTAAGTCATTTATTTCCCTACGCCACTTCCATACTTCTCCATGATTTTCCTTTTATATGTTCCTTTTCTGGTGGCTATGTCTTGATGAAATTTGATACACTTGACGCTAGCAGTAGCTTTCTTCATGTTGGTTTACCCATTGCCCAGATGTTTTTAAAAAGTAATAATAGTCATAACCAATTGTCCCAGCTGTATTTGTATTTCTATCTTTCCCTTCTTTCTTTTCTGTCCTCCTTCTTTCGACCACTCCCTCTCTTTTAATCTTTTTCCTCTTATGCTAAACCCCACTGAAATAAACAAAAATTCTGATGAAGTCTTTTATGGAATAACGACGAAATATCAATTGAATCCGTTGTCTCTGTTTGGGTTAATCCACTTTTCTGCTTATTTTTCCTATCATATCGGATTTTTCCAATTTACCGTTTTCTCCATAAATATCATTGCCCTGTCGAGTGGGGATATAGAATACACTGACTGCACCTCTGCAGAGGAGTAAGATCCCCACCACGAGTGTTCTAGATATGACACTAAACAGTCTGATGGTGAGGTCCCGGTAATACTGGGGTCTTGGAAAATACGGAGCACCCCTTCATTGTCATTGCTCCCAGGTTCACTCTGCCCCGGCGTGGTAGCACCTGATAGGGCCCTATCTATGGGTTAAATAGAACTAACGGCATACTTATGCTAAACTGAATTGTTTGATTAAACTGAATAGCTTGAAACAGAAATGTTTTTGACAATTAAACCGTACTTACATTTAAACTGTGTGCCTATGTTATACTGAATTATTTCAAATAGAACTGTTTTTTACATTGAAACTGTATTTACACAAAAATCAATTGTTTAACATAGAACTGTTTTGACATGTAACCGTGTGTAAACAAAATCTGTATTTATACTAAACTGAATTAGCTGAATTAGAACTGCTTGACTAAACTGAATAGCTAGAAATAGAAATGTTTTTCATAATCAAACCGTACTCATATTTAAACTGTGTGCTTATGCTAATCTGAATTATCTGAAATTGAACTGTTTTTGACAATTAAACTGTGTACTTATGCTAAACTGAATTGTTTTAAATGGAACTGATTATTTACATAAAAATGGATTAGGCGTTAAATAACCTAGAAAAGTTGATATGCCATAAAACCCAAGAAACCAAACCAAATCCATACACATCGATACAGAAGTAAGTTGGCTGACCGGAGTCAAGAGCAACCCGAGGGTTTCATTTTCAATAGCTACAAAACCGAGTTTTGGTTTGTTTTTTTTTTGGTGGGGGAGGTTGCTTCTCCTTTCTTGGAATCCTCCATTTTCCTTGGATCCATACCTTATAAGTATTTTAAATATTCAAACGATAAATGTATTATTCAAGTTAGCATAGACATTACACATATATGCCGACAGGTGCCCTTACTCTACTTGATTTATTAATATAAAGAATGCATTTATTAATACGTAAAATTTAACCACTCTCTTACAGCACACCTGGTTTTCAATTTAGTATATATATATATATATATATATATATACCAAATAGAAAACCAGGTGTCCTGTAAGAGAGTGGTTGAAATTTACGTATTAATAAATACATTCTTTATATTAATCAATCAGTGGATGACAATATATATATATATATATATATATATATATATATATATATATATATATACTAAATGGAAAGGCAGGTGTGCTAAATGGAAAAACCAGGTGTACTAAATGGAAAAAAATCTATTTTTTATTATATACATTTCTTGATATTAGAATTAGTTTTCTTTTGGGTGTGTTGTTTTTTTTTTTGTTTGTTTGTTTTTTATGCAAATTTTCCGTTTGGTGGGGTTTTTCGTTTAATATAAAAAATAAGTTTTCTCCTATTGTCGCCAGTCGGTATTAGGTACCCTGAGGAGCCGTTTTAGGTGAAACTATAGTAGGATAGTCCCGACTCACGAATTAATTTGTATATATATATATATATATATATTTACAGGTAAAGTCATAGCTTCTCTCATAAAGAATAATTTAAGAAAAAACAATTAGTTTTTAAAAGAAGCACGATGCGTTTCGTGACAATAAGACAAATTTGGTTCAAACGTTTAAGTTCTGGGTTACGTTTCCGTAACTCAGAATTTCCTGTTTTCATATTTATCAGACAGACATCTTACATGTAGTCTTGTTAAAGGTTGATCTCTATATGTCTGCTTCTACAGTGTTTAAAAACTTTTTGTAAATTGCTCAACAATATATGGTTGGAGCATTATCACTCATGCAAAAAAATCATTGTAAACAAACTGTCCCTGTTTGCAATAAGTTAATAAAAAACTTATTTTGAAAAGTTACCAAATGTGTTACCTGTCAATACACACACACACACACACACACACATATATATATATATATATATATATATATATATGTGTGGAGGCAGCACCCGACAAAGGAGTAGTTGTAGGGCCACCTACTACCCATCACGGACACTATCCAAGTTAGACGAACCAGACATGTGGGACAAAGTTGGAGAAGTAAGGACGAACTCATAAGCGATATACTCCTGTGGACACTTTCACATGGATAAACAAAGGTTTGACGACCAGCTAGAACCTATATAAAACACCTCCGTGCCGATACAGGAAGACCTCCCGTGAGCAATAGATGATAGAGACAGACGGGTAGCGAGAGTGGCTCAGGGAGATCCATGCTGGCAGCGCTACGTGATGTTGATGATATATATATATATATATATACATATATATATTGTCACTGTAAACTGCTGGTATACAAGGCATTTCATATACGCTTTAAGAGCCCTCAACAATAAATTTTACTGGTTGTCTAGCCACCATCTACATCAAGGAAACATAGAGGAAGAGATGATTTTCTCTGACCGGGCCATTGGCCTAATGAGAATAGTGTTCACTAGTGGTCCAGGAGAGGTCGGAGGTCGTGTCATACCAAAGACTCAAAAAATGGTGCTTGATTTCACTTTGCTTAACACTCAGCATTATCAAGTAAGAATCAAGGATGAAATGGAGCAATCCAGGGAATGGAGTAGCGCCCTCTCCTACACCTCGTTGTTGTAGCTATGGAAAAGGGAGCCTCCGGGTCACCCTTGACTAAGGTCGCCAACTTTACTTTTCTTTTATTCAATCATGTGGCAGATTGCACTTGGTTAGTCCATATCAGTTACCTTCTTCTAGTACCTGGTATTCCATTTGGGAAAAATACTACCATAAGCCAATACGACAAAAATGTTTTAATTATACAATAAAGATATCATATCTTGCCAATACAAGTATTACAATTAGAGAATATGAAAAAAACATTACATTTAGCCAATGGAAAAAAAAGTTTTACCACTAATCAATAAAACAAAAATGTACAATTGGAGTATAAATAGTATATTCTAATAAACTAATATAAAAATATTACTATTAGACAATACTAAAACAATATTGCGATTAGCCAATGTAACAAAATATTGCAATTAGCCAATACAACAAAAATATTAGTGTTATATAACCACAATGATTTCAATCACAACTTTAATACAAATACATATTCAAATGGAGGTATCCTCGTGGTGTAATGGTTAAAGCGATGGACTGCGGAATCGTAGTACGCGAGTTCATACTCCAGTTCACTATTACGTTCACTTTCGGTCAAATACCCTTGGGAAAGGTATGAACCCCCTTATCCACCCAGCTATGAGTTAAATAGTACCACTACTGTTCTTCTAACCGGGACATTGGCCCAGCGGTTAGAGTGTTCGCCAATGGCCCGGGAGACCTGGGTTCAATCCCAGGTCGAGTCATACCAAAGACTTTAAAAATGGAACTTGATACCACCTTGCTTAACACTCAGCATTATAAGGTACGGTTCAAGGGTAAAGTGGAGCAATCCAGGGAATGGAGTAGCGCCCTCCCCTACACCTTGGTGTAGTAGCTATCGAAAAGGGAGCCTTCGGGTCACCCTCGACTATGGTCGCTAACTTTACTTTACTTTTTTACTGTTCTTCTAGGAGAATAGCTTTAGCATTAAATAACCTGCAAAGGTTGATATGCCATTAAACAAAGAAACCAAACCATATTCAAATACAGATACAGGCTGATACAAATGCGGGCGGAAGCAGGTGAACTCCGTTGTTCAGGTACGAATGCATTTATTAATTTCTTCATTTTCGACACGAGGAGAGAGACACAATTATTATTATGCTAACCCCATCCCAAACGCACGGCACATCTTGTGGTGAATAAGATCTCTGTCATTAGAGATTCGAAAATCTTTACCACCGCCGCAACGCTAGAAAACTCAATTCTCTATACCCTAAAGGCAGAAAACTCAACTTTCTGCTTGCATGGTCCAATCACAAATCTTCAACTGCATGGTCAGAATTCAACTTCTCAAAACCATGGTCGGACCCCCACTTCTCAAAACCATGGTCGGACCTTAACTTCTCAACACCATAGTCGAACCCCAACTTCTCAACACCCTGGTCAGACCCCAACTTCTCAACACCATGCTCAACTAAATCTTTTTCAAAGTCTTCCGAATTCTCAGCCGATTTCTCCTAGGCATGATGTCACCCACACTCCAGCCATATTTCCAGTCTGGGGTTTATGACAATGGTAATTTTCATATCATTTGCACGCGAGCGTAAACTGCACTAATTGACTACACATCTAAACCCTTAACCCAAATAGTTCAAAGCCCAACCAAACAGAATGATAAGATATAAAAAATGATTAAAATAAAAAAAATCATTCTTTAATTATATAACATTACAATTAGCTTATACGATAAAAATGCTATTATAAATCAATTCAAGAACAATATTTCAATTAGATAATACGGTAGAAATATAATTACACTAAGCGACAAAGGAAAAATACAAAATAATTACAATTGGACAATACAACAAAAACGTTATAATTGGACAATACAACAAAAAATTTGCAATAAGACAATGCAACCAAAATATTACACAGAGCAAAAACAAGAAAAACTCAGTAGAATGTCTAGATAAGAGTTTTAAAGAAAAAGATAAAACCTTACAGAAAACTTTTAAAAGATCACTGTCACACTTTCACACCTACTTTAAGACGGAGATAAATGTTAATTGAATTTATTTTTAAAAGGTAAGAATGTGTAAAATATTATTATCTTGAGCACTTTAAAAAAAATATGTATCTGCTTAGAAATGCAGGTATATCTGTCATGCTTCGAACTTTCAAAGAAGAAGCTTTTCATGTTTAGTGAAGATTTTTCGATTTAAAAAGAACAGTTTAAGACAGGGTGGGGAAATTTGTTTACCAGCAAACGAATGCTACGAGTTTTGCCAACTTTTGTTTGTCACTTGGCATCGAGAGAAAGTTTTCCTGGCATTGATGGATGAAAAAGAAGATGAATAGCATTTTCATTCAGAAGAGTAGATGAGAAACAAACCAACAATATATATATATATATATATATATATATATATATATATAATGATTAGAATTCAAAGCTAAAAGCGCCTCCAAACTGAAAATCTTTACAGCGCTCAATACACATATATGCTGAGCAATATCTCAATATATATTAACAATAATAAAAGAAATATAGGGTAATAACTTATGACTCTCTGTTTCACGTTTTCGATCATCAGGTGGACTGTAAACAACGCATCTGACAATTTCAATATTCCTTTTCAGTTATCCGGCTGCAGAGTGGTTGGCATAGTAAGTCACGTGGCTCAATCGATAGCCAGAATGAAAAGCATAACTTACTAACAGCCCTGATCTTTTATTTATTGATTTATTTGAATTTGGAAAGGTTATAATACTTCTCTCCCAGGCATTACCGACATTATATATATATATATATATATATATATATATATATATATATATATATATATATATATAAAGACTTATACATATAAAACTATACGTCCACAAATATAAAACATACATGTGAACACTAGTATATTCACCAACTAACACACTCTTGCACACACACAACATACACTCGTTTACACACACACACATACACACACACACACACACACGCAACATACACTTGTTTACACACACACACACACACGCATACTCATAGACACATGCATACACATTTATCTATTCATTTATTTACCATCGTCGTGTGGAGTATAGATAGGTTCATGCCTTTCTCAAGGTCATTAGCACAGAGGGAAACGTTCATTAACACTGTTCATGAAGTTCATTTATTAATGAAAATAGTATTACATCACGTGACCGACAATTATGGGCAAAATGATAAAACGGCCTGGCCTCACGAGCCGTAGTACATCAACTGATCAAGGAGAAGGAAAAATTCTCAATATAAAATCAGAAGAAATTGCAGCACATTAGTGCATTATTCTCCTGCAATAAATTGATTCCAAAATTGTTGCTGGTTCAACATAGGCATTTGTCACTCTAAGCAAATCACATGTGCGTAGCCTAACGATTTAAAGCTTTCATTGAGCGACTGGGCCCCCATAAATCTAGGTCAACTAGAAAGTTCACCACAAATATATATATATATATATATATATATATATATATATATAATTATGAATGGAGGAATTGATATATTAAGTTAGAAATTACCATGACAAGAAAATCCGTACCACACCTACACGTGACATGCGGAGCACTGAACAGCTGTTTCGACCTTATTAGGTCTCATCAGCAGTGCACACCATTATCTCCACCTCTAATACTACTACTAATAATAATAAGTAAATATATATTAGTTTTTATATATATTTAATAGCATGGAAGCTTGTCTCTGACCACCGGTTTCATGCCGTCTTATAAACGACAAACATCAGGAAGAAAAATAAAGATATTGGAGAAATCGAAAAAATTGAAAAATACTGTCAAAAGAAGGTTAGGATTGTATACAATTCTTTATGTGTGCATGTGTGTGTCTGCGTATTATTGTGTGTGTCCATACAAGTGATTTTTAGTATATGTTTGTATGAAGATACAGGCACCGCGCAGCAAATTTGAGGTTGTCTCCTGAATATATGAGGCGCGATGTGTAGCAAAAGTTGCGACAGTTTGACCAAGTCATTTTTTGTATTAGTGTGTATGAGTGTGTATGTGTGTGTGCGTGTGAGCCTCTGTGTGTGTGTGTGTGTGTGTGTGTGTGTGTGTGTGTGTGTGTGTGTGTATGTGTTGATTATTCTAAGGAACAAAATATCATCATCATTGCATTACGAAGAAAATAAAGTTTTGATTTGTAAGCATAATAGACGAAGGAATATGGTGGGTCAGAATGCAAATAAATAAATATATTACATTTTTAAAAAAAATCTATTTTAAGGAAGCAATTCGCAAAGGTATGTTGATTTGTTTTACTTTACAGTTGATTTTGAAAGTGAATTACTTAAACCTGGATGCAAATTCGAAACCGTAACGTTCTATTTGCATCTTTATGTTTTAAATTGCTCTTTCCGTGGGACAATTCAGTTCATCCTATGTGTAATGATTTTTTTTTAGGAGTGCGCTCTCAAAATTGCCCACAAAAGATACGTCTCAACATAAAGTAAATTGTGTGCAATTCCTGACGTACACTCGAATTTTGCGTGTAAGATATTTGTGAAAATTTTTGATCAGTTCAAACGAGCTCAGTTCAAATAAGCTTAGTAAGTTACTAGAATAAGCCTTAAAATAAAAGCTCTTAATTCTTTTTTACTTTGTTTTTTGTTATTTTCTTCAAACTTAAGATATTAAAGTTCAAATTCCAGTTTAAATTGAAACCATGAATTATAAGAAAATATAAATCTATTTTACACTTGTAGTTTTTTTAACTGCCGATTTTTAAAAAATAAAATGGTCCATTGAAAAGCTGGGAAGAATGCAAATATCACCGATTGACGGGTGACACAGCATCTTACAGTGTAGTAGCTATTGAAAAAAGAGCCTTCGGATCACCCTCAACTAAGGTAGACTAATATATATATATATTTATATGTATATATACACACACACACACACACATATATATATATATATATAACGGAGAAGAAAAAACGATATGCGAAAAACATTATCTTAATAATGAATGTAGAATAATGTAAAAACACGTTTTCTTTGTCTATTGCGAGGGAAAGTTTCATGCATTTTTCTACTGAAAATGTTAATTTTCAATTAATCAATAAATTAATCTAAATTTAATTGTTCTATAGTAATGAAATATACAAAAGAAAACTGAAAGCAATTTACTAATTCCATAATGAATCTTTTCCGTGCTTTTTGTAAGAAAGCATGTTGATACCAAGTTCTAATTTAACAGTATGTAAATTAATTAGTCTTTAGATAAAACCGTTCACCATTGACAGTTTACAAATCAGTCGATTCTCTACAACCCACTCGCTAGAATCTTATTTCATTTTTTTTTATTACTTTTTATCGTAATTTGTTAATTATTAATTGCTTGTTCCCAACGTTGCATTCTTCGTGTAGGACTCAAGGTTTGTTTAATGGATCATGTAAAATCGAATTTTTTTTTTTGGCAAGCAATTAACGGGTTCAAGTAAATGATAATAACCATTTTTAAACAACTATAGCATCAAGTAACTAGATTTAATGCAAATAATTACATGGTTTCATGTATTTCAAACAACTATATGGTCTCAAGTATTAAAATCAGTTATAAAGTCTCAAGTATTAAAATCAGTTATATGTGTAGTTTCTGATATTCGAAGGTTTGGTTTGGTTTAGTTTCTTTTTTTAATAACCTTCGGTTATTTCATAACAAATCTGTCGTTCTAGAAAAAACAGCAGTGGTACTATTTAACCCTCAACCTTGGGAAAGATATGATATCTTTCCAAAGGGTATTTTTAAGGAAATGAACTGGAGTTCAAACACTCTACGATTCTGCTGCCCAGTGCTTTAACCACTACACCCCCACGACACCGCTCATATATTCAAACTAATTATATGGTGTGTCCGATTTATATGGTTTGTCCGAAAATGACCAGTCCGAAAATTAACGGGATTTCGAACACTCTACGATACTGCAGCCCAGTGTTTTAACCATTACACCAAAAGGACACCGCTCATATATTCAAATTAATTATATGGTGTGTATTTAAAGGATTTTATGGCTTCAAGTATTCAAAACAAGTATATGGTTTCAGTTTTTAAAAACAATTATATAGCCTCAAGTATCAAAATCAGTTATATAGTCTCAAGTATAAAAATCAGGTATATAGTTTCACAAATCCAAAGCAATTATTTGTTTTGCATTTAAAGGAATTTATAGTTTAAAGTATTCAAAGCATTTATGATCTAAAATATCTTTTCCTTATACAAATAATTTGCACCGTAATGTCAAGTACGTATTTATTCACTTCCTCAACCAGTTGCTGGATGCAACACAAGTTTAATTTTTAAAGCGGATTATAGTTGTCCTTCTCATATACTGGTTGCCGTTTACCGAACTATATAAAGGAGAGGAGAAATGGATTCATGTCTTCTTCGATGGTGTACTCGTGTCACCGAGTCTTTTTCTCATCCGTTACGCCACTACCTCTGATATGATTTCAAGTATTCCTCTCGGGAAGTTCTAATAGCCTTGTGGCTTACGACCTGGAATATGACATCTTAGTAAGCTTCTTCGGACTCTGGTTACGCTATTTTAGTTTCAGACTAATCATCATCATCATCATCATCATCATGTCGTGCTGGTAGCACGGATATCCCTGACCCTCTCTCGCCACTTTTCCCTATCGTTTATCGCCTCAGGCAGGTCTTCTGGACAACATCCCGTATCCTCACATAGTTGCTGAATGTATGTTCGTGCTGGTCGTCCTGCTTTTGCACGGCCATGTGTGGGGGTCCATAAGAGTACATCACTTATGAGTTCGTTCCTGCTTCTCCGGCAGTGTCCTGCATGTCTGGTTCGTCTAACTTTAATAGTTTTTGTGATAGGAGGCAGGTGGCCGTACAGTTGGTGTCTTTTGGGGTGTTGCCGCCAGGACTTGTTCAAGATTGCTCGCAGCATTCTTGTGTAATTGCCTTCTAGCCTCTTCTCCAGCTGTTTTGTTAGAGTCCATATAGTGCATCCGTATAGCAGTAACGATGCGACCGCTGCCATATAATCGATAGCCTATTGATAGCTGTACATGCCTTCGTTAACTTCATGTCGATGTCCTTTTCGGTTGATGTGACGCTGCTTCCTAGGTAAGTGAATTTGTCTACTAGTTTAAAAGGGGTTCCGTCTAGAGTGGAGATGTCACCCGTTTGATTATAGCACATATATTCCGTTTTTGTGCATTGACATAGAGGCCTATGCCTGCGGCTGCTCGTTCCAAACTATGCAGTTGTGTTTCGGCTTGGTTGCGTGTATTAACCCTCGAAAAATATAAACATTAGTTCACTTAGCCTTTCGTTAATTATTACCACAATAGTTCTTCAACAAGTATCGTTTAGGCATGAATAAACACACAGAAGTTGATATATCATTAAACAAAGAAACTCTTCCAGGAACTTTATCCCTATCGATATAAATAATTTTCAAAAAAAGCTATTTGACCCATAGATTTGACAAAGGACTCAATCTGAATTTTTACGATTCTTTTTCACATTCCTAATATGTTTTGTTCCGTTTTCTATCTCATATTTTCTTTTCTCAACCGTAATAGAAGCTTCTCTTTAAAATAATAGCTAAACGATAATACAAACACATAACCTTCTCAAATGTAATCTAATATTCATCTTTCTCGCGGAGTGTAACTGAACAACGCTATCGTTCCCAAAAATCTCAAGGAAAGTAATTTAGTGCCACGGCATTGAAAACTGTTCGACATTTTTTAATTATTTAAATAAGCTCTTCATTACAAAGTTAAAGATGGCAAGATTTAAAAAAGAACTTTTAAGAGATAAATATCGAAGGAGTTTGCTGCCATTAGAAAAAAAAACTGTTGTCTCCTGCTCTTTCTTTTACCAGATATAGACACTGAATTAATTTGCGTTTTTGAACTTGAATTTAAGTTCATCTGGTTTATCTTTCAGCGAAAATCAATTGTAGGTAATGGGAAATTTCGTGCAAAGTTTTATCTTTGTCGCGTTTATATAGCGTTTTTTTTTTTTTCTATTTTTGTTTTCACCAACTCGCTAGAGCTTAAATTTTATAAGCACACAAACTTACTTATTAGATAAAGTCTATTACAATCCCTATTATTCATGTGCATATTAGTACATAGATCTTGCTATTTCAATCTAGAATCAGTGCATGGGATAACTCTACGCCCTTTAATTATTAAAAACAAGTTTCTTTAATTCTGCATGTAATATAGTTATATACTGCTTTTTTAACTCCTTTAGATACAAATAATTACCCTAAAATCTAAATCATTTAATCTAAAAAAATGATTTTCTATAAACCCGTATGTAATGCAGGTAAGTACTGTTAATTTGACTCCTTTAAATACAAATAATTACCCTAAAATTTAATTAAAGTAAATCTACACTATTTGATTTTAAAGAAATTATATTCTTTAAACCCGTATGTAATATTGGTAGGTACTCCTAATTTGACTCCTTTAAATACAAATAATTACACTTAACTTTAATAAAAGTGACACTACTTACTTTAATTTTTAATGTAGCCCATAACAAGATGGACAATGGTGAATACTTGCAATTTAAAAAAAAAATATTCCTCGTGGTGAAAATTTCCTCGTGGTGTAATGGTTAAAGCAATGGACTGCGGAATCGTAGTTAGCGAGTTCGTATTCCAGTCGCGCTATTCCGTTCACTTTCAGGCAAATACCCTTGGGAAAGGTATGAACCCCCTTATCCTCCCAGCTATGGGTTAAATAGTACCACTACTGTTTTTCTAGGAGAATAGCTTTGGCATTAAATAATCTACGAAGGTTGATATGCCATTAAACAAAGAGACTAAACCAAACCTTAATTATTCAATCATCACGTTATATTAGAACACGTGTCATTGACTTTTATTTCATTTAGATCGATCTCATCATAAGCCGATGACATGACTTGTTTAATTTAACAACATCCGGTCTCAACAATGATTTGAAAATATGTTACCCCAGTGACCGACAAAACAATCTATCAAACGTGACATCCCGCAATATGTGCAAGAATTACACCATATAAACTTTTGAAACGAAGTGCTGTACCATATTCACAATTAACGCTATATGAGAAATGGGTGAAATAGACATCGAATGTTCATAACGACAGAACATAGTAATCTCGGAATTCGAAAACACGTAACGACTTCTTGTTCAGGTACGAAACCTTTTCATTAACTTTGAGTTAAAGGTTTCGACATAAGGAGGAGGGACACCATCTTCTATGCTGTCTTATTCATTTGGCCCCCATCTCGAGTGGCCTCCCATAGGGCGCAAGTTCCCCTCGCGCCTGCGAGCTCCAAAATCGTTCCTTCTCGTTTGGCGTCTAGTAGCCAACTCTTTCTTTCTTCAAATTCTCACACAAACCTCCGCGCGCTTCCGGTGCGTGACGTCACCCGCACCCTGTTTCGTCTCGGACTATTATGACATCTGAGTGACACCTCCATCCGCCCGCCCGCGCCCGCGTTAACACCTGCCTCAATGTTGCACCTAACTAACCCATGTGCTGAGCCGAAAGGTTCTCAGCCTAACTAAACTCAAAGGCATGAACCGAAATCCCTCGGCTATTATATAACAGTACTCAAAGATTTGTAACCAGTCTACAACCTCACCTAACTAAATACTAATATAATTATATATAATCAGTTACCACCGTAATTATTTAACATAGCCATCTTTCAACCCGTATGTCGTATAGGTCCTTACCACAACTTCAATTTTTTTGAATAATATCATCGCAAATTTCAATCAAAGCAACACTGAAACATTTTTTTAATAATGATCTTAAAAACAGCTGTAATATAACTATGTTTTCTTAAGTTAACTGATTTAAATACGAATAATCATCCTGAGCGTTATAGAACCGATCTTACGTCCTTACTTTCTAGTAATGACCTTCTTAAAAAGGGTATGTGATATGTGCGAATGCAGCCAGTTTGACTACTTTAAATAAAAATAATAATCCTTAACTTTCAAATAAACGACTCTACGTCATTTGCTTGTAAACACTTTCTTGAAACCTCTATGTAATCTGGGTTAGTAGGGCTAGTTTGTCTCCTATGAATATGAGTAATTATCATAAACTTTAATACAAGCAACTCTAAGTCGTTTATTTATAATTATAATCATCTTACAACCTAAATGTAATCTGGATAAGTAGAACTATTTTACTTTAAATACCAATAATTATCGTGAATTTTAATAATAGCGATTTTACATTATATATATTTAATAATAAACATCTTACAATATGTTTGCTTAGTTGGCTGGGGTCGTAGAAAACACTGACTGCTTCTCGGCAGAGGTGTAAGCCCCACATCGAGTGTCCTGTATATATGACACTAAGCAATCTGATAATGAGGTTCCAGTAACGCTGGAGCTTTGGCGAATGCAGAGTACCCATTTATAAGCATCACTCCTTAGTTTACACAGGCCCGAAGTGGTAGCACCCGATAGAGTCTTATCTATGGCACAAATAGAACTAAACTGCGCACTTATTCTAAACTGAATTACTTGAAATGGAACTGTTTTGATATTTAAACAGCTTACTTATACTAAACTAAACAGTTTGAAATAGAACTGTTTCTGACATTGAAACTGAACTTAGGTTAAACTGAATTGTTTGAAATAGAACTGCTTTGACATGTAACTGTGTGCAAAATAAAACCATACTTATACTAAACTAATTTGTATGATTTAGAACTATTTGACTAAACGTACTAACTTGAAGTTAATTGTGTACATGAATTTGTATAAAATGGATTTGACATTTAATGACCCACAAGGGTTGATATGCCATAAAACCCAAACAAACACACCGAAAGAACAGTTAATAGAATTATTGCAAATCATTTAAGATTTACGTGTTTTATTCTTTGGATTCATGTTTATATTTTTCTGCTTTCATTTGTTTTCTCTAATGTATGTGTGGGTGGCTCATCATCGTTGGAAATAGACTGGGCAAACTGATTTCAATTCCAGATAGAGGATGTTTACGTTTAATTTCATCGAAATGTTGATGGAAAAACCATGGACCAAGCTTTTTTTTTTCTCCAACTGCTCAGGTATGGTAAAAAAAATTTGGACTGACGGAGACATTATTGAGGGTCGGATATCGTAGTTGACCAACAATATTTTCAAAAATGAGTGAAATGACACGAAACAAAAAAAAGGATAACAAAACGAGACATTCGGTTATAAAAAAAGTGTCCAGATTTATTATTTCCAGATTAATTTAATTCATAGAGTTTGGAAAGTCTCTACCGGTATCGATCCAAGCAGTGTCTACCGCTCCCAGACTGTTGTCAGTGTATAATGGGTTACTAGGCCAGGGAATATAGACTACGTTGCATGGCTGTTCGTTCTGTTTGCTCCAGGTATCGTTGCCTCCGGCTGGTTGGTCATAAACTAACCTGTACTCACGACCGAATACATGGATAAGACTTTCTGGCTTTGAAAACAGCAGTTTTAAGTAACTGTACTCTAAAAAGAGAGTTTTAAGTAGCTGTACCCTGAAAAGAGAGTTTTAAGTAGCTGTACCCTGCAAAGAGCAGTTTTAAGTAGATGTACCCTGAAAAGAGAGTTTTAAGTAGATGTACCCTGAAAAGAGAGTTTTAAGTAGCTGTACCCAGAAAAGAGCAGTTCTATCTAGCTGTACCCTGCAAAGAGCAGTTTCAAGTAGCTGTACCCTGAAAAGAGCAGTTTTAACTAGCTGTATCCTGAAAAGAGTGTTTTAAGAAGCTGTACCGTTTAACGAACAATTTTAAGTATTTGTACCTTGTACCAGGCAAATGGCTTAATGAGTAGAGTGTTCGCCAATGGTCCGGGAGACCGGGGTTCAATCCTAGGTCAAGTCATTCGAAAGACTCCAAAAATTGGTACTTGATGCCGCTTTGCATTATAAGGTGAGGATCAAGGGTAAAATGGATCAATCCTAGGAATAAAGTAGCGCCTTTCCCTACACCTCGGTGTAGTAGCTATTGAAAAGGGAGCTTTCGGGTCATCCTCGACTAAGATCGCCAACTTTATTTACTACCCTGAACAGTTGAGTTTTATGTAGCTGTACCCTGAAAATAGTAGTTTCAGTAGTTGAACCCAGAAATGTGCGGTTTTAAGTAGATGTGCCCTAAAAAACAGTTTTTAGTAGCTATACTTTGTAAGAGCAGTTTTAACTAGCTGTGCCCTGAAAATAGCATTTTAAAATAGCAGGACTACAATGAACACTGTGCTGGTTAGTTTACTACACCGTGAGTCACCGCATCGGGTTGGTTGATCTGGAACTGGCTGGTCATCTAAGGTTTGGTTTCTTTGTTTAATGGCATATCAACCTTTGTAGGTTTTTTAATGCCAAAGCTATTCGCCTAGAAGAACAGTAGTGGTACTACTTAACCCATAGCTGGGAGGATAAGGGGGTTCATACCTTTCCCAAGGGTATTTGCCCGAAAGTGAACGTAACAGTGCGACTGGAGTACGAACTCACTTACTACGATTCCGTAGTACATCGCTTTAACCATTGCACCACGAGGGCACCCCCGCTGTTCATCTAAGCTGGAATGGCGTGAAAGTCTTTCTCGTGCGGAAAAAAGCGGTCAAAAGTAGTTGACTACTGAAGTTATTGGGTGGTAGCGTCTTATTTTCTTAAACTTGGGTGGTCATGAAAGTGAAAGGAGAAGTTGAATATTTTCGTATCCTTCCAGGTGAGTAAATCATCTGACGATGTCGTTTATGACTGCTAGTTTTAAAGTGAAGCTAGTCGCTTCTCCATTGACATAGAATATATCAAATTTGATGCAGGGTAACTTCTTTTTAATTTTTCAGTTGAATAAAACTGGTCATTATACGACCAAAAGAAGATAGTAAATATTACTTGCGAAATGCATCGGCCAGAAATTACCTCCGAAACGATTTATAGAAATACTGGTCCCGGAAAAAGCTTTTGGTTTACAGTGGGAAATTCCATTCACTTATGACATCGGGTAATCTTGATAGAGTCCTACTAGTTTTCAGATCATGGAAGAATATTCTGTTCGCTTACCACCTCGGTGACCGTGATGCATTTATACTCGAGAATCCCGACGTGAGTAGCCAGAGTTTGCGATAACATAGGGTTCTCTAAGTAAACTAACCAATATAAGATTTTGATTCAAAACCAGGGTCAAGGATCAAGTAGCTCCGGTATGCAAATTAGAAAAAAAATGCTTATACTTACAACAAAATAATGATATAAAATAGAGGAATAATGATACAGTATCTTGAAATGGATGCATGGCTCCTTGATCAATCAATGACAGGTATGAATGAAGTTTAAATAACCTACAAAGTTTGATATGCCATTAATCAATGCCATCATTTAATGCCAAATCAATTTTATTCAAATAAACAGTTCTTTTTCAAACAATTCGGTTTATGTTTAGAACACAGTTTTTTGAAACATTTCTATTTCAAGGTATTCAGTTTAATCAAACAGTTCTATTTTAAACGATTCAGTTTAGCGTAAGTAAAGTTTTAAGATCAAAACAGTTCTATTTCTAGCAATTCAGTTTAGCATAAGTGCTGTTTAAATGTCAAAACAATCCAATTTCAAGCAATTCAGCTTAACAGTATACAGTTTACTTCTATTTGACCCATAGATAGGATCCTATCCAGATGCTACCGAACCGGGACAGAGTGGATCTGGGAGCGATGGCAATAAAGGGGTACTCCACATTCCCCAATGCTCTAGCGTTACTGGAACCTTACCATCAGATTGTTTTGTGTCATATTTAGGACACTCTTTAGGGGGTGTGTCTTACCACTCTGCAAAGATGCAGTCCACGGGGCAAGAAATACGGTTTGTTTGAATTCTGTTTTGTTTCTTACTGGCTATTTATCTAAGTTAAAAAACAAACAAACTAGATCCTGCGGTATTATTAACTTTTACCTCAAGAGAGAATTGATTTATGCATGCCTTTCCCAAGAGCATTCCATATTTTCCCGAGCTATGGGTAAATACTTAAGTAAACTAAGCTCTTTAAGATTGATTAGGAAACACATCTAGAAGGAAAATTCCATTTCCAATTCACATGTACCCAACCCAGTCGGCTAGAGTTGTAGAATGCACCGTGTGCATATATGAAGAGGTGCCCGTGGTGTAATGGTTATCGTCGCAGGAATTGGACACGGCGACACGAGTTCAAATCCTGGACTGATTCCATTTCACATAGCACTAATACCCTTGGGAAAGGTATGAATCCAATTATTCTCCCTCCAGCTATGGGTAAATAGTAGGACAGGCTAGGTTATTCAGCCTTGGCGAGGCAACTAGTCTAGGAGAAGCAAAACTCTGAATTCAAACCTGTTAAACTCAGCTTTAAAAAAACTGACCTTGTGTCATATCCTGCCCGAGCGGAGGGGTTGGGTAAATATGACCTCTGAAGAGGTATAAGAAGTGTTCTGGATGAGACAGTAAACCATCATTCAGTCCTGGAGTATTAGGGAATGTGGAGTAACACTGCATTGCCATTACTCCCAGGTCCTCTCCTCTCTCTGAGTTGAAGTTATATCACCTGTTACGGTCGAATTTATTGGGCAAATATATGTATTTTTTAACCATTTAACAGTGTAAAAACAAATAAGTGATATTTAGTTGAATTCTTAGAGTTACGTATCTTGCATATATACTTAAAACCATTTTTGTGCTAATAAAATTATTAATGTTAGATAGCAATACTTGAAACCAGTTAACTGTGTACAAAGAAATAAACTAACGCTCATTTACAAAAAAATGCTACCTAAAAGTCATTCATTAACAAATTATATATATATATATATATATATATCATCATGTCGTGCCGCAAGCACGGATATCCCTAATCCTCTCTCGACACTTCTCCCTATCGTTCATCTCCTCTGGCAGGTCTTCAGGGCTACATCCCGTATCCTAAAATAGCTGCTGCGTGTATGTTAAAGCTGGTCGTCCTGCTTTTGCTCGGCCATATGTGGGAGTCCATAGGAGTACATCTCTTATGAGCTCGTCCCTGTCTCTCAAGCAGTGTCCTGCATGACTGGTTCGTCTAACTTGGATAGTTTTCGTGATGGGAGGTATGTGGCCGCATAGTTGATGCCTTGTGGGGTCTTGCAGCAAGGATTTGTCCAATATTGCTCGCAACAATCTTGTGTAGTTGCTGTCTAGCTTCTTCTCCAGCTGTTTTGTTAGCGTCGAAGTAGTGCATCCATACAGCAGTATTGACACGACCGCTGCCAGGAAGAAACTGCGTTTCATTATATATATATATGTATATATGTATATATATTGTTATCGACAGACAGGCTGTTTCGTTGTATCATAAGTCTTCAGTGTGGCTTGACACACAGGATGCTTCTGTTATATTTTGACCTTTTGACGCGGCCAAAAATGCCATTCAAAGTGATGCACCGGAAGGAAGTGATACATTCTAATGGCAGTCATGAGAGCAAATCGCGTGGGTGGAAATTGACTGATGAAATGGGACGAGGTAAAAAAAAATCCCGATTATACTTTCAAAGACTGACGCACCGGAAGAGAGTGACCTCTGAACTGCATGACAGTTATTCTCGCTTTTATGACGATTAAACATTCGATTTCAAAGATCGAGTGGGCGTTGAACGATTATATAATTCAGTTGAGTTCGACGAGCCAGAGCAGTTGCCAGGAGAGTTCCAGACAGTTGGAGACAAGGTGTGTTAGGGAAAGCCACACCCGACCGAGGGGCCCCTCGGGAACCCCGATGGAGTGGACCCCAGCATCAGGCGAACAAGAAAGACACAACGTGATGGTCAACAGTGGGGTCAAAATGTTACAGTTTATGTTCGAACTCCAACTCCCTCTCACATGCAACCCTTGAACAACCCTTTCGAACCCTTGGAATAAAGTGAGAGGTAAATATTTTGTTAAAGAAGTCTTCCTGCGTTTGTTATCATTGCGTCTGTCTTTGTCACTGCGTCTTTGTTATTGTGTCGTTGTGATGCAGTAGATGACTATATAACACTTCAAGCTGGGATCGAAACCCGCCCAACTTTACATTAGACAGTGTTTTATAGCAGATATTAGGCGACCTACGTTAGCTCGAGAATTATAACACATTGTGTATCAGCTTTCGTTTGTTAACATTTTTGCATCACCTGATACCGGAGTGCTCAATTCGTTCGAAGAGTTTTGTATTACGCGTGTGGCAGTTATTAATCCCCTCGCTAGAGTGCTCAACTCTCGAGAGGGGAGTGTATGTATTGTCATCTACAGACAGATATTTCAGTTATATTACAACCCTTCAGTGCGGCTATATATATATATATATAGATAGATAGATAGATTTGTATATAGGCGTAGCATTAAATAAACTACGAGGGCTTATATGCCAAAAGACTCAACCAAGCAATCAGCAAGAACTACTCCGCCGAAAAAATTGATTTTGTGCCGCATCATAATCGTGATGCAAGGGCTGGTTAAATTCATGCATAGATGATACTTGCAAAATCGTAGGTATAAAGTTTTTAACGAGTTTGAATAAGGGGAAAATAATCATACGTTAGAAAAACTGTTTCGATTTCCTTTTTTCTTTTAATTTTTTTTCGCCTTAAGTAAATCACTATTAACATTCAAGACTTGAATATGGGGATGTCACAAATGTGGCAAATGGGGAGGAGGTGAATAAGGGGAGAAGGTGTGTGAAAATTGGGGAGTCACTCGGTTTGACTTCATGTGTCATTCAAAATTTCTTTGCCTTTCAGTCTTCAATATTACATAAAAAAGGGAAGAAAAACAAAAACAAAAACAAAAATGAAAACGAAAACAAAACAAAACAAAAATGAAAAAAAAAATAATGTTGATGTGCAAGCAAATGATAACCAAAAGGCAGTAAATGACATAGAAATGAAATCGTTCCCCGCAGAGATGGTAGATTTTTGTATTCAGAGTCAGGTTTGCACTCTGGTTGCATTGAAAGTCGGAAATGAAAAATAACAAAGAGAAAAAAAAATCTTTTTCTCAGAATCGATTATTTACCCAGATCAATATAAAGACGAAATCGCAAAACAAGCTGGGATTTATTTTGGTATTCCAAACAAGGGATATAAAAATCTTCATCGCTCTTAAACCATTGGAAGGAGTCGATAACTTTAACTTGATCAGATTGAAAGACTAGGACTTGTCAAAAGTTTTGCAAAATGTTGCTACGTGTTGCTTTGCAGTGGGTATATCACGTGCCCGAAGCCGTACGAGAGGTAATAGTTATTCAATGTACTTGATAATATCGTGGTTGATGGGCTGACACGTTGCGCATGGCTTCACTCTGTGTTTAATCTGAAAGGCGTTCAGACGAACAAGTAATAAAGTCTAATTTGAGAACTTTTACCGGATTTAACTAGGCGATAATGCCGCAGAAGCAATGAAAAGGTTTATTGTATAAAATGTGATGGTACAGTATAGTAACCTGATGGTTCTAGAAACTTCGCTCGGGTCGCCAGAACCTCTGCAAATAGGTAAGGTCAGATAGGCCTATAAGCGTGGATTTCAAGCCATAGAGACAAATCTGTCGGCTAGTACTTAAAAGTATAGGAAGAGCTCGGTATCTTATAGTTCAATGTGGTTCTTCACTTCTTGGTTAGAACATTCGGAATTATATCTCAGGTTTGCAAAATAGGGAAAACCATTTAACTAACCCAAGAAGTATACTTACACAAAGAAAATGTAATGCGCTGAAGGTGACAGAAACGTTTTTCTGTATATGATTCTTTTCTTACACTCATCTTAGACCCGATTTTCATATGCATCAATAGATATGACCTTATAACTTGCCGTAAGTAAAGTTAGCGACCGTAGTCAGTGGGGGGCAGTAGGCTCCCTTATCCATAGCTACTACACAGAGATGTAGGGGTGTGCGCTACCCCTTTCCCAGGATTGCGCCACTTTCCCCTTGATACGTACCTTATATTGCTGAGTGTTAAGCAAGGAGGTATCCAGTACCATTTTTAAAGCTTTGGTATGACGCGACCCGGGATTGAACCAAGGTCGTCCGGACCAGTGGCGAACACTCATACCACTAGAATAATAACGAGCAGTACTTCCCCAGAAGGATCTAGAAAACACTGACTGTCTCCTCTACAGAGGGATAAGATCATTTCCCCTAAAAAAGGAAGGTGCTCAGTGAATGACACGAAACTGCATCCGATAGTGAGACTCCAATTCTGAAAATCTGGCGAGTGCTATAAGTCAATCTGATTGAAAATGTTTCGTATTTAATTCTACTGCGCGCAAAAATTAAACGTCTGAAAAATTGTAAATTGAATTACTGTAACCAGAAAATCGGGCAAACACTTACACTCGAAATACAGAAAAGCTGTTTCGTCATTACGAGATCTCAACACCAGTGTTTACCGTGAGCTCCTCTACTGGAGATCGAACCAGCGACCATAGATTGCAAAGCCGAAACTCTACAACTGAGCCACGAGTCCATATTGCGCAAAAATGACGCCAAATAAACTACTCATGCTAATTGCGTGGCCAATTAACCTGAATGAGTCTTGCAAGTTACATCCGTACTCTTTACAGAGGACACGGTCACCTCCAGGGCCACGTCATCCTAAGATGTGTTCGATGGATTTTCCTGCCATGGTGTTGCGTAGCCATATACACGAATATGGCCATCTGCAAAATAGACATGTAATATTCATAACGATAGAATATATAAAGAACAGGAATCTCAAAAACACGTAACTACTTCTTGTTCAGGTACGAAACCTTTTTATTAACTTTGAGTTAAAGGTTTCGACGTAAGGAGGAGAGACACAATCTTCTGTCTTATTCATTTGGCCCCCAACTCGAGCGGCCCCCATCGGGCGCACGTTCGCCTCGCGCCTGCGAGCTCCAAAATCGATCCTTCTCGTTTGGCGTCTAAAACCCGACTCTTATTTTCTTCAAATTCTCACACAAACTTCCGCGTGCTTCCGGTGCGTGACGTCACCCGCAACTTGTCACCCAGTATCGTCTCGGACTGTTATGACATCTGAGTGACACCTCCATCCGCTCGCGCGCACCAGCGTTAACACCTGCTTCAATCTTACACCCAACCAACCCATGTGCTGAGCCGAAAGGCATGAACCGAAATCCCTCGGCTATTTCATAACAATGGTAATTCAATTCACAATAAAATTCCTCTACTTAAAAATTGTACACTGAAAAATTACGCAAAAATGCATGTATGAAAATACAATGAACTTGATACCCTGACCTCTTGGCATAAAAAACTAAGTGGGTTGACAGGCCGTTAAAATCAATCAATCAATATATTACTTATTCCTGATAATCACTGAGTTGAAAGATGGTCTTTATTAATAAGTAAGAATGTTGAGGCACTCTTATTAATATTTTGAATAACTCTTCATATTTAAAGGCGTCCAACTTAAGAAAAGCACTGAAGCATATTACACACGGGTTGTCGATAGCCATTAGAGAAAAATGAATGATATAAAAAGTCGCTTTTACAAAATTCTTCGAAAATTCTTCCTATTTAAAGAACGTATTACTTATATTTATCTTTTATTTACAACTGATCACTGACTGATGCCGGCAGTGATGTACAAAAGATACTTTCGTTCTGAGATCTATGATGCTGCTGTATTCTCACTTAGTTTCCGTTTTCTCTTGTCTTGTTCGTAAGTTAAGAAAAAAAATTAGTCCGACGAGGGTCGATATGCCAAAAAACCCAACCAACCAACAGACAAACTAGATGTAGTAGAAATTGATTTCATTGTTGAACTATGATCCTGTTTTTCCCCATATTTCCCAGCTGGTCATGTTACCGTTTACTCTTGTCTTGTTCGTAAGTTAAGAAAAAAAATTAGTCCGACGAGGGTCGATATGCCAAAAAACCCAACCAACCAACAGACAAACTAGATGTAGTAGAAATTGATTTCATTGTTGAACTATGATCCTGTTTTTCCCCATATTTCCCAGCTGGTCATGTTACCGTTTACTCTTGTCTTGTTCGTAAGTTAAGAAAAAAAATTAGTCCGACGAGGGTCGATATGCCAAAAAACCCAACCAACCAACAGACAAACTAGATGTAGTAGAAATTGATTTCATTGTTGAACTATGATCCTGTTTTTCCCCATATTTCCCAGCTGGTCATGTTACCGTTTACTCTTGTCTTGTTCGTAAGATAAGAAAAAAAATTAGTCCGACGAGGGTCGCTATGTCAAAAAAACCCAACCAGCCAACAAACCAACTAGAGGTACTCCGCAGTAGAAATTGATTTCATAGTTGAACTATGATCCTGTTTTTCCTAGCTGGTCATGTTACCAAGCAATTTTGGTGATTGTGATAATCCCATTTACGCCAGAAAGTAGTTTACGAAGAAAAGATTTGTAATCTTATCATTATCTTATCGATCTGCAGTGTCAGCCAACCGTTCCTATTTTTGAGCTCCCAAACTCTTTTGGCTATTTTTTGACCCTCTGTTCATGTTGAGAATTCTCATGAAGGTAAAAAAAAAATGTACAGTCGCTGAAAATGGTTGTTTATATATGAGAGAATAATATATGTCCACATCATATATGACATAACAAGAATGATGCATAATGTCACCCTGTATCTACTTTTCAACACAACCTCGATAGTCTTTGGGGAACATGGATTATCCACATGTAGTAGAGCGCCATATCCGCTGTACATTCGTTTTCCATAACCGTATTACTTCAAAGGACAAAGGGTGGAACTGGCCAAATGATGTCAACCAGCAATGAAATCCTCCTGTTCATCAGTTCTGCGACTGGTTATCTGCTGTCCGGCACATTCTAGATAGTAATTGTTCGACCGCCTCTCGAGAATATTAGGATGAATTGTGGTGTAGTCCCGACTTTGAGTTTTAAGAGTGCTCACTGAAATGTATTTAAAAAATAAATGTCCATTTCATTGTCGATAAAATGGCAGTGTTGTATGCTTTTTGTTGGCAGAGGGATGAAAAGTCACCTGAGGTATATATAATACAGTTATTTGAGACTAAAATATCTGGCCAAGCAAATCTGCAACAAATCGCTGGAGTTTATCCGGAAGTGGTGCGGATCATGGAAAATATTTCCGGCAACTTAATCTAAACATCGATTAAAAAATTTTCAGTAGCCTAAATTTTTGAGACGAAGCTTGTTGATCATTAAAGTTTTTTGGACTATTGTCTTCATCTTTATTGTTATTTCCATAACGTTTCGGCCGATATGTCTTCCGCCCTCTTCAGGTGTTTGTCGAACTCGGCAACCTTCACGGAAGTTCGACCTTTATTGAAACCACGGGGATCGCCTATTCTGATACCGTTAGCAATAACCGGGTACAAGTGTTAAGTATTACTGTATTTTGTAGTGAGGATTGAACCTGCAGCCTCCAGTTGATTATCTCCTTAGAAGCTAAGGGAACAAACACCTATAACAGTTACGCCATGTGTCCTGTTGGACAATTCGGAGTGAATTCTTGGGTATTATAAACTTAACGGTCTTACTGTGGCGAGAATCACTACGATTATGTATGATTTTTTTTCCTGTGCTCATATTCAGATATTTTTCTAGGTTCTAAGGAGACAATCATCCGAAGGTTGCAGGTTCAATCCTCACTATAGGCGAGTAACAATACAGGAATACTTAAAACTGGTACCCGGTTATGGCTAACGGAATCAGAACAGGCGACCCCTGTGGTTTCAAAAAAGGACGTAGTTCAAAGTTCCATGAAGATTCCCGAGTTCGACAAACACCTGAAGAAGGCCGGAGGACATATCGGACGAAAGGTTGTGGAAATTAGAATAAAGATGAAGACAATAGTCCGAAAAACCTTAATAATAAATAATTTTCATCATTGATCGGTTTCGCACTGTCAATGAAGAATCGTGACTAAGGAAATCTAAAGTAGGCCTCGAACATTATTTATTTTTCTGCGGGGACTTTGCTGCTTGTTTGGATTAGGGACAAGTATTTGTAAGATTTTCGAAATACTGGTCAATATTCTACCAATAGACATAACGGCGAGTGAAGGCCCTTCAATGGTTTATTCCCTGATACTCAAAATGAAATTGGTTGCGGACTCTGGATTGCAATTCCAATGGAATCATCTCACTTTTGGCGAAAAGAACACAAGCGTCGATTTTATATAAAGAGGTTCAACGTTGGTATAAAGTTGAAGTTATTGTCCGTGGTGTAATGGTTATCGTCGTAGGAAATGGACACGGTGACACGAGTTCAAATCCTATACGAGACTGATTGCATTTCACATAGCACTAATAATACCCATTGGAAAGGTATGAATCCAATTATTCTCCCTCCAACTATGGGGAAATAGTAGGGCAGACTAGGTTCTTCAGCCTTGGTTAGGCAACTAGTCTAGGAGAAGGAAAACTCTGAATTCAAACCTGTTAAACTCCGCTTAAAAAACTGACCTTGTGTCATATCCTGTCCGAGCGGAGGGGTTGGGTTAATATGATAAAGTTGAAGTTATTGATCGAAACATCCTATGTGCGGTGGAAATGGATAATTTTGGACAGCTATCGATACGCTATCGATCATATGGAAATCAGACTTGGTCGATAAAAGCTAGACGGCAATTACACAAGAACGTTGTGAGCAATATTGAACATGTCCCGGCGGCAACACCCCACAAGGCACAAACTATGCGGCCACCTGCCTCCCATCACGAAAACTATCCAAGTTAGACGAACCAGACATACTGGACACTGCTTGAGGGACGAGCTCATAAGTGATATACTCCTATGGACCCCCACATATGGCCGAGCAAAAGCAGGACGACCAGCTCGAACATACATGCAGCAGTTCAGTGAGGATACAGGATGTAGCCCTGAAGACATGCCAGAGGCAATGAACGATAGGGAGAAGAGGCGAGAGAGGATCCTGGATATCCATACTAGCGGCACGACATGATGATGTTGATGATCGATTCTTTTAAAATCAAGTAATATTTATTTATAAAAGTTTTGCATTTGACAGCAGGTTGTATTTACGAACTGCACATAACTTAACCTGTTAATCAGCTGAGAAGAGATTCTTCAACACATCCTGGTTGGTATACGATTTGCAGATGACAAGTTCTAAGGTAACATTTTAAACACGCCGAAGATCATTTGTTTTCCTGCAATCAAATAGTTTCAATATTGATATCTAATTGTTACAATTGAATATAATATCAATCATTTGTTTGCACGCAGTTAAAGTTTCAGTACTATTTGACCCAGAGGCATGAACCCCAATGAACTCCAGATCAGAATGGACCGTTAAGTAATGACATTTATAGAGTGCTTCATATTTCCTAAACTCCAAGATGGGAACCTCACCATCGGATGCAGTTAACTGTCAAACCTAATATTGTTGTTAAATTTGAGCCATATATGGTACCCGAATAATATCTAGGACACACGTTGTGAGTGTCTCATCCCTCTGCAGAGATACAGTCGACGTATTATACAGCCCCAGACAACTAGGCTCCACTTCCGTTCTTCTTCAAAAAATATATAATCACCCAATATCCATATCGACTTCATATTTCCTTACTTGGTTCAATAAAGTGGATCTCGCGGTAATATGTGAACACATGCAAGTAAACTTCACATTTACACCATTTAGATACAACGTATTATTGAACGTGATTTTTCCCGCATTTTCTGAATAAATGCTAAATTCATACAAGTAGAAGTGACGTCAATTTCAGCTATCATCGTTTCCGGGAAATAATTTAATTATTTACGTATGAATCAATGCATCTGCCGAGCATCAGACTGTTGTAACTGCATCAGTGGAAACCCTCATTTATTTTGAAAACTGTAAGTTATAAAATTAGTTCTGGTGTCCTCGTGGTGTAATGGTTAAAGCGATGAACTGCGGAATCGTAGTACACGAGTTCGTACTCCAGTCGCGCTATTACGTTCACTTTCGGGCAAATACCCTTTGGAAAGGTATGAACCCCCTTATTCTCCCTCCAGCTATGGGTAAATAGTAGGACGGACTAGGTTCTTCAGCCTTGGTGAGGCAACTAGTCTAGGAGAAGGAAAACTCTGAATTCAAACCTGTTAAACTCCGCTTAAAAATTGACCTTGTGTCATATCCTGCCCGAGCGGAGGGGTTGGTAAATAGTAGGAGGTGCCCGTGGTGTAGTCGTTATCGTCGTAGGAAATGGACACGGCGACAAATCCTATACGAGACTGATTGCATTTTCACATAGCACTAATACCCTTGGGAAAGGTATGAATCCAATTATTCTCCCTCCAGCTATGGGTAAATAGTAGGGCAGACTAGGTTCTTCAGCCTTGGTGAGGCAACTAGTCTAGGAGAAGGAAAACTCTGAATTCAAACCTGTTACACTCCTCTTAAAAATTGACCTTGTGTCATATCCTGCCCGACCGGAGGTGTTGGTATATATATATATATATATATATATATATATATAACCACACACACACACATATACCTATATACAAAGTATTTAATATATATATATATATATATATATACATATATATATATATATATATATATATATACTACACCTAGCAAAAAATGTGCTCTCACTCATCTCAGAAAACGTTTCTCAATCGACGAACATAAAATAAGTACGAATATACAAGAAAATGATTTTATTTCATAGCCCAACTTTATAGCTCCTTGAAACATGCCTAAAATTAATTTCTTAGTCAGGATTATTATGAGTAGTATTTGAAAATATATTTTTATCATTCAATAGAAAGAGTTACTAGTAACTTTACGATTATTAGTATTAGATAGAAATACTTGATTACAAGAGTGTTTTTAATTTTTTTTGTATGAGGATACTCAATATCGTATAACTGGTTGGTTGGTTGGTTGGATGGTTGATAGATTTCTATAGTATGTAAACTAGTCTAGGGTTATTCTATATGTACGGGTTGGAGAATAATAAACGTTGTCCTAACAAGAATTCTTTGGTAGTGTTTAATGACATAACAACACTTGTAGGTTATCTAATGCTAAAGCCTTTTTTATACATACATACATACACACACACATATATATATATATATATATATATATGCGTGTGTGTGTGTGTGTGTGTGTTTGTGTGTATTATTTGGTCCAGTTAAACCGGAGTTGGGAGTAATTCCATCAGGACAAGAAAACTATTCAAAAGTGAATATTTAGATTTTCCTGGTAAAGAGCTCAATGTAACAGACATTACAGAGCCAAAAAAAAAAAATTTTTTTTTTTATCCATAAGATCTGAAGAAATCCTATTAATCTTTTTTCGTGTTCTTTTATTTTTTCAAGAACACATCAACATCATCATCATATCGCGCTGGTAGCACGGATATCCCTGACCCTCTCTCGCCACTCCTCCCTATCGTTCATCGCCCTAGGTAGGTCTTCAGGACAACATCCCGTATCCTCACCTAGCTGCTGAATGTATGTTCGTGCTGGTCGTCCTGCTTTTGGACGGCCATGTGTGGGGGTCCATAAGTGTACATCTCTTATGAGTTCGTCTCTGCTTCTCCAGCAGTGTCCTGCGTGTCTGGTTCGTCTAACTTGAATAGTTTTCGTGATAGGAGGCAGGTGGCCGAACAGTTGGTGTCATGTGGGGTGTTGCCACCAGGACTTGTTTAAGATTGCACGTAGCATTCTTGTGTAATTGCCGTCTAGCTTCTTCTCCAGCCGTTTTGTTAGCGTCCATGTAGTGCAGCCATATAGCAGTATCGATGTGACCGCTGCCTGGAAGAAACTGCGTTTCATTTTATCGGTTAGGTCTGATTTCCATATAATTAATAGCCTATTGATAGCTGTCCATGCTTTCGTTAACCTGGTTTCGATGTCCTTTTCGGTTGATTCGACGCTGCTTCCTAGGTAAGTGAATTTGTTTACTAATTTAAGAGGGGTTCCTTCTAGAGTGGAGATGTCCCCCGTTTGATTATAGCACATATATTCCGTTTTGTGTGCATTAACATAGAGGCCTATGCTTGCTGCTGCTCGTTCCAAACTATGCAGTAGTGTTTCGGCTTGGTCAGGTGTATAAATGTATAATCTTAATGTGACCGGTTTGTGTTTTTTCTTAATGAAAATATATATATATATATGATTTGTAAATGAATAGTTTGTAGGTAACACATTTTAAACGAGTCAGAGGTCATTTGTTTTATGCTGTAAAATGCATTCAATTTTAGAAAATTATTAAATGTTTCTATTTGATGTAAACTAATTAGGTACTAACACTTTGGGTAAGATTTGCCTGGAAAAAATGGGAATGAACCGCTACACCACATTTTCCAAAGCGTTGGATTGTTTAGTGTCATATCCCTGACATTTGTTGGGAGGGGTTGTCTGTAAAAATGTCGTCTGTGTATTCTATAATTCCGGTTTGATTCCTTTGTTTAATGGCACATCAAACTTTGTAGGTTATTTGATGCCAAAGTCATTCTCCTACAAGAACAGCTGTGGTACTATTCAACCCATAGTTGGGAGGATAAGAGGGTTCATAACTTTCCCAAGGGTAAAATAATGGCCGAGGGATTTCGTTTTATGCCTTTGGATTTAGCTAGGCTGAGAACCTTTCGGCTCAGTGCATGGGTTACTTAGGTGCAACATTAACACAGGTGTTCATGCGCGCGTGCTCAGAGCGGACGTATCACACTAGCCCAGATAGGAAACAGGGCTAGCAAGTGCGAATGACGTCACGCACCGGAAGCGCGCGGAGGATTTCGGGATTTTGAAAAAGTCAGTTAGTAGAGTTGAGTCCTGTCTCGGGAGAAGACGGTTGACTTTCGCTTGATCGCCAAAGCCAGGCCAGTGGCCTTTGTGGCGGCTGCCACACGTATTGGGGGGCAGATGAAAAAGCCAGAATAGAAAGATTGTACCTCTCTCTTCTTATGTAGAAGAACCTTTAAACTCAAAGGTAATAAAAAGTTTTGTACCTGAACAAAGAAGTCGTTACGTGTTCTTTTGAATTTCGAGATTCCTATGTTCTATCTTTATGGACATTCGATGTACGTTTCACACATAGCTATATCATGGCTATGGTACATTTTGCCTCATTTGAAAAAGGTTTTCTGACCATAAACAAACAATGATTCCATAAAAAGAAAGTATGATTAGTAGCTTTAAATGCATAATCAAATCCAACGCCCAGATTAAATTCCTCATTTACTTTTTAATTTCCCGGTTGCTTAATTCATATTAATCTATAATTGTTTTAATCCAAAATATATTACTTTACATTTTTTCCTGTATTGATCTCATCACAGAAAGAAGAAAATCCCAAACTTTGGCAGCCCAGTCAGTTGGGTATGTAGAATAAACTGTCTGCTCCTCTGCATAGGGTTCAGACACCCACACCAAGTATCTTATATATGACATTAAACCATCTGATGGCTGTGCAGCTTTGGATCATTGGGGAAATTGGAGTACCTTTTCGTAGCTATTCCTCCCAGGTCCACTTTGACCCAGAGTGTATGCACCCGATAGGCTCCTATCTATTGATCAAATAGAACAAACTGTGTGCAGACAAATGTCTCATGTTAAAATGTGACTATTATATAGCAATATTTGAAACAATTTAATTTTGTCCAAAAATGAGCTCAGGCCCTCTATCCTATACAAATAAAACTTTGGAACTCAGTAATAAAATTCTTTGTGTGACCATCTACCCTACAAAAAAGATGTGCGAGACTCAATTAGAAGAATGTGTACCATAGTCATGATATGGCTACGTGAAACGTACATAGAATGTTCATAACATATATACATAGAACATAGTAATCTCAAAACACGGAAAACACTTACAACTTCTTAGTTCAGGTACGAAACTTTTTATTACCGTTGAGTTTAAAGGTTCTTCCACATAAGGAGAGAGATATACATTCTTTCTATTCTGGCTTTTTCATCTTCCCCCCCCCCACCCAACCCCATCTCGTGCGGCACCCACCACAAGGCCTCCGCGAGCAAGCGAAAGTAAACCGTCTTCTCCCGAGGCAGCATTCAACTGACTTTTTCAAATCCCCAAAATCCTCCGCGTGATTCCGGTGCGTGACGTCACACGCACTCTGTAGCCCCGTTTCCCATGTGTGCTATTGTGACATCTCTGAGTGATACGTTAGCTCCGCTCGCACACGCGAGTGAACACCTGCGTTAATGTTGCACCTAAGTAATCCATGCACTGAGCCGAAAGGTTCTCAGCCTAACTAAACCCAAAAGCATAAAACGGAATCCCTCAGCCATTATATTACAAATGTTAGTTGCGTATTCTACTCTACAATAAAAGAAGTGCGGAACACAGTTAGAAAATTTTTAGTGGGACCTTCCTCCCTTCAAAATCATTGGTAAATCAATGGTCCTTATACTGTCATTTTATATTGAGAGGGTTTGAAAATTATTTTGTCTCTTGTGGGATTGTCGACCGGATATATATCTCAATAAGCTTTAGTTTTGAAAACTTCTTTCACGTGTGCTCAAGGCCTAATTTGGACAAATTGGGTGGAAAGAGAGTGGAAGTTAGAGAGAGAGAGAGAGAGAGAGAGAGAGAGAGAGAGAGAGAGAGATGAACTGCACATATTGCCCATTCATAAAAACATATCTAAGAAAATTTGATTTTGGTTAAAAAAATATTACAATTTCTTTTTCTGTAGACAGGTTTGCATGCTTTTCAGTAAGGCAAGGAATAATACCAAGAGATATATCTTGACTACACAATGTTTTTCTCGAAATAATAAAATCTGGGCATTTCTCACTTAGAAGAATATTTCATTTTATTACGGTGTAAATGCTTATGGGATATACGGCAAAAGTTGATAACAGGTTGTTTATTATTATTATTATTATTATTATTATTATTATTATTATTATTATTATTATTCACTCATTAGAGCTTTTCACATCTGCGTTAGCCGATGGTTTTTCACTGGTGTCTGAATGACAGCAAGTCTCCAGGACTCTTCTTAGTATTCTAGCCGTTTTCAACAATGCTGTCGTTTGGATGGTCCCCATTTATTATTATTATTATTAGTTTTTCCCATCAGTATTAGCTGATGGTTTTTCACTGGAGTTTGAATGACAGCAAGTCTCCTCAAGTTTCCAGGACTCGTCTCAGTATTCTGGCCGTCCTCAGCAATGCTGTCGTTTGGATAGTCTCTACCCGTCCGCCAACTTCCAAGTCCTCCAGGCCCTTAAATAATCCTTTAGTTACTGCGCCTAACGCACCAATCACAATTGGCACAATCGTTACTTTCATGTTCCACATATTATTGTTATTATTACTCCTTTAGAGTTTTTCACATCTGTGTTAGCTGATGGTTTTTCACTGGCGTTTGAGTGACAGCAAGTCTCCTTAAGTGTCCAGGACTCGTCTTAGTATTCTGGCTGTCCCTAGCAATGCTGTTGTTTGGATAGTCTCTACCTGTTCGTCTATTTCCGAATCCTCCCGGCCTTTAAATAACCCTTTAGTTATTGTGCCAAAAGCACCAATTACTATTGGCACAATAGTTACTTTAATTTTCCAAAGCTTTTTCAATTCTCTAGCAAGGTCAAGGTACCTATCCTTCTTTTCCCATTCCTTCATATTTATTCTGTGGTCCGCCGGTACAGCAAATCGACAATTTTGCAAATTCTCTTCTTTTTTTTTTTGTTGATTGATATAAGGTCTGGTCGTATGGCCAGGGTTAGGTGATCCGTTTGTATGTTAAAATCCCATAGGAGTTTATGTGTGTCATTTTCTAAGATAGGTGCTGTGTTGTGCATATACCATTTGTTAGTATGGTCAAATTGAAATTTCTTGCACATTTCCCAGCGGATTACCTTGTCGACCCAATCGTATCAGGTCTTATATTCCTTCTGCGCTAATTTGCTGCATTCGCTTATTATGTGATTGATCGTTTCGTCTCTGCCAACATTTACTGTTTTGTTGCGTCTTACCTATTTTCGCTTTGATATGATTGGTCCTTACGGCGTTGTCCTGTGCTGCTATTAGGAGAGATTCCGTTTCTCTCTTAATGTTTCCTTTTCTTAGCCAGGTCCAGGTTTTCTGGTGTGAGATGTTGTTTATTAGTCGTTTAAAGCGGTCATAGAGTTGTTTTTTCTCCCATTTCTGTTTCCTAGTTTTTCTCATTCTATCGTTTATCGTGTTGTCTGTATCGTTTCTGATGGTTGTAATTAATCCTTGTTCGTGTTTTTCTATGTAGTCTTCGAGCCGTTGTATGGATGCATCAACGGTGTCTTCGATGCTAGCAAGTCCTCTTCCTCCCTCTTTTCTAGATTCATATACTCTGTCAACGTAGTCTGTGGGATGTAATGCCTTATGCATGGACATTAGTTATTATTATTATCATTATTATTTACTCATGAGAGTTTTCCCCATCAGCATTAGCTGATAGTCTTTCAGTAGAGTTTAATTAACAATAAGTCTCCTCAAGTCTACAGGACTCTTCTCAGTATTCTGGCCGTTCTCAATAATGCTGTAGTTTAAATGGTCTCCACTCGTCCTCCAACCTCCAAGTCCTCCAGGCCCTTTAATAATCCTCTAGTTATTGTACCAAAAGCACCATTTACAAATGGTATAATTATCCTTCTTTATACATTCTTTCAATTTTATTCCGTGATCAGCCGGGACAGCAAATTCGATAATTTTGCAAATTCTCTTATTTTCTTTTATCATTATTAGTTTTTTTGTTTTTTTTTTTCCGAGTTTAGGTGATCTGTGTGTATGTCAAAGTCCCTTTGAAGTTTATGTCTGTCACTTTCTAGGACAGATGCTGGGTTGTGCATATGCCATTTATTCCTATGGGCAAATTTAAATTTCTTGCAAATCTCCCAGTGTATCACCTTGCCCACCTAGTCATTTATAATCCTATACTCCCTCAGTGTAATTTGCTGCATTCGCTTATTGGTGATTGATGGTTTCATCTCTGTCACCGCATAGCCTACATTTGCTATTTTGTTGCGTCTTATATATTTTCACTTTGATATGATTGATTCTTACGGCGATGTTTTGTGCTGCTATTAGGAGAGATTCTGTTTCTCTCTTAAAGCTTCCTTTTCTTTGCCTGGTCCGTTTTTTTCTCCTGTGAGATGTTGTTTATTAGTCGTTTAAAAAGAACATAGAGCTGTTTTTCTTCCCATTTTTCCCTAGCTATTTTCACACTGTTATCCATCGTGTTGTCAATATCGTTTCTGATGGCTGTAATCAGTCGTCCTTCGAGTTTTTCTATGAAGCCTTCGAGCCGTTTTCGAGCTATTTTAATTCTGTTGTCCATCGTGTTGTCAGTATCGTTTCTGATTGCTGTAATCAGTCGTCCTTTGTGTTTTTCAATGAAGCCTTCGAGCCGTTTTCGAGTCGTCCTTCATGTTTTTCTATGAAGCCTTCGAGCTGTTTTCAATGGTAGCAAATCCTCTTCCTTCCTGTTTTCTTGATGCATATAGTCTGTCAACGCCGTCTTTGGCATGTAATGCCTTATGCATGCTTAGTAGTTTTCTTGTTGTTTGGTCCATTTATTTAACTTCACCTCTGGCCCACTTCAGAAATATCTAACGAGGGTTACAGCCAAGGTATTTATTCCTTTGATAAGATTTCGGCAAGAAAGTTTTGTCTCAAGTAGTTTTCTAGTTCTCCTGAGATATTCTTTTTGAATTTTATCTTTCATTTCCTCTTATTTGATGGTGTCAGTCTCCAAGATGCCCAAGTATGTGTATGTTTCCTTTTCTCCGAACATTCTAATCTTGTCTTTATTTGGTAGTTCCATTCCATCCGTCATGTGTTGTTTGCCACTTTTCATTATAAGCGTGGCACATTTTTCGATGCCAAATTCCATTCCTATGTCCTGACTGTATATTTTAACTGCATGTATTAGAATTACCAGTTCTTTTTCATTTTTAGCTAATATTTTTATATCACCCATGTACATTAAGTGATTGATTTTTTTTTTGGCGATTTACTAAGTTTGTATCCGCCTGTGCATTTTCTGATTATGTGTTTAAGTGGCATCATGGCAATTATGAATAGCAACGGTGATCGAGCATCTCCTTGAAACATACCTCTTTGGATCTTTGCTTCAGGTAAGCTTCTTACTCCTGCTGTCAATTCTACTCTCCAGGTTTTCATGATTTCCTCGATAAAGTTTATGACTTCATTTGATATTTTGTACATTTTGAGGCAGTTTAGTATCCAGCTATGCGGAACCATATCATATGCCTTCTTGTAGTCAATTCATGCCATAGCTAGATTTTTCCATCTGGTTTTCCTCTCATTTAGGATGCCTTGATATATATAAGGTAACTCCGCTGTGCCTCTGGATCCTTTGCAGCATCCATTCTATTCCTTAGAGAACAAACTGCGGCTTGTTAGCGAGTTGAAAATCTCTTCCCTTATTTGAGCTGTTAATATTTTCCCCATCTTTGGTTGGCAAGTTCTGAGTCTGTAATTGTTTGGGACAGTTCCTTTGCATGGGTCCTTTTGGATCAATGTGGCCTTTCCTTTGTTCATCCATTTAAGTACGTGTGCTCTTTGTAAGCATTTGTTCATTTCTAGTTCTGTAGTGAATGAAGGTCCCTTTCTAGAACTAGAAATCATATATTCCATCATGGCCCAGTGTTTTCCAGTTTCATATTTTTTTAGTGTCGTTTTGAGTAAATCGGTGTGTATTTCCGCTTATTATTATTTTTTTCACGTCAGTGTTAGCTGATGGTTTTCTACTAGAGTTTGAGTGACCGTAAGTCTCCCCATGTCCCCAGGACTCTTTTCAGTAATCTGAGCGATCTCAGCAATGCTTTAGTTCGGTCTCCACTCGTCTTGTTATTTCCAAGTTCTCCAGTCCTTGTATTAATCCATTCGTGACGGTATCAAGAGCACGAATTACGATCGGTATAATTGTCACTTTCGTGCTCCACAGTATTTTTCAATTCCCTTGCGAGGTCCAGCCATTTTCCTTCTTTTCGCTTTCTTTCAATTGTACTCAGTTGACATCCGGGATAGCAACGTTTGGCAAGTTCTCTTTTATTGTTGATTTTTACTAGGTCTAGTCGTCTGGCTGAGATTAGGTGATCTGTTTGTATCTCAAAATCACGGAAGAGTTTGTGCGTCTCATTCTCTAGGGCAGCCGATGGGTTTCGCACGTACCATTTGTTCGTATGGTAAAATTTCGATTTCTTGCATATTTCCCAGTGGATCACTTTGCCCACCCAGTCGTGTCTTATCTGTTTACTTTTCCTGTGCTAGTTTGCTGCATTCGCTTATTATGCGATTGATCGCTTCGTCTCTATCACTACATCTGGTGGTGTTATGGTTCGCAAACTAGATTAGCAAACCTACACGAGTGAGTCCGAGTCCCATTAGGCGCCCCTTTCATATGGCCTTGTACCATATATGAGCAAAAATTACATTTTCGGTTTTATTTTGTCTCAACTATTCTTGCTTTGATTTGCGTGCAAAAGAAAGGCATTAAATAACCCACAACCTCATTAAAAAAAAATCAAACCCAAACCATTGCCTTCTCGTTGTAACAGCAGTCTATTTAGAAATGATCATTTCATCTTTTTTCCGTTATATCGAGAATTTGGATGATTTAAACTGATGCCAACCTTAATATATATTAACATTATTGCACATGAAATATCTGAATGTCTAGGTCAAACACTTATAAATATATAACGGTTGTAAAAATCCCGTTAAGATTGGCAGTTTTTGTTGGATTGCTGTTACATATGCGAGGTGTGTCTAAAGATAGTCGACATTGAAGCTCCATAGTGCTCGGCAATGGTTCGGGAGATCGGGGTTCAATCCCAGGTCGAGTCTTATCAAAAACTCAAAAAAGAGTATTTGATGATGTCTTGCTTAACTCAGCATTATAAGGTACGGATCAAGGGTAAAGTGGAGCAATTCAGGGGAAGGAGTTGTGCTCTCCCCTACACTACAGTTTAGTAGCTAATGAAAAAGGAAACCTTCAGGTCGTCCTCGTTTACGGTCGCTAACTTTTCTTGAAAGTGCATCCTCTAGAATGAAGCAAAGTTATTCCTGCAAGTTTTCCACTGGCCGAAGCACCTTTTGATACTCGCTTCATAACACTACAACCTGCACCGTCATCTTTCTTTTAATGTGCTCTACATTTTCAAATATTACCATTGAGATTAGGTTTAGAAGAAATCGCTTGGAGTTACGTCTTTCAATATAGAAGGTGCTGCACGCGCAAAATCCTGTGGTTCACCCAAAAAATCTAATAAAATCATGTCAATACATCCGATCAAAAATATCAGGAATTAGTGTTGACTTAATACCAAAATAGACGGGTAAACATGTTCAAATCAATACTATATTATATAGTAATTTACTTGACTTTTTGCTTAGATGTGACAAAAGGCTGACTGAGTGGGGATTGAAACTCATTCTTGCTGGTTTGCTATAAGGTGATAAACTGGGCACACATTTTAATTTACATTTTAAGATTTAAGATTTGGAATATTTAATTTTCAAGATTTAATCAATGGAAGGATTCAGTCTCCATGTCACAAATATAATGAAATTTGTTTGTTTGATGTTCACAGTTGAGGTTATTTTATTCCCAGAGGTAATTTTTGTATAGTTTGGTTTAGTTTGGTTAGGTTTGATTATAACTGTGTTTAGTCTGGTTTCATAGCATATCGACTATTGTAGATTATTTAATATCAAATCCATTTTTATACATATAAACAGTTCTTTTTCAAATAATTCAGTTTAGGGTAAGTACAGTTTCAGTGGCAAAAACAGTTCTATTTAAAACTATTCAATTTAACATACAAAAACAGTCCTATTTCATGCAATTCAATATTAACATAAGGACACTGTTTATTTCTATTTGACCCATAGATAGGACCCTATCAGGTGCTCCCAATCTGGGCCAGAGTGAACCTGGGAGCGATTGAAATGAAGGGGTAGACCGCACTCCCTAAAGTTTCAGAATTACTGGAACCTCACCATCAGTTGTTTAGTGTCATATCCAGGACACACGTTGTGGCGGTCTTACACCTCTGCAGAGAAACGGTCGGTGTATTCTACTGCCCAAGCCGACTGGGCAACATTTTTTGTTCGTTTCATAAGGGTTTTTTTTTTTATATAAATGCTTTTTAAACTGATCATTTTAACAATTGGGATTTTAACAAATGCTACCTCTCTGGATCAGAATAGAACGAGGAAAATGGCACTGAAGAATACTAATCACTCTCCAGATCTCTATGATTGATCTTCACCATCGGAGGCAGTCTAGGGTCATATTCGGAAAAGTTCTTTTGGTGGGGGGGAGGCTTACCAATCTGTAGGGAATACTGTCAACGTATTCTGAGCCCTACTGACAGAGTTATATGGGGTTTAGAAAATGTATTGTTTTCGTTTTGCTTTCTTTATTTAATGGCATATCAACCTTCGTAGGTTATGTAATGTTAATACCATTCTTCTTGAAGAAGAGTAGTGGTACTATTTAACCCATAGCTGGGAGGATAAGGGGGTTCATACCTTTCCCAAGGGTATTTGCCCGAAAGTAAACGTTATAGTGCAACAGGAGTTCGAACTCACTTACAACGATTCGGCAGTCCATTGCTTTAACCATTACACTACAAGGACACCTCTAAGACCTATTAGGTTATTATATTTGTTTCGTAGGTACGTTTGATAGGTTTGTAAGTAGTTGTTGTTGGTTTTGGGTTGGGTGTATCTGTCTCAAATGGGGTAAGAAAACAACAAATGTAGACGGATTTTTGACGTCTTCTTTATATGTAAAAGGCTGCAAAAATTAATGAAATTAAGTAGAAAAGAGACGAAGATACCCTTTAACTTAAACCTATTTCTAGGTTTAATAACCACCCTGTCGGTGTGGAAATTCTTACTGAAACCAATATAAATAGTCGCGTCTCCAAAATAAGGTGTAAAAAATAGTCATTTTCGGTGATAGTTCCAAGTCTGTGGTTATGTCCGGTACGTGTTTTTGTAAGGTATATTAGCAAAGATGGCTAATAATAGGAGAGTCATTTTGGTGAGTAGTAAAATTGAAGGTCTGTCTAGTTGTCAAGCAGATATGTTAAGCAAAGGCTGCTACTGGTAGCAGTGTGAGCCAGTGTGTCGCTAAGCTGTCACGTGGTTTCCCCACCAGCAGCCGGAGAGAAGTATTTTTTTCCAGTCCAAGTGGGCACAGCTGAAAGAGAATGGGTCTCTCTTTGGTGTCGGTAAGCCACTTCCAGGCATGCGTGGCTCCTACTTCCTGTCAGAGACTTCTAGGAACTGTTACTCTTTTTAATTTATTTTATTTTATCTTTTCTTTTTATTAATTTCTACACTTACATTAAATTTGAATATTATCAAATGCATATTTATTACTTCACAAGCATTCATATTAATTAGGCAAGCATATATATTAAGTTGAAAATAATTACAACAATTACCGACGCCGACTACGCCGATGACATAGCGATACTGGCAAATACACCTTACTAAGCCGAAACACTTCTGCAGAGTTTGGAACGAGCAGCAGCAAGCATAGGCCTCCATGTTAATGCACACAAAACGGAATATATGTGCTATAACCAAACGGGGGACATCTCCACTCTAGAAGGAACCCCTCTTAAACTAGTAGACAAATTCACATACCTAGGAAGCAGCGTCGAATCAACTGAAAAGGACATCGAAACGAGGTTAACGAAAGCATGGACAGCTATCAATAGGCTATCGATTATATGGAAATCAGACCTAACCGATAAAATGAAACGCAGTTTCTTCCAGGCAGCGGTCACATCGATACTGCTATATGGCTGCACTACATGGACGCTAACAAAACGGCTGGAGAAGAAACTAGATGGCAATTACACAAGAATGCTGCGTGCAATCCTGAACAAGTCCTGGCAGCAACACCCCACAAGACACCAACTGTATGGCCACCTGCCACCTATCACGAAAACTATTCAAGTTAGACGAACCAGACATGCAGGACACTGCTGGAGAAGCAGAGATGAACTCATAAGAGATGTACTCTTATGGATCCCCACACATGGCCGCGCAAAAGCAGGACGACCAGCTCGAACGTACATTCAGCAGCTATGTGAGGATACAGGTTGTTGTCCGGAAGACCTACCTAGGGCGATGAACGATAGGGAGGAGTGGCGAGAGAGGGTCAGGGATATCTGTGCTACCAGCACGATATGATGATGATGATGATGATGACAAAATAAAAACACAATCTTATAATATAGATACCAATTTGCACTGTATTGGAATATTTTCTTCTAAGAAAATAGCGTCATCATCACCTCTATTATCATTCTAACAACATCATTGCTGTCAAAATCTCCATCATCACCATCATTGCTATCATCATTACACGCATCATTATTATCCTCATCACCATCATCGCCATCATAAGAACAGTGGCAACAGCGGACACGTATTGATTTAATAAACGACAACAAAGGGTTTGTGCATTTTGTACGCACTATCAGATTACAAAGAACGAAAACCGAATGCATCAAAAAGGTTTCATATTTTTGTAACTGATAATTGTTTGTTTTGGAGAGCTTTTGTTTAGACGAAACACAAAATCAATCAGCGAATGGGACAGACAAGATATTGTTCTATTTCTCTCCGTGGTAATCGATGAAAATTAAATGATACCAACGTAAGAGATGTGCCAAAAAAAAAAAAAGGTGGAACTATGGTATTTATTCGCGTCCAAAATATTTGACAAAATTCTAACGCGGTAAAAATGAGTTTGCTGCTGGAAAGACATCTGGAATGTTATTCTTGTTTTCTTTCTTATTTATTTTTTTAGAAAAATATTGAAGGGAAGTTCTCATAACATTTTGCCTAAAATAATTGACTACTGCATCACAGTAACTGAGTTTGAACTCAAGTCAGGTAATAACGCTGACATTCTGAATACTACCCTAGAAATTATATGAACCCCCTTATATGCCCATATATAGACTATAGGATATAAATGCTGTTTTTGCTCTGGGTAAATTTTGGCATTAAATAATACACGAAAATTAATATGGCATCAAACCAGAAAGCTGACCAAAACAAAATTTTTGAGACAAATCTATAAAAATCAATGATTCTAAATGATTTATGGTATATATATATATATATATATAGTAGAGTAGTCTGATATATATATATATATATATATATATATGGAGAGTAGTCTTAGCCCATATATACATAGAGAGTGTAATTATATATATATATATATATATATCAATAATGTTGCGAGCAATATTGAATAAGTCCTGGCGGCAACACCCCACAAAGCATCAACTATTCGGCCACCTGTCTCCCATCACGAAAACTATCCAAGTTAAACGAACCAGACACGCAGGACTCTGTTGGAGAAACAGAGACGAGCTCTATAAGTGATATACTCCAATGGACCCCCCACATATGGCCGAGGAAAAGCAAGACGACCGGCTAGAACATACATACAGCAGCTATGTGAAGATACGGGATGTATCACGGAAGAGCTGCCAGAGGCGATGAGCGATAGGGAAAAGTGTCGAGATAGGATCAGGGATATCCGTGCTAGCGGTAAGACATGATGATGATGATGATAATGATGATGATATATATGGAGCCTAGTCTTAGTCCACTGAAGAGGATGCAGTCGGCTGGCCGATGGCCGGATATAGAATTTATGAAATATCAGATAAAAGTAAGTTGTAAAGTTGGCGACCTTAGTTTTTATGAAAAAGTTCACCCTCTGGTATCATTGTTAGCAAGTAACCATTAGCTGAACATAGTGTGTTAGAATCTAAGTGGTCCCCCCATATCTCTGATGTTGTGCTCTAAGCATATGAAATAATAACTTCCGAGAGAGGGCGCTATCATATTACTTGTTCTTGTCATGATTAAGAAAGAGAGTAATGGACTTTTGCTGTTGTGGTTTCGTGGATGTTTGGTTTGTTGTATTGGGTGTGTTTTATGTCATATCAGACCTTCTGGGTTATTTGACAGCAAATTCTGTTCATATATATATATATATAAGTAAGTTGGTGAACGTAGTCGAGGGAGACCCGAAGGCTCCCTTTTAATAGCTACTACACCGACGTGTAGGGGAGGGCGCTACTCCTTTCCCTGGATTGCTCCTATTTAACCATGGTACGTACCTTATATTGCTGAGTGTTAAGCAAGGCGGTATCAAGTACCATTTTTAAAGTCTTTGGTATGACTCAACCTATGATTTGGAAGTGAATAATTCGTTGGTAAAATCCTTTTTAAAGAGACAGAACACATTTGGTAGCACACAGTTACATGATTTGAATTTTTGTCAAGCAATACCATTCATTCTATTTGATATTAATCATGTGTTTCTTCTCAATGAAATGCTTTCAAGTATTGCTATCAAACATTAACAAATCTATTTGGTATTAATCTTTTTTCCACGCAATTAAATAGATTCAAGTATTGCTATCTAACAACAATAATTCTATTCGATATTAATCGTTTGTTTCCACTCAATGAAATTGTTTCAGGTATTGCAGTTTATGACTCATAATTCTATTTGCATACTAATAAATGGTTTTGATAATTGCTATTTATTGTTTGCACACTGTTAAATCATTTAATGCATAATCTTTTAAAAGTAATAGTTCTATTTCATAAAAAAAAATAAATGAAAATAATTAACTTTCTGACAATGTTAAACATTTTTTTAAATATTTCTCCTTTAACAGGTAATTTCCTGTCAAAACAGACTTCAAAAACAAAGTCTACTTACCGACTGGATATTTTGCTAACTTTTCAACAAAAAAAAAAAACCTTTTAAAATCAAAACGGGGAATTGTATGAAACATTAATTTGGATGGTTTCAGATATGATAGTATGTAAAAGAATTGGAAAGGTTTATTTTGGGAACTGCCGGATGAATTAGAATTTGATGAGTGTATCTGATACATTAAGAGTGTATATGTTTTAAACAAATATTCTTTTCATAAAGGTTCTTTACAAGATAGAAAAAAGACAGAGGTACTTGAGAAAAACAAATAAACATACTAAAATCATTGAATTTAGCTAGTTTTCAGCGAGAAAATGCAATCACTACATTGACCAGTGGGTTTACGATAGTAATGCCTGTCTCCTTCGTTAATAAAAGAGTGGCTCCAAAAGTAATTGTTGGTTGGTTAGTTGGTTAGTTAGTTTTACGGAATGAAATCCCAATTTGGGAAACTCAATATCGAAGTCTTTTCTTTACAAAAAAATTATTAATTTTCATTTAATAATGACAATCAACGTTCCTATAAAATACAACCTCAAGTCACTATTCTTAAAAATTCTATTTGCATACTAATAAATGGTTTTGATAATTGCTATTTATTGTTTGCACACTGTTAAATCATTTAATGCATAATCTTTTAAAAGTAATAGTTCTATTTCATAGGAATCAATTGTGTGTACCTAGTTGAATAGTTTAAAATATTGTCCTTTAGCACTAATCATTCTATTGGCATTCAGTTAAAAGATTTCAAATATTGCAATTCGCTATTTCTACTCAGTTAAATGGTTTCAAGTATTGTTATCTAATACAAATAATTTTATTTGCATACAACTTTTTAGTTGCCAGTGTTGCCATTTATTGTTTACACACGCTTTCAAATATTGCTATTTAACTCGTTAAATTCCATTTAATAATAATACTTATTCCTACTAAAAGATAGGATACTTTTATTTGATGCATAGATGGGAACCGAAAAAGTACTACCGCTCCGGGTCAGAGTGAATAATGGTAATGAAGGAGATTCCACATTCCTCAAACCCAAAAATTGGTGCCTCATCATCAGATTAAACTTAACGAACCAGACACATGGAGAGTAAATTTTGTAAGTGTTGCTCTATCAAAACCTATAACTATATTCAAAATAATTATTTCTATGCACTCAGATAGTTTTTTGCCTAGAATTGTTGTTTATTTATATGTTTATTTTTAATTTACGCTTTAAACCAGATAAATTATTCAAACGGACTCTGTATAAGCTGAGCGCTGTCAATGTATTATTTTAAAATACCAGGATTAGTTTTCAATATTGTTTACTATTTATCGTCAAATTTGAAAATATAGTTTTTATTTTTGTTTAATGTAACGAAAATTATCATTTGTTAATTTAAATAAAAATGAAAAAAAGTTCTTTTCGTACTAAAATACCATCTTTCTTTTCAAATCATACTGCGTTTGTTTCCATGAATAAAACGTTAAGCAGCCTTTTAAAAACACAGCCCCAACTCCTGACTCCTAAGTCCCACAGCAAAACTATTTTCGTAAAAATATTTTCTTAATATTATCAATTCTTTTTTTTATTTTGACAATTGTTTGCACACGGTTAAATGATTCCGATTATTCCTATCTGAAGCTAATTATTATTTTTAATATTAATCATTTGTTTGCTCTCATTTAAATAATTTAAAGTATTGCTATTTAATACTAATAATTTCTATCGTTGATGGTTTTCGGATTATTGTCTACATCTTTATTGTCATTTCCAAATCGTTTCGGCTGATATATCCTCCAGTTTTCTTCAGGTGTTTGTCGAACTCAGAAATCTTACATAATAGTAGTAATCCTAGCCATGTAAGAACATTAAGTTCATAAGACACAAAAAATCACTCTAAACTGTCTAGAAGAACACATAGCGTAACGGTCATAGAAGTTGGTTCCTTAAGGTCCTAAGGGACAATCATCTGGAGCTTGCAGGTTCAATCCTGACTGCAGGTGAATAACAATAAAAGGAATTCTTAACACTTGTGCCTGGTTATGGTCAACGGAATCAGAACAGGTGACCCCCGTGGATTCAATAAAGGACGTAGTTCGAAATTCCGAGTAGGTTCCCGAGTTCGACAAACACCTGAAGAAAGCTGGAGGACATATCGGCCGAAACGTTGCGGAAATAACAATAAAGACGAAGACAATAGTGCGAAAAACCTTAAAGTTAAAGATCATCAAGCTTAGTCTTAGAAATTCAGACAACTAATAATTTCATTTGTTTCCACACAGCGTGACGGTTTTAAGTGCAGTAAATCGTTAAACAGGTACTAACATTTTGACTCAGATTCGATCGGGGTATAATGGTATTGAAGAAGTACTTTTATTACAGAAAGTTCCGGAATTAAATCCTCACCATCAGCTAGTTTTGTGTCACATCCAGGACACCGCGGTGGGTGTGTCTTACTCTTCCGCAGAAATGCATTCGGCGTATTCTACAGCTGTAACCGTGAAAGCGACGGCCCGTGTGAGTTTTTTTTCAAAGTGCTCACTAATCCAATTTACTCACCGAATCTTGAGATGATTGATTATCCGGGTAGCAGCCTTTTGGTGTCACTATATTCGTAAGTTGGTAAATGTCGGGGTTTTTTTTTTTCAAAATTCTCTCTGACTCAATCTCCTAATTGGTCTTTGTCAAGAGTGCCTTTGAGAGTAACAGCTTTTTGCTGTTAGTTTTTATGTGGGTAAATTAATTCATGGGAAAGTTGTTTATTCATTCAAGCTCTTCTAACTCACACACACACACACACACATATATATATATCATCATGTCGTGCCACTAGCACGGATATCCCTGAACCTCTCTCACCACTTCTCCCTATCATTCATTGCTTTTGGCAGATCTTCAGGGTTACATCCCGTATCCTCACATAGCTGCTGTATGTATGTTCGAGCTAGTCGTCCTGCTTTTGCTTGGCCATATGCGGGGGTCCATAGCAGTACATCACTGATAAGCTCGTCCTTGCTTTTCCAGCAGTGTCCGGTGTGTCTGGCTCGTCTAACTTGTATAGTTTTCGTGATGGGAGGCAAGTGGCCGTATAGCTGGTGTCTTGTGGGGTGTTGCCGCCAGGACTTGTTCAATATTGCTCTCAACATTCTTGTGTAATTGCCGTCTAGCTTCTTCTTCAGCCGTTTAGTTAGCGTCCAAGTAGTGCATCCATATAGCAATATCGACACGACCGCTGCCTGGAAGAAACTGCACTTCACTCCATCGGTCAGGTCTGATTTCCATATGATCGAGAGCCTATCGATAGCTATATATATATATATATATATATATATATATATATATATATATTACATCAATAGATTATATAGATATACTTAAACGGATTTATGCAAATTGAGCACTCAGTGTAAAGTTTATAATATATGTAAACATATATAAAAATGCTTATGCAAAGGAAAATATCATTGAGAAACAATTCTAACAGATTTTCTTGTTTCTCAATAATACATATATATATATATATATATATATATATATATATATATATATATATATATATATATATATATCGACTTGTTTGCTGAGACTGTTGATTACAGATACTGCACATCTCCAAATGTCTTACCCCGCTAAACCAGGTTACCTGTTGGCAGTGGTGGTGATTCATAATGCTTCAGAACATGATCCTGCTCACTGAGCATTCTGTGACCTTGTGACCAAACTGGCTACCTGCCCGGCAGCATTTTACTTATAGGTCTTAACGGGTGACCGAAAGGGTCCGATCTGTTCATTTGGCAGATCATATCAAGCCGTATGGCCCAGTCCGCAGGGACTAAAGAAACTACTGACTGCTTCTCTACCGAGGGGGTAATACATCCCCAACGAATGTCCTGGAGATGAGACGATACAATTTAATGGTGAGGATTCAATAATGCTGGAGCTTTGGTGAATGCAGAGTATCCCTTCGTTGCCATGGCTCCTATGTCCACATTGACCGTAAATATAAGAATCTGATTGGGTTCTATCTATGGGTCAAATAGAACTAAACTGTGAACTTATGCTCAATTGAATTGTTTGAAATAGAATAGTTTTAACATTTAACTTGGTGTAAATAAAAAACTAAACTTATGCTAAACTGAATTAAAAAAAAAAACTGTTTATAAAAATGGATTTGGCATTAAGTGACCATGAGTCATTGTTGTGCCTTTAAACCAAACCAAACCCTCTCACCTAGTTAATTGTTCCGACCGTATTCTTTAAATTGTTCTAGGGGCGATCATGAACCTAACTCTATTTTGTCTAAATGATCCTAGAATGTAGTGTCTTAGAGTCCCTACACTGAGAGTAATAGACGAAACCATGTAAACTGTATTCCATTAAATGGTCCATATTAAAATGAATCATTACAATTAGATAGCAATACTTGAAACCATTTAACTGTGGTTAAGCGAATGAATAGTTGTGAGTCGTGTTAGTTTAAACAATTTAGTAATCGGCCTATGAATTAAAAGTACATCTAGTTGAGAGGCCCAGTTCGGGAGTTTAGAAATTTTAAGAACCCTTTCATTACCATTACTCCCAGGTCAACTCTGAACCCGAGTGATAGGACCTATTTGGTTCTCATTTCTGGTTCAAATGTTATTATTCAAACATTTTCAAGGGATTGTTGTCATGATTTATTTGAAACCAAACATAGGTGTTTTAGATAGGAAAAAATTGTAAAATAATTACTATTGGCTATACTCATATTTACCCTACCCCTCCGCAGTGTCGTGCATGTCTGGTTCGTCTAACTTGGATAGTTTTCGTGATGGGAGGCAGTGTGTGTGTGTTTGTGTGTGTGTTTAATAATTTGGCAGCAAATTATTGCTTAGGCATGTTTTGTTGGTGATAAAACACCAAAGACTACGAACCCTGAAGATGACAAGAGTATGATTGAAAGTGTTGATTACTTGAAAAAAGATTGAAATCTGATCCAATTGAAACTTTGAAAATAATTAACTTTCTGACAATGTTAAACATTTTTTTAAATATTTCTCCTTTAACAGGTAATTTCCTGTCAAAACAGACTTCAAAAACAAAGTCTACTTACCGACTGGATATTTTGCCAACTTTTCAAAAAAAAAAAAATACCTTTTAAAATCAAAACGGGGAATTGTATGAAACATTAATTTGGATGGTTTCAGATATGATAGTATGTAAAAGAATTGGAAAGGTTTATTTTGGGAACTGCCGGATGAATTAGAATTTGATGAGTGTATCTGATACATTAAGAGTGTTAATTTACTAAGCTTTTTGCTTAGATGTAGCACAAGGCCGCACGAATTGGGCACCTAATGAGAATCGAACTCACTCGTGTAGGTTTGCTAGTCTACCTTGCTAACCATTACACCACCCGAGGTGCCCTGATACATTAAGAGTGTATATGTTTTAAACAAATATTCTTTTCATAAAGGTTCTTTACAAGATAGAAAAAAGGCAGAGGTACTTGAGAAAAACAAATAAACATACTAAAATCATTGAATTTAGCTAGTTTTCAGCGAGAAAATGCAATCACTACATTGACCAGTGGGTTTACGATAGTAATGCCTGTCTCCTTCGTTAATAAAAGAGTGGCTCCAAAAGTAATTGTTGGTTGGTTAGTTGGTTAGTTAGTTTTACGGAATGAAATCCCAATTTGGGAAACTCAATATCGAAGTCTTTTCTTTACAAAAAAATCATTAATTTTCATTTAATAATGACAATCAACGTTCCTATAAAATACAACCTCAAGTCACTATTCTTAAAAATATTTTGTGTGTCATATACTTATCGAGCCAGTGACAGAGTGCGATGGATGAACTTAGCAGATTCAATGCAGTCGCAAGATCACATCAACAAAGTGATTTTCACTGGAAATAGAAATATAAAATATGATAGCGAGAATATAATTTATTGCCTATGGAGAGAGTGACAGATATTTACCTTCGCAGATAAGATCAAAAAATTCCTGGAAAAAAAACGGAAGTATGTATGTTCCGATAACCAGCCATGAACATAAAAATACGTGAGGCGAAGAGGATGTTCTTACTTCCGCATGGGATTTGAAAATACATATAAGGTGTGTACTTTTGGACTGAATGTAGAGATCCGCTGGTTGCTCAAGCAAAGGAGGGATCCGCTGGTCTCTCAGGCGAAGGGAGAGACCCGCTGGTCATTCAAGGAAACCTGTCAGCTCCTCGCCACAGAAGAAAGATATGTGCGAACTCTCTCTCTCTCTCTCTCTGACAGTATTCCTACTACACACAATCGTCGCCATCGAAGAATTGAAATATGAATTTTATTTTTATATATCTATGAGTTTTTCGTTGTTTGTCGATAGGTCCAATATACATGTGTTCACTAATTTTCTTTCATCTATTTCTATTTAATGATAAAAATTTGTGTATCAAATGTATTCTTATTTGATAATGACAATTTGTACACATTAGTTTTCTGAGACGAAGCTTGTTGATTTTATCATTAAGTTTTTCGGACTATTTTCTTCATCTTTATTGTTATTTCCACAACGTTTCGGCCGATATGTCCCCCGGCCTTCTTCAGGCGTTCGGGAACCAACATGGAACTTCGAACTACGTCCTTTATTGAAACCACAGCGGTCGCTTGTTCTGATTCCGTCAGCCATAACCGGGTACAAGTGTTAAGTATTCCTGTATTGTTACTAGCCTGTAGTGAGGATTGAACCTGCAACCCCCAGATGATTGTTTCCTTAGAAGCTCAGGGAACCAACGCCTATAACCGTTACTGGACAATTCAAAGTGAATTTTTGGGTATTATAAACTTAATGTTCTTACTTTGGCTAGAATTACTACTATTATGTATGGTTTTTTACCTGTGCTCATATTCAGATTTTTTTTATAACTATAAAGATGAAGACAATAGTCCGAAAAACCTTAATAATAAAAATTTGTACACAGTTATACATATATAATTACAATATTAATCCATTTCGCATAGTTATATAGTTGTAACTATTTCAAAATGGTGTTATTGTGTTTTCCATATTATCTGTAAATTCTGTGGATATAAATAATACATATCTCTTTCGAAGTACTCATTGTATCTCTCTCTAAAAAAAAACAACTTAGCCATTTTTTGTTTTTTGTTTGCTCTTATTTTTATTCATTTATTCTTTTTTGCTTGGATTCTTTTTGTAGATAAAACTGTGTCGGTAAAACTGTTGTATATTGACCTACGACCCGGCTAGGCTGTCAAAATAGGAAATGCACCTGTGTAAATAACAGGTGCATCCGGTCGAGGATTATCTGGATATCATAACCTTGACCGTGAACAGGTTTAATGAATGCGAAATTGTGACGCCCACAAAAAGAAGGTGTACGTTGAACTATTATATAACTCAGTGCACAGGAAATTTAATCAGTTGGAGACAAGATGCGGTAGAGAAAGCCAGCACCCAGCAGAGTGGGCCCTCAGGCCACCGATTGAGCAGTTACAGTTGAAGATCAGACGACTTGGGGATCAGACGAGTTGGAGATAAGATGCCGGAGTGAGGAATATGTCCCAGAGAGGCTTGACCCCCACGCCCCCGGTTGAGCAGCCCAGGAGAACGGGAAAGAAACGCGGTTATGACCAAAAGAGTGGGGGTCAATATGTTGCAGTTCTGTTCGGTCTCCAACTCCCTCTCACACACAACCTTTTCAAATAAATTGAGGGGTATATTTTCTAAGAACTGTGTTGCTCGTCTTTATTGTGTTGTCGTTATGATTCTGCATGCATATGCAAATGTCTGTATAGTTGGGTATGGCAATACAACAAAACAACGACTTTTTTCTCGTTTCTAACGGTGTTTATCAAACCATTTCGCCAAGGTCAGGATGTGACATAAGGCTGTCTTTTAGGTGGCGACCATCTAGTTTACGGATGCACTGTTGAAATCAGTGCTAGAAACTGCTTGACTCCTTCACAATATTCCACTTTCTTGAATTGCCTCAGGCACTAGGTAATGATCTTAATCTTGAATTTTTCGAATGGTTGTCTAGTGGTGGCCTCCTAAAGCCTCGTGTTTTAATGGATAACAAGGCAGGGGCAAACTTTTTGGCCTAAATAAACTTTCAGAATAGCCTTTTATATAATGTGATAAAGGTAGCGATCTTTTTTTTTTTTTTTTTTTTGTTTAACATAAAAAGAAAAGAAATAGGAAATAAATTAGTATAAAAATGATGGAACATATCACAGCAATGTGTTGTTTTGTATTCTATATTTTCTATTCTTATTAATAACTTACCTTTTTTCTTTCTTTTTTATTCTTTTTTTTCAAATCTTATGAATAACTTTCCTTTTTTCTTTCTTTTTTATTTCTTTTTCTAATCTTATAAATAACTTTCCTTTCTTCTTTCTTTTTTTATTCCTTTTTCTAATCTTATAAATAATTTTCCTTTTCTCTATTTTTTTTATTTCTTTTTCTAATCTTATAAATAACTTTGCTTTTTTCTTTCGTTTTTTTATTCTTTTTTCTAATCTTATAAATAACTTACCTTTTTCTTTCTATTTTTATTCTTTTTTTTCAAATCTTATGAATAACTTACCTTTTTTCTTTCTTTTTTTATTCCTTTTACTAATCTTATAAATAACTTATCTTTTTTCTTTCTTTTTTATTCCTTTTTCTCATCTTATAAATAATATACCATTTTTCTTTCTTTTTTTATTCTTTTTTTTCAAATCTTATAAATAACTAAACTTTTTTCTTTCTTTTTTCTTTCTTTTTTATTCCTTTTTCTAATCTTATAAATAACTTACCTTTTTTCTTTCGTTTTTTATTCCTTTTTAGTAGACAAATTCACTTACCTAGGAAGCAGCGTCACATCAACCGAAAAGGACCATCGACACGAGGTTAACGAAAGCATGGACAGCAATCAATAGGCTATCGATTAAACGGAAATCAGACCTAACCGATAAAATGAAACGCAGTTTCTTCCATCAATACTGCTATATGGGTGTACTACATGGACGCTAACAAAACGGCTGGAGAAGAAGCTAGACGGCAATTACACAAGAATGCTGTGAGTAATCTTGAACAAGTCCTGGCGGCAACACCCCACAAGACACCAACTGTACGGCTACCTGCCTCCTATCACGAAAACTATCCAAGTTAGACGAACCAGACATGCAGGACACTGCTGGAGAAGCAGGGACGAACTCATAAGAGATGTACTCTTATGGACCCCCACACATGCCCGTGCAAAAGCAGGACGACCAGCACGAACATACATTCAGCAGCAATGTGAGGATACGGGATGTTGTCCTGAAGACCTGCCTGGGGCGATGAACGATAGGGAGGAGTGGCGAGAGAGGTCAGGGATATCCGTGCTACCAGCACGACATGATGATGATGATGATGATGATAAATAACTTTCCTTTTTTCTTTCTTTTTTATTCCTTTTTCTAATCTTATAAATAACTTACCTTTTTTCTTTCTTTTTTTAAATTCTTTTTTCTAATCTTATTAATAACTTACCATTTTTCTTTTTATTCTTTTCCTAACCTTCTTATTAACTTAACTTTTTTCTTTCTTTTTTTCATTCTTTTTTCTAATCTTATCAATAATTATTCTCTTTTCTACTGAGCCATTATTTTGCTGACATATTTTATTTGATTAGTCACAGTTGCCATTGTATTGTTATCAACCTTGACCTTCTTGCTCACCGGCAATGTTAGCGTTACTATAAATCAAACAACAGCCTAAACTATTTTTCTCAAAATATATTTAGTTTCGAAATAGCACTAATTAAAAAGATAAAAAATAAAGAAAAAGGATTATCCTTTTTCTTTTCATTCTTTCAACTTTGGGGGGGGGGTAATTTTTTGAATTAATATGTTGATTTGAATAGGCTAAAATCTAAAAGAAACATATCAGTGTGAGTTAAGGCCATAGTAGGTACCCCCGGGCGCCTCTGGTGGTGTAATGGTTAGCAAGCTCGGCTAGCAAACCTACACGAGTGAGTTTGAGTCTCATTGGGTGCCCCTTTCATATGGCCTTGTGCCACATCTAAGCAAAAAGCTTTGTAAATTTCCATAGTAGGTACCCCCTGTGTTTGGTAGTATCATGATAGTTGATGCTCTGACACGTTGTACATAGCTTCAATCCTTTGGTAATTTGGAGGTCGTACAAATGGACGGGAAAAGTTGTCTTATTTGGGAGCATATGTTGGCCGAGTTTGAACTAAGCCAGAGGGTTAAAGAAGTAACCAAAAATATTTGTTGAAAAAAAGGTTAGAGCTGAATTGATCACAGTACAGAAATCAAATAACTCAAGAAATTTATTGAACGACGATCAGACAAGGTCAAGTCGATTCTGTGACCAAACTCCAAACCATAAAGTCAAACCCAGCAAGTATCGTCGAAGAATATCCCGCCAGTTCGACATCTCACAGCCAAATGTGATTCCTCACCTTTTCGACGTCAGTGACAGGATATGGAGGTGCTGAATCGTATTTCGTGTAACCAAAACATCGCAAAACTTTTAACTCACCCAAGTAGAAATCGACACATATTTATCTCAGAATATTATTCGCCATTACACATTATAGAATCTTAATGCATGTATACCATGGATTTTCCATGGGTATTGTGAGTATATGATAAAAAGAATAAAGTATATATGTTTTTGCCGCCAGAGACAGAATGTCACACAAGGACAACCATCAAGCACACTGCCGCTGGTTTACATTCAGAGTTTTCAGTCTCCAACACTTCTTGCCATAACAATGCTAAAGAACCTTTGTAACCTATTGACCCCAGCCAAATGTCAAAATAGGAAATGCACCTGTGTAAATAACAGGTGCATCCGGTCGAGGAATATCAGGATATAACCTTGACCGTGGACGGGTGTAATTGAATGCGAAATTGTGACGCTCGCAGGAAGAAGAGTGGACGTCAAATTATTATATATCTCGGTGCACAGGAAGTTCAATCAGTTGGAGATCAGACCAGTTGGAGAGAAGATGCTGGAATGAGGACCATGTTCCAGGGAGGCTGGGCCCGCAGGTCCCCGGTTGAGCAGCCAGGAGAACGGGTAAGAAATGCTGTTATGGCCATAAGAGTGGGGTGTCAATATGTTGCAGTTCTGTTCAGTCTTCAACTCACCTCTCACACAGTAAAACCTTTAGTAACCCTTTTGAACCCTTTCAAATAAAGTGAGAGGTATATTTTTCTAAGAACTGCGATGCTCATCTTTATTGCGTCGTTATGATTCTGCATGCATGTATATGTATATGTATTATGTGGCTATACAACACCTTTTCTGCATAGTTATTTATCTATAGCTGGGGCAAGACCAGATTGATTTATACCTTCCCGAACGGCGTTAGCGATAAAGTCAAACACAAAAAGCCTCATCGAGGGTTTGAACTCGGAATATTGATTCCTTTCCTACAACGGTAATTTTCACCCTAAACAGGGCTCATAACAAATAAATGAAAGAAGGAAGTGTTGAAATAATTCTATTTACTAACTCAATTACTACATCACATTTACTTTACAGTGGACTTTATAGTCAGAATAATGAGTCGCAATTATAAAATGTGTCTCCCTCACTCAAACCAAAAAATACTCAAGGCAGATATCTCTAGAATGTTGTTCAAAATAACTTTATCCCTGGGGATCAGTCTACAGACATTGGCTCTTCCTAAATTGTAAACAGTCTCTCGATATAAGTCTTTCAATAGAAGATTTCAGGACAAGGCGTAATTTGCCGGGAACTGACTAGTAATTCCCAAGACGATAACTCCTGATCGTGGTAAAAAGGAAAAGTCAGTTTCTTTATCTGCGTAAATATTGAATTGTAACTCTCAGTTCATGGTCGAGGCTATCTTCTTAAATGTATCTATGCTCTAAAGAATAAAATGTCTTAGTCTAAGAACTAACGACATTGTATCAACTGATTTACGATCATGTCATGCTGAAAGCACTTATTCCCGAGAGATCACCGAAGTTAAACATCGATTAGCCTGCTCAGTAGTTAGAAGGGTTATCACTTAATAACATCAAGTACAATAAGCAAATTGTGTGCCAAACTTAGTTGCCCTGATAAATGATAACGCTAAAGATTTACCTACAATTTACAAGTTTGAGGTTCTCCATTTATAGTTGGAAGGGGAACTTCTAAAGTAGGTTTTGGCCCGTTCAGAGTGAATTTCGCTCTGCACTGCTTCCCGTCAGGAAATATTACCAAAGTACACTTAAATGTACGAGAAAATAAATGTTGAAGACTTTTTAAATGTTACACTCTATCAAGTGACAACAAGGTATGAATGACATTTAAAACTGTGTTTAAAAAGAATGCAAGATAAAAACATATAAAACAAACGAAAAGCAGCTTTACATATATATAACATTACTTGATCAAATATCGATATATAGGACGCTGTGTAGCTAACGTGTTTCAGACGGAAATACAATATATATATATATATATATATATATATATATATATATATATATATATATACGTGGTGCCTTCAATATGTTTCCAGACTTTTTTGTATAGACTTTTAAAATTGTCGTAGACTCTTGAAAATTCAGTATGCTATTACTATACAGCTTATGAGATGACTGACTAATTTTTATAATTTCAGATTCAAATAAACAGCTATAGCAGCAATTGGAATACACCCTACTAAAGCCTGATTGTCACAGCTGTTGAATTTCAAAAATGCGATCTGAACGTTAGAAGAATTTTAGAAGAACGATATGCAATAAAATTCTGTTTTAAACTTGTAAAAATGCCACAGAAACGTATGGAAGTCTACAGACTGCTTTTGGGGCATCTTACATGAATCGAGCATCAGTTTTTGAGTGGCATAAGAGATTCAAGGATGGCAGGGAGTCTATGAGGGATGATGGGAGGTGTGAGAGGAATGAAGTCAGAACACCAGAGTTGATTGGCCAAAGGGTTAGGATTAGGGTTACTATGTTGAGGTTTTAAGGGAGTTCAGGAAGATATTCCGTCGGAAGAGGCCAGTTAAGTAGCATTTCCACCAGGACAATGCACCAGTCTACAACTCCATCCTTGTCACAGACTATTTGACCAAGATCGGCATCCAGACAGTTGCTCACACTCCCTATAGTCCAGACCTTGCTCCCTATGACTTTTGGTTATTCCCTAATCTCAGAGGCTGTCTTTATGGGACAATTGAGGAGATGAAAGAGGCTGTGACAAAGGTCATTGACATGCTTACACAAGAGGACTTCCATGGAGCCTTCCAGGAGCTGTTGGAACGGTACCATAAGTGTATTGCAGCTGGAGAAGATTACTTCAAAGGGGACTTGAGTTTCATGTGTGTACTATGAATAAAATTTCCCATACGAAAAAAGTCTGGAAACTTATTTAATGATCTTCGTATATATATATATATATATATATATATATATATATATATATATATATATACTATAATAAATTTAAAGCCTTCAACTGAGTTTTTGATAAAATTTCTTCTCCCTCGATTGGAGTTTAGCAAAAACCTAACGTTATCGACACCTTCTATCATGACACTCACAGAGTTTTCCCATGCAGATGCAGTGGCTAGCGGTATTTGTTGCTCGCCCCACCGAACGGGCAAGTATGGCACAAGGCCTTTTTATGGTGGGTCCGGGTGCAGGGCCGTAGCTCACGCGCATCCGGCAGGTTCAAAAAATGCCCTCGGTCCCGTCGGCATTCCCCTTTTTGGGACGCGTCAGGCGTCGGGCAATAAACCCAACCCTCCCGAAGGAGGTAAAAGCCTGGGGGGAAGGCCCCCTGAGACCGAAGGATAAGTTCAAAATTCGCTAGGAGGCTAGAAGCCAAAAATTGAATATGAGCTATAGCATAAAAACATTTAATATGATAGTGAAAAGAATTACCTCATGAGTTGATGGAAACATAAGTTTTATAAGTTGCAAAAATTCAAGCTGCATTGTCTTGCAAGGACACATAGTGCAGTGGATAAGGTGTTTCGTTAGAAAGTGCTCTGAGTGAAAAAATGTTGAAGTTACAGGTTCAATCCCAACAACAGGTAAGAATAACAAGGAATATTGAGTAAAACTAAACACTTGTACCCGGTCATGGTTAACAGAATTGGAACAATCTACCCCTGTGGTTCAAATAAAGAGCTCATTTCGAGATTTTGTGCAGCCTACGGATTTTGACATAAAAGACCTAAATAATGCCGATGGATATATCAACAGAAGCCTTACGGTGATTACAATAATTTTTGGGAACTGTAGTCGAGGGCAACCAGAAGGTTTCCTTTTCAATAGCTAGTACACCGATTTGTAGGGGAAGACGCTACTCCTTTCCCTGGATTACTCCACTTTTGCCTTGATACATCCCTTATATCGCTGAGTGTTAAGCAAGGAGGCATCAAGTACCATTTTTAAAGTCTTTGGTATGACGTGACCTGGAATTGAACCCAGGTCTCTCGGACCATTGGCGAACACTCACCCACTAATAAAAATGAGGTTAATAGTCCGAATATTCTAAGTAGTAATAATTTCTCTTTTGTATATATTACTCGTGTTCTTGTATTGATATATCAACGCAATCGTCAACTCCTGCTTCTTTTCTTGACACATAGAGTGTGTCGATGTTATATCTCCAGACAAAGGCCTTGTATATCATCCTCAATTTTATTGTTCTTTTATTCATCTAAGTTCATCCGTTGTCCATTTCAAAAGTGGTCCAGAATATCATATATGTGCAACTGACCGGATATTTATTCCTTTGAAAAGATTTCTAACGGAACAGTTTGGTTTCGAAAATTTTTGTTTTTTTTTAAATACATTTTTCTTTTACTTTCACTTTCGTTTACCAGAACATGTTAGATTTCGCCAATCTGCCGCTTAAAATATCCGTTCAGTTGTTTTTCATTACATTTCTGTTTTCAAGTTTTTCTTGCTTTTCTATTTGTTCTTAAATCGTTTGTGCTGTTACTGGCGGGTGTATATTATTATTATTATTATTATTACTATTTACTCATTGAGGGTTTTTCACATCAGTTTTAGTCGATGGTCTTTCACTGAAGTTTAAGTGACAGCAAGTCTCCTCAAGTTTCCAGGACTCTTCTCAGTATTCTGGTCGTTATCAACAATGCTGTAGTTTGGATGGTCTCCAATCGTCCTCCAACCTCCAAGTCCTTTATTAATCCTCAAGTTACTGTACCAAAAGCACCAATCATGGTTGGTATAACCGTTACCTTCATGTTCCATAGATTTTTCAATTCCCTATCAACGTCGAGATACTTATCCTTCTTTTTACAATCTTTCAGCTTTATTCAGAGGTCAACCGGGACAGCAAATTCAACAATTTTCCAAATTCCCTATTTTTATTTTGCTAATTATTATAAGGCCTGGTCTTCTGGCCGAAATTAGGTGATCTGTTTATTTGTCCAAGTCCCAAATGAGTATACGCGTGTCATTCTTTAGGACAGCTGCTGGGTTGAGTATATACCATTTATTCGTATGGTCAAATTTAAATTTCTTGCTAATTTCCCTGTAGATCACCTTGCCCACCCAGTCACGTCTAGTCTTTACTCCTTCTGTGCTAATTTGCTAAATTCCCTTATTATGTGATTGAGGGTTTCTTCTCTATCGCCACGTAACCTACATTTGCTATTCTGTTGCATCTTATCTAATCTCGCTTTGATATGATTGTTTCTTATGGCGTTGTTTTGTGCTTATTATTATTATTATTATTATTATTATTATTATTATTATTATTATTATTATTATTTTTAAACCGGATAAGTTACTTGAAACCGTATATCATTTGTCAAAATTTCTTAGATGAAGCTTGATAATTTCTATCACTTAGGTTTGGTTTGTTTAATAGCATATCAGCCTCTGTAGTAATTGTAATAATAATGTTAATCATGAAGAATATACTTGATATGATTTTATTTATAAGTTTAAGGATTTGAGGTTTTGTAATAATATTAATATTATGATAATGTGTAAGATATACGGTTTGGTTTCTTTGTTTAATGGCATATCAACTCATTTAAGGTAATTTAATGCCAAGGCCATTCTCCTACAAGAATAGTAAATGTACTATTTAACCCATAGCTGGGAGGATAAGGGGGTTCATACCATTCCCAAGGGTATTTGCCCGAAAGTGAACGTAATAGCGCAACTGGAGTACGAACTCGCGTACTAAGATTTCGCAATCCATCGCTTTAACCATTACAACTACTAGGATACCTACTTATCACTGAGAAACTTTGCGAATGTATCAATGAAGATAAAGACGATAGTATGATGTTGTAACGTTGTGGACGAGGGATTTCGGTTCATGCCTTTCAGATTAGTTCGGCTGAGAACCTTTCGGCTCACCACATGGGTTAGCTAGGTGCAACATTGAGGCAAGTGTTAACGCGCGCGGGCGGGTGCATGGAGGTGTCACTCCGATGTCACAACAGTCCGAGACGAAACGGGTGACGGAGTGCGAGTGACGGCACGCACCAGAAGCGCACAGAGGTTTGTGGAGAATTGAAAGAAAGTTAGGGAGTTGAATACAAGACGCCAAACGAGGAGGATCGACTTTTGGGGCTCGCAGACGCGGAGCGAACTAGCGCCCTATGGGGGCGTCTCGAAATGGGGGCCAAATGAATAAGACAGTATAGAAGATGCGTCTCTCCTCCTTATGTCGAAACCTTTAACTCAAAGTTAATAAAAAGGTTTCGTACCTGAACAAGAAGTCGTTAGGTGTTTTCGAATTTCGAGATTCCTATGTTCTTTATATGTTCTATCGTTATGAACATTATATGTCTATTTCGCACATGGCGTTAATTGTGGCCATGTAACGATGACACTAAGTGATGAAAGCAGAGAATTGTGCGTACTTTGATTATAATTGTTCGTTACTTAAAACTATCTAATTGCTTGAAAAAGAGTGTGTCTAGCATAGAATAACCTGAAAAGCGTTGACACACCCTAAAACAAACGAGTATGATAAAATATAATTCATTCAGGGAGCGTACATCTAGTTCTCTGACAATCTATTAATTCATCAATTTATGTGATTATCTTTGCTTTCTAAGGGATTATTTCGTTAGACTCTATAATAGATATGTATCAGGATTATGAGCAGGTTTTAACATTAGCGGATTAAAACGATTTTTGAAAGAGTCTATAGCGGATAAAGAAATTCCACAATAATCGAAATAACTTGATTAATCTTTTCGCTATCAATAAATGAATAAGCAGAATAAAATTGTTTTCTATTTCGCAGATTAGATTTAATTAAGGAGTAATGAAATAAAAAGAATAATGCATGAAATATTAAACGAATCATGCTTACGGTGCTTGATCTCACTCACAGAAAACTTTCATGGACAAAGAAATTAGAGAAATTATGCCGCGAAAAGATAGACAAAAACAAAGAAAAGAAAAATACCCAACATGACTGTTAATGAATGTTCATAAGTTTACTGTATTTATAACAATTACATAATTAGATGAAATTATCCAGGCATAATTAAGTCAACACAAACAGAATCCATACGAAACGAGCTCAATTGTGAGAGAAAGGGGACCAGATAAGGTTGTATTCATTCTTATTAGAACAATGAGACGCTAATTAGTGATCTGGTTAGGGAAGCTAAGCATCTGTGCCAAATTATAATTCATAGAATTTCATGAGTTGATTTATAATTAAAGTCTGTTATTGCCTGGCGTCACTAATTCTGGGGAGCCCAATCGGCTGGGACAGTAGATTACGCCGACTCTATCAGTAGAAGGAAAAGACACCCTGAACGAGTATTATGTGAAGCTAGACTGCATCTAATGGAGATGCTCTACTCCTGAAACTTTAGAGAATATGGAATAACTCTTCATTGCTTTTACTGTCAGTTTCACTCAGACCGGAAACGGTAGTACTTGTTAGAGCACTATCTAAATGTCCAATACAAATATTCAATCATATTTTATACTGAAACAATTTAACTGTTCAATTGAACAATATTATTGCATTACAATACTTGAAACCAATTAACTGTGTGCAAACAAATACATAATGTAGAACTGAATTACTAGTGTTAGATAACAATACTTAAAACCATTTAACTATGCTTAGATGGAATTATTATTGTTGGATTGTATCACTTTAAATTATTTAACTGTGTGCCAATAAAAATATTGGTGCTTGATAGCAATTCCTATTGTTATATAATGGCGGAATGATTTTTTTTTATACTATCATTTTCCTTTGGTTGTATCTTATCATTCGGTTTAAGTCGGCATAGAACCATTCGGCTTAGTGCACGTGCAGGTGCACACATTGAGTGCAGGTGTTCACGCTCGCAGGCGGAGGATGTGACAATCACAGATGTCATAATAAAAACTCCAGATAGGAAATGGGACTAGGATGTGAAGGACGTCATGCCCGGAAGCGACAGGCTGGGCTTCTTGGTGATTTTGAAAAAAAGCAGTTAGTTGAGATTCGGACCTGGGCGAGTCCAGTTGGGTCTACGGGATGTGCTGCGCGTTAGTTGGGTCAGTGAGTTGAGATTGGGCCGGCCAGTTCAGCTGGGGAGTTGACTGAATGACGATGTAGGAACAGTCCGCATTGTAAAAATTGTGTGTCTCTCTCCTTATGTCGAAAAACTAAAAGTCAAAAAAAGTTAATAAACGTTTCGTACCTGAACTAAGTCGTCAGTGTTTCGGGATTCCTATGCATATGAACATTTTACGTATCTGTATATTTTGCATATCCGTATCATGGATATACTAAACTATAAGCATCTATGTGTATGGAAGTAAAACTATTTGCATTGCTTGAAAACGTTTAACTGTGTGCAAATAAAACTATTAGTATTCGATAGCAATCAATGAAATAATTTAACTTCGTGTAGTAAAATCTATCAGTATTTTATAGCAATGACTGAAACCATTTAATCGTGTGCAAATAAAACTGTTAGTGTTAGATAATATTAAATGAAATCGTTTAATTTATATGCCAACAAATGTGTCCGAATTCTTTTAAAAATCATTCTTTTGCAAATCATATATATTTCTAATACGATGTATAGATTAGATTTGAAATTTTAAAAAAATATGAGGTTTATATGCCGTAAAACACAACGAACCAACCAAATTAATTTTTGGAATTGAAGCAAATCTGAACTTATATTAGTTGGTACAATGTTACCCACAAATTATTGCACACTATAGGTTGTTTAGTCGAAGGTGATTAGAAGGATCAATTTTCGAGAGCTACTGCTCTAAGCGATAGGGGAGGGCGCTACTCCATTCTCTGGATTGCTCCACTTTACCCTTGATACTTACCTTATAGTGCTGAGTGTTAAGCAAGGCGGCATCAAGTACCATTTTTTGAGTATTTGGTATGACTCGACCTGGGATTGAACCCCGGTCTTCCTGACCATTGGTGAACATTCTACTCACAGGCCAATGGCCCACAAATATATATATATTTATATATATATATATATATATAATTTGTGGGCGATTGGCCTATACTCATCATCATCATCATCATATCATGCTGGCATCTCGGATATCCCTGACCCTCTCTCGCCACTCCTCCCAATCGTTCATCGCCCTAGGCAGGTCTTCAGGACAACAACCTGTATCCTCACATAGCTGCTGAATGTACGTTCGTGCTGGTTGTCCTGCTTTTGCGCGGCCATGTGTGGGGATCCATAAGAGTACATCTCTTATGAGTTCATCTCTGCTTCTCCAGCAATGTCCTGCATGTCTGGTTCGCCTAACTTGAATAGTTTTCGTGATAGGGGGCAGGTGGCCGTACAGTTGGTGTCTTGTGGGGTGTTGCTGCCAGGACTTGTTCAGGATTGCTCGCAGCATTCTTGTGTAATTGCCATCTAGTTTCTTCTCCAGCCGTTTTGTTAGCGTCCATGTAGTGCATCCATATAGCAGTATCGATGTGACCGCTGCCTGGAAGAAACTGCGTTTCATTTTATCGGTTATGTCTGATTTCCATATAGTCGATAGCCTATTGATAGCTGTCCATGCTTTCGTTAACCTCGTTTCGATGTCCTTTTCGGTTGATTCGACGCTGCTTCCTAGGTACGTGAATTTGTCTACTAGTTTAAGAGGGGTTCCTTTTAGAGTGGAGATTTCCCCCGTTTGGTTATAGCACATATATTCCGTTTTATGTGCATTAACATGGAGGCCTATGCTTGCTGCTGCTCGTTCCAAACTCTGCAGAAGTGTTTCGGCTTGGTCAGGTGTATTTGCCAGTATCGCTATGTCATCGGCGTAGTCGGCGTCGGTAATTGTTGTTGCGGGGTATCTTCTGCTTCTTTTCTTCGTCAGTTCGAAGCCATTCTCTTTGATTTTGTCAATCGATGTTCTAAGTACGTAGTCTAGACAAATGATAAAGAGATACGGAGCCAGCGTGTCCCCTTGTAGTACTCCTGCTACAATGTCGAAGTATTCTGTGTCTCCATCTGGTGATCGTACTTTTACTTTAGTGTTTCTATAGAGAATCGTTATTGCCGCTACGGTTTCTTTAGGTATGCCGTACGCTAGTAGGATTTGTTCCATCTTTCCTCAGTGAATGGAGTCGAAAGCCTTGGTAAAGTGGACAAATATTAATGTCGCTTGTAGGTTCTTTACCCGTACACCTTCAAGGATTCTGCGGATGGTTAATATTTGTGAGGTCGTGGATCTATTTCTTCGGAAGCCATTTTGGTTTTTTCTAAGTATGTTGTCGATTTTGGGTTCTATTCGGTTTCGTAGTAGGGCATTGTAGATTTTGGCAGCTATGGATGTAAGTGTTATGCCTCGGTAGTTTTTGGCTAATCCGAGGTCCCCCTTTTTAGGGAAGGGGAGTATGCATCCCTTCGTCCATCTATCTATCGGATTTTGATTGTATATACTCTACTCATAGGCCAATGGCCCATAAATTATACACACACACACACACACACACAAACATATATATATATATATATATATATATATATAATTTGTGGGCCATTGGCCTATGAGTAGAGTATGAGTATATTTGATTAAACAATAAAGACATCTTTTGTCAATACATTTTTGTGTTTATCCTTTCGATCCCTATATGCAAAGGTCCTATTTACCAACCCCTCCGCTCGGGCAGGATATGACACAAGGTCAATTTTTAAGCGGAGTTTAACAGGTTTGAATTCAGAGTTTTCCTTCTCCTAGACTTGTTGCCTAACCAAGGCTGAAGAACCTAGTCTGTCCTATTATTTACCCATAGGTGGAGGGAGAATAATTGGATTCATACCTTTCCCAAGGGTATTAGTGCTATGTGAAATGCAATCAGTCTCGTCCAGGATTTGAACTCGTGCCGTCGTGTTCATTTCCTACGACGATAACAATTACACCACGGGCACCTCCGTATATGCAAAGGTAACGTTGCTTTTGCAAAATACACACCCCTGATGATGGCCTAAGATCGGACAGAAAGTACTGAGAGAACCAATTTATTATGAACGCTTTATTAACCAATCCCTGCCGCATACCAAAATATTGATTCGGTGACTTGAAAAGATAAATGCATAAACGTATATATATATATATATATATACGAGGATAGTTAAAAAATGTCTAAGTCTCACTCACGAAGAAAAGCATAGCTTAACATTTTTATTGCAACAACTACTACTTCTTATAAAACCAGAAATATCTAAAATAGTTATTCTAGTTTTATGAGAAGTGGTTGTATGTGACTGCAGTGAAAATGTCCAACCATACACTTCTTTTTGGGTGAGGCTTAAAACAACTTATATATAAATATGATGGACTATCCTGTTAGCTTCGACCTATGATAGCTAAACAGCTCTCGTCAATTCTTATGCCTGTGTCACATATGACATTACAATCTATCCCCAGACTTTTAGTCAGGTTTATAGATAGTTAATGTAGAAGACTTATCTGATAAAGTAGAAAGTATGAGTGATCTTGCTTTTTCCTTCTTCCTTAATACTCTGAGATACTGGAGATGCATTTTGTCAAAGTTATTGATGCTTTTTAGCATTTTTCTCTGTAGACCCAGTGAATTGAAGAAACAGATATAACCATGGTTATGAGATTGTTATTTTAGCTTGTCTGTGTACATTAGATATGGCTGTCGATAATTTGTCTTTCCACCATGAACCTGCCCATTACTGAGGATCTTTGGAATTATTTGGTATTACTTCATATATATATATATATATATACTTCATATACTTCATATATATATATATATATATATATATATATATATATATACTTTCTTTAAGAAAAGGAACAAAACCGGTTACATAGGATTATAAATTTCTTTCCATCCCGTTACGCATTTTTGAAATTTTCAAAAACACGAAAAAAATTAACAGGACTTCTTCAGATCTTTTAGATAAAAAAAATATACATAGATAGATAGATAGATATTATCTGCATATTTAAACAAATCTTACCCAGTTGTTGGGGCTGTAGAATATACCGACTGCATTTGTGCAAAGGGGTAAGACCCCGCTTCACAACAAGTGTCTTCGATATGACACATAACCATCTGCTGGTGAGGCTCCAGTATTGCTGAAGCTTGGGGATTGCAGAGTGTCCCTTCATTGCCATCACCACTAGGTCCCTTCAGGCCCAGAGAGGTAGCACCTGATAGGGTCTTATTTATGGGTCAAATAGAAATCAACTGCGTACTAATGCTAAACTGAATTGTTTGAAATTGAACTGTTTTGCTATTAACTGTGTGTGGACAAAAAATATACTTATCCTAAACTGAATTGTTTGAATAAGATATGTTCGACTAAACAGAATAGATTGAAATAGAAATGTTTTTGACAATTAAACTGTGTACTCATAGACGAACCAGACATGCTGGTCACTACAGGAGAAACAGGTACGAGCTCATAAGTGATGTACTCCTATGGACCCCCACATATAGCCGGGCAAAAGCAGGACGACAAGCAGCTATGTGAGGATACGGGATGTAGCCCTGAAGACCTGCCACAGGCGATGAACGATAGAGAGAAGTGGCGAGAGAGGGCTAGGGATATGCGGCACGACATGATGATGATGATTTATGCTAAACTGAATTGTTTGAAATAGAATTGTTTATTTGTATAAAAATGGATTTAGCATTAGATAACCTACAATAGTGGATATGCCATAAAACCCAAAAAAGCAACCAAAGAAACAAACTAAATAGATCGTTTGTAATATTATCCAACCCTGACGACATTTTCTTTTTCACGTGTCAGTGGATTACTTTATTATTACTGGATAATATTTGGGAATAAATGGATATCATCTGTTTAATTTTTTTAACTTTTCTTCCATGATTTAAACTAAGTTCTTTAAACATGAACTACTAAAGTAAAACGAAAGCCATTAGTTTTTGAACAGGATATTTCTAACTGCAAGCAATCTAAAAAATATTTGGGATTTTTTTGTCGAAAAAATTACTGTGTGCTAAAATATTAACCATAAATAAATTATTATTTGGAGGTGCCCATGATCGTTATCGACGTAGGAAATGGACACGGTGACGCGAGTTCAAATCCTGGACGAGACTGATTGCATTTCACATAGTACTAATACCCTTGGGAAAGGTATGAATCCAATTATTCTCCCTCCAGCTATGGGTAAATAGTAGGGCAGACTAGGTTCTTCAGCCTTGATGAGGCATCTAGTCAAGGAGAAGGAAAACTCTGAATTCAAACCTGTTAAACTCCGCTTAAAAATTTACCTTGTGTCATATCCTTCCCGAGCGGAGGGGTTAGTAAGTATGATAAATATATTATTCAAAGCCCGAATCTATTGTGATGGCAAGCAATGATATGGTTTTAAGTAATGTAAATTTGTAAATAATATCTTCAAATGATTATTCTAAATACAAATAATCATATCTTAATACAAATAAGTAATTTTATTCTAACTAGAACTAATTATTTCTCCCAGTATTCTTAATACAAATTATTATATCTTAATACAAATCATTATCATCATGTCACACAATCAGCACGGATATTTCTTATCCGCTCTCGCCACACCTCCCTGGTGCCCATTGCTTTCAGCAGGTCCCCAAGGCTTCATCCTGTCGGGCACCGAGCTGCTGTAGGTAGGTTCCAGCTGGACGTTCTACCTTTGCTCGTTCATGTGAATAGGTCCACAGGAGTACATCCCTTATGAGATCGTCCGTACCTCTCCAGCAGTGTCCTGCAGGTCTAGTTCGTCTAATTTGGTTAGTTTTCGGGATGGGTGGTTGGTGGTCGTACAGTTGCTGCGTTTTAGAGTGCTGTCTCCAGGACTTGTTCAGTATTGCTCGCAGCATTCTTGTGTAATTGCCGTCACGCTTTTTCTCCATACGTTTAGTCAGCGTCCATGAGGTGCATCCATATAGCAATATAGACACGATTGCTACGTGGAAGAAACTTCATCTTCAAGTAATTATTATAAATGATTATATCTAACTACAAATAATTTTATCTTATCGTCAATAAAAATTATTATATCTTCAAGTAAATATTCTTATTACAAATAATTACATCTTAATAAAAATAATTACATTTCATTGTAAATAGAAATTATTATACCTCAAAGTATTCTAAATGCAAATAATTATATCTAATTCTAAATAGATATAATTTTTATGTTCAAGTAATTATTCTCATTAAAAATAATTATATCTTAATACAAATAATTATATCTAATTTTAAATAGAAATAATTATATCTTCAAGTAAGGATTCTTAATTCAAATAATCATTAATACAAATAATTTGCTCAGTTTTATAGTTGCAAACTATTCTAATACAAATAATTTACCCACAGTTAGAGAGTTCGCCAATGGTCCGGGAGACCTGGGTTCAATCCCAGGTCGCGTCATACCAAAGACTTTAGAAATGGTACTTGATACCTCCTTGCTTAACACTTAGCAATATAAGGTACGTATCAAGGCTAAAGTGGAGAAATCCATGGAAAGGATTAACGCCCTCCCCTACATCTTAGTGTAGTAGCTATTGAAAAGGAAGCCGTCTGGTCGCCTTCGACTCCGGTCGCCAACTCTCTCTCTCTCTCTCTCTCTCTCTGGTTTCAAATATTTCTATCTAATGCAAACACTTTCCAAACAAAAATATTTGACACATAGATGAGACTCTAACAGATATTCCCACACCTCGTAAGAGTTTATCTGGGAAGATCATTACAAAATGGGTCCTATCTATGGGTCAAATAGAAATAAACTTAGTACTAATGCTAAACTGAATTGTTTGAAATAGGACTGTGTTGATATTTAACAGTGTGTCGACAAAAACTACTCTTATACTAAACTGAATTGTTTTAATTAGAACTGTTTGATTAAACTGAATAGCTTGAAATAGAAATGTTTTTGACAATTAAACTGTGTACTCATGTAAACTAAATTGTTTGAAATAGAATTGGATTTTTGCATAAAACACTCAGCAATATAAGATCCGTATCAAGGGTAAAGTAGAGCAATTGAGGGAAAAGTGTAGCGTTCTCCCCTACATCTCGGTGTAGTAGCTATTGAAAAGGGAACCTTCTGGTCACCCTTGACTACGGTTGCCAACTTTCTCTCTTTCTCTCTCTCTCTCTTTCTCTCTCACTGGTTTCAAATATTTCTATCTAACACAAACACTTTTCAAACAAAAATATTTGACTCAAAGATGAGACTCTAACAGATGTTCCCACACCTCGCAAGAGTCTATCTGGGAAGATAATTACAAAAAAGATGATTTCACTATCCCAAAGTTTTCCCCAATGGTGTGTGGGGGTGTGTAATGTTATTCTGGCTAGTTTTTCGTGAGCATACTTTTAACTACCACATTGACAGGGAATTTCCTTCTCGTCACATGTGGCCTGAAGGTCAATAGCTTTCCACATCATATCTAAAACTTGCCTGAAAAGAAAGAATTTTTAATAATAACTGCGAGTTCACTGTTCAGAGATGCCTGTTGAAAATTTTGAAGAATTACGAATCCAAGAAGATACCTATCCGAGTTGAGTAAGGCTGTAGAATACACCGATTGCGCATCTATCTAGGTTGTTCTCGATAGGAAATTAAACAATCTGATGGTGAGGCTCCGGTATTGGGAAATGTGGATGAGCCCTCCATTGCTTTTGCTCTCCGGTCCACTAAAACCAGGAGCGGAGGAGTAGTACCTGATACAGTCCAATCTATTGGTGAATTAGAACTATCTGACATTTAAAGTGAGTGCAAACAAATCTTCTAAATTAAATTGTTAGAAAAAGAACTGTTTTATCTTTTAACTGTATGTAAACAAATGACTAATGTTTGATTGTATTGTTAGTAATACATAGTAATACTTTGAACAATTTTAATGCGTGCAAATGGTGGAATAGTGTTTAATAGAATAATTAGTGTCGTAGCAATATTTGTAATCATTTTACTGTCTTCAAACAAATGATTGATATTGAATAGAAGTATTAGTGTTAGTATGCAAACAAATTAGATCTAACTCATTTGAGAATGAAATTGTTATATTCTTACTGACGCAATGATAAAGATAGACGAACACAAGAAGTCTTCTTTATAAATATATATGTACCTCTTAACTTTATTTGTAAGGGTACAAAAGGGTTACTCAAGGGTTGCGTGTGAGAGGGTGTTGGAGACCGAACAGAAACTTCAGTATTTTGACCCCCAAACTTATGGCCCTCACGTTGTGTCTTTCTTGTACTCTTGATGCTCAACTGTAGGCCTAGGGGCTGACTCTGCTGGGTGCTGGCTTCCTTTACTGCATCTTATCAGCATCTTCTCTGGACCCCAACTCATGAGGGCCTCAAGGCCCCTTTGGCCTGATGTGACTTTCCCTACCACATCTCGTCTATAACTTCGTCCGATCTTCAAATCTCCTCGCACCGGAACTCAACTGCCACCAACTGCTTGACTTCCGTCTTGACTGAGCTCGTCGAACTCAACTGAATTATATAATAGTTCAACGCCCACTCGATCTTTGAAATCGAATGTTTAATCGTCATCAAGCGGAAATAACTGTCATGCTGTTCACAGGTCATTCTCTTCCGGTGAATCACTCTGTAGTGTGACCTTCACCTTGTCCCATATTATCAGCCTTAATCCGCTCATGCGATCTCTTTCGATTACTGGCCATTGGAATGTGTCACTTCCTTCCGGTGCATCACCTTGGAATAGCATTTTTGGGCCGGGTCGAATGTCAAAATACTACAAAATTACCTACAGACTATTTACTCACAAAAGCATATGTATATCCATTTCATCATCATCATCATCATCATCATCATCATCATCATCATCTCGTGCTGGCAGCACGGATATCCCTGACCCTCTCTCGCCACTCCTCCCTATCGTTCATCGCCCTAGGTAGGTCTTCAGGACAACAACCTGTATCCTCACATAGCTGCTGAATGTACGTTCGTGCTGGTCGTCCTGCTTTTGCACGGCCATGTGTGGGGATCCATAAGAGTACATCTCTTATGAGTTCATCTCTGCTTCTCCAGCAATGTCCTGCATGTCTGGTTCGCCTAACTTGAATAGTTTTCGTGATAGGGGGCAGGTGGCCGTACAGTTGGTGTCTTGTTGGGTGTTGCCGCCAGGACTTGTTGAGGATTGCACGCAGCATTCTTGTGTAATTGCCATCTAGTTTCTTCTCCAGCCGTTTTGTTAGCGTCCATGTAGTGCATCCATATAGCAGTATCGATGTGACCGCTGCCTGGAAGAAACTGCGTTTCATTTTATCGGTTAGGTCTGATTTCCATATAATCGATAGCCTATTGATAGCTGTCCATGCTTTCGTTAGCCTCGTTTCGATGTCTTTTTCGGTTGATTCGACGCTGCTTCCTAGGTACGTGAATTTGTCTACTAGTTTAAGAGGGGTTCCTTCTAGAGTGGAGATGTCCCCCGTTTGGTTATAGCACATATATTCCGTTTTATGTGCATTAACATGGAGGCCTATGCTTGCTGCTGCTCGTTCCAAACTCTGCAGAAGTGTTTCGGCTTGGTCAGGTGTATTTGCCAGTATCGCTATGTCATCGGCGTAGTCGGCGTCGGTAATTGTTGTTGCGGGGTATCTTCTGCTTCTTTTCTTCGTCAGTTCGAAGCCATTCTCTTTGATTTTGTCAATCGATGTTCTAAGTACGTAGTCTAGACAAATGATAAAGAGATACGGAGCCAGCGTGTCTCCTTGTAGTACTCCTGCTACAATGTCGAAGTATTCTGTGTCTCCATCTGGTGATCGTACTTTTACTTTAGTGTTTCTATAGAGAATCGTTATTGCCGCTACGGTTTCTTTAGGTATGCCGTACGCTAGTAGGATTTGTTCCATCTTTCCTCTGTGAATGGAGTCGAAAGCCTTGGTAAAGTCGGCAAATATTAATGTCGCTTGTAGGTTCTTTGCCCGTACACCTTCAAGGATTCTGCGGATGGTTAATATTTGTGAGGTCGTAGATCTATTTCTTCGGAAGCCATTTTGGTTTTTTCTAAGTATGTTGTCGATTTTGGGTTCTATTCTGTTTCGTAGTAGGGCATTGTAGATTTTGGCAGCTATGGATGTAAGTGTTATGCCTCGGTAGTTTTTGGCTAATCCGAGGTCCCCCTTTTTAGGGAAGGGGAGTATGCATCCCTTCGTCCATCTATCTATCGGATTTTGATTGTATACTGCGTTGCAGTGTCGGAGCAGTATGTCGTCGAATTGTCTGGTCTTCCATACTTCCGGGGGAATTTCGTCCAGTCCTGCAGCTTTTCTATTTTTAGTTTTTCTGAGAACCGAGTCGAGTTCTTCTTGTGTGAACGGTCCAAGTTTAATGTCTAATTGTTTGCTAATTATTCTGGTGATTGGTTCAGGCGTTATTTTTGGTGGGTTTCCAAGTAAGTTTTCGAAGTGCTGTTTCCACAGTTTTATTCTTTCTTGTTGGTTTGCTGCTTTAAGTTTTGCTTTGGCCGTGTTCTTTCTTCTGCTCACTTCGTTTATTGTTTGCCAGGCAATTCTAGATTGTCTATCTTCCACCGAGTCTCTAATCTTATCTATCTGATTTTGAAGGTATTCTGTCTGTTCCTTTATATATATGCCTGCTAATTGATATTGTGCCGTTTTTAGTTTCAAGGCATTTGTGTTTGTTGGGTTTTTTCGATAGTTTTTGGAGGCTGTTTTCACTAGTGCACGTTTTTCTCTCACCGCTAAAGTTTCCCATGGGACTCTATATTTAGTTTTAATTTTTGTTGGAATGTATTTTGCTGCTGCCTCAATGTGTGCATTGACGAAATTTTCGTATTCGTCGTTTGGTGTACTTTTTTCCGTCAATGTGTACAAAAAATGACTAATGTTAATTTTTTTGCTGTTACATAGCAATAAGTGAAACCATTTAACTGTGTTGAAACAATAGTGGTAAGTGTATGCAAACGAATTAGAACTAACTCATTTGAGAATGAAAAAACCTACTGACTACTTACTCACAAAAGCATATGTATATCCATTAAAATGTGTACAAAAAATGACTGATGTTAAAATAGCAATACTTGAAACCATTAAAGTTTGGCAAGGAAATCATTAACAATAATTAGAACGATTCGTGTGCAAATAAAATTAGCTCAAGCTCGTTTAAAAATGCTATCCACAAACTACGTGTTCACAAACCATATACACACTATATGTTTAAACAGAATTTGGCGTTAAATAACCCACAAGGGATGACGTGCAATAGAATATGACCAAACCAACTAACCAATCAACCAAGAAGAAAGCAAAAGAAAATTAGTAAATTTCTTAGACGAGGCTTGATGATTTTTATCATTAAGGGTTTTCGGACTATTGTCTTCATCTTTATTGTTATTTCCTCAAAGTTTCAGCCGATATGTCTTCTATAACGTAACGGTTATAGGCATTGGTTCCCTAAGCTTCTAAGGGGACAATCATCTGGAGGTTGCAGGTTCAATCCTGACAGCAGACGAGCAACAATACAGGAATACTTAACACTTGTACCAGGTTACGGTTAACGAAATCAGAACAAGCAACCCCCATGGATTCAATAAAGGACGCAGTTCGAAGTTCCATGAAGGTTCCCGAGTTCGACAAACACCTGAAGAAGGCCGGAGGATATATCGGCCGAATCGTTGTGGAAATAACAATAAAGATGAAGTCAATAGTCCTAAAACTCTTAATGATACATGTGTAAAAATCACAAAACATGATTTACTCGTAGGGGCGGTGATCCTGTAGTGTAACTTTGGCGGGTCTGGTTTGAATTCAGAGATTTCTATCACCGAGACCGGTTGCCAGACTTAGCCTAGTCTGTCCTGCTATCCATAGATAGATAGAAAATAATTGGATTCATACATTTCAGAAGGTTATTAGCGCTATTTAAAAAGCAAGAGCATCATCCAGGTCTTGAACACGAGTAGCCGGTTTCAATCCCTTAAATAATTTTTAAGCCTCGAAAGAACAAAACAAAATAAAGCAAGTGAGTATAAGCTAAAGCATTGAGAAAACACATCATGTCTCTTGATTGCAAGTCAAAACCTATAGTTAATATTTCAATAGAGGTTCAGGAAACAATACTAATATCTATGCACATCAAATCAATCAATGAATAAACTCTGTATTTCTTCACTATAAAATAATTCAATGAATTTCTTCACTATAAAATTCACTGTATTTCTTCACTATAAAATAATCAATGAATAAACTCTGTATTTCTTCACTATAAAATTCACTGTATTTCTTCACTATAAAATAATCAATGAATAAACTCTGTATTTCTTCACTATAAAATAATTCATTGACAAAAAATAAATAAATAAACCTTTATATTCCTAAAGAGAAACCTAACATTTCACTTGTGCATTTCCTTTGGTAGATATTTCCGATGTCAGCAAAAATTGAGGCGTACTATTTTGTCATAGGGGACATATATTCGCTCTACACCATTTCAGTAATCAAATAATATATAATGGGCACTGGGCTCCTTTCATTTAATTTCCCCAAAGCACACGATAAATAATATGGCTTTTGGTGCGAAGTTTCGTCTCTAGTGATTCATTATTGCTTCAACATCTATTGCTTCTTTCTCTATCTACGAATCCTTCACGCATCGACACACGCAAGTCAACAAATAAATAGACTTTAGCACATACGAGCGCACGCTCCGATTGTAATCCATAAGTACAAATTACTGACGAATAAGATGTTTTTTATTCGGTTTCTTTGTTTAATGGCATATCAACTCTGTTTAGGTTATTTAATGCCAAAAAGAACAGTAGTGGTACTATTTAACCCATAGCTGGGAGGATAAGGAGGTTCATACCTTTCCCAGGGGTATTTTCCCGAAAGTGAACGTAATAGCGCGACTGGAGTACGAACTCGCTTACTACGATTCCGCAGTCCATCGCTTTAACCCTTACACCACGAGGACACCCCCTAAGATGTTTTTAACGTCCTGTTTGAAAATAGAGACGAGGAAATGTGTAAACCCAAAAGTCGATTGAACTAAAAAAATTAAGAAGATTCAACTGAACTGAATTTTAGGAGAAATAAAGATAGTGAAAATTAACGCAAAGAAACCGTCAAAAACATTATTTGATGAGAAAATGAAAAAAATATATTGTTTTTTCTTTCCTTCTCTTTTTTTTTTTTTTTTTTTTTTTACTAAAATGACCAGGCGAAATATTATGGCTACGGGGATGATGAGGGAATTGAGAGAATTATTTATCATATTGTCTGTGATGTAAAAACAGAAGTCGACTTGCGGGTTCAACCTGCAAGTCCGGGTCGGTCAATCATCCATATGGATATATTGGAAAGAAAAATCGGGAATGCGCTTTTTCTTGAAAAATTCAAATGTGGAAAAAAATTTAGATTGTTACTGATGTAATATCACATAAACAGAAAATTAGTTGTGATTCTAAATTAGGAAAGACCACCCCTTTTGTGTAACAAAAGATGAAATTAGACACCAAAAGAAGGAGGTGGAGTCGAAAGGGTGGAATTAGTTTTTGAAATCCAAATTAGGAGAAAATTGATATTTTTAATAGCTTCAACAGCTCCTACCGCTCAGGTAAGAGATAAAAAACCAGGGGCTTCGTCCCTCGCCAACGAGCAGCACAAACCGGCTAACGGACCTTGTACCAAACTACTTTATGTATAGAAAGCGAGGAAAACTAAGATTGTATGACTCTTTGAAAGAAGCGAAGAAAGCCTAAGATAATACGACACTTTTGAAATAATACGATACTTGGAGAGGGCCTTGTACCAGAATGATCTTGGTATATGTTGGGTATCACCCACTCTTTTCCACACAATGAACTAGTCTATCTGCCATATATAGCAGTAGCTACTAATACCAGGGCAGAGTGGAAGGTGAAGAGTAGCTTCTTATAGGAATAGTATTAGAGCGTTGGAGACTGGAGATCGCACTAGATCACCTTACTTGCTACTGTAATAACGGAAGCCAATACTATCGTTGTACTATATCTTTATTCTGTATTCACTAATCCTATGTTCTTGTCTACAAATAGTCTCTCTATTGTATATAGTTTTTCCTGAGAATATATTTCTATTTCCTCTCATAGAGTGGATTGTCCTTTAATATTACAAGCGTTCACTAACCCTATGTTCTTGTCTACTAATAGTCTCTCTATTGTATATACTTTTCCTGAGAATATATCTCTATTTCCTCTCATATCGTGGTTTGTCCTTTATTCAATATTACAAGAATTCACTAATCCTATGTTTTTGTCTACAAATAGTCTCTCTATTGTATATAGTTTTTCCTGAGAATATATCTCTATTTCCTCTCATATTGTGGTTTGTCCTTTATTTAATATTACAAGCGTTCACTAATCCTATGTTCTTGTCTACTAATAGTCTCTCTATTGTATATAGTTTTTCCAGAGAATATATCTCTATTTCCTCTCATATCGTGGTTTGGCCTTTATTTAATATTCCTATATAATATATATTATTTAATATATATTTAGTATTCCTATATAATATATATTATTCCTATATAATATATAATATTAATATATTCCTAATTAGGAATTAACAAAAAGAAAATATCTTGTCGGCCAGAGATTTTTTATGTTTCTGCAAATCTTATAGTTAAGATAAAGAAAGCAGAAAAAGTTTATTATGAAGGTAATTATCGATATCATCATCATCATCATCATCATGTCATGCCGCTAGCATGGATTTCCGTGACCCTCTCTCGCCATCCATTTCTATCGTCCATTGCTTCAAGTTAGTCTTCCAGGTTAATTCCTGAATTAGCACTGAGCTGTTGTATCTAGGTTCTTGCTGTTTACCCTACCTCTTCTCGTCCGTGTAAAGGGATCCATCGCTTATGAGCCCGTCCTTACTTCTTCAGCAGCGTTTCGCATATCTTGCTCGTCTAATTTGTATGTTTTTTTAGATTAGTATTTGGTGTCCGTACAGCTGTTGTTTTGTGGGATGATGCCTCCAGGATATGTTCAATAGAGCGTGTAGTATTCTTGTGTAATTGCCGTCAAGATTTTTCTCCGTGTGCTTAGTCAGCGGCCTTGTAGTGAATCCATATGGTCAAGACCGCTGCTTGGATAAAACTACGTTTTATTTCATTGGATAGGATAGGGTAATAATTGTTGTTGAATACCTTTAAACAGTGCCTACGAACATGGAAAAGAGACTAAGATTATCTGATCGAAAGAACATTCGAAACGATTCACATAACAACAGTTTAAAAAGCAGTTTGAATATTTAAATGGATCATGAAGGCCTTATGAGATCTCTTGTTTACCGACCATGAAAAACCCTCTAAGAGAAGAATAATTGTATTCAAAGAAAGCTCTTTTTAAGAAATCAGAATTTACAATATTTCCTTATATAAAACCCTATTGTTTTTTTTTTATTTAATCATATTTACCAACCCCTCCGCTCGGGCAGGATATGACACAAGGTCAATTTTTAAGCGGAGTTTGACAGGTTTGAATTCAGAGTTTTCCTTCTCCTAGACTAGTTGCCTCACCAAGGCTGAAGAATCTAGTCTGCCCTACTATTTACCCATAGCTGGAGGGAGAATAATTGGATTCATACCTTTCCCAAGGGTATTGGTGCTATGTGAAATGCAATCAGTCAGGTCCAGGATTTGAACTCGTGTCGCCGTGTTCATATCCTGCGACGATAACCGTTACACCATTGAAGTATAAATAGAAATATGTATATGTCTAGTTTAAATTCCGTTCGTGTCTTCCTCGCGTAGATATTAAACTCCAATGAAAATAAATAGCATTTTAAGATGAGGATAATTAAAAAACGGTAGAAAAATATTTTGAAAAACAAAGAGTTGTATTTTTCTAAGCTTTTTGCCTAGATGTGGCACAAGGACGAAGAAATTGGGCATCCAGCGAGACTCAAACTCTCTCAAGAAATTTTTTGTCTAGCTTGCTAATATTTACGCCACCCGAGGCGCCCAAAATTAAGTCAGTGTATGAGAGTGAGCAGAAAAGTTCATAGTCTTAAAAGTTTATATGATGGCATTATATCTACTCTTAAGGATTTATTCACCAATGGGATCCAAGCACGTCAGCACCGGTGGAAGTAAAGAAGTTGACTGCAAGGAGGAATACGTTGAAAAATAAACCTCACTTGATCACATTCCACGAAAGTCTTTTCAGTCGACCCTAGTACTTGTAAATCTTTCAAGAAGAGTAGGTTAAATTTAAAATTTTAACATGATCTATCACGTGATAAAAAATTGAATTAGAAATTTGATTCAAAAACATGATGAAGAATTTGATTGAAAACACGATAAAGATTTGATTAGAAAATATGATATAAATGAACAAAATGATTTAGAAAAACGTTTTTTTTTTCTTTTCAAATTGAAACTAAATTTTCTAAATGAATTTTTTTAAAAACTCAAACTAGAATTAATACAGAAAAACATATTCTTATTTTTTTGTCGTTTACAGTTATTTTTGCGAACAAAGATGTAAGATACCAGAAGGTCGTATATATCGTAATCTGTTTTAGAAATGCAAAATTCTAAAATAGATAATACCGTTTAGTCAAACATGAAAAATGTAGATTATAACTCAATAATATTATTTCCTTTGATTACATATATATATATATATATAATATGTTGGAGTTTAGAAGGTTTGGTTTGGTTTCTTTGTTTAATGGCATATCAACCTTTGTAGGTTATTTAATGCCAAAGCCATTCTCCTAGAAAAACAGTTGTGGTACTATTTAACCCATAGCTGGAAGGATAAGGGGGTTCATACCTTTCCCAATGGTACTATTTACCAACCCCTCCGCTCGGGCAGGATATGACACAAGGTCAATTTTTAAGCGGAGTTTAACAGGTTTTGAATTCAGAGTTCTCCTTCTCCTAGACTAGTTGCCTAACCAAGGCTGATGAACCTAGTCCGTCCTACTATTTACCCATAGCTGGAGGGAGAATAAGGGGGTTCATACCTTTCCCAAGGGTATTTGCCCGAAAGTGAACGTAATAGCGCGACTGGAGTACGAACTCGCGTACTACGATCCCGCAGTTCATCGCTTTAACCATTAGACCACGAGGACACCCCTCATTACACCACGAGGACACCCCAATAAGGGGGTTCATACCTTTCCCAATGGTATTTGTCCGAAAGTGAACGTAATAGCGCGACTGGAGTACGAACTCGCTTACTACGATTCCGCAGTCCATCTCTTTAACTGTTACACCACGAGGAAACTTCCCAGTTTAGAAGGTGCTCGTGGTGTAATTGGACACCGTGATAACAGGTTCAAATCGTGAAAGAGGTTGTTTGAATTTCGCATACTATAAATTCCTTGAGGAATTTTATGAATTCAAATGTTCATGCTGTAGTTGATCAGATTAAACTTTTTAACATTGGTATGGCTACCGGTCTAGGAGAAGGAAAACTATGAGTCCATACCAGTTAAAATGATTTTGTGTCATATCCTGCATGTACAGAGGGCAAAGTAAATATATACTAGTATGGAAACCTTTTTATTAAAATCAATGATGCGACAATCACCAACTGTCACATTCGTCATTAATTATAACGCAAACAGAAGAAATTATTAAATTTCTCGTAAAAAGTGGTAACTTTATTATAAACTTTGACTAAATTTTTAATTTATAAGTTTTAAAATGTTTTAGATTTATAGGTAAACTTTCTAGTAGAGAATGAATATTCTCTTTTATATACAGTATAGCCCATAACACCGTTAGCCCCGGAAATTGTTTTGGTAAAATTTAATTTTTGTCTTAATCAAAGATACTGGAATTTTTCTGTTTCAAGTGAAATATGATGCAATCAAAATTTTGCAGAAAGGGTTGAACCATTTTATGTCTCAAGCTTATAGAACAACCTATGAAATTTTTGGCTGCTTGCGGGGAGTCGTTAAAGTATACTATCAGTCGACAAATTGCTAGCAAATATTTATAGACTTGGCCGTCAGTAGCAGCAGGATATCTGCCAATCAGAGATGACTAAAGCATATATGAGCAACGGCAAGCTACAGCCTTGTCTCAAAACGTAATTCCAACCTTGTTAATGGAAAGGCATAACTTTCTGTATCACCTAACTGAAAACAAGATGGCTACAGGAATTTCAACATACACTTTATTATTGATATTTTATAAAGTAAGGTTGGCGACCGTAGTAGAGGGTGACCCGAAGCCCCTTTTTTCAATAGGCACTACACCGAGGTGAAGGACAGAGGGGAACTCAACTTTACCCTTGATCTTTACCTTATAATGCTGAGTGTTAAGCAAGGCGGCATCAAGTCTTTCGTATGACCTGGGATTGAACCCCAGTCTCCCGGACCATTGGTGAACACTCTACTCATTAGGCCAATGATATTTAATGAATTGTGAATATTATTCTAATTTGAGAGATAATTACCTCTTTTCATATTGTTGCATATTGACCTACGACCCGGCCGGGCTGTTAAAATAGGAAATGCACCGATGTAAATAACTGGTGTATCCGGTCGAGGAATAATCAGGGTATTATAGCCTTGGCCGTGGACAGGTGGAATGAGTGCAAAATTATGACGCCCACAAGAAGGTGGGCGTAAACTATTATATAACTGATTGCACAGGAAATTGAATCAGTTTGGAGACCAGACCAGTTGGAGACAAGATGCGGTATAGAAAGCCAGCACCCAGCAGTTGGAGCCCTCTGGCCCACGATTAATCAGTTTGGAGATCAGACCAGTTCGTGAGAAGATACTGGATTGAGGAACATGTCCTAGAGAGGCTGGGACCCTAGGCCCCGAGTTGAGTAGCCCAGGAGTACGAGAAAGAAACGTGATTAAGGCCAATAGAGTGCGGGTCAATATGTTGCAGTTCTGTTCGGTCTTCAACTCCCTCTTACACACAATCCTTTCAAATAAAATGAGAGGTATATTTTTCTAAGAACTGTGTCACTCGTCTATCATTGTGTCGTCGTCATGATTATGCATGCATCTGCATATGAGAATACAACAATATTTTGAGAGTGGGAAACTCTGGTTCTTTCGAATTAATTACTTCTCTCAGCAAATGTTCAATTTTTTTAACGTACACCTCTCAAAGAGAGACCCTTTATTCAGTCTTACACATTTTTATTTCAATTCTTTGCCTGGATTTAATAGATAGATTGTACTGCATAAATATCTAAGTATTTATTATAAAAGTTTTGTTGCAAATCAAAGATACTGGGTGTTTCTAGTGGAATATCATACAACTATACAATTAAAACATATATTTTGGTATTATTTATATAGTTTTGAATAGTTTTGAGTAGGGGCTTAATTCATGTTAGTTTGGACGTATTAGTATAGGATAGTTTTGGCGGGAGATTCGTGTAAATCTTCTGAAGTGTAAATCATGGACGAGTATTAAAAATTACATCTTACCTCGGTACCGATTCCTGAAGTAGACAGCCGAAACCGGATGAGGTAAAGATGGTATTATATAGCAGAGGAGTGTGGAATGCCCTGTTTTCATTGGCTGTTTACTAAAGGACAAATATCTATAAGAACGGCCGAAGGTCGGCCTTTATTTAAATTTTCTTTGCTTTGGTAGAGGCACGAGCGTAGCACGTCGCGATCACGGAGGCGGCTTGTCTCTTACAGAGTCATGCCGGGGTTACTGTCGGAGCCGATATGATGCAGAAATAACCCGAAATCGGCAACGAAGACAGTTGCATCACTGAAAACCTCCATGATGCAACTAGGATGTATGTTTGAAATTGCCGAACTTACAACATTGATATTCTGCCACAAAAACAGTACGCACCTTTTGTTAATTGATTTAAAATCCTTTTTGTTATGGAGGTAACGCAATATTATTTTTTGCAATCATTAATGATTGATTGATTTTAATTTAGGATCATTTTATGTTCAGATTTTTGGGAATCATGTTCATTGTATGTTCATATTTAAATTTTGCTTTTTTTTATATGTCTTTTTCAGCAATCCTATCGAATAGGAATAGTCTTTAAACGTGACTATTTATCCAATCAATGGGACCCAAACCTTTAACCACTTCTCTCCGTCAGAATGGACTGGGGAGAAATGGCCATGCTGTAGTTGATCAGATTAAACTTTTTAACATTGGTATGGCTACCGGTCTAGGAGAAGGAAAACTATGAGTCCATACCTGTTAAGATGATTTTGTCTCATATCCTGCATGTACAGAGGGCAAAGTAAATATATACTAGTATGGAAACCTTTTTATTAAAATCAATGATGCGATAATCACCAACTGTCACATTCGTCAATAATTATAACGCAAACAGAAGAAATTATTAAATTTCTCGTAAAAGTGGTAACTTTATTATAAACTTTGACTAAATTTTGAATTTATAAGTTTTAAAATGTTTTAGTTTTATAGGTAAACTTTTTAGTAGAGAATGAATATTCTCTTTTATATACAGTATAGCCCATAACACTGTTAGCCCTGGAAATTGTTTTGGTAAAATTTGATTTTTTTTCTAACTCTCACATCTTTATCAGATACCCAAGAAGAACATTTTTAAGGCGACCTTACCTCTCAGAAATGTATGCAGTCTGCTTATTCTAAATTCCACTAACAGGACTATTTTGCATATTTTTCTGGTCGAAATTTGAATTTTAATTTAAAGAAAAACTTATTTATCTAAAAGAAATATTAGGTGTGTATGGCCCAGCGGTTAGAGTGTTCGCCAATGGCCTGGGAGACCTGGGTTCAATCCCAGGTCGAGTCATTCCAAAGACTTTAAAAATGGAACTTGATACCACCTTGCTTAACACTCAGCATTATAAGGTACGGTTCAAGGGTAAAGTGGAGCAATCCAGGGAATGGAGTAGCGCCCTCCCCTACACCTTGGTGTAGTAGCTATCGAAAAGGGAGCCTTCAGGTCACCCTCGACTATGGTCGCTAACTTTACTACTTACGTATTTATTTTTTTATACATACAATATTTGCTAAATCTGTATCATTAATATTAGCTCCTGACTGAGGATAGACAAAAGAAACTTTCCAATATTTATAATTCATTAAAATGTATGCAATTGCAAGTATTCGATTTAAAATGTTTACAATTGCAAGTATTCGATTTTTTTTAATATGTTTTGTTTCCATATAAAAAAGAATTGTAAAATAGTATTTATAATATTCGGCTATTCCACCCCAAAAATATAGACTTCTTTGGTAATACAGTTCAGAAAATAGTTCACATCAGTTACCTGCGGGGGTTGCTGCTAAAGAATATAAAATGTATCCTCGCATGAGTCCTCTTTCGGTGAAAAGATTAGACTAATATATTTAGAAATAGTGTCATCTGCAGTCCTATCGCAACATTCATTCATTTGGGAAATATAAGGCTAGAGGTAAACATTTTATCTGTAAGAGTATTCAGTTTACTTATCAGAGCGAGAATATCTAATTCGGGAAAAAAATTATCATTGGAAAAAACGTTTGTTTTTTTATGAATATTTGAAAAGAAAAGATTTCCAGTCGTAGTTAATAACTATGAATTAAAGAAGAGAAAAGGAATTGTCTCTATTGGATAATCCAGAAGTAAACAGGCGTTTCAATTATATATATATATATATATATATATATATATATATATACGTGGTGCATTCAATAAGTTACCAGACTTTTTTTGTACAGGTATTTAAAATTGTCGTAGACTCTTGAAAATTCTGTATGTTATTGCAATACATCTTATGAGATGACTGACTTATTTCTATGATTTCAGGTTCAAATGAATAGCTACAGCAGGAATTGGAATAAACCTACTAAAGACTGATTTTCAAAGCAGATAAATTTCAAAAATGCAATCTGACACTTTAGAAGAACGATATGCAATAAAATTCTGTTTTAAACTTGGTAAATATGCCACAGAAACGTATGGACTGATTTTCGACCATCTTGCATGAATCGGGCATCAGTTTTTGAGTGGCCAAAGGTTTAGGTTTAGGGTTAGCCTTACTATGTTGAGGTTTTAAGGGAGTTCAGGAAGAGATTCCGTCGGAAGAGGCCAGTACTCTTCAAATCGGGTCAGTGGTATTTCCACCAGGACAATGCACCAGTCCACAACTTCATCCTTGTCACAGATTATCTGACCAAGATAGGCATCAAGACAGTTCTTCATTACCCCCTATTGTGCAGACCTTACGCCCTGTGACTTTTGGTTATTCCCTTAGCTCAGAGTCTGTCGTTATGAGATAATTGAGGAGATGAAAGAGGCTGTGAGGAAGATCATTGTCAAGCTCACACAAGAGGACCTCCCTGGGGCCTCCCAGAAGTTGTTGGAACGGTAAAACAAGTGTATTGCAGTCGAAGTAGAGTACTTCAAAGGGAGTAGTGTTTCATGTGTCTACTATCAATAAAAGTGCCCATAAGAAAAAAGTCTGGAAACTTATTTAATGATCCTCGTACATATAGATACATATACACACTTGTATATATATATATATATATATATATATATATATATATATATATATATATATATGTATTGTGTGTGTGTCTATAGACGGGTTTCGATCCCGGCTTGAAGCGTCTCATCTGTCGATATATATATATATATATATATATATAGTCATTCACCGGCAGACTGTTTCGCTGAATCCCAAATCTTAAGTGTGGTTAGACACACGACACACTTCAAACCGGGATCGAAAACCACCTAAACACACACACACACGCACACACACACACACACGCACACACACACACACACACACACATATATATATATATTAAGATTTAACTGAACATCTTTCATTATCTGTAAAATCTTTCAGCGCTCAATGCAGAGAAATATCACAATGTATTTGAAGTACAAAATAAGATGATAAGAAAACAGGATGAAAACTTTCATTGTCTATTATAAACCGAGCTCGTATTCAACAGATCAGATTCAACTGAACAAATATGTATTTTTTATTCTTACATATACACACACACACACACACACATATATATATATATATATATATATATATATATATATATATATATATATATATAATTTGAAAAATAAAGATATGTTGGCTTAAACGATGAGAAAATGATAAAAACAAGAAAACATCTGAATCACATAGCAGACAAAAGGGTCCTATTGCTTCCACAAAAGTCGATGACAGTAGCGTGAAAGACAGAGCCGTACATGTCGGCGAAGATAAGTTTAAAGAATTGAAAAACAAAACTATCAAGAGAAAATAATAATTTAAGGACGAAAAAAAAAGCAGATGAAAGAATGATCAGTCAGGCAAATATTTCCTGGAACACAGGAGCCCAGAATGAAACGAGTCACGAATACTGGTTAAAAGAGATTTCTTCAAAGAAAAGGACAAAGTAACAATGAAGACGCTGTTGTTGGCATTTTCAGATTCCCTTTGCTTGAATAAAATACGCCTACAACACAAAATCTGGTGAGTTAAAACTTTCTAATATCTGTTGATTTTGACATGCAGGAAGTGACACGAGTTCAATTTTAAAGCGGGATTTAAAAGGTTTGAATGCAGATTTTATTTTCACTTGGACTGGGTGTCATACCAAAGTTAAAGAGCACAGTCTACCCTACTATTTACCGAAAACTGGAGTAAGAATAATAGAAAGAATATTCGCACAATGAGTAATGCTAACAGCCAAGTAATAAGGGCCTTGGTCTAATGTAGTAATTATCTTAATAGTCTTAGGCTGACATCAAGAGAAGGGTTTAAACATGAGTAGGTTTCATAATTTGCATTCAAAACGTAAGGGATTTAAGAAGTTTAGCATATTTTAGAAGTGTGGCATATTTTAGAAGTGTGGCATAGATAGAATCAAGTTATAGAAAGTAATGGAGACTATGTTAATCATTTGATATTTCTATAACCATAAGTCATTCTATTTATATTATAAACTCTAAAATCGGATATTACGTTCATGCCAACCTGATAGTTATTGAGTAACAATCACTAAAGTTTAATAAAACACGGCCGTCCAAGTACATACTGATATCATTGATATATATATATATATAATCATTACCCAAAATATATATGTTATAATTCTCAAATGTTTGTTCATCTGTATCGCAAAGATCGGTCATTTTTAATCTGATTTCAATCAAAACATTAAACTTGTTCGATTCCATTTCCTAGGTTTTTTTTCCGATATTCGAAATAAAACGTATTTGCCCAGCTCCTCTTGTAGTAATATGCGACAGTTTTTATTAGTTTATATGATACTAGTAGCAAGTATAGGTCATTTAGTTTACCTGTTATTGGACTTCCAAAATTGACTGAATTTAAAACCCCAAGAAATCTAATTGCTGAGCTTTTTACGAATAAACGGAAGAAATTGGTTCATGTCTTCCTCAAAGACATTGATGTAAAGTGAACTTAATCTTACCTCCAGTAAATTTCTTCTCTTTCGTAAATTCCCCTCTCACTTGTCCTTCCTCCTAATTTATAAATAAATGGATGCGGCTCATTTCGTTTCAAATTTTTGTTCCTTTGAAGATGGCTCAAGCCGAAGCCGAATGTACATGGGAAAAATAAGGGTGTCTTTGTGAATTCATCTTATCTAGATGTTAAATGACTGGTGAGAAGACTTGAACGGATCACTAATATAATTGGCATACACGAAGAGCCTGTCATATTTAATCTAACGTTTACCTTAAAGATTTGTAAGCAAATATTTGTAAGGGAATAGTCTTAAGGTAAGATTATTTTTAAACGAGCCAGAGCTTGTTTATTTGCTCAAAGTTGAATGGTTTCAAGCATTGCTATGTTGTACTATAATACAATTTGACATTAATCATTTGTTTGCACACAGTTAAATTATTTCAAGAATATAAAAGGATTAAATAAATAGATTTAGCCCACAGAGGGAAATCTAATTGGTACTACCACCCCGGATCAGAGTTGACGCGGGAGTAATGTCAATGATGTGATAATCTATATTTGCCAAACTCAAGGACTTTACACTTAGATGGTTTAGTGTCATATCCAGGACACGTGTAGGAGAGTCTTGACTGTCTCCACAAGTGCATTCGGAATATTATACGGCTCCAGACAAACCAGAAGGGTTTAAATAATCGAAGACTTCATAGACACATTCACCTACCTAGGAAGTAGCGTCTCATCAACCGAAAAAGACATCGACACACGACTGACGAAGGCATGGACGGCTATCGATAGGCTCTCGATCATATGGAAATCAGACCTAACCGATAAAATGAAACGCAGTTTCTTCCAGGCAGCGGTTGTGTCGATACTGCTATATGGATGCACTACATAGACGCTAACTAAATGGCTGGAGAAAAAACTAGACAGAAATTACACAAGAATGTTGAGAGCAGTATTGAACAAGTCCTGGTGACAACACCCCACGAGACACCAACTATACGGACACTTGCCCCCAATCACGAAAACTATACAAGTTAGACGAACCAGACACGCAAGACACTGCTGGAGAAGCAAGGACGAGCTCATAAGGGATGTACTCCTATGGACTCCCACATATGGCCGTGCAAAGCAGAACGACCAGCTCGAACTTACATACAGCAACTATGTGAGGACACAGGATGTAACCCTGAAGAACTGCCGGAGGCGATGAATGATAGGGAGAAGTGGCGAGAGAGGGTCAGGGATATCCGTGCTGGCGGCACGACATGATGATGATGATGATGATATAATGGTATATATTTACAGCAATCATTTAAAAAATATTTTTATTGGTGTATTTTTTGCTTTTCGTATGTGGACAATGTTTTTTTTGTATGGAAGTCTGCAAACATTATTAACACTTTTTTAAAATTTCTTGAAAAACAAGAAATGCAACCAAATCTAAAATGTGTTCCCTTGAAATGGCTTCTAATACCTTGAAGTGAAATTACTCCTGCTTTTATTGCTATTGTAACTGTTGTCGTTTTGGCAACTGCTATATCGGCTGCAACGTCTACTGCAATCACTGCAGCTGCTGTTTGAGGGCTGAGTTTCTTTTATTTTTCTTCTTTTTTGTTTTGTTTTATTTTTGTTTTTCATCTCAGGACTTCGAATGAATATTTCGTTTAATCTGTCATTTAAGTGGATGTCTGGAGAGTCTTATGAAAATACGCCGATACATCCTTTCATCCACGAACAGACAAACAGATTTCTCGCTTGAAGATATAGGTATAACGTGAAACCTATTTTGATAAAGAGAAATTCTCGATTGTTAACTTGTCAATAAAACAGTTTCGCTATAGGACACAATCATGTTGTTCTTCTTAAATATTCATAATCTTTGAATTCTAATAAAGTGGAAAAATGATAAAAACAAGAAAACATCTGAATTACATAGCAGACAAAAGGGTCCTATTGCTTCCACAAAAGTCGATGACAGTAGCGTGAAAGACAGAGCCGAAGATAAGTTTAAAGAATTGAAAAACAAAACTATCAAAAGAAAATAATAATTCAAGATTTCCTGGTGGAAATGCCACTGACCCGATTTGAAGAGTGCTGGTCTCTTCCCTAGGAATCTCTTCCTGAACTCCCTTAAAACCTCAACATAGTATTCCTTGTTGATTGTCTGTCCAGTGGTAACCCAGTGTATGTAGATCATGCTAGTGCTGTCAAAAAAAGGGATCATCAAAAGTTTTTGGGTGGATTTGCTCTGTCTGGGCTTCTTGAGTCTGGGAAAGCCTGCATGCTTCCAGTATGAAGGACCAAATTAAGAATCGCTGCCTTTTAATAATGTTACATAATTTATGGTCTCTATACCAGGGTAGAATTCCTTTGTCTCTTAATCTAAAGTAGAATTGTTTATTTGCACCCTATACAAGGTAAACATTCCGAAAGTCATATCACTAAGAAGAGATTGGCTTGTTTACTTGTTATTCATTGTCTCAAATCTAACAGATAATTTCCTACTTTAGTCCTGATTGAAAAATAAATAATCGAGTCGATGGAAAGATGTTGTTAACATTTAAAATGTTACATCGTTTTAAGACATGACAGCGTTCGTAGGTTATTTATTGCTAACGATAACTTCTTAGAAGAACAAGAGTGTTGATTCAATTACCATGACCAGAAAATCCGGTGAACACTTACGCACGACATACGGAAACACTGGACAGCTGTTTCGACGTTATTAGGTCTCATCATCATGGTATACCGGGATCTCCACCCCTGGAGATCGAACATACGACCGCAGATTGAAGTGCTTAAACGCTACAAATAAGACGCCAGTTCATAAGTGACGCCAAATTAACTAGTCATGGCAATTGTACGAACAATTAACCTAAATGTGTCTTGCTAGTTACATCCGTACTCTGTACAGAGGACTCGTTCAATTCCTAATAAGGTCGAAATGAGCACTTCTTTTGATAGAAAACACATGAAACACTGCTCCCCTTCGAAGTAATCTCCTCCGGCTGCAATGCATTTGTTGTACCGTTTCAACAACTTCTGGAAGGTTCCATGGAAGTCCTTTTGTGTGAGCGTGTCAATGACCTTCGTCACAGGCTCTTTCCTCTCCTCAATTGTCTCATAACGACAGCCTCTGAGCTTAGGGAATAAGCAAAAGTCACAGGGAGCAAGGTCTGGATTATAGGGACGGTGACGAATTGTCTTGATGCCCGTCTTGATCAAATAGTCTGTTACAAGGATGGAGTTGTGGACTGGTGCATTATCCTGGTGGAAATGCCACTGATTCGATTTGAAGAGTTCTAGCCTCTTCAGACGGAATATCTTCCTAAACTCCCTTAAAACCTCAACATAGTATCCCTTGTTGACTGTCTGTCCAGTGGGAACCCAGTGCATGTAGATCATGCCAGTGCTATCAAAAAAGGTATCATCAATAGTTTTTGGGTGGATTTGCGCTGTCTTACCTTCTTGGGTCTGGGAGAGCCTGCATGCTACCACTTGGTCCAGCTTTCATCGCATGGCATTTTTTCCAAGTTTAAAACAGAATTTTATTGCATATCGTTCTTCTAAAGTGTCCTCATGTCCAGATTGCATTTTTGAAATTCACCAGCTGTGACAATCAGGCTTTAGTAGGGTGTATTCCAATTCCTACTGTAGCTGTTTCTTTGAACCTAAAATCATAAAAATTGGCTAGTCATCTCATAAGATGTATAGCAATAGCATACTGAATTTTCAAGAGTCTACAACAATGTTAAATGCCAATACAAAGAATGTCTGGAAACATATTGAATGTATAACGTACCTTGTGTCATATTTCACATAGCACTAATACCCTTGGGGAAGGTATGAATCCAATTATTCTCCCTCCAGCTATGGGTAAAATAGTAGGACAGACTAGGTTCTTCAGCCTTGGTGAGGCAACTAGTCTAGGAGAAGGAAAACTCTGAATTCAAACCTGTTAAACTCCGCTTAAAAATTGACCTTGTGTCATATCCTGCCCGAGTCATATTTTTGCCTTTCGGAAAACGGTGTAATTACCATACACACATAACGACCAGTAGGCGGGATGTTCGAAAAGTAAAGTACCATTTTATCAATCCGACATATTTATTTACACTCAATGAAAACCATGCACATATGTTAACGGCACTAAGATGCTACTCTTCGATAGAGCCAACCTCAAGATTGATTGCCAGACTATCATTGATCTTGAAGACGATTTTGTGGCTTAAAATTGTCTATCCTCTTTAGGAGAGTAAGGTCCTTCGTATGAAAAACGAAAGAGTGTTTTATGACTTCAACAAGTTTAATTGTTCGGGTCATAAAAAAGTGAGTCTACATTTATCATCTTTTCAGAAACTGGAGGCTTACCATCTTATGAAGTTTAGCTTAATACTCAGAACACCACTTTTGGGGGAAGGTCTTACACCTCCGCAAGGGGTGTAGTCGGCATATTCAAGAGGAAGCAGACATGGATTATGCTAAAAATAATACTCAATCCTTTCCATTTAAGATAAAGATATAGAAGCGAATAATACTTTTACTTTTGGAATTGTATATTACATTGTTTTATTTTATCTTTCTATGAATGATGAATGCGTATATAGTTGAATTGATTACACCCGTAGCTTTTTTCAACTTATATATAATGACACATACTGTACAGCTTCATCTCATTGATAAGATCTGAGACTTTAGGAAACAATAAGAAATGAGGCGCGAAAAAAAAAAAGATTTTGTAGATGAAAAGAAGAAACAGCAAATGATATTTAATATAGCTGATTAACAAATGGCGTTTCAATTCTTGTTTCAGAGGAGATAGAGAACCAGACAAATGGCGCCTGTTGAAGAAAGAAGACGAAATGAGGAAATGGGAATTCAGTAATTAGTGGGGGAGGGGCTAATGAGGCCGCAATGATTGGCGCTCGTTGATCTGGAACGCGACAGCTAAGACAGTACCTCGTCGCGTAGGGAAGTCTTTCGTTTATTGAATTTCATGGCGTATTCATCAGCCTGCTATTTTCATTAAACATCAGTTGTACGAATCGTGTTTTTGATAAAGATATGATCTTGGCATTGTGCAGCGTCTCTATGGAGTATTTAAGAAACACAAATATCTCAATTCTTTCCGACATTGAATTACATTTATAAAAAAAAAAAAGAAAAAAGAAAAGACATATTACAATTTTAAAACTATCATCCTTATCGAATAATTGTTTTATTTATTTATTCTTTAATAAGATGAGTCTCCTGAAAAGTTTTACAAGTTCTGATCATAGATATTAAGAATATTTCGAAAAACCGTCTGGCAGTCTTCATTGGGAAACTATATTAGACTGAATTTCTTAATCGAGAAGTTAATAATACTATTAACGCTATGGATATACAGTCATAACGCTAAAATGATTTCATTTTAAAAATATCCTTAATCCATATATATTTTAGCTCAGGAGGAAGGCAAAATTGTCAAGTTCAAAAGTAATGATCCCTGACTTCTTCCAGGTGATATAAAGTTACAGAGTGGGAATATTCTTGTGGTGACAATATTCTCGTAAAGAGTTAAATCCCTAATACAGGATCACATACCACAACTAGTAGGCGCCTTTGGTGGTGTAATGGTTAGCAAGTTCGACTAGCAAACCTACACGAGTAAGTTAGAGTCTCATTGGGTATCTCTTTCATATGGCCTTGTGCTACATCTAAGAAAAAAGCTTTGTAAATTACCACTCCTAGTTGGAGTAGACCATAGTTTAGTGGCAATAACAGGATACCTCTCATTCTCCGATTATTCAGAATAAGAACCTCCCTATCTGATGAAGTTTGGTGATATACACATGACATCCTCTTTTGGAGAAGCATCTTACGCTTCTATGGGATACAGTTAGCGTATTCTAAGTGCCGTCGAGAGAGATATAATTGGGCTAAGGAATTCATACAAGTTTGAGTAAATTTTGTTGGCAATCTGCTTCAAGGTATCTGGTTGGATTTTAATCAAACTTAGGAGGATCACTCATTCGAATGAAATAAGTGGGTGGCATTGCATAAAAATCATAGAAAATGTCAGAAATATTTAATGTACATTAACAGAGAGACAGACAGAAATACAGACTGACAGACAGACAGACAGAGACAGGGACAGAGACAGACACTTTACAGAGAGATAGAGAAATGGGCGAAAAGGGAGAGTGGAAAAATCAGGTAATGAATGAGAAAAAAGGAGAATTGATGAGAGAATGAAAAAATGAATGAGAGATTGAACGAGTATAGGGGCATAAGAAAATGAGTGTTTGTTTATTGAGTGATATTGGGTCACGTTTTCGCCAAAAATACATCTTTTTTAAATGGATTAATAGGCCAATTTAGGACAACATTTCCAGCAAATTTCTGTCTAAAATTTAATACTCTTTATTAATTAATTTATTCTTTATTAGTCGAAATGTTTAATGTCATTAGTGTCAACAACGGGAGAAAAGAAAATGACGGTCGACTCAGAAATCGTAACTAGACGAGCAATTTTCAAGATATGAAAAAGAAAATGGCGGAAAATTTCGTCTCATTTTTATTTTTGTAATTTTTGCATACTGAATAAATTTGATTCTTATAACCTTACAAAGTTCATGACCGGTAAAAGCTGCATTTGAAATAATGATGGTGTCGGAAAAATATCAGTTCATAGTAAATAGGGATTGCGTGAGAAGAAGTTGGGTTTTATATATATTTTGGGAAGAGAGGGGCTTCAACAGACACAGCAGAATATCTACTTCATTCTAAATGTTTCCCATAAGGTTTCTTGTATCCTTTCTTATTTCTTAAACCTTGCCCTTCTAAGCATATTTGGCGCCCTTAGCATGACGATTATTGTCGTAAGAAATGAAATTGGTGACCTGATGGTTTGGTTTCTTTGTTTAATGGCATATCAACTCTTTGTAGGTTATTTAATACCAATTATTTAAAGGCATTCTTCTCGAAGAACAGAAGTGGTACTATTTAACCCATAACTTGGAGGATAAGGGAGTTCATACCTTTCCCAAGGGTATTTGCCCGAAAGTGAACGTAATTGCGGGACTGGAGTACGAACTCGCTTACTACGATTCCGCAGTCCATCGCTTTAACCATTACACCACGAGGACACCCCCTTGCTGTTTCAATTTGTGCTAATGCCCTTGGAAAAGACATGTAGCCATTTTCCCTCCGTAGCAATGGTAAATCGAGTCCTTTACATTTCGTAAGATTATCAATCTAGAAAAAGAAAAACACTGAATTCAAACCAGCTCAAATCAGTTTAAAAATTGACCCTAGGTGACTAACTAACTTTGACGGAGGGGTAGTATGAATAAATTCTTGACAAAAGTTGATCTGATCAAATTTTGTTTTGACAGTACATATGAAGAATATTAAAAGAATAGAAATCATAAATATGATGTATTCTAGATGTAACGGTTAATGTCGAAATGGACTTAGAGTTTCTGGCATAAAATACGCACTGACTTTTTATGATTCTGTTGTATTCTGGTTAGTGAACACAAGTAGTAGTAATAATAATAAGACAAACCACGATATGTGAGGGAAATAGTTATATTTACAGGAAAGAGTATTTACGAGAGAGAGACTGTTATTAATGAGAACATAGGATTAGTGATAGAGTAAGGATATACTTCAACAATAGGAACGGCTCTTCTGTTCTGACTCTTAGGCTTATCCTTCTCAGACTGATCTCCGCTACTGCCATATATGGAAGATGGAACAGCTCATTATGCTGAAAAGGTAGGTGATACCCAACAGATTCTCTGTTGCTAAATTGAATATTTACTTAAATTTTTATCCTTAAGGGTTTTTGGACTAGTGTCTTCATCTTTATTGTTATATTTACAAGGTTTCGGCCGATAGGCGTTGGTTCCCTAAGCTTCTAAGGGGACAATCATCTGGAGGTTGCAGGTTCAATCCTGACAGCAGACGAGCAACAATACAGCAATACTTAACACTTGTACCAGGTTATGGCTAATGGAATCAGAACAGGCGACTCCAGTTGATTCAATAAGTGACGAAGTTCGAAGTTCCGTGAAAGTTCCAGAGTTCGACAAACACCTGAAGAAGACCAGAGGACATATCGGCTGAAACGTTGTGGAAATAACAATAAAGATAAAAACAATAGTCCGAAAACCCGTAATGATAAAAATCAACAAGCTTTGTTTCAAAAAATTAAGCCAACTAATTACTTACATTTTATTGAGGAAAAATAAGAATTTATATACAAGGTGTTTGAAAAATTATAAACATTTCCATAGTAGTTTCTTCATATTATCATTTTAAAGTTTCCACCAATTTTTCATATTTACATTATGCAAATATTCCTCAGGTGGTATCTGTATTATCAGTTCTGCTTTTCTAATAAAGATTCTCCCAGCAGCAATATTAACAATTTTAATCTCTAGTAGGGGATTCAAGAATTCACTGGCAACGATTTTGAATATGTGAAGATTTTTTAAATAATATCATAAAGGTATTTCCATCAGAGAGTTAGCATTGTTTTTCAATTACTCTATATGGATCTCTCTGTTTTGAAACGCAAAATATGCACAGTATTTACACAGTCATCATCATATCGCGCTGGTAGCACGGATATCCCTGACCCTCTCTCGCCACTCCTCCTTATCGTTCATCGCCCTAGGTAGGTCTTCAGGACAACATCCCGTATCCTCACATAGCTGCTGAATGTACGTTCGTGCTGGTCGTCCTGCTTTTGCGCGGCCATGTGTGGGGATCCATAAGAGTACATCTCTTATGAGTTCATCTCTGCTTCTCCAGCAGTGTCCTGCATGTCTGGTTCGTCTAACTTGAATAGTTTTCGTGATAGGGGGCAGGTGGCCGTACAGTTGGTGTCTTGTGGTGTGTTGCTGTCAGGACTTGTTCAGGTTTGCACGCAGCATTCTAGTGTAATTGCCATCTAGCTTCTTCTCCAGCCGTTTTGTTAGCGTCCATGTAGTGCATCCATATAGCAGTATCGATGTGACCGCTGCCTGGAAGATTGGGACAAAAGTAATCTCACTCGGGCAGAAACAAAATTATAAATATACAATTCCAGTCGCTCTCGCTATTTCTCTGTAGTATTATTTTACAGAAATATTAGTTACATATTAGCTAGTACGGGCCATAAATATAATTTGTTTCTGTTAATGACGTCCTGAATATGGCATCGCATGCAAAAGAAACAAAAAGGTATGAATTCTTATCCATACTTTAAGCATGTTTGATTAAATAATAAAGACACATTTTGTCTACATGAATTCATTAAGTTCTTTTCAAATTTCCTGATAAGTGTCTTGGTTTCAGGTTGAAATTGGTGGATGAATTTACCAAAATTGTCCCGAGCGCTTTCGGACCTTTCATAGGCCATCATCAGGGGTTGTTTGCATGCATAGGGAGTTTTTTTAAAGAGTTTATTGAAAGAGTTTTTTTTTAGTTTTTTTTTTTTAATATTTCAAAATCACGTAAACATAATATTGGATAAAGCAAAGATGCTGCTGAATTTTCAAAAAACAAAAAAAACAAAAAAAAAACAGAACGCTATCAACTGAAAATTTGGTAAGTTCGTCCATCAATTCCAACCTGAAGCCAAGACACTTATCTGTAAACTTGAAAGGATCTTAATGAAATTATATAGACAAAATGTGTCTTGATTATTTAATCAAACATGCTTAATTGAAGTAAAAGTAAGTTAGCGACCATAGTCGAGGGTGACCCGAAGGCTCCCTTATAGATAGCTACTACACCAAGGTGTAGGGGAGGGCGCAACTCCATTCCCTGGATTGCTCCACTTTACTCTTGAACCGTACCTTATAATGCTGAGTGTTAAGCAAGGTGGTATCAAGTTCCATTTTTAAAGTCTTTGGTATGACTCGACCTGGGATTGAACCCAGGTCTCCCGGGGCATTGGCGAACACTCTAACCGCTGGGCCAATTGAAGTACTGCTGCCCAACTACACGTATTTTATACTTACTTATATATCTTAACTATTTTTCGATGATACTTTGGTAAGAAGGAATTTTTTTCCTGTTTGATGGATTAGCTATATGAAGGAATTTATTCTCTACATATGTCTGGTTGCTATATTAATCTTGCTAGCTATAGTCAAAACGTTTCGGCCACCGTACTCTTCGGCCTTCTTCTAATGTACTCCCTAATATTGCGGTATTTCCAAACTTACTTTAGTGACGGCTGTACAGTGTTCCCATTCCGCCGTCTATACCTTCCGGATATCTTGACGAAGGACTGAAATCACAGGTTGTAGTCTGCTTGGATATTTAACATAGCGTCTTCACTTTCCTAGCCAAGAGCAAGTGAACAATCAATACTGGATTTTTTGGGAATTATAATCCTAATGCCTAAACTATTTCCCTTATGCCTTTTTTTTAATCTTTATTGACGAAAGCCTATTAAAGAAGACCGGAGAATACATTGGCCGAAATGCTGTGAGTACAGCAACCGAGAATGATTATAGCTGTCCGCAATGTGTGGCAAAGAATAATAACAACGTCTTTTCTATGAAATATAGACTGATATGTTGAATATTTCTTATATTGTTTGATATGAGAATGAATTCGAAAATCGCTCTAAGTTTTTAGGCATATATTTATTTTCTATCTTATTATAACCAATCATTAATTAATTAATTACATGTAGTTATTTCATGCCTAGATGTTTGGGAAAAGTACATTGAGTGTTTAAATTAATCATTTTTTGTAGTTTTTAAAAGTTTTTTCGCATACGTTTAAATGATATTAAGTATTTGCATCTAACAAAACTACTTTGCAAACAGATCTAATTCATCCATAGACGGAATTCGAACAGATACTATCCTTCTGGATCAGAGTGGGTCCGGGCGTAATAGTTATGAAAGGGCGCTAAATACAACCCAGATTTCTAGAAATGGAGCCTCTCTACCAGATGCTGTTTATTGTCATTCTCTAGACTCACATTTTTTGCGGGAGGATGGGGCTACTACTCTGCAGGAAATATATTCAACATAACCTCAGCTTCACCGACAAGGCTTTATTAAAACCGATTTAACCTTCATTGCCATCGCTCCCTGGTCCACTATGGCCTGGAGTGGTAGCACCTGATAAGGGTCCTCTCGATGGGTTAGATAGAACAAACTGCATACTCATGCTAAACTGAATTGTTTGAATTAGAACTGTTTGACTAAACTGAATAGCTTGAAATAGAAATGTTTTTCACAATTAAACTGTGTACTTATGCTAAATTGAATTGTTTGAAATGGAACTGTTTTTGACATTGAAACTCTACTGACACTACACACAGTTAAATGTTAAAATAGTTCTATATTAAACAATACAGTATTAACAAAATCTATACTTATTTAAACTGAATTAGCTGAATTAGGATTGTTTGACTAAACTGAATAGCTTGAAATAAAAAATGTTTTTGACCATTAAACTGTGTACTCATGCTAAAGTGAATTGTTTGAAATAGAACTGACTATTTGTATAAAAAGGGATTTGGCGTTAAATAACCCACAAAGGTTGATATACCATAAAACCCAAACACCCAACCAAACTAAAACCGATTTTTATTTATTAAAATTCGTTATCACTTTTAGTTTCTTTTTCATCGCAACTCTATGGTAATTATCATTGCTATAACGAATGGTTATAGGTATTGGAAAAATGATATATGTCAAGCCCCATGTGATTTCTTAAAAAAATCTAGTTAATGTTAATAATAATGATTAGCAATTTACATCCATTTTTTTTCTTATAGCTAAGTTTAAGTTTGTGGAAAGCGCATAGTGATTGGTTTGTTCATCTATTGATCAGTTCGAATTGTTTTTAAAGGTTTTGTTTGGAAAGTTCCCACTGTGGGGAATTCCTAGCCATGAAGTATTTAGAGAAAAAGAGGAAAGAAGAGAGAATGCGCAGCAGGGCACGTAAGGTTTTTTTAAAAAATACTACGACGAGAGAAAAATGGTGGAATTGATTTACCATAATCTTAATATCAGTCGAACTCTATACAGTGAGTAACAAAAAATATAATCATTTCCAATTTTCAGATATATGTGAATAAACAGACAGCGATAAATTGCAAAAAAAAAAAAAAAAAGCATTGCAGTGGGAATGCAAAAAATCGATAAATTAAATATACGTATTTTTGCATGCAACAATGTAGATATTTATCATGCCTTTATTGTAAACATATACCGTTCTCACACATTTCCATTAAGACGGTATATCGATTTGACTCTTAAAATCTATGTATGTTCAACGTACATAAACCTACGTGTCATTATTTTATCAGAGATCGATAATCAATAATGTTATTTTTTTAAGATGAGATGAGTCACACTTATTTTCTGCATATTGCTTTGACAAATGGATAATAGCTTATCTGATCAATTTATCGGAAAAGCTTTTCTTGAAATTTTGTTGTAGATGTTTATGAAAAAAAAATGTGCTTATATATTTTGGTATAATTGACAGGGGAAAAGAATCCTAAAGGAGATTTTGAAAATGATTACGACGAAAAGTGAAAGAAATATCAGTAGAGATAATATTCTATTGAGAATATATCCGATGTATTGGAGTATGAGGTGTGTTCAAAAAGTATCGAATCTAAAGCTGTATTTACTCAGGCAGAAATTAACAATTGATGAAACATTAATTTTCTTTGAAATACCAGGTGAATTCAAAAAGTATCAAAATTGAAGCTGTATTTATACAGGCAGATATGATCAAGGGCTGAAAAATTAATTTCATTTAAAATACCAGTTGTGTTTTAAAAACGTTCATTAAGCTCTAAGATTACTGATCATATGCCACACTAGTTTTTGCAAAATCATTATCATCGATAAGTAACTTTAATCCTAAAAACCGTTTAAAATTAAAATCACACACACATACACATATAAACACACACACATACACACTTACACACGAACAGGTATGGACCATAAATATAACCCTAGATTTAAAAAAAAGAAAATTTAATTCTCTGCTAAACCAGATATGCCAATACTTTATAAGTAATAATAATGCATTTGTTCAAAAGCAACATGTGCGCGCGTGTGCGCACACACACACACACACACACACACACACATATATATATATATATATATATACATCAATTATAAAAAAAAATGGAAGCAAAATTATTAACATATAACACCAAGTTACATGTCTTTGATCATTTGATCATTAGGTGTGCTGACATATAAGTGAATTCGTGAAGTAATCACTCTGTCTTAATGTATTTTTATGTTGATAATATATGGTGATATTGCTCTGCAATATATATATATATATATATATATATATATATATATATATATGTATATATATATATATATATTTACTAATCTAATATCTCCCAGCATTCACAGTACCAGAAAAAAAAAACGAAAAAAAACCCGTCAGGAACAAGAGATAAAAGTATCTCGAATCACTGCCCGGGGGAAAAAGAAAAAATTATAGGTCAAAAAGAAAGAAAATGCCAACCTCATCCGACCCCTTGAAAAAAATCTCTGGAGACTGGGGATAGAAGTTGTCTCCTTTGCACGGAGGAAAAACTAGCAATAGCATCTTGTAAAAGTAGGGATATGTTAAACCAAAGGTCGGGGGTGTTAAATAGTTGTAAACACAAAAGGGCGTGGTTGCTCTATAATTAGGGATAGGTTACAGAGATTTTTTTTTTTAATAAAAGTAAGGGTATATTTATTTATTTTATTTTTTATATAATTTTTTTTATGTAAATTCTAAACTGGGTGGGTTTTTGGTGAATATTAGACGGCGCTTTCTCTTTTAGCATTAGTTGGAGTTAGACTTCCTGATGATCTGATAATGTGAAACTTTAGTAGAAGATTTCCAACTCGCGATTTAAGTTAATTTTATATATATATATATATATATATATATATATATAACAGGATGGAAATAAATTTATAATCCTAATGTGACCGATTTTTGTTTTTTTTTAAGATATATATTCATGTATATATATAATCATGTCATGCTGCTAGCACAAATTTTCCTGACCCTCTCTTGCCACCCGTCTCTATCGTCCATCGCTCCCGGTAGGTCCTCCAGGCTGAATCCTATATCGGCACAGAGCTGTTGTAGATAGGTTGAAGCTGGTCGTCCAACGTTTGCACGTCCCTGTGAAGAGGTCCACAGGAGTATATCACTTCGTCCTCACTTCTCCAGCAGTGCTTCACATGTCTCTCTCGTCTAACTTTGATAGTTTTGTGTAATTGCCGTCAAGCTGATGATAAACAGTTATCGGGCTAATATGTCTCCTTGTAGCACACCTGCTACAATGACGAAGTAGTCTGTGTCTCTATCCAGTGAGTGGACTTTTACTTTCGTGTTTTTATATAGTATAATTATGGCTGCGACTGTTTCTTTGGGGAGGCCGTAAGCGAGAAGTATTTGTTCCATCTTCCTTCTGTGCATGGAGAAAAATACCTTGAAGAAGTCGACGAATAATATTGTTGCTTCAAGGTTTCTTTGCACGTGCACTTTATAGAATTCAAGGGACAGACAAAATTGTGATGTCGTGAATGGATTTCACTGAAGGCCATTTTTGTTCTACGGATGCATCTTCTCAATTTTGGTTTGGTTTGGTTTCTTTGTTTAATGGCATATCGACTCTTTTTAGGTTATTTAATGCTAAAGCCATTCTCCGAGAAGAACAGTTGTGGTACTATTTAACCCATAGCTGGGAGGATAAGGGGGTTCATACCATTCCCAGGGGTATTTGCCCGAAAGTGAACGTAATTGTGCGACTGGAGTACTAACTCACGTACTACGATTCCGTAGTCCATCGCTTTAACCATTACACCACGAGGAGGACACCCCCTCAATTTTGGGTTTCTATGCGATTGCCTAGTAGAACATTGTATATCTTGGCCGCTATGGAAGTAAGGATTATACCTCGGTAGTTCTTGGCTATTACGGGGTCATCCTTCTTGCAGAAAGGGATGATGCATCCCTTTGTCCATCTGCCTGTTGTATACTGGTTATATACGGCGTTGCACTATCGGGGCAGTATGTCGTCGACTTCCCTTGTTTTCCGTACTCTTGGAGGTATTTCATCAAGCCCTGCTGCTTTCCTATTTTTATGTTTTCTTAGTACTATTTGGAGTTTTCTTGCGTAATATGTAGAGTGCTCGCCTATGGTCCGGGAGACCTGGGCTCAATACCAGGTCACGTCATACCAAAGACTGTCTTGGTGCCCATCTTGGTCAAATAGATTTTGACAAAGATGGAGTTGTGGACTGGTGCATTGTCCTGGTGGAAATACCACTGACCCGATTTGAAGAGTGATGGCCTTTTCGGACGGAATCTCTTTTTAAACTCCTTTAAAACCTCAACATAGTAACCCTAACCCTAAACCTTTGGCCAATCAACTCTGGTTTATTAACTTCCTTACTCCGCCCACACCTCTCATCATCCCTCACAGACTCCCTGCCTTCCTTGAATCTCTTATGCCATTCAAAAGCTGATGCTCGATTCATGCAAGATGGTCGAAAAGCAGTCTGAAGCATTCCATACGTTTCTGTGGTATTTTTTCCAAGTTTAAAACAGAGTTTTATTGCATATCTTTCTTCTAAAGTGTCCTCACGTCCAGATAGCATTTTTGAAATTTACCAGCTGTGACAATCAGGTTTTAGTACGGTGTATTCCTTCCTCTTGAAGCTGTTCATTTGGACCTGAAATCATAGAAATTAGTCAGTCATCTCATAAGATGTGTAGCAATAACATACTTAATTTTCAAGTGTCTACCACAATTTTGAATACCTGTACAACAAAAGTCTGGTAATTTATTAAAGGCACCACGTATATATATATATTCTTCTAGAAGAACAATAATGGTACTGTTTAACTCATAACTTGGAGGATAAGAGGGTTCATACCATTCCCAAGGGTATTTGCCCGAAAGTGAACGTAATAGCGCGACTAGCGTACGAACTCGCTTACTACGATTCCGCAGTCCATCACTTTAACCATTACACCACGAGGACACCCCCGATAAGATACAGTTGTCATCTTGAGGCTTTATAATATGTATTTGCTTATGATTTTAGATAATAGTCTTTACTTAAACTGGTATAATTTTTACTTCTAATGTGATCAATTATGTTGAATAGTATAAAAATAATGGAAGTCAATTTTCTTGGTATTTTATAAAATAGTATTAATAGACAATATATTTTATAATATAATTCAATTTTGCTAAGAGGTTATTAATTCCCATGAAAATAGGTTAGAGTAGATAATTTTCACTTCCAAAATCCATTCATTCCTTTATTCTACGTTTAACTTACATCCTTCATTTGTGTTTAAATGTTTTTTTGTCATTAGATTAAAAAGAGGTAAAACGGAAAGAGGAATCAAAAATTGATACAGAAATTGAATGTCATTTGTTAAAGAGACGGGAAAAAATGGTTTGGTCTTTACAAAATTTGCGTTTAGGGAGATATGGTGACCGGCATTTTGTGAGTTTTTCTAATTCTTCATTAGAAACTTATTATTTCTTTGAAAATGCAGATCTACGATCTTAAAAATATAAGATCTGCTAAAATAAATATTATTACCAAAAATATAAGTCATTTTTAAAGCTTTTTCTTATATATATATATATATATATATATATATATATACAAGTGTTGATATACCATAAAAACCACTAACTGTCAAATACATTCCAAAACTGTAAAAGAAACGTCAAAAAAACTTAGAAAATGTGTACAGATATTAAGGATTATTATTTTGCAGGAGACCCAATGACCCATGTTGAAATTAACTTTTGATATTTTTTGACTTTGTTTTGTTTCGATTGGTTGCTTTAGTAAATGGTATATCAAATTTCGAGGGTTATTTAATGCCAAAACCATCCTTGTAGAAAAAAAAGTAGTGGGGCTATTTAAGACAAAGCAAGGAGAAATAAGGTGATATTAGTTTTAAAGTGAACGTAGCACGACTGGTGGTGGGACTCACTTTCGACAACGTCTCAGGCCTGCAAATTTTGCCACTACCCCACGGGGACGTTCAAAATTGATTTTCATGCATCACGTCACTTTTTAGACACACATATATACATTTATATAGTCATCCACAGACAGACTGTTTCGTTCTATCAGAACTCTTCAGTGTGGCTAGACACGCAGGACGTTCGAAGCCGGAATCGAAACCCGTCCAACTTTACGATAGACTAAGGCTTCAGATCACACGGCCACAAGCGGACTACGTTGGCTTAGGGAATTTTTAGGTATTTTATATTTAGGAAACAGCGACAGCAGCCTTTCTTTACATTTTTTCATACCCTACCGGCTACCAGAGAGCTCAATTCTTTCGAAGAGCCTTGCATTACGCTAAGGGTAGCCGACAATTCCTTCACCAGAGAGCTCAACCCCCATGGGGGTGCATATATTGTCATCCACAGACAGACTGTTTCGTTCTATCAGAACTCTTCAGTCCAATGTGTAAATTGCCGTATAAATTACTCCAAAATAAAAATCATCACTTATATTCACCTATATTACATGAAAACATCTTGAAATACTACAGACTAAATTTAATTAAATAAAACGACATTGGTTTCATCTATGTTTTCCAGATGACTTCAGTCTCCTTTACACTTTCAGCTGGTTTCGCTATTTTGATTTGTAATCATAATAATCAAATAAATTGTGATCTAAGGGATTAGGCAGCCCGATGTTAGGGCTGATGTGATTGAAAAAAATTATCTTAAGAAACATGGGTTATTTTGCTCGTGAGGCATGCTGCTGAGCCCTGTTGCTAGCAGTAGTAATTTACGAAGATCTTTACTTCGATTTAGCACAAGGCCAAATAAATGGGGCACCCAATGAGACTCGAACTCACTCGTGTAGGTTTGCTAGTCTAACTTGCTAACCATTACACCACCAGAGGTGCCCTTGTTGCTAGCAGTAGGTTTTTCCAGTTGCTCGTCTCTTGATCTACGCCATCACTACAATAGGGTTGAATTAAGAATTATCAGCCTCATCTGAGTGGATGAGTCATGCCCAGCTCACCTTTATTTAGTGTGGAGCAGAATTAAATCTCCCTTTTGACATTGACCTTTAAGATAAGGACTTGAGAAATTTGTTTTACAAAATGACCCGTTTCATCATTATGATCGATGGAGCTAATGACAACCGAAAAATTAAATAAATTCGCCGATTCAAAAATCAAAAACAATTGTTTCGCACGTAACTGACCTTTAAGAACAACCAACCAGCTTTATAGGTCAATTTAAGCCTTGAACATTCTGATACTTATTTTAAGGATCTTTTTGTTATATATATATATATATATATATATATATATTATCATATATTTCATGAATTTTAATTTTTACATATTAATTATTTAACCGCACGTTGTGACACATTGGTAGATATGTTTCTTATCTGAGAAAAACCATGCATAGTATGTTTGGAAGGGATACTTGGAGAAAGACCAACGCATAATTGGTTGGAAGGGATACTTGAGTTTCTTGCATGGTAAAACTGGTCTTTTCTCATATTGTTTGAGAAATTGCGTATGTCTTCATGATTTAGTTGAGCCATAAGAGACTCAGACATTCACATGTTTCTGGTTATGGAACTGATAGATTTGCTGAGATCGTTGTCAATCATGGCTTTGATTTCTTCAACAAATTCTGTTGTTCCTTTTTCAAATCCTACTCATTGACCACATATTGATGCCCAAAAATAGTGAAATATTTGTATTATAACTTCTTTCATGAATGCCTAACAGTACGGCATGCTTTTTCCAAATTTCATGTCAATACACTGCTATCTTCATTGACAGTACCTCACAGATTATAGTTTACAGAACAGTAATTGCCCAGTCAGCTGTGGCTATAGAATACACTGACTGCACCTCTGCAGAGGGTTAACACCCCCCCTTACGATTCTCCTGGGTATGACATTAAACAATCTTATGGTGAGGTTCCAGCAGTGCTGGAGCTTTGGGGAATGCAGAGTACCCCTTCATTGCCATTGCTCACATGTCCACTCTGGTCCGGAGTGGTAGCACTTGGTAGGATCCTATCTATGGGTTAAATAGAACTAACAGCATACTAATGCTAAAATGAATTGTTTGAGTAAACTGAATACCTTGAAATAGAACTGTTTTTTTTTAAATTAAACCGTACTTACATTTAAACTGCATGCTTATGTTTAACTGAATTATTTCAAATAGAACTGTTTTTCGACATTAAAACTGTATTTACACTTAACTGAATTGTTACATATAACAGCTTGAATAGTTTGAAATAGAAATATTTTTGACAATTAAACTGTATACTTATGCTAAACTGAATTGTTTTCAATAGAACAGATTATTTGCATAAAAATGGATTTGGCATTAAATAACCTACAAAGGTTGATATGCCATAAACCCCAACAAACCAAACCAAACCAAACAGAATAGTAACAAAACTTGAAACAAAGTACAAGTATGAAATAATTACTGAGATTGTTATTTGTATTAATTATTTTAATATTTTGTATAGTCATGTCGCTAATTGTTTAGGGGTCTTTTAGGGGTGAAAATGTAAGTTAATTTGAAAAGGTCAATCATATGCACGGGATGACCCTAAGGTTTTATAGTGGACCTCAAAATAACGTTGGAGAAGACAGGAAGGCTAAATGTAAATAAAATGAATTCATGTCGTATGTTAGGTTTGATTGAAGTAAAATAAAATCATAATAAATGTTAGGGACACGTGTGATGATCATGATGATATATATATAACGCAGTTGCTTAGTGACATGATATCACACCAATGATATACTTGATTTAAGAATATATGAAAGTTAGAGATTAAAAAATTAGTCAGGTGTCGGCTGATTTGAGTTAAAGTGAGACAGAGTTGAGATCCACAGTGTCCTTCCGGGGATTGATCGGGAGTGGGTGACTCTGTGTAGCGTCAAGTGCGTCACTGTTCAAAGACCCCTACAAAACCTCTTTCTTTCTCGTTCACGCTCTCTCTCTATCTTGTGCTTCGATGACTGCTAGAAAATAGTATGCAGTCTGAATAATAAACTTCTTCGTATCTGGAACATCTGATTTGCCTAGTCGCATCTATTTATATTCGAGATGGTGCCATGGTGTTGCAATCTTCTCATTCGGTACCGTGACAAACAAACTATCAGAATGCTCGAAATTGATAATCTAAATGCTGTCAATGATTGCATCGCAGCTCTCTCTTTCTCTCTCTTTCTGTTTCACTCTCTTTCTCTCTCTCTCAATATATATATATATGTATGTATCTTTAAGAAAAAACCAAAGATGGGTTAATTTACGATTAGGATGGAAATAAATTTATAATTCTAAATTTATAATCCTTAATTAACCGGTCTTTGGTTTTTTCTTAAAGAAATATTGCTCTGTAAAAAAATTACATCGAGCTCTCCACCAGGAAAATTTAAATGATCAGCACCTGTATGAGTTTCTTGTCCTGAAGGAATTACCCCCAACTCTGGTTTAACTGGACCGAATAATACCTATATATATATATATATATATATATATATATATATACATGAAGGTGTGTCGACAGCACTTTTTAGTATGATTTTAAAATTGAATATAAATAAGTAACTTCTTTTCGTATGACTATTTCTCAGATGATTGTTTAAAAAAAACGAAAACGTCTTTCTCTGTTATCCCTTCTATAATCGACCTTCCTGTTATTGACCTTGTGTGAAGTCCTCTCTGGTGGGAGGTAGAGACAAATATCAGGTTCCTTATCGGTTACTTTTTAACATTACCAATCGACGAATATAAACGGCACGGAAACTGCACTTTCCTGCGGATCAAAATTGCCCACCTCGCTCTCATCAAAAACCTGTGAAAAACCTAAAACTTGTAAATGAAAATATTATTTTCATCTCTCTCTCTCTCTCTCTCTTTCTCTTCGTTCGCTGAAGCAGTCATAGTAACACTAAATATTTCTTTTCAACCAGTTTATTACATAAGAGATGTACACTTTCCAAGTAGATATGTACAATTTGATTAGATTCATTTGGGCGCTTCTGGTGAGGAAGCATTACTTAAAAGAAAGTTCCTGGGGCAAATTATGTTACTGGCACAAGAAATCTTCGCCTTGGTTTCCATACTTAATTATCTTTTCTTGTCCGTAAGGAAATACTTATATGAATAACATGCACAAAAGCACTTTAGCTTACCGGCATATAAATTTGGTAACCGTTATGGATGTACGTACGAGCAGAAAAGTAATTTGGGTATCTACCAAACCTAAAGTGCCAACACTTGAAAACTGTGAACCAGTTGCATTTTGCAGACGCAACTGGGTTTTTATTAATCAAATTCTCCTTTGGGTGACTAATTGTTTAGTTTCACCGAAAGGACAGTTTGCCGCCAGATCACCAAAGTTAAGCAGTGATGAGTATGTTCAGTAATTAATGGGTAACCACGTAGAATGAGGTGATACTGAAAACAATTTGAGGCTTCTGCGATGGACTGAGAAAAACATAGTAAAAAATAACTACTTCAGGTTGATTATGGTTTTTCATATCTATAGTTTACGAATGCAGAGAGGCAAAGACGAAAATAACCACGATTCCTCCCACAAATGATTTAAGGTCAACGTATTTTTCTGCGACATGTATGCTATAAATATATATGTATATACGACACGAGTTCAAATCCTGGACGGAGCTGATTGCATTTCACATAGAACTAATACCCTTGGGAAAAGTATGAATCCAGTTATTCTCCCCTCAGCTATGGGTAAATAGTAGGACAGACTAGGTTCTTCGGCCTTGATAAGGCAACTAGTCTACGAGAAGGAAAACTCTGAATTTAAACGAGAAAAAAGAGAACGGGCAAAAGTTTGAACTTTTCTGTCCCAGTTGACCATCGAGGAATATTGAAAGAAAATGAAAGAAATAAGTACCAAACAACGCTATAAAGACCAGACCAACCATATCAAAGCGAGAATTGATAAGAAGCAACAAAATAACAAACATAGGTTATGTGGCGATAGAGATTAAATGATCCATCACATGATAAGCGAATGAAGCAAATTAGCAAAATAAAAAACAGTATTAGGCTGCACATGAGTCGATGAGCAAGGGGATCCCCTGGATATTTTGAAAGATATTTAAATTTTGACCATGCGAATAAATGGTATATACACAACCCAGAATCCGGCTAACCATCGAGGGAAATTGAAAGAAAACGAACAGAGAAATAAGTACCTGGATCTTGCTAGAGAACAAAAATCTATGAAACATAAAGGTGACGGCAACACGAGTTCAAATCCTGGATGAGACCGATTGCATTTCACATAGCACTAATACCCTTGGGAAAGGTATGAATCCAATTATTCTCCCTCTAGTTATGGGTAAATAGTTGGACAGACTAGGTTCTAAATCCTTGGTAAGGCAACTAGTCTAGGAGAAGGAAAACTCTGAATTCAAACCTGTTAAACTCCGCTTAAAAATTGACCTTGTGTCATATCCTGCCCGAGCGGAGGGTTTGGTAAATATGATAAAGATGACGGTGATGCCAATTTTTATCGGAGCGCACGGTGCACTCACCAAAGAATGGGTGAAGAGACGAGAAGAATTGGAAATAAGAACACAAGGCGTTAGCTAAACTACAGCATGTTTTAAATCGTCCTGACTACTAAGAAGATTCATGGAGACTTAAGGAAATTTGTGATCACTCAAGCTCCAATGGAAGACCATCAGCAAACGCTGGTATGAAAAACTCCCATGATAATTGTTATGGTACCCAACCTGCGGACTGTAATGTACTCTTCCTGTTGCTATTAATACTGGGGGAATATTCATCGCGGTGGTGAAGTTTATTCCAGCCTAACAGTTTGGCAGTCAGACTGACGTTCAACACCTTTTCATCTATGTTGAATTATACTTTCGCTAATATATTTTGTTCCATGTAAACCCGAGTTTATCTCCTTCTTCCGGACCCTTTACTGGTCCACAACAATAAAAATGATAATAATAATAATGATAATAATAATAATATGTATAAATAATTATAATATTGTAAAAAAATGTTATAAACCCAAATCAGAAGCAATATAAGAAGCGAAAGAAGTAACTATTCTCTGGGACTTAGCAATCCCAACCGAGAGAAAAAATAAAGATCTGCAGACAAGATATAGTGGTCCACAACAATAATAATGATAAATGTATAAACAATTATAATATTGTAAAAAAATGTAAAAAAACTCCAACCAGAAGTAATATAAGAAGCGAAAGAAGCAACTATTCTCTGAGAGAAAAATAAAGATCTGCTTTAACAGTAAAATGTCTTTTAATTGATATGTCAGTGCCAACATATAATATATCAGTCAAAGAATAGAATTATATATACAAATACCAAGACTTAGAAAAAGAAACTGTGGCACCTCGAAACTACCACCGTGCCCCACTAGTAGTGAGAGCTCTGGGTATGATTAAGAAAGAGACAGATAAATACATTAGCATGATACCTGGCTGTGTTAATGAATAAGAAATACAAAAAAAATGCACTTTGCGGAACAGCTCATCTCCTTGAAAAAAATGATACCAATGTTACTGAAAAATAATCAACAAAAAGAATCAGCAAAAGCATAAATGCAAAGAATATATCAGTACTTTCACTTTTATAAGAAATCGATAATCAAGCCGAAAATTAACAACAACAACAACAATAATGATAATATGTGCAGGAAATTTCAATTCAACCATACAAACAAACAGTATATGCACAACCCGGCACCTGTCCTAGAAAATAACTCGCATAAACTCCTATGGGACTTTGACATACAAACGGGTCACCTAATCCCGGCCAGAAGACCAGACCTCATAATAATCAACAAGAAAAGAGAATCTGCAAAATTGTCGACTTTGCTGTCCCGGCGGACTACAGAATAAATCTGAAGGAAAGTGAAAAGAAAGATAACTACCTCGACCTTGCTAGAGAATTAAAAAAGCTGAGGAACATGAAAGTGACGATTGTGCCAATAGTGATTGGTACGTTAGGCACAATAACTAAAGGATTATTAAAGGGCCTGGAGGACTTTGAAGTTGGTGGACTGGTAGAGACTATCCAAATGACACCATTGCTGAGAACGGCCAGAATCCTGAGACGAGTCCTGGAGACCTGAGGAGACTTGCTGTTATTCAGACTCCAGTGTAAAACCATCAGCTAATACTGATGTGAAAAACTCTAAAGGAGTAAATTGTAATATTAAATATGGGATTTTGACATACAAATGGATCACCTAATCTCGGCTAGATGACCAGACCTTTTAATAATCAACAAGAAAAAAGAGAACGGGCAAAAGTATGGACTTTACTGTCCCAGTTGACCATAGAGTAAAATTGAAAGAAAATGAAAAAAGAAAAACAAAAAAAAAATGATAAGTACCTCGACTTTGCTTGGAAATTAAAAAAAACTGTGCATTATAAAAGTGACGTTTATACCAATTGTAATCAGTGCTCTTGGTACAGTAACCAAAGGATTAGTGTTGTATAGCCACTCAATAACAATAACCATGACCACGATTAACTATACAAACACATAATACATATATATGCAGAATACATACCGACGCAATAATAATAGACGAGTGAAGACTTCTTTAAAAAAATATACCTCTCACCTTAATGCAAGGTTTGTGTGTGAGAGGGAGTTGGAAACCGAACAAAGACTGCAACAGATTGACTTCACCAGCCGCTCCGGACATAGCCGTGTGTCGTTCCCGTTATCCTCATGATCAACCGGAGGCCCTGGGTCTCAGCTTTCTGTTGGCTTTGTCTACCACACCTTGTCTCCAACTCATCTGAACTCCAACTCGCTGACTTCCTATTTTCACCGAGTAATATAATAGTTCAATCGCCCACTTAAAAGCTCACTCAATCTTTGAAATGGCATGTTTGATCTTCATCAAGCGGAAATAACTGCCATGCTGTTCAGAGGTCACTCTCTTCCGTTGAATCAGTCTATGAGTGTATCATGGGCTTTTACCTTGTCCCATTTTGTCAGCCAAATCCGCCTAAACGATTTCTTTCGATTACTGGCCATTGAAATGTATCACTTCCTTCCGGTGCATCACTTTGGAATGGCATGTTTGGCCGGGTCGAAGGTCAATATACAACATTAGTGCAAGGACTGGAGTACTTAGAAATAAGTGGACGAGTGAAAACCATCTAAACTACAGCATTATTGAGATTGGTCAGAATACTTAGAAGAGTCCTGGAGACTTGAGGAGACTTGCTGTCACTCAAACTTCAATGAAAGACCATCAGTTAAAGCTGAAATGAAAAACGCTGATGCGAAATTATTGAATGATATCATATTAGAATAAATCAAAGAGAAACAAAGCCACCTGCACAAAGTGAAACCCGTGATTCAAAAATATTGCAATTTATTTTGTTTTTCTGTCATATTTACACAAAAATAAATTTTTCATGTTGTTTCGTTTGGTTTCATTTAAGATTTACACTATGTCAATTTTTGCTGGGTAATTTAATGTCCGTGTCAGAGTTTTTTGGCAAGCAACTGTATTGGTTTCAAGTAACAAGGGCTGTATATTGACCTTCGACCCGGCAAGACATGCCATTCCAAACACGCGGAAGTTGAATATTCCATTGGCGTAGGCGTGCTTAGCTGACAATATGGGACAAGGTAAAATCTCGCGGTACAGTCATAGACTGATGCACCGGAAGAGAGTGACCTGTGGACTGCATAAAAGTTATATCCGCTCGATGACAATCAAACATGCCATTCCAAGGACAGCAGAAGTGACACATCCCGATGACCAGTTATGGGGAGATATTGAGTGGGCGATTGAACTATTATATAACTCGGTGAGTTAGGAAGTCAGTTAGTTTGGAGACCAGTTGGAGATCAGATGAGTTTGAGACAAGATGCGGTAGAGGAAGCCAGCACCCAGAGAGGCTGGCCCCAGGCCCCCAGGAGCAGCCCTGGAGAACGGGAAAGACAACTCTGATGGCCATAAGAGTGGAGGTCAATATGTTGCAGTTCTGTTCGGTCTCCAACTCTCTCTCAATATGTATTCTGCATGTATATGTGTATATATGCATATTTATTACATGGCTATACAACACAAGCAGACATACATTATAGAATATCTGAAAATGCTCAATATATCCGAGCGCAACGGAAGCCGCATCACGAGAAGTATGGAAAACTGGTGATTAAAACTAACAGCTGGACAAGTCCTTGTCTGGGTAAATATTTAAAAAAGTATCTTCCAGGGATAATCAGTATTGCTATAATTAATATTATACAGAGCAATTAAACTCTATATTTTATGCTATGAAGATGCACAGGATACTATAAATGTACTAAGTGGCTGTAAAAGAAAAAAACGTCTCTTTTATATTGAGGATATTAAAATTTTTATCAAGAAAGAAACTATTGATAGAAACTTAAATAGAAACTTCAAGAATAGAGCCAGAACATAGGAATGGAATTGGGCATTAAAAAAAAATGGCAATCTTATGAGGAAGAAAAGAGAGAGAGAGAGAGAGTAACAACGGAAGAAAGAGAATTGCCCAATCAGGACGCTTAGAGAAAAGAAGTACAAATACACGGGGATATTAGAAGTGGCTACCATCTAAAAGAGATGGAAGTAGAAACCTTGAAGGAATACTTCAGCAGAACAAGAAAAATTCTTGAAACCGAATTTTGGACTTGCACTAAAATGGTAAGGAGGCACTCAGACAGATGAACCATAGAACATGGAAATTGATGATGATGTTTACATCAGAAGGATGACACAGATAGAATCTACATGTAATGCAAAGAAGTGGAGATAGGACTAACCAATATTGGAGTTTAATGTAGAAGCAATAATTCCAGGACTATATTGAATAAAGTGAAAATAATACTGAGTACTGCAGCTAGCAACAATAATATCAACTGAAATATTTAAAATATTTAATCAGGAAACCTAAAAACAAGTCATAAAATCTAAAAAAATACAAAAATAGAAAGAAAAATAATGTATGGCTATTTCAACTGTCAAACTAAGGAAATCCCATATAATTTCAGCTGAATATGTTTTAAAAAGTAGAAGCCTAAAGAAAGAAACTGAATCCATTTTATGTTTGTTTGTTTGTTTGTTTGTTTGTTTTGGTTTTATGGCATATCAACCTTTGTAGGTTATTTAATGCCAAATCCATTTTTATACAAATGGACTGTTCTTTTTCAAGCAATTCAATTTTGCATAAGTACACAGTTTAATTCTAAAAAACATTTCTATTTCAAGCAATTCAGTTTAATATAACAAATTAGTTTAGAATTAGTTTTTCTTTACACATTGTTAAATGTCAAAACAGTTCTATTTCGAACAAAGTCAGTTTTGCGTAAGTACAGTTTCAATGTCAAAAACAGTTCTTCTTCAAACAATTCAGTTTAGCAAAAACACACATTTTAGTTCTATTTGACCAATAGATATGGCCATATTAGGAGCCAACTCAGAGTGGACCTGGGAGCGATGGCAATGAAGGGGTACCCCGCATTCCCCAAAGCTCCAGCATCACTGGAACCTCACCATTAGATTGTTCAGTGTCATATCTAGTACATGCGTTGCGGAGTGTTGGGTCTTCCTCTTCTGCAGTGATGCAGTCGGTGTATTCTACAGCCCCCAACCAACTAGGAAATTATTTTTTTTCAATAACAGTAAAACATAATATCATACGAAAGAATTATCTCAAAGAAGATTGACAATATACAAAATAGCAAACGTAGGTCATATGATGATATAAATGGAACACCTAAACTTATAAGTGACTGCAACAAACTTGTTCAAAAAGAATTCGTGAGTTGACAAGACTGGGTATGAAAAATAATCCGTTGGAAATTGTGCAAAAGTTTCAAATTTGACCATGCTAAAAATTGTTACACCTACAAACCCTAATCTGTCAAAGAAATGAAAATCAGTTTGTTAACTTGAGATACGAATAGATCAATAAATCCCTACCAGAGAATCAGACTTATTGTTGATTAACAAGTGAATGAATTCTTCTCATAACGATTTTACTTTTACAGCAGACCATAGTGTCTAAATAAAAGAAAGCGAAAAAAATTGCTAGAATACTTAGAAGAGTCTAGCTGATTAAAAGAAAAATCGAGACTGCCCAGACCACAGTACTGTTGAAATTAGCAAGAATAATTAGAAGTCCTGTAGATCAGAGGAAAAATATTTAGACCGTTCGTACAGGACTCTTGTAAGAATTCTAGCTAACTTTAATGTATTGTTAAAGTTAGCTAGAATTCTTACAAGGGTCCTGTAATTCAGAGAAGTCATCGTGACAGTCCAGACCAGAGTAATTTAAATTAGCTAGAATACTAAGGAGAGTCATCTAGATCAGAGGAAAAATTTAGACCGTTCAGACCACAGCACTGTTAAATTTATCTAGAATACTTTGAAGAGTTCAGTAGACCTGAGGAATAATCGAGATTCTCAAGACCACAGCACTGTTAAAATTAGCTAGAACAGTATTATATTATATATCTATTTGCGATAGAACTTAAACCTTCGAATCTCCATTCTAAATATAAATCATATGCATATTGTTGTATGATTTCAAGTATGCCAATAACATTCAAATAATTAAGAAGCAATCGCATCTTTTCAACTGTCTGTATCTGATGATATCAGAGGAAGTAATTGCCAAAATGCAGGACTGCAGACTCGTTGTAAACGAGTTCGAATCCAGTCACGTTTTTACGTTCGTTATCATCGAAATACTCTTGAGAAAGGCACGAACATCATCATCCTCCAAGTTATGGGTTAAATAGTATTGTTCATTAACTAGGACAGCTTTGGCACTGAATAACCCAGCAGAGATGATATGCCATTAAACAAAGAAACTAAACTAAAATAGCATAGTTATGTGGCTTCAAATATTCCTATCTTATATACACATACTTCTTAAATGACTCATTTTCATACCAAGGGGAACACCAACAGGTACTACGACCTGGGAGTGATGGCAATATATTTATATATACATTGTCTTTTTTCGAAGTTCTGGAATAGGGATTTTTAATAGATTTTAATGTGAATATTAACGGTCAAATGTTTATATATATATATATATATATATACATACACACACACACACACACACATATATATATATATATATATGTATGTAAATTATATTTTCCAGGTCCTAATTTAAAATTACATAAATCTGCAAGCAAATATACGAGGCGCACACGATAAGTTTCCAGACTTTTTTCTTGTGGGCATTTAAAATTAGAATAATCCACACCCACTGTCTTTGGACGCTCACCGGATATTTTAAATATATATATATATATATATATATATATATATATATATATATATACAACCGAGTTTGAATCTCCATCAAATTTTACTATATACGCTCTGAATGGGAATTTTGTTATACCCCAGCGAATAAATAGGGAACTAACAATAGCCATACATTGAGCACTCTCATAGATTTATATGATTTTCCTCATATATTCAATGTAAAGATAAATCCATACCCACTGTCTTTGGACACTGAAAGGATATTTCAAAGATATATATAAATATATATTAGTAAAGTTGGTGACAAAAGTCGACGGTAACTCGAAGATTCCCTTTTCAATAGCTTCTACACTGAGATGTAGGGAAAGGTGCTACACCTTCCCCTGGATTGCTCTACTTTACCCTTGATCTATACCCTTTTAAGGAGGGTGTTAAGCAAGGAGGCATAAAGTATCATTTTTTAAGTCTTTGGTATGACTAGACCCGGGATTGGACCTCGGTCTCCCAGGCCATTTGTGAACACTCTTACCGCTAGGCCATTAAATATAAAATAGAGATAAGATAATGAACGAACTTCAATGAACGAAACGAAACACTTCTTTATAAAAATATGTCTCTCTCATTTTATTCTCGAAAGGGGCACACTGTTTGTTGTAAGTTTGAGAGATAGATGGAGAGACATATACTCAAAGAGGGGCCTTCTTCTTGCCCCATATCTTCTTCCTGGAGCCAGGGGTTGCCAACGCTTGCACCACCGTGCAAGCCGTATCGTCAGAGACAACCCTAACGCCTCTGTTCGGCTGCGTATCACTGGCTCGACTCTCGATTCTGACTGGACTGACTGTCTAAATCTGAACGCATGGTTATCATATCACGTGGTTTCCTACCGGTTACACACCTGCTCGACCGGCCAACCCCGACATACTGCCATCCTTCTATTTACTAATCATAACGTGACAGCTTGTCAAAGCACACGGGGTCACCAGGAATGAACCCAAAATCCATGTCAATTATATAGTACATTTGTTACATTTGATTACGTTGATTACGTTTTTTTTTTTTTTTTGCATTCCATTGTTTATGTATTATGAATGTCATTTTCGGGTTTTCGAAGGTATAGGATTTATTTTCTGTTATTATATTACATACGCGGCATCTTATATTATGTATATTGTGAGTTACCCAAATATAGAAGAGGTGAGTATTTTTTCAACAAATTCGGTTTATTTCTAGCTTTTGATGATTTTTTTGTGTATCCCGTACTTCATTGTTTTGAGAGCTCTGTGAATAGGTCTTAGTTGTTTTTACTGTAAATTGAGACACATGCTAAGGGCTATACGTTGCTTTGTATTTTGGGGTAGGTAGTTCTTTAATAGTGGGTTGAGTGTTCGCCAATGGCAAGGGAGACCGAGGTTCAATCCCTGCTCAAGTCATATCAAAGACTTAAAAACGTTACTTGATAACCCATGGCTTAACACTCAGCATATTAAGCATCCTCCTCTACACGTAAGTGTAGTAGCAATTGAAAAGGGAACCTTTGGGTTACATTTAAGAACAGTCGTCAACTTAATTTTTAGTTGTTTTACTCATATTTTTCTGGTAATTTGCTCCCTTATTCTTTAGCATTGCTGGTTATTCTGCCTGGTAGAAGATTACGTGCAATTCTTTTTGGTGATGTTTTTTTTTTATTTCTTTACTCGTGTCTATGGTGCATATTGTATGCGTAAGAGTGTAAGACATGGATTTTATGCAGCATTTAGGGTGGTGACTATTGAAATGCTGGTATTGATGGGTGTCTGTGGGTTTGTGGTAAATATCTGTGATAATTTGGCTGTTTTTGCATTTTTATGAGGATGTCTAAAAATGTTAATTCTTAAAAGCTATGTTCCATGCTATTTTTTTTTTGCGGTTTGGGTTTTGCAGTAAGTTGAGTAAATCGTTAATGTCATCCCATGGGCTTTTCCAAAATATAAAACAATCATCTAAGTATCTTTTCCATGATCTAGTAAATTCAGTTTTTATATTATATTATTTTCCTAAGATTTCTTATTGTTTTTTTTTTCTGAATATTCTAATGTTAGGGTGGCGTATGTTCGTGCCATTTTAGTTCCCATTGCTCTTCCTAAGGTCTGGTTGTAATTTACGTTATTGAACCAGCAAGAATTTTTATGAAGTATTAGTTCTGTGGTATATTTTTTGTTCAATCTTGAATGTAATGTTTCTAGGAATTTTTCTATACAAAATGAGATGGCTTGTTTTCCTAATTCATAGGGGATATTACTGTATCGGATTGTGACGTCAAATGTAACTATAAGTAAGTCAGAATCAATGTTTTGTGCTATGGAGTTTAAAATTGGATGGCATCTCTAACATAACTTTTTTTTTCCAATGGTTGTAGTAAAATGTCAATTAGTTTCCTGAGTTTATATATATATATATATATATATATATATATATATATATATATATATATATATATTGTTATTATCTTATTATGAGTCAAGTAGATGCGTTTAGCATATTATATTAACCGTTTCCCCTTAAAACATATTTCCAAATTTCATTACCATGTTCTATAGCAGAAGTTTTCTAATAATTTGGTTTAAAATACTTATATGATGCTAATTATTCAAAAACAAAGTATTTTAGACAATTATCAAATAGTTTTAAAATTGGAAGCTAGACTATTATCGTCCATTTAAAAATATTTTATATGACACAGACAATTTCTGTCAAATAGAAACTCTATATTTCTAAGTTATTTATATTGCTTTATTTGAAATCTACAAATGGCATTACAACTGAATAAATAGTTTCTTAATATTATTAAAAAAAGATTTATAGTTCAATTATAATAATAATAATAATAATAATAATAATAATAATAATAATAATATATAAACAAAATGATTAATGACATAATATATAATTTCAATAAATTATATATATATATATATATATATATATATATAGTTTATTGAAATTATACATTATGTCATTAATCATTTTGATTTTTTAAGATCTCTTCTATAGCAACTTTATAGTTATCGCAATGTGTTTGAAAATAAAAAGAGATCTATACGTCTATCGATCTATTTATCCCTCCATACACACACACACACACACACACACACATATATATATATATATATATGTATATTTGTAGCTGCCAAAAAACATCTACAAACCTCCCAAATCCTCAATCATATGATGACTCAGGGATTTTAGCGCCAGTGCATCATTGCTGATAAGCTAGGGTATGTTAAAAGCATTTCATATCACAATTTACACACACACACACATACACATATATATATATATATATGTGTGTGTGTGTGTGTGTGTGTGTGTGTGTGTGTGTGTGTGTGTGTGTGTGTGTGTGTAAATATATATATGTGTGTGTTTGTGTTATATTTTTATCTAACAGATGTTAATCTAAACAGGTTTGGTTAAATATCGCGGATTGTTTCTTTTTTAGTTAGTTGGTTGGTTGGTTGGTTGGGTTTATGAAATATCAACCACGATAGATTATTTAATGCCAAATCCTGTTCAAGTCTTTTCGTTAGTCTCCTTATGTCTAGGTCAAGTTGGTAAAAAAGACTAGTGAGGAGATTTGAATATCTTCACAAGAAGATTTTAAAAAAGAAATAATCTGCAGTATTCAACCAAACCTGTTTATATATAATGGCCTAGCGGTAAGAGTGCTCGCAAATGGCTCGGGAGACCGAGGTTCAATCCCGGGTCGAGTCATACCAAAGACTTAAAAAATGATACTTGATGCCTCCTTGCTTAACACCCTGCATTAAAAGGTATAGACCAAGGGTAAAGTGGAGCAATCCAGGGAAAGGTGTAGCACCTTTCCCTACATCTCAGTGTAGAAGCTATTGAAAAGGGAGCCTTCGAGTCGACCTTTGTCAACAACTTTATTTATATATATATATATATATATATATATATATATATATATATCTTTAAAATATCCAGTCAGTGTCAAAGACAGTGAGTGTGGATCATTCTTTACAGAGAATATAATGAGGAAAATCATATAAATCTATGAGAGTGCTCAATGTATGGCTATTGTTAGTTCCCTATTTATTCCCTGGGGTCTAACAAAATTCACATTCAGGGCGTATATAGTACAATTTGATGGTGACGCAAACTCGGTTAAGTCGTCATAATAAATTAATATTCTCCGCGAAATAAATTTACTATGACGACTTAACCGAGTTTGAATCTCCATCAAATTTAGGATATATATATATATATATATATATATACGTGTGTGTGTGTGTGTGTGAGTGTCGGGGGTGTATTTATATGAATTTATGTTTATGGGTGAATTTTCCGTGGTGTAGTAGCTAACTTACCTGACTGGAAAATTGTAGTAAGCGAGACGGAACCCCCGTTGCTATACTGTGTTCACTTCCGGACAAATACACATGGAGAGGATATGAACATCTTTATCCCCTTTCTCCGCAGTGGGTTTAAACATGCCACTGCTGTTATTCTCTAAGGATGTTTTTGGCGCCAAATAACCCAGGAAGATTGATGGGAAACCAAAAAGGAACGTATCTACTCTTTTATATGAGTGTTTGTGCGAGTGATAGGGAGAGAGAGAGAGTATATATATATATATATATATATATGAAGCATGTTTAATAAAATAATAAAAACACATTTTGTCAATATAATTTTATCAAGACCCTTTCAAGTTTTTCGATAAGCATTTTGGCTTTAGGTTGGAATTGGTGAATGAATTAAAAAGAATATTCCGAGCGCTTTCGGACGTTTCATAGTCCATTCTCAGGGGTTGGTTACATGTGTAAAGAATGTTTTTTTGAAGAGTTTTATTTAAGTGTTATTTTATGTTTTTTTATAACATAACAAAATTATATAAACGCTAAGTTGGATAAAACTGAGGTATATATATTGGTCTAGTGGGTAATATTCGCCAAAGTCCGGGAGAGCTGGGTTCAATCCCAGGTTGCGTCATACCAAAGACTTTTAAAATAGAACTTGATACCCCCTTGCTTAACATTCAGCAATATAAGGTACGTATCAAGGATAAAGTAGAGCAATCCAGGGAAGGGAGTGGCGCCCTCTCCTACACTTCGGTGTAGAAGCTATTGAAAAGGGAGCCTTCTCGTCACCCTCGACTAATGTCGCCAACAACAGCAACAATGTATATATATTTATATATATATATACCAACGCTTCCGAGTGGACAGGATTTGACACAGTTTCAATTTTGAGTGGAGTTTGAATTCAGTGTTTTCTTTCCCTAGACTGGTAGCCTATCCAAGTCTAAAGATATACAGCCTGCCCAATTATTTATTCACAACTGACAGGAGAATAATTGGACTCATGCCTTTCCAAGTATTAGTGCTATGAGATATCAGCGTTGTCCGGGATTCGAGCTTGTGTCTCCGTATCTGTTTCCTACGACAATAACCATTACACCACGGGTGCCTCACAAAACACACACACACACACACACACACACATACATATATATATATATATATATATATATATATATATATATATATATATCGTGTGGCGCCTTTGTGTAGTTGTTATTGTCATAGGAATTTTTTATATATATATATATATACATATATATATATATATATACAGTATCATTTGTATGCATGTATGGATCTATATGGTATTATATGTATATAATTATGTTTGCAGAAAAAGAAAGACTTGGTATAACTCGAGTTTGATAAGAAAAGTAATGTGTTAAATGTGCTTCTCAATGAATTTATCCAAACGAAATATATAAATAAATTATCCAAACGAAATATATAAATAAAAGGAAGAATAAATTCAAATTAAATTCTCAGTGAATTTCTATTACATGGTAATTTTCGCTTAATGCAAGCTATTTCAAAACACAGGAGATTTTCAATAAAATCGAAACGCATTTCTATTAAAATCTCTCACGCATTAGGTTGTTGCAATGGAGTTGTTTACCAGAGGGTATAGAGTACAAAAGACAAATAGAAAGTATGTGTGTGTGTGTGAGTGAGAGAGAGAGAGAGAGAGAGAGAGAGAGAGAGATTCACGGTTTTCTCTTATAGTCAATTCGCTTGACTCTCTCCTTCAATCTCTCTCTCACTACACACACATTCACACACAGACACACAGACACACACACACACACACACATATATATATATATCGTAGTTGGCGACCGTAATCTAGGGCGACCAGAACGCTTCCTTTTCAATAGTTACTACACCGAGGGGTAGGGGAAGGCGCTACTCCTTTTCCTGAACTGCTCCATTTTACCCTTGATACGTACCTTATAATACTAAGTGTGAAGCAAGGAGGTATCAAGTACCATTTTTAAAGTCTTTGGTATGACTCTACCTGGGATTGAACCCCGGTCTCCCGGACCATTGGCAAACACTCTACCTACTAGGCCAATATCTCCGTTATCTATATATATTGTGTGTGTGTGTGTGCATGTGAGCGTGTATGTGTCAGGTTGTGTGTGTGTGTATATACACAAGTTTAATATCAAAACAGAACAATATTTTTGCCTAGTCGGCTGGGGCAGTAGAATACACCGACTGCATCTCTGCAGAGGCTAAGATCCTGCCACCTAATCGAGTGTCCTAGATATGACACTAAAACATCTGATGGTGAGGTTCCAGTAATGCCGAAGCTTTGGGATTGTGGAGTACCCCTTCATTGCCATCGCCCCCAGGTCTATTTTGGCCAGGAATGGTAGCACTTGGTAGGGTCTTATATATGGGTCAAATAGAATTAAACTGCGTAATTATGCTAAAAAGAATTACTTGAAATAGAACTGTTTTTACATTTAATTTTGTGTTGACAAAAACTATATTTATACGGAACTGAATTGTTTGAATAAGAACTGTTTCACTAAACTGCGTACTAATGCTAAACTGAATTGTTTGAAATGGAACTGTTTTTGATAGTAAAACTATATTTACGCCAATCGGAATTGTTTGAAATAGAAATGTTTATTTAATAACAAAACCATATCCCAACATTCACTATTTGCTATGTACAAATTCATCATAATATGTAACAAGGAAACTTTTACTAGCTATTACAGCAATATTTTCGTATCGTTTATTCGATATTCTACATAAGAATCATAAACATATTTTCTTTTTTTTTATTCATTTCCTATTTTTAAAATATCTAGACTATAGGTGTTCCTAATTACGTTACCGTGACAACATAATGGAGAAATATAACATCACAACACAAACACGCGTGCACACACGCACACACGCACGTTTATATATATATATATATATATATATATATATATGTGTGTGTGTGTGTGTGTGTGTGTGTGTGTGTGTGTGTTTGAGTGTGTGTGTGTGTGTGTGTGTGTGTGGTCACAGTGAAGAGTTGTGATACAATGAAACAGTCTGTCTGTAGATGACAATATATATATATATATATATATATATATTCTTCAGTTTAATAATCGACCACAGACAATTGTTTGAATCTTCCTCTGAAATTGATTGTTCAAAAATACCTAAAATATTTTTTTCAAATAATCAGAGAATAACATTGTGTTTGTGAATTTTTCTTATCAAAATAATAATAATAATAATAAACTGAAGGAAATAAAAAAAAACAATTTTCATTTTCATTTGCTCAACATCATTGTCTCATACACAAACTAAATTTAATTACTCAGAAAATTAGCTTTAAAAGGAGATTTGCATTTAGAGAGGACTACCGACTCGCCAATCATAAAATCCCATTCCTCAAAATTTTTTGGTCTTTACTTATATCCAAAACTGTTTATTCTTTTTTCTTTTTCTCTACTTCCACACACGTACAATGGGGATTCTTGTGGCTTAGTGGCTAACGTATCCGTGAGATCATAGTATCTGAGTTCAAACACAAGTCACTCTATAACGTTAACTTTTAAACTAATGTCTCTCAAAATTTCTACATCTTCGTTCCCCATTCGTCATCTCGTTTTAATTGTATACATTTTTCGTTTTCTTTTTATTTCTCTTTGTAACTGTTGTTATTCCGTCTGACAATATCACGTTGTTTTTTGCTCTCGTTGTACTGTATTTGATAATGACATTACATGTTAACATAAGACTATTTATTAATTAATAGTATAAGATTGAAGCGAGTCGAACTCGGGTCGCGCTATTAGGTTCACTTTCGAACAAATACCTTTGGGAAAGGTATGAAACCTCTTATCCTCCCTGCTATATCATTCCTGTTCTTCTTGAAGGATGAACGTGACATTAATTAACACAAGAATGTTGATATGCCATTAAATGCAGCAACAATAAATGAATTTTTCTGTAATCTACCCGAATAAATATGCTTCTTATTGATACATTTAGCCGGGATAGATTGTTTTTTTTCTTTGTTTAATGGCATATTAACCTTTGTAGGTTATTTAATGCCAAAGCCATTCTCTTAGAAGAACAGTAGTGGTACTATTTAACCAATTGCTTGGAGGCTAAGGGGGTTCATACCTTTCCTAAGGGTATTTGCCGGAAAGTGAACGTAATAGGGCGACTGGAGTACGAACTCACTTACTACGATTCCGCAGTCCATCGCTTTAACCATTACACCATGAGGAACCCCCCCCCCCGCCAAATAGACAACTTCTGTTCATGTCACAAGACAATTATTTGGAACCTTAGCAAGAGACAGATCAAAACTAAAAATATATCTTCGTCTAAACGCTGGAAAAAATTCTAACAAATACTTGTTTACATTCTTTTTCTTTTATGAAGGGCGTGGTGGGTATTTTTAGTTGGTTGGTTGGTTGGTTGGATGGATTTTATGGCATATCAACCTTTGTAGGTTATTTAACGGCAAATCCATTTTTATGTAAATAATCAGTTCTGTTTAAAACAATTTAATTTAGCATAAGTACACAATTCAATTGTCAAAAACATTTCCACCTCAAACCACTCAGTTTATTCAAAGTTATATATAAATATTCAGTTTTGTGTAAGTACAGTTTCAATGTCAAAAACAGTTCAATTTCAAGCAATTCATTCTAGTATGCCGTTAGTTCTATTTAACCCATAGATAAGTGCTACCACTCCGGGCCAGAGTGGACCTGGGAGCAATGGCAACGAAGGAGTGCTCTGTATTCCCCAAAGCCCCAGCTTTACTGGAACCTACCCATCAGTTTGTTTAGTGTCATATCCAGAACACTCATTGGGGGAGGGGCTTACTCCTCTGCAGTCAGTGTATTCTACCGCCCCAGCTGACTGGGCAAGGGTATTTTTAGCGTTGTGGCTAACAAGCTGGACTATGACATTGCAGTAAGCGATTTCGAATTCCAGTCACGCTATTACGTTCACGCTTGAATTACTCACCTTGCAAAAAGTTTAAAACTCATTTATCACTCCCAGCCATGGGTTAAATATTGCCACTACTGTTCTTCTCATCATTGATTATGTCGTGCTGCTAGCACAGATATCCCTGATCCTCTCTCTCCACGTCTCCCTATCATTCATCGCCTTTGGCAGGTCTTCAGGGTTACATCCCGAATCATCACATAGTTGCTGTATGTATGTTCGAGCTGGTCGTCCTGCTTTTGATTGGCCATATGCGGGGGTCCACAGGAGTACATCACTTCCGAGCTCGTCATTGCTTCTCAAGCAGTGTCCGGCATGTCTGGTTCGTCTAGCTTGGATAGTTTTCGTGATAGGTGGTAGGTGACCGTATAGTTGGTGCCTTGTTGGGTGTTGCTACCAGGACTTGTTCAATATTGCTCTTAACATTCTTGTATAATTGCCGTCTAGCTTCTCCAACCGTTTAGTCTGCGTCCAAGTAGTGCATCCATATAGCAGTATCGACTAGGAGAAGTTTGGCAATGAATACCCCACGGAAGTTAAGATTCCATTAAAATAAAGAATAAAAACTGTTAAACTCCGCTTAAAAAATTGACCTTGTGCCATATCCTTCCCGAGCGGAGGGGTTGGTAAATATGGATTATATTGGCACCCAGTGAGAAAAACATATATTGGGAATTCAAAAACCATGGGACTCTATTTAATTTGACTTGAATCCAAAAATATTTGGCCCAGTCGGTTGGGGCTGTAGAATACCCTGACTGCATGACTGCAGAGGGGTAAAACTCCCCTAAAGAGTGTCCAGGATATGACATTAAGCAATCTGATGGTGATGCTTCAGTAATGCTAGAGCTTTGGGGAATGCAGATTATTCCTTTATTGCCAATGCTCACTGGTCAACCCTGGCCTGGAGTGGTTGCAACTGATAGGGTCCAATCTATGGGTCATATAGAACTAAACGGTGTAATTATGCTGAACTTAATTTTTAGATATAGAACTGTTTTTATATTTACCAGTGTATAAACAAAAACTGTGTCCTTACGGTAAACTGAACTGCTTGAAATAGAACTGTTTGAACTGTGTGGGAACAAATGACTGATGTCTAATTGAACTGTCAGTGACACATAGCAATACTTGGAACCATTTAACTTTCTTGATATGCTAAACTGAATTGATTGAAAAAGAACTGTTTGATCGTTTAACTGTGTGTAAGCAAAAAAAAAAGTTAAACTGAATCGCTTGAAATAGAACTGTTATCGACATTTAAACTGTGTACTTATGCTGAACTGATCTGTTTAAAACAGAACTGTTTATAAATATGAAAATGGATTTGGCATTAAAAAACTTACAATGATTGATATGCCACAAAATCAAACCAAAACACAGAATATTGTTCCGTAATAGCTTCTCTTTGATATATAAATGGTGGAAATATTTCTTTTAATTCAGATGATTTCGCCGGACACTGCTGGAGAAGCAAAGACGAACTCGTTAGTGACGTACTACTATGGACCCCCACATATGGCCAAGCAAAAGCAGGACGACCAGCCCGAACTTACATACAGCAGCTATATGAGGACACAGGATGTAACCCAGAAGACCTGCCGGAGGTGATGAACGATAGGGAAAAGTGGCGAGAGATGGTCAAGGATATCCGTGCTGGCGGCACGTCTTGATGATGATGATGATTTTAACGGTCTGTCAACCCATCTAGGCTTATGTTATGGAGCTTTGAAAATTACGTTTCTAATTAATATGAATAATTTTCACACAGATTATTTTAGCCATAGATAGGAACCTAACAAGTACTACACCGGGTCAGATTTGACCTGGGAGTAAAAGAGGTATTCCATATTTTCAAGGTGGCTACAACTGAAGCCTCAGCATCCGTTTGCAGTTCATGGGCAAATCCAGGGCACGAGTTTTTGGGGGGTCTTGCTTCTCTGTGGGGAAGAATGTCAGTGTATTCAAAGTCCAACCGACAAAACAAATTATTTTTTTGCTTTTATTTTTGTTTGTTTCTTTTATCATGTGTGTGTGTGTGTGTGTGTGTGTGTGTATTGAAGTTAAAAATACATGTTTTAACTTATGTCATTTTTAAGTTATTTTTCTCTGGACAATGCTGGGTATCCCTGCTTGTAGTTTCATAATCTCTTTATCTTTTTTCATATCAATTTCTTTCTGCGTTCTCCTCCTTGACTTTATCATTCTATCACTTTTCAAAATGATAATTTAGTTTTTTACCCTCTCTTTCTCATTATTTTTCATTTTTCTTCTTTCTTTCTTAGCCTGAATAACATATTAAGCAAACATAAAAAAAGAAAGAAAAGTGTTAAATTTACAATTCCCCTGGGGTGCATGTAAATATAACATTGCTATTGACACTTGGTGAATTACACATTCAGATCGACTTTGGAATAAGCGAAGCAATGCAATCTTTTCTCTTAATGTGATTAGATCTTCTTCTCTGTTAGACGATTCGAGTTAAAATGGAATTCTTTGTAATTATAATGATTTGGTCTGTTGTAATTAAGAAATCGCTTTTCTCTTGGGTGCAAATCGGCTGAACAAACAGCAAGATATAATGAGAAGGTGGACATTCTTTGCTTCACAAATAAACTGTTCAAAAAACAGGTGGAATCAAATCAGTTTTATTTATTTATTTTTTACTTTTTTGTTTTGTTGAATTGCTTGAAGTAGTTTCATTGAGAATTTAATCTTCGCTAAACTAAAATTATTATTTATATCTCGAATATGGAAATTTTCAGAAAATTTGAAAAGCCAATCTTGTGAAGATTTTAGACTGTAGTCTTCTTCTTCTTCTTCTTCTTCTTCTTCTTCTTCTTCTTCTTCTTCATGTTATTTTACTCCTTGAGAGTTTCTCTCGTCAGTGTTAGCCGATGGTATATTACTGGAGTTTGAGTGACAACAAATCTGCAGGACTCATCTCAGTATTCTGGCCGATCTCAACAATGTTGCAATTTGAATTATCTCTACTCACCCTCTTATTTCAAAGTCCTGTATTCCTTGTAGCAATCCTTCCTTGACAGTAACAAGAGCACTAACGACAGTTGGTATAATCCTTACTTTCATGTTCCACAGTTTTTTGCAAATCCCTAGCGAGGTCGAGGTACTTTTTCTTCTTTTCGCTTTCTTACAATTTTACTCTGTGGTCAACTGGGACTGCAAAGGTCACATTTATTATTATTATTATTATTATTAATGAGAGTTTTTTCACCCCAACGTTAGATAATGGTTTCTCACTAGAGTCTAAGTGAGAGTAAGTCTCCCTAAGTCTCCAGGACTCTTCTCAGTATTCTTGCCCATCTTAATAAATCTGTCCTGGATGGTCTCTACTTGTCCCCTGATTTCTAAGTCTTCCAGTCTCTTTAACAATCCTTTAGGGATTGTTTCAAGTGTTCCAACCACTATTCGTATCACCGTCATCTTCATGTTCCATAGTTTTTTTTCTCAGTTCTCTGGCAAGGTCTAGGCAGTTATCTCTCTTTTTGCTTTCTTTTATTTTCACTCTTTAGTCGGCAAAGTCCCTTATTCAGCTGGTTCTTGTTCGTATGGCCAAATTTAATCTTTTGCAAAATTTCCAAATAATTGATAACCTTCCCCACTCAATCATGTCTATTCTTATATTCTTTTTACGATAACTTACTGCATTTGCTAATTATATGATTGATCGCTTCGTCTCTATTATTATTATTATTATTATTATTATTATTATTATTATTCATTAGAGTGTTTCACATCAGCTACAGCTGATGGTTTTTCACTGGAGTTTGAGTGACAGCAAGTCTCCTCAAGTCTCCAAGACACTTCTCAGTATTCTGGCCGTTCTCAATAATGTAGTAGCTTGAATGGTCTCCACCCGTATGCCAACTTCCAAGTCCTCCAGTCCCTTTAGTAATCCTTTAGTTACCGTTCCAAACGCACCAATTACAATTGGTATAATTGTTACCTGCATGTTCCATAGATCTTTTTTTCAATTCCCTAGCAAGGTTGATGTACTTATCCTTCTTTTCACATTCTTTCAGTTTTATTCTATGGTCAGCCGGGACAGCAAAGTCGACAATTTTGTAAGTTCTCTTCCTTCTGTTGATTGTTAGGTCTGGTCTTCTGGCTGAGATTAGGTTTTCGTTGATTTTTAATCCGTGGTCCACTGGAACAGTAAACTTTACAATACGGCGAGTTCTTTCTTTCTTTCTTTTTTGTTTGTAGACTCATTCCCAATGTATGTATATGATTAAATGGAGACATGTTGTTTGTCTATCATATGTAGATGGTCAAGCAGTTTAAATATTATGTGCTTTTTCGAAAAGAAAATATGGCTCTAACCGAAAGAGATCTTCAAAAAATAATCAATAATCAGAAAGAAATACCATAGGATCAGAATGTTACAAACCTAAAAGAACTTTAATTTCCAGACATTGAAAGAAAAAAAATAAAATATCAGATAAGCTCTGTGTTTTTCATCGCTATTTCCTTCAATGGATTCTACAGATGCTTAGATGTCTATATATGTAAAAGAAAAAGAAAAGAAAAAACGATGTTTTTTTGGGGGGTGGGGGATTGGAAAGGGTTTTCCTTTGATGCTAACTACGTACGCTCCCAAGTTTAGTAACTTTTCACTAGCTGCGTTGATTCTATTGTAAACACGTTGGACGCTTTAAAAACAGTTTTTCTTGGAAGCAGCGAGTTTTCAATTATCAGTTGATTTTTTTTCTAGTATGATCACAATGGCGCCACTCACCAGTTTGATCCCAGAGGCACGCCTTTCACCTGTCCCGTTCAAATTGTACCGCTATTCCTTTGAGGGAGGTTTTCAAAGAGTAAGGAGTGCGAGTCTTGTCTTGTTGTGTAGAAAAAAGTGTTTATTCGTCTCTCCCGGGTGAATCCTGAGAGCAGACATGTCAGAACTAAGGGTATAGTTTATGACCATCAGAAGATACCATAAACAGAAAATGTTCAGATGATTTCCTGGTAGCTGTAAATCTCGTTTCTATGATATTAATCTTTATTAACGACCTCAAAGCGAATCGAGTTCTCAGTGGAGGTTAATGGAACCTCGTTCGATTAGTGACTCATTATTCATCGGTTATGTAGGCGGTCAACAACACAATACCGAAGCTTTGTGTGGGTTTATTTTAATCTTAACCCTTTGAACCCGACCGACCTGTATTTGTTCCGCTACCCTAAAATACATAAACCCCGGCGGCCGAAATTCCAGTCGGGATTCCCGATTTTTACATATTGATCATTAGCCAATTAAGTGCAATCTTTATCGTCGTAAGAAATGATATCGGTTAACAGAGCTCAAATCCAAGTCGAAGCGGTTGTGTTTCGCTTCACCTTTGATATCATTGGTAAAGGTATATGTCCATGGGTTTTCTTTCAGCTATACGTACGTATTTAAACAATCACTTGACTATCAGTGGTGTAATGGTTACCGTCCTAGGAAATGGATACGGCGACACGAGTTCAAATCCTAGACGAGACTAATTGCATTTCACATAGCACTAATACCCTTGGGAAAGGTAGGAATCCAATTATTCTCCCTCCAGCTATGGGTAAATAGTAGGGCAGACTAGGCTCTTCAGCTTTGGTGAGGCAACTAGTCTAGGAGAAGGAAAACTCTGAATCCAAACCTGTTAAACTTCGCTTAAAATTTGACCTTGTGTCACATCCTGCCCGAGCGGAGGGGTTGGTAAATATGATCAGCAAGATTTCACCCATGGTCAATGTTAAGCAGTGCTGGTTTTTAGACAAATTCATCTACCTCGAAAGCAAGGTTACATCATTGCCCAGTCGGCTGGGGCTGTAGAATACACCGACTGCTTCTCTGCAGAGAGGTAAGACCCCACCCAACGTGTGGCCTGGATATGACACTAAACAATCTGATGGTGAGGTTCCAGCAATGCTGGAGCTTTGGGGAATGCAGAGTACCCCTTCATTGCCATCGCTCCCAGGTCCACTCTGACCCGGAGTGGTAGCACCTGATAGGGCCCTATCTATGGGTTAAATAGAACTAACAGCATACTTATGCTAAAATGAATTGTGTAAACTGAATAGCTTGCGTTAGAAACGTTTTTGACAATAAAACCGTACTTACACTTAAACTGCGTGCTTATACTTAACTGAATTATTTCAAGTAGAACTGTTTTTTTCGACATTAAAACTGTATTTACACTTAACTGAATTATTACATATAACTGCTTGAATAGTTTGAAATGGAAATGTTTTTGACAATTAAATTGTGTACTTCTGCTAAACTGAACTGTTTTCAATAGAACAGATTATTTACATAAAAATGGATTTGGCGTTAAATAACCTAGGAAGGTTGATATGCCATAAAACCAAACAAACCAAACAAACCAAACCAAGGTTACATCAATGGAAAATGACGTCAATTCACGACTAGCGAAGACATAGAAAGATATTGATAAGCAATCGGTCCTATGGAAGTCAGACTTTTCCGATAAAATAAATCGCAGTTTTTTTTTCCAAGCAGCAGTCATGTTAGTACTACTATATGGAAGCACCACATGGACGCTTACTAAACTTATGAAGAAAAATCTTGACAACTATTGCTCAAGAATACTGTGAGCTGTATTGAGTAAATGCTGGAGCCTACATCCCACAAAACGGCAGCTGTACAGCCACCTACCACCTATGTCGAAAACCATCCAGGTTAGACGAACAAGACATGCAGGACACTGCTCGAGGAGTAAGGATGAAGTCATAAGCGATATACTCCTGTGGAACCCTCCACACGGAAGAGCAAGGGTTGGACGATCTTCTAGAACCTATCTACAACGGCTTCTGTATTGATACAAGAAGTGGCATGGTAGAGCTGCCAGGAACGATGGACGATAGAGACGACTGACGATAGAGAGTCAGGGAAATCCGTGCTAGTGGTACGACATGATGATGATGAACGAACCCAGTTTGCCCTGTTTCTAAATAGCTGAAAGAAAAGACAAATTTATGACTTGCCCCAGGGCATTACCGTGTTGTAAAAATCAGTTAGATTTGTCCGGAATTTGAAATCGAGGTTCTGATTCTATTTCTTTCGGTGGTAAACGCCGCAAGACAGCACCATTAATAATAGATATTTTACAGGGAAGCCAGGAATCTATCGGCTTGTTTAGGCAATCAATCCAGGAGAAGGAAAATTCTGAATTTTACTTGCTGTATTAATTGACCTTGTTTAGTTTGGTTTCTTTCTTTAATGGCATATCAACGTTTGTAGGTTATTCAAGGCGGAAGCCATTCTCCTAGAAGAACAGTAGTGGTACTATTTATCCCATAGCTGGGAGGATAAGGGGTTCATACCTTTCCCAAGGGTATTTGCCCGAAAGTGAACGTAATAGCGCAACTCGAGTACGAACTCGCGTACTACGCTTCCGCAGTCCATCGTTTTAACCATTACACCACGAGGACACGCCCAAGAAGAACAGTAGTGATGCTATTTAACCCATAGCTGGGAGGATAAGGGGGTTCATACCTTTCCCAAGGGTATTTGCCCGAAAGTGAACGTAAAAGCATAATTGGAGTACGAACTCGCGTACTACGATTCCGCAGTCCATCTCTCTAACCATTACACCATGAGAACGTCCACCCTTGTTTAGCGTTTAGTTCACTGTGAAGAAGTTGAGTATATCCATACATTAGTATTGCTTAGCAATGTTTGCTATTGAGCCATTGCATATCAGGTTAAAACATTTTAGTTTTTCAGCGTTGAGTCGAGGGTGGACTGGGAGGAGGGACACGCGTGTCGGAAGGGCTCAATGTTTTATGTAATAAATATTTTTTATGAATAGAAACTACACAAGACGACATGTAATTACTATGTGTAAACTAATCCCTATGATATTGTAATTAAATATAAATGTTGGACGCTAACTAAACGGCTGGAGAAGAAGCTAGACGGCAATTACACAATAATGTTGCGAGCAATATTGCACAAGTCCTGGCGGCAACATCCCACGAGGCACCAACTATACGGCCACCTGCCACCCATCACGAAAATTATCCAAGTCAGTCGAACCAGACATGCAGGACACTGCTGGAGAAGCAGGGACGAGCTAATAAGTTATGTACTCCAAATGGACCCCCACATATGGCCGAGCAAAAATCAGGACGACCAGCTTTAACATACATATAGCAGCGATGTGAGGATACGGGATGTAGCCTTGAAGACTTGCCGTAGACGATGAACGATAGGGAGAAGTGGCGAGAGAGGGTCAGGGATATCCTTGCCTGTGGCACGACATGATGATGATGATAAATGTTATAGGGGAAATGCAAGAATATACTTTCAGCGTCGATACAAATTTTTTACTTTAAATACTGAATTACCTTTTGAATATCTTTATCTCATCTCATATTCTAATCACAATTCTTTTGGCTAAAATCACAAAATTTGTTATAAAATCATTGTGGAAAGACTACAAAAATATGTAATTATGCAACCCATCCGATACGCGCTACATGTGATACACTGTCAATTTTTAAGCGGGGTACAGCTGGTTTTCTATCTCCTAGAGTGGTTGATGTATTTAGGCTAAAAAGCTTAGTTTTTTCTTTTATAGTGGCAGGGGAAAGAGATGGGTCCATGCTTTATTTTTAATGAGATTTGTGTTCAAGAGCAGCGTAAAAAGTTTCGTCCAAGATTCGAACTTGGATCACCAGGCACCTGTAAGTTTACAACGAAAAGCTGTGAAAACAAAGATGTTTAAACAAAAGCTATTCCCCTCTTATTAAAAAGGAAACTTTATTTTTCATCAAATATTGTTACTACTAGGAACATTAAAATAGTTTCCAGACTTTTTTTCATATGGGCACTTTAATTGATAGTACACACATGAAACTCTAGTCCCCTTCGAAGTAATCTCCTCCGGCTGCAATGCACTTGTTGTACCGTTCCAACAACTTCTGCGAGGCCCCATGGATGTCGTCTTCTGTGAGTGTGTCAATGACCTTCGTCACAGCCTCTTTCATCACCTCAATTGTCTCATAACGACAGCCTGTGAGCTTAGGGAATAACCAAAAGTCACAGGGAGCAAAGTCTGGGCTATAGGGAGGGTAAGGAACTGTCTTGATGCCCATGTTGGTCAAATAGTCTGTAACTAGGATGGAGTTGAAGACTGGTGCATTGTGCCGTGGCGCAGCGGATAGAGGTGTTGAGTCTCTATCCGCTCACCTATCCAGGTGAGCATTGTCAGAAGATAGCGGTTTCAAATCCTACCCAAGCCGGCCAGAGTTTTACTTGGTCAAAAACGTGGTGCGATAGACAACAATTATGGAAGACAGTAATTACTGGGGATACGGTTACAAGACTCAGCATTCCTATCCGAGGTCGCGGTAAAAATCACTTGAAGAAGGCCAGAGGTGAAATTTGGCCGAAACGTAGTGAAAGAAGAAACAACACAAAAACTACCAAGATGAGGACAAAAAGTCCGCAATAAATAAAAAATAATTCTGATTTTCTTGTATTGTATAAAACGTTGGAAGGCATGAGTCTTTCTCTCCCGTAAGGTTTGCATAAAACCGGTTGTGATAAATGGTGGAGCCATAATTAAAACAATTTCAAATCTCTTTTTCCCTGAAGTATGACTACATGTATTTTTAGGTTTACAGGAACCTTTTATTTATTTTAGCATTTTTAGAAGTGCTGTTCTCTGGATGGTCTCAGTTCATCCTATAATTACCCTTTCCCAATATCTTTTTCAGGTTCTTGTTCCAATATCTCCAATTACAATTAGTATCATTGTCATTTTCATGCTTGATATTTTACGACTCTCGGGCAAGATCCTAGTATTTGACAATTGTTTCTCTTCTTTTAGATTTAACTCTATGTGTTTCATTGTATACTACGCATGTAATATTACGAACGGGCGTCTGTCATTGAATTGCGGCGTCTCAAGGTTGGAGGACGTCCGAGCACATCAGCTGTCATCAGCCACTGGGTACATGTGTCTGACGATCAAAAATGTCACGAACCTCGCTCGTGCAGGCAGAGTGACCTGTAGAGTTCAAGCGTGATTTTAATATAATCACACGTGAACTTTCATGTGCTACACTACTGTTTTCACTGGTGATCATCGAGCCTACGGTAACCTTCGAATTGATCCATCAAATTGCTATATAAGGAAATCAAGTAACGAGATTTTGCAGTTTGAGACAGGTTTCCAAACAGGTTCAACAGAGGTCTACGACGCCCCGACCCATGTCATACCCAGCCTGTCAGCCATTCGACTGATATGAAAGTATCAACAGGCCAACGATAACAACGCCGCTATCATCGCCAAGAAGAGGAGGGTGAACCTTTTCTACGTACGCTAGCTGAAGTGCATGGAGGGAAAGGAGACGTTTGATAGCGACAAAAAAAAAGAGAGGACGAGGAAGAAAGCTATTGAACAAACTTTTTAAACTATAGTACGCTGTTGTCCCCAAGAATAAACGCGACTTCTATTTTCGTCCTTTAAAATCAAGTTTTGAGTGTTTATTTTTCTGCAAATTCCTTTCTTTTAGACACAACTCTTTTTAGTCCTATGCTATACGCGTATACATGTACAAATATACACTTATATGCGGACACATAATCAACTGATAATGACGACCTCAATAACGAACGAATACACTTCTTTACAAATATATAAATCTCTCACATTTTATTTTCGAAATTGTTAATCTTCCGTTGTGTGTGAGAGACGAGTGGAGACAGGGACAGATTGTTATATTGACCCAAGTTTTTCTCTTGACGATAGCAGCACTTTTTCCGCATCTTGCCTGGGTTAGCTCAACCATGGGTCACTGAGGGCCGCAAAGCCCTCAGTCTACAAGCTGGTTCACACTTTGGCATACTGTCTCCGACTCCCCTTGACCCGTCCGGGCACCTGCTTATATTATTTCCAACGTCCACCTGCTTCCACTGTTCTTCCGCTTAGTCACACGAGTGCATTTCTTGATTGACGACTCGGTCGAGGGTCAATATATAACATATGGTGAGCCTGAATGTTAAGATAGCAATTTAATCTTTATTAACTCTAGATAACAATTTAATCTTTATTAACTCTTTTTATGACCGGTATTTGGATGTCTATTTTTATTTCAAATTTCTAAAAAAAAAAATCTGATTCGTGCATATACTACTTATACAGATAACCAGTCCTTAGTCTTTTGCACAATTCCATGTGGATCATCTTTCCAACCCATTCTTTCCTGGTTCCATGTTCCTTTTGAACCTGTTTTCAGCATTTTTTATTAACTCTTTTATCTTTGTCATCTCATCTACATCACTTGATATGATTTTTTCACATTATTTTATGCTGCAGGTAAAAGTTATTAACTTTCCCACTTCAGATTTTCTCTTTTTATTCATAAACAGTAATTTCATTGTACAACTACCTTACATTGTCGCTTGAAATATTCATTTTGTTTTTCTTTCCATTTTTTAATCAAGATTTTTTCGTTGTTGTAAGTTGGCGACTGTCGTCGAGGGTGGCCAGAAGCCTCCTTTTTCAATAGCTACTACACCGAGAAGTAGGGAGAGCGCAACTCCTTACCTGGATTGCTCTACTTTACCCTTGATACGTACCTTATATTGTTGAGTGTTAACCAAAGAGGTATCAAGTACCATTTTCAAAGTCTTTGGTATGACGCGACCTGGGATTGAACACAGGTCTCCCACTAGGCCAAAAGACCCGAGCTAAATCCCAGCTCAAGTCATACTTTAAACTCAGAAAATGATACTTGATACCTCCTTAATTAACACTTAGGATCATAAGGTACGGATGTCATATACCCAAACCTCATAAGTATGAATGTTGAATTGATAAGAAGGAAGAATGACCTTAACACTTTCCTTCATAAAAATACATCTCTTTATTACTCTCATAATGGTATAAAGTGTGAGAGAGAGTCAGACAGAGGAGGAAGGCGACTGAAGGCTTTGGATGCTTGGACACTACTTATCTTCTTAATCTCTTGACCATACCACGCTGTGTTATCTTCAGGGCCTTACATCTTTACCTCTTCTGCTTCACGCCGGGCGCCTGTCTCAGTGACAGAATGTATCTTTTCTGGCTGCAAGTCTGAGACCGAACTTTACTCTGTAGAAACCTGTGTTTATATATATTATCATAACGCCTACGCATTTCCAGCACACCTACGCATCGCTGCCTTCCTGCTTACAGAGGTGCGTCCTGCAATCACGTTGTTCACATAGCTAGAACATCCGGCTCTGTCAAGAGTCAATATACAACATGGATCTAGAGTAAAGTGGGGCAATCCGGGGAAAGGAATAGCGCCCCTTAAACCTCGGTGTAGTAGCTAAGAAAAAAGGAGCCTTTGGGTCACTCTAAACTAGGGTCAACAACTTTACTTTTACATTTCATCTCATTTAAGTCATTTGAGTCATCTCATTTACAAGAAAAAAATTCTACTTTGTGCATATAACATCTCGGAGAATAGACATATTTTAATATCTTGCATGATTTCAAGTCGTTCTTTATTTTCAACTCATTCGTTCTTCGTCTTGTAATCCTTTTGTGCAAGTTTGCTACATTTGCTTATTATCTCTGTCTCTAAATAACCTACACTTGTGATGGATTATACATTTTCGCTTTGATACAATTTGACCCTATGATATTATCTTGTGCGGCTATCATAAGATATTCAGTTTTTGTCTAAAGGTTTACCTTTATTAGTCATATCCAGATCTTATCGAGTTGAATCTTGCTAGTTTATCGGTTGAAGTATCCACAAAGTTGTTTCTCTTCCCAATGTTGCTTTCTTCATTTTATCGATTCATTATTTGTCCTTAGGTTGACAGTGCTGTTACTGACTGCAGTAATTACCTGGATCTTGCCAGAGAAATTAAAAAGCTGTAGAACATGGTTTTAATGGTAAAATCAACTGTATTCGAAGCCTTTCCAATGGGCACTAAGGACCTGGAAAATAGACTGGGAAACTCAAGAGCAGATGAACAATGGATACCATCTAGACCACAGCAATGTTAAAATAAGCCATAATAATTTGAATAGTCCTACAGATTTGAAGACACTTACTGTTACTTATACTTTAGGCAAAAAATACAAATAAGAACTAGTGTGAAAACACACCAAGAGTAAAAAAAAAATAATCGTATAATATCTGTGTATGGTTGTGTTTCCCTGACTGCCTGGTCAGGTACATATCATACCCTAAAGGGTATTATGGATTATTTCATAAAAAATAGTGAGGGGGAAATAAAAGGGTGGATGTCAATGAAAAATCGACAGTAAAGGTTAGTGAGAGAAAAAGAAAGGGGTATTATGTGAGTAGTTTAAGGCGATGTGATGTAAAACACTGATACATCTTCCGATAATCACTGACGTTGTCACGGGTTGTGATGAGCCTGCCTGAAGGAGACGCGAACTGGCTAGTTTGCAATAGTTCATGTCTCGTGAGGAACCAATCCTAGGTCCAGAGCTTACATGACAAGGATTCTACCAAACAAAGTTGAATCCCATACCAGTTACTTGCCTCTCTTGAATGGAAATCCTAGAATATAACCATGAAGAAAATATCGCAAAAAGTCCAAACGAAAAAATCTAAAAAAGAAAAATTTAGGTTGTTTTTTGTTTTTGTTTTATGGCATATCAAACTTTGGAGGTTGTTTTATGCCAAAGCCGTTCTTCTAGAAGAACAGTAGTGGTTCTATTTAACCCACAGCTGAGAGGATTAAAGGGTTCATACCTTTCCTAAGGGTATTTGTCCGAAGTGAACGTAATTGCATGGCTGGGGTCCGAACTCATTTACAAGGATTCTGCAGTCAATCGCTTTAACTATTACACTACGAGGACACCTAACGTGTTAGTTTGGCTTATTTTTCACTGCATATCAACATTTTATGTGTTGTTGACGGCCAAAATTCTATTTATTCAGAAGCATTATTATACTTTTAATCTATTATATCATTTTTAAATTGAACATTTTTTCTCAATCGATAATTTACTCATTTGCCAACAGTTACGTTCACCAGATGGAGACACGGAATACTTCGACATTGTTGCAGGAGTACTACAAGGAGACACACTAGCCCCGTACCTCTTTATCATCTGTCTAGACTATGTGCTTAGGACTTCGATCGACAAAATCAGAGAAAATGGCTTCGAGCTGACTAAGAGAAAAAGCAAAAGGTACCTTGCAAAAACAATCACGGACGCCGACTACGCTGATGACTTGGCGTTTCTAGCGAATACGCCTAATCAAGCAGAGACACTACTGCATATTCTGGAACGAGCCGCAGCTGGCATTGGCCTCCATGTCAATGCAAACAAAACTGAATATATGTGTTACAACCAAACGGGCAACATTGCCACACTAGACGGAGCCTCTTTGAAACTAGTAGACAAATTCACCTACCTAGGAAGTAGCGTCTCATCAACCGAAAAAGACATCGACACACGACTGACGAAGGCATGGACAGCTATCGATAGGCTCTTGATCATATGGAAGTCGGACCTAACTGATAAAATGAAACGCAGTTTCTTCCAGGCAGCGGTTGTGTCGATACTGCTATATGGATGCACCACATGGACGCTAACGAAGCGGCTGGAGAGGAAACTAGACGGAAATTACACAAGAATGTTGAGAGCAGTATTAAACAAGTCCTGGCGACAACACCCCACGAGACTCCAACTATACGGACACTTGCCCCCCATCACGAAAACTATACAAGTCAGACGAACCAGACACGCGGGACACTGCTGGAGAATCAAGGACGAGCTCATAAGCGATGTACTCCTGTGGACCCCCACATATGGATGTGCAAAAGTAGGACGACCAGCCCGAACTTACATACAGCAACTATGTGAGGACACAGGATGTAACCCTGAAGACCTGCCGGAGGCGATGAATGATAGGGAGAAATAGCGAGAGAGGGTCAGGGATATCCACGCTGGCGGCGCGACATGATGATGATGATGACATAGTATCAAGTAAGTCTATATAATACAAATAATTTGCACTTGTTTTTATGGGTTCAGTTTTAAAAAAATCGACAGTAAAGGTTTGTGAGAGAAAAAGAAAGGGGTATTTTGTGAGTAGTTTAAGGCGATGTGATGTAAAATACCGATACATCAGCCGATAATCACTGACGTTGTCACGGGTTGTGATGAACCTGCCTGAAGGAGACGCGAACTGGCTAGTTTGCAATAGTTCATGTGTCGTGAGGAACCAATCCTCGGTTCAGAGCTGACATGACAGAGATTCTATGAGAGATTGTTATTCTAATACTAATAATCTATACATGTTGCATACATATATATGCTGGATAAATACCAATGCAATAATAATTAAGACGCCCGATGATAAAGTCGCAAGAATAAACGACGCACGAAAGGAAGACGCAGGAAGACTTCTTTATAAAATATTTTACCTCTCACTTTATTTGTAAGGTTTCGAAAAGGGTTACTCAAAGTTTGCGTGTGAGAGGTAGCTGGGAACCGAACATTACTGAAATATATTTTCACCCCGAAGTTATGACCGTCAGCGTTGTGTCTTTCTCGTTCTCCATGGTTGCTCAACCGGACCCTGGAGTAAACTCTTCTGTGTGTTGGCTTTACCTACTACACCGCGTCTACTTCCGTCTTCCACTGTACTGCTTGCCCTCCTTCTCGCCTATCTTCCACTGTCCTCAATTCGTCGGCCTAATATTACCTTCAAACTCCCACGCAGTAATATAGACACGCCTCAACGCCTACGCAACCTCTTCCGATTTCCAGCGACCGGGATGTGTCACTTCCTTCCGGTGCACCACCTTGAATGGCATTTTTGGCCGGGTCAAAAGGTCAAAACATAACATACACACTTATAAGGTTTAATTGCCCAGTCGGCTGGGGTTTTAGAATACACCGATTTAATCTTTGCATAGCAGTAAGACACACCCCAATGTTTGTCCTGGATATGACACTAAACAATCTGATGGCGCGGTTCCATTAATGCTATAGCTTTGGGGAATGGTGAGTATCACTTTAATGCCATCCCTTCCAGGTCCAAGCTGGGTCGGTGTGGTAGCACTTGATAGGGTCCTATCTAAGGGTCAAATAGAACTAAACTGCGTACTTATACTAAACTGAATTGTTGAAATAAAACTGTTTTGATATGTAAACTACGTGCTTATGTTTAACAGAATTATTTAAAATGGAACTATTTTTGTATGGTAAACTAGTTGTTGTTAGCTACCGTAGTTGAGGGCAACCAGAATGTTCCCTCTTCAATAGCTACTACACCGAGGTGTTGAGGAGGGCGCTACTCCTTTCTCTGGATTGCTCCACTTTACTCTCGATACGTACCTTATATTGCTGAGGAGGAAGTATCAAGTACCATATATTAAAATCTTTGGTATGATGGGACCTGGGATTGAACCCAGGTCTCCCGGACCAGTGGCGAATACTCAACTCAATGTTTCGTATTGTTTGAAATAGATCAACTTTTTGACTTTGAAAATGTACTTACGCGAAACAGTTGTTTGAAATAGCAATGTTTTGACATTTAACTGTGTGTAAATAAAAACTATAATTATATTTAACTGAATTATTTATATTCTGACTGCTTGTCTAAACTGAATAGCTTGAAATAGAAATGTTTTTTACACTTAAGTATTGTACTTATGCTAAACTGATTTAAAAAAAAAATAAAGTTGTTTATTTGTGTAAAAATGGATTTGGCATTAAATAACCAACAAAGGTTGATATGACATCGAACCCTTACAAAGAAACAAACTTATAAAGTTTAAAGTAACAATTACAATTAAATAATGACTATTCGTTTGCATAGTGTTACATGGTTTAAATTAGTGTTCGCCAGTGGTCCGGGAGACCGGGGTTCAATCCCAGTTCAAGTCATAACAAAGACTTAAAAATGGTACTTGATGCCGACTTGCTTAACACGCACCATTATAAGGTAAATATCAAGGTTAAAGTGGAGCAATCCAGGGAAAGGAGTTGCGCCCTCCCCTACACATCGGTGTAGTAGCTATTGAAAACGGAGCCTTGTGGTCACGTCGACTCAAATCGCTAACTTTACATTATTATTTTACAAGCAATTATATGGTTTCAGCTAACTGATGATTGTAAAAATAAACCTTCAGAAATAATTATACCAAGAAGTAAAATTTTAATAAAACAATTTTAATAAATGTAAATTGTTTCAAGTAAAAATATCTAATGATAATGATTAAGAAATATGGATTTGGCCCATATTTGGGTCCCTAACAAGAATTATATCAGAGTGGACCTGGCAGTAATGGCAATGAATCAGAAGTCCACACTCCAAGGAGCCATAACAACATACGTAAGTAAGTAAAGTTGGCGACCAAAGTCAAGGGTGACCCAATGACTCCCTTTTCAATAGCTACTACACCAAGGTGTATGGGAGGATACTACTCAATTCCCTGAATTGCTCCACTTTACCCTTGATCGTTACCTTATAATGCTGAGAGTTAAGCAAGGCGGCATCAAGTACCATTTTTTGAGTCTTTGGTATGAATCGACCTGGGATTAAACCCTGATCTCCCAGACCATTAGCGAACACTCTACTCTGCGTTTTAATTCAAAGAATCCTTCTGTTTATATCTTTGTGTTCAATTAATAGCTGTAGCACCTTCTTAAATCTACGGTAAGCAGTTTGATATTTTTTTAACTCTTCTCAATTTTTATGCTAATGAATACGGATTCCGCAGAATAATCCCTCGGATTTGCAGGGTTAATAAAAAAAAAACATAGGAACTTTCCTGTTCAAAATTTCATTATACTATAAGAAAGGTGAATATCTACCTATTTCTTTTCTTGTTGTTATCACTTTGTTTTAAAGATAATATTGATCAAAGGCCTGCCTTCTTGAGCTGCATCCCCTTGAAGCTTCACTCTGAAATTTTGCTGCGCTCATCAATTCATTGCATTTGGTAGTGTTGTGTCATATTACTACAGATGTTTCATCGCTCTATACTCAGCGATTACGAACGTGAGAAGCTTCAAGTGAGTTTGCCTGTCTAACGCATTCTAACACTCCCGTCTATGTCTGAATATTTCTTTATACGAGGATCATTGAATAAGTGTGCAGACCTTTTTCGCATGAGCTCTTTTATTGATTGTACACACATGAAACCCTAGTCCCCTCTAGTCCTCATATATCATAATTTTATGCTTTCTCTTTTTCTTTTTGGCTTTCTTTTTCTTCTTCCTTTTGATTCGAAATCTTTCTCGATAAACAAACGGAACATAAGTTCTACTCAATATTTCTAATAAGTCAAATGAGATAATTCAAAACAACAAACGCTGATTCACTCATTAAACGGCTCACTTATTCATGTTATTGAAATCTTCCCTATGTTTTTGTATTCTGCATTTTTAAACATCCATCGTTGATTTAGCATCACTAATATCATCTCTCATAGTCTTGATGATGGTTCATTAGAACCGAAACGTTATAGTGTCAACTTTGCTTCTCAATAAATCTCTCCTTCTACTTGTATTACCTTGTTATCAATTTTTCTTTATATATATATATATATATATATATACACACTCTCTCACACACAAAAACACACACACACATATATATATATATATATATATATCGTTCATTGCAAACCTCTCCGTATTTGAATTGGGGTCTCGGCAGCCGTTGAAAGGATGTATGTAAACAATATTAATTGTGATTCATTACCGTTTAAGAATTTATTTCGCAGCTAATAGCTGCTCGTGGCTGAATGGTTAGAGGCTTCGACTTGGCGTTTGAGTCAAACCGGGTTTCGATCCCAGCTATGGGTAGCAACTGTCTAGCCACACTGATGACTTCGGATAGAACAAAACAGATCTGTCTGTGGATGACTATAGAGATATATACACCCCTAACCCCGTGGGATTGAGTTCTCTGGCGAAGAAGTAATCGTGTTACCATTAGCGTATATTGGAAGCCTCTTCAAATATGAATTGAGGTCTAGGCCACCGTTGAACGGATGTATCTAAACAATATTGTGATTCATAACCGTTTAAAAATTTACTTCGCAGCTAATGGCTCGCTCGTGGCTGAATGGTTAGATACTTTGACTTGGCGTTTGAGTCAAACCGGGTTTCGATCCCAGCTATGAGTAGCTACTGTCTAGCCACATTGATGAGTTCTGATAGAACGATCAGATCTGTTTGTTAATGACTATATATATATATATATATATATATATATAAGGGTGAGCTGAAAATATATTGGCCAACAAGTTCATTTATACGGTTGGCCGCTAGAGGGAAGAGGTTGAAAAATAAACATCATTTGATTACATCAGAGTAAGAGGATTCATGATTGTTTTTGCTACGCTCACGAATTTATTTCATTTGGTAGTGTTGCGTCATATTACTACAGATGTTTCATCTCACTCTATACTTTGCGATTATGAAAGTGAGAAGCTTCAAGTGAATTCTCCTGTCAAACGCATTCTAACACTCACTCTAAGTCTGAATATTTCTTTATACAAGGATCATTGAATAAGTTTCGAGAATTTTTTTCGTATGGGCACTTTTATTGATAGTTCACACATGAAACTCTAGCCCCCTTCGAAGTAATCTCCTCCGGCTGCAATAAACTTGTTGTACCGTTCCAATAACTTCTTCAAGGCCCCATGGGAGTCCTCTTGTGTGAGCGTGTCATTGATATTCGTCAGACTCTCTTTCATATCCTCAATTGTCTCATAACGACAGCCTTTGAGCTTAGGGAATAACCAAAAGTCATAGGGGGCAAAGTCTGGACTGTAGGGAGACTGAGGAACTGTCTTGATGTCCATCTTGGTGAAATAGTCTGTGACAAGGAGGGAGTTGTGGACTGGTGCATTGTCCTGGTCGAAATGCCACTGACCCGATTTGAAGAGTGCTGGCCTCTTCCGACGGAATCTCATCCTAAACTCCCTTAAAACCTCAACATAGTAACCCTAACCCTAACCGTTTGGCCATCCAACTCTGGTGTATTGACTTCCTTACTCCTCCCACACTTCTCATTATCCCTCACTGACTCCCTGCCTTCCTTGAATCTCTTATGCCACTCAAAACCTGATGCTCAATTCATCCAAGATGCTCCAAAGGCAGTCTGAAGCATTCCATACGTTTCTGTGGCCTTTTTTTCCAAGTTTAAACATAATTGTATTGCATATCTTTCTTCTAAAGTGTCCTCACGTCCAGACTGCATTTTAAAATTCACCTGCTTTGACAGTCAGGTTTAGTAGGGTGCATTCTAATTGCTGCTGTAGCTGTTCATTTGAACCTGAAATCATATAAGTTGGTCAGTCATTTTATAAGATGTATAGTAATAACATACAAAATTTTCAAGAGTCTACGGCAATTTTAAATGCCTATACAAAAAAAAAAGGCTGGAAACCTATTGAATGCACCACGTATATATGAACGCTGACTAAACGTAGAGAAAAAAAAAAGGGAATTGTACAAGAATACTACGAGCTATACTAAATAAATCCTTGAAGCAACATCCCACAAAATAGCTGGTATATAGCTACCTGCTTCCCGTCTCTAAAACTATCCAAATAAGACGAAGAAATCATGCGAGACACTGCTGGAGAAGTAAGGACGAACTTATAAGTGACGTTCACCCATGAACCCCGTTACACAGGGGTAAAAGTTTTGGTCGACCAACAAGAACTTATCTACAATCGCTCAGAAGTATGTAGATTGAAGATCTGCCGGAAGCGATGGATGATAGAGACGAATAGCTAGTGAGAGTCAGGGAAATCCGTGCTAGCAGGGCGACATGAATGATAATATATATATATATATATATATATATATATATATATATATATATATATATATATATATATACCGTATTTGATGTAGATATCAGGGAAATAACATTCATAAGTGTTACAAAACATATGAATATTTTCGGAGGAATTATTTAAACTTTTCGGATGTTTATGGGATAAAGCTGTTTTATCGATACCTCCTGGGAGCTGCACATTATCAGGTAAGAACTGCCAGGTAATATTGTGGATAGATAGCTGGGAATTTAAAAAAAAAATCTACCGTCAGCAAAACCTTCATGGAGGCAATGGAGATAATCACGTTTTCGCACCCCCTATATAAATATAAATATATATATAAACCCGGTTGACTCAAACACCAAGCCAAGCTTCTCACCATTCAGCCACGAGGAGCTATTATATATATGTATATATACGTATATATATATATTTATAAGAAGCTTGGCTTGGCGTTTGAGTCAACCGGGTTTCGATCCCAGCTACGGGAAGCTACTGTCTAGCCACACTGATGAGTTCTGATAGAACGAAACAGATCAGTCTGTGGATGACTATAGAGATATATACTCCCCTACCCCCGTATGGTTAAGTTCTCTGGCGAAGAATTAATTGTGTTGCCTTTAGCGTATATTGCAAGCCTCTTCAAATATGAATTGAGGTCTCGGTAGGCATTGAACGGATGTATGTAAACAATTCTAATTGTGATTCATAACCGTTTAAAATTTACTTCGCAGCTAATAGCTGCTCGTGGCTGAATGGTTAAAGCTTGGCTTGGCGTTTGAGTCAATCGGGTTTCGATCCCAGCTACGGGAAGATACTGTCTAGCCACACTGATGAGTTCTGATAGAACGAAGCAGATATGTCTGTGGATGACGATATCTATATATATATATATATATATGTGTGTGTGTGTGTGTGTGTGTGTGTGTGTGTGTGTGTGTGAAGTAAATAATCGAAACGAATACGACAACGTGGAGAAAAATGGACAAAGCAATCCAAAGAAAAGAATTTGATATGAAAGAAACTCTACATTAAAACGTTTCAGTTTCGAAAACCCATCATCAGGACTTAGAAATGATGTTATCAAGTGTTTTCCTTTAACCCGTTATATCTCTTGATGGTTCCATTTGTTTTACATCATTGCCTTACAGTTTCACAAAATATTTTTAAAATATGAATGCTGATTTATTAATCAAACAGTCAGCACCAACTGCTTTCTCACTGTATATAATCGCCTCCCTTGTTTTGTATTTAATTGAACATCCATCGGTGACCAAATGCTATATGAAAACATTTTTTTATGTCTTGACGATTGTTCATTAAAACCGATATATTATTGTATAGATTTTCTTTCATATCAGATTTTTCATTTCAATTACTTTTTTTCATTTTTTTCAATTTTCTCAACCCTCCCACACACTTATATATATATTGGTTTGTGTTTTATTTCACGGAATATCGACCTTTTTGGGTTATTTAATGGGTTATATATATATATATATATATATAGTCATCCACAGACAGATTTGTTTCGTTCTATCAGAAGTCATCAATGTGGCTAGACAGTAGATACCCATAGCTGGGATCGAAACCCGGTTTGACTCAAACGCCAAGTCGAAGCCTCTAACCTTTCAGCCACGAGCAACTATTAGCTGCGAAGTAAATTTTTAAACGGTTATGAATCACAATTAATATTGTTTACATACAACCGTTCAACTGCTGCTGAGATCTCAATTCAAATACGAAGAGGTTTGCAATGAAGCTAATGGTAACACGATTACTTCTTCACCAGAGAACCCAACTCTACGTGGGTAGGGGTGTATATATTTCTATAGTCATCCACAGAAGTAAATTTCATTGAACATCAACCTTTGTGGGTTATTTAATGCTAAAGTTATCACCCTAGAATACTAGTGGTATTACTTAACGTAAAGCTAGAAGGAGAACTGGAGTGCATAACTTTCCAAAGTGTATTAGTTTGAAAGTAAATGTTATAGCTCGACTTGAGTTTGAACTCGCTTACAACGATGTTGCAGTCGAGCACGTTAACAACTACACCTCGTTGATGAAATACCTAATTGGCCTTATATATCAAGGGAATAGTAGCCATGTGTGTGGAAAAAGAATATATAGAATTACATTTTTGGCATATTATTTAGACTTTTAGAATGTTTATGAGACAAACCTATTTTAAAGTTGAAAGAAGGTTATCACGTGACTACAACGAAAAATATTGCGTGATATCTTATCTGATGAATCTTGCAAGCTTTCGCGAGGAAAGGAGATGAGAAATTCAAACTTTATTCGAATCTATATCTATTTTTTATCGCTCTCTCTCTGCCCCAAAGGACTGAATAAACTAACGCGATATTTTCAACCCGTACATTTATTTATTTATTTATTTATTTTACTTTCTTTTTTTTTCAACAATGTTTATTGCATAATTCACTCCTGGAAAAACATATTTCATATATGGCCAAATGTCTTCCCAGAGTTTTTTTTTTATTTTATTATCAATACTTTTATTATTAACTTTTGTATATTTTTCTTCTGTTGCTTGTTGCATATCTAATTATATCTTGCCACGAACCGTAGAACCACAGAGATTATTTCGGATTTTGAAAAATGGCACGAATATATTAGAGAAGGAACTGGAGAAAACAGAAACGCCGAAGAAAGGATTTGATCTTTCATATTAAAGTACATGGCCATAATTCACGGTTTGGATTCAACATTTTAACGGTATATATTTCGTACTTACCTCTAATTTGTGAGAACACGATTTCATGCAACATTGGTTCATGGTATATAAAACAAAATGTAATTTTACACACACACACACACACACACATGTATATATATATATATATATATGTGTGTGTGTACGTGTGTGTGTGTGTATGTTTGTATTTATATTAGTATGGATGTGAGAGTTTTTGTGTACAAAATTACTGTTTCTGTTTATGATATGTACACGAAAGCCTACTCATTTTTTTGAGAGTGTGTGCCTCAGTGTGTGCTTAATATAACGGTTTATTATATAATACTATACATGAGATTATATATATATATATATATATATATGTGTGTGTGTGTGTGTGTGTTTTTCAAACATTACTTTATATATATATATATATATATATATATATATATATATATATATATATATATATATATAACCTTACCATTTTTACTTTTTTATGCTGGGAATGATGTATGGGAACTTTTTTCGAATGTAAAGAATATTTTATGTTTTATTTGTTGAATACTGCATGAGAATTTATTTACAGAACGTATGAGAATTCATCTATTTATTGATATATTCATTTTTTAGGGGATGTAAGGAATTTTTAATGCAAATTTTTGTATGTCGTGTAAAGGAGTTTATTATTATTGTTTTAGAATGACATAAGTGACTTTTTGCAAAACATATTTAACTTATTTGAAGTGAGTACAAGAGGCATGGGAAATTTTAATGACACTCCCCATATGGGTCGTTAGAAAGAATAAACAAATCGTTTAGACGATTAAATACGTTTACATAGGAAGTGCGAAAGAGTTGTTAAAAGTATATTCCTTTAGCGGTCAATCGTCTTTAAGGGAACAAAGTTAAAATGATGGTACACTTATCTGTAGTTGGAGAATGACCTCTTGTTTTTCTGTATATTTTCTTGTTGTGTTTAAGACTGTTTTAAGAGGGCTGCGGACTTTTGCTTTCGTTGGGCTCAAAATTGTCACCGGGTTCTGTTTGTAGAGTTGGGTGGTCTGCTAACACCCTTTTATTTCCAGGCTCTCTTTAGCCATGTCTCGCTTCGTGGAGACCCTAGTCACTTCTGCTCGTCAGGCCGTGTCGAAGACACTTCTCCCTCTCCGGCCCTGCCTAAGGCTTATTCTCAATTATTCTGTCCTGCCTTCTTCCTCTACCCTCAGCCTCTTTACATCCGGGAACACAGGCATCTCGAGGATAACTCTTAATTTTCTTATAGAGAGGAGTGTATGCAATATGTAGAGTGAATTTGAAAAATATTCATCACAACTTTAAGATCACCAAATCTAGAACTGGCTTGTTCGACTGAGATGTTTGCATTTAAAATATCTAATATACAAATAGCCCTGTATTTCCTAATGAGCACTGTTACCTGAAAACACCCAGATTGCAGTAAGTTTTCTTAAATATTTTATAATAAACGAGTGTGAATTTTGTCTAAAGAGTTGTTGATAGTAATTACTATTTATAATTGCACTTAAAAAAAAAAAAAGAAAATCAGTGAATATCACCTTTTGATGGGCTCGTTTCAGATCACAATTTCTTTTTTTAAATTTTTTCATAGTTTGCACTTATCAGCCACCAAAATTTTGATGACTGACCTCTGTTCAAGCTTTCATTTTCAATATCCACAAAGAAATATCTTTGCGAAATTGAACAAATTTTAACTACAAATCACTTCCACTCTTTGGAGAGTTTATATCTATTTTTAAAACATCTGAAAAAATGTTCTTTTTTGGCTTTTTTCTAAACACTCGCCCTAATACATTTATTGATACTCGTTTATGCACACACATACACACACATACATATAGTCATCCAAAGACAAACTGTTTCATGATATCACAACTCTTCAGTGTGGCTAGACACACAAGATTTCCAAAGCTTGGATGGAAACCCGGCTGACCTATATGCCAGCCGTAGATTCTACCGCACAGCCACGAGAAATCTAGCTTAAGCGAACGGATGTAAACTGCATATGTATCACTTTATTCTTTTGTTTACATATGTCCCCTTAACGGCTACTGAAAGCTTAAACAATTCGAAGAACCTTGCTTTATGCGGTTGGCAACCGTTAATTCCTTCGCTAGTGAGCTCAAACCCACGGGGGTAGAAGAGCAGACACTCGAGATTCCCAAGATGCACATAAGGTTCATTTAAAAAGTTCAAAGCCTTACCAAATTTTTGTATTTATCACACACATCTCAATATTCTAAGACGCCCAACTAGACGGAAGTTAAGGCAGAAATATGTATCAGTCTTTTCTAGTTTTATAAAAAGTGTTAGTATGTTGCCACAACAAAAATATTTGGTTATTGATATTCTTCCTTTGTGAGGCTTAGATGTTTTTGAAAGAACCTCGAATCTATATATATATATATATATATATATATATATATATATATATCCCAAACGTTCTCAGACGAAAGAAAAAAGCTGAAAGCACACACACGTATATGTACACAGACATGTGTTAATATATACAAAAAAAAAAGAGAATGAACTACCAGTAAATTTAAAACCACAAAATTCCCCAAACACTCACAAAAAAAATATTAGTGAAACCCAAAACCACTCTAAAGCCCCCCCACACACACAGACGCACACATGCACACACACAAGTATAAACATATCAAATATCAAAGACGGGTAAAGCAGACCAAAGTAAACACACTCCAGGAAAGAGGGAAAACGACCCCAATATAAACCAGCCTGACCAACCAATGGTCATTTATACTGGAAACAAGAGTGAGTTCAAGTTTCATTGAGTACCCCATTAACAAGGCCTTGTGCCACATATCATCTCTGACGAAAGCAACAAGCTTGAAACGTGTTTTGAGTTGGCCCTGTACCAGTTTTTTGATAGCAAAACAAAGAAATGGTTCACAGAAGATTCGCATCTCACTCTTGTGTGTAAGCAAACTCAATCATCCTCGACTCTCTCCTTCACTCCACTATTTCGTATATTTCGTGATAAAAAGAAAAGAAAAAAATCAGGTTATATTTTTAGACATCATTATCATCATTTCGCGCCAACAGCGTGGGTATTCATGGCCCTTCCCGCTACCATTCTGTATTGTCCCTCGCTCCCGGTAGGTCTTCAAGATTACAACCTGTATTGGCACGCAGCTCTTGTATATAAGTTCTAACTGGTCCTCCTACCTTTGCACGTCCATGTGAAGGGGTCCACTGGAGTACGTCTCTTATGAGTTCGTCCCTACTTCTCCAGCAGTGTTCTACATGTCTGGGTCGTCTAACTTTGATAATTTTCGTGACGGGTGGTATGTGGTCGTACAGTTGTTGTTTTGTGGGGTTCTGTCTCCAGGTCTTGTTCAATATTGCTCACAGCATTCTCGGGTAGTTGTCGTCAAACTTTTTCTCCATATATTTAGTTAGCGTCCATGTAGTGCATCCATACAGCAGTATCGACACGACCGCTGCTTGGAAGAAACGGTGTTTTCTTTTATCGGTCAGGTCTGACTTCCATATGACCGATAGCCTATCGATGTCTGTCTCGGTTGATGAGACACTGCTTCCTTGGTAGGTGAACTGGTCTACTAGTTTCATAGAGCTACCGTTTAGTGTGGAGATGTCGCCTCTTTGATTAAAACACATATATATCATTTTGTGCGCACAGACATGGAGGCCTACGCCAGCAACAGCTTTTTTAATTCTCTTGCAAGATCTAGATATTTGTGTCTCTTTCCGTTCTATTTTATTTTCTATCCATGCTTTGCTCGGGCAGCTAAATCCTCTTGGTGTCAGATCTGATCATCTTGAATAAGAAGATCCGTTAAGCTTTGAAATTCTGAGATTTTTAAATGCTGTGATATGAATAATAAAATTTTTGTAATTTTTATAGATGTTTTAATGTTATCTATTATTCTACACACCTAACTGATTTACTTTAATAAAAAAAGAAAACATTTTTCTCTAGTCCATCCTATCTATGTAAACCTCCCTCATTATACACGTTATTCTTCATACTGAAGTATTGACTTATTCAGGTAAGTATTTGTCTCAATCCACGCGTGCGCGCGCGCACACACACACACACACACACACACATATATATATATATATATATATATATATATGAGTTCTTATAGACCGAAACAGATCTTTCTGTGGATGAATATAGAGATATATATACTCCCCTACCCCAGTAGGATTAAGTTCTCTGGCGAAGAATTAATTGTGTTGTCATTAGCGTATATTGCAAGCCTCTTCATATATGAATTGAGGTCTCGGTAGCCATTGAACGGATGTATGTAAACAATAGTAATTGTGATTCATAATCATTTAAAATTTACTTCGCAGCTAATGGCTTCTCGTGGCTAAATGGTTAGAAGTTTGGCTTGACGTTTGAGTCAACCGGGTTTTGATTCCAGCTACGGGAAGCTAATGTCTAGCCACACTGATGAGTTCTGATAGAACGAAACAGATCTCTCTGTGGATAACTATACATATATATATATATATATATATATATATATATATATCTGTGTGTGTATGAGAATAAAATTAGTATTAAAATATATATATATATATATATATAATAAAAAGCTAATTTCATTCTCTCTAGCGGTCTTTTAATCAATCAAATGTAGTTTTAATTCAACCCTCCTTTACTTACAACCTTCTGGATTCTTTTTTTTTTTTTTTTGACCCCGAAAGATTTTTTCTGACTTTGTAACTCTGCATATTTCACTCTACTTAGTGTATTGATAGTTTTTTGGTTGTTAGGATTTTATGGCATATCAACCTTTGTTGGTTATTTAACGCCAAATCCATTTTTATGAAAATAGTTCTATTTCAAACAATTCAGTTTAGGCTAGTACGCAGTTTAAATGTAAGTACAGTTTAATTGTGAAAAACGTTTCTATTTAGAGCAATTCAGTTTAGTCAAGCAGTTCGAATTCAACTAATTCAGTTTAATATAAGTACAGATATTGTTTACATACAGTTAAATGTCAAAACAGTTCTATATTAAACAAATCAGTTTAGTGTAAGTACAGTTCCATTTCAAATAATTCAGTTTAGCATAAGCACGCAGTTTCAATATAAGTACGGTTTAATTGTCAAAAAAATTTCTATTTCAAGCTATTCAGTTTAGTCAAATCAATTTAGCATAAGTATGCCGTTAGTTCTATTTAACCAATAGATAGGGCCCTATCTGGCGTTACCACGCCGGGGCAGAGTAGACTTCGGAGCATTTGGTAATGAAGGGGTGCTCCGCATTCCCCAAAGCCCAAGCATCACTGGAACCTCACCATCAGATTGTTTAGTATCATATTCAGGACACTCATTAGGGGTGGTCTGACCCCTCTGAAATGGTGCAGTTGGTGCGTTCTACAGTCTCAGCCAACTGGGAAATATTTGGTTGACCCAAAATATATCTTTTTATCTCTCTTATTATTCGAATCAGTATATACCTCTACTTTATACACTACACACTCCTGCTTACACTTTCCCTCGAGAGGACACCTAACCTTATCCCTACAGTTGCATTTGTCAATCACCTTATGCTTCTTTGTACCTAATTTGGCTATATTACTCCTATTTATTATTCCATTAATGTTTGGCATAAGGTTAGGTGTCAACCAAGGGGATTTTAAAACTAGGTACTATAACCATAGAACAAGTTTTTCGCACGAAAGATATAGATATAGCACTGCTTTATCTAGTTATGTGTGGGAGATTAAGGAAAAAATGGGAGTAGATCCGATAATGAAATGGGAAGTAATAAAGAAATGCCGCAAATATAGGGCAGGTAATAGAACCTGTAATCTTTGTATGGAGGAAAAATTGATAATAGCAGATTGTAAAAGTAAGAATATGCTAAACAAAAGATCGGAGGTGTTGAATAGTTGTAAACACAAAAGAGCGTGGTTACTATATAATTAGGAAATGTTATAGGTTTATTTTTATTTTTTTATTTTTTATTTTTTTTTATTTTATTTTTTATTTTTATTTTTTATGCAAATGTTAGGATAGGTGGAGGTTTTTGGTGAATAAAGGCAATTTCTCCTTAGAATGGTTTAGGCGAAACTTCCTGATGATCCGTTAAGGTGAAACTTTAGTAGAAGATTTTCGACTAGCGATTTAAGTTAATTCTATAATTGGCTCCATTGGTTAATGTTGAGCACTTTAGTAATTATAGCATTGCAGTATTCGCGGAGGGTTTTTTGGTTTTCTTTTGGCCACTGACTTAGTACCCCTTGATTTTTTTCAAGGAGTAGGACGAGGTTGGTCTTTTCTTTCTTTTTTACCCAAAAAACTTTTTCTTTTTCCTCTGGACCGTGATTCGAGATATTTTTTTCTCTTGTTCCTGGCCAGGGGTTTTTTGTTTTTTTCTGGTACCGTGAATACTGGTAGATAATTGATTAGTAAATATATATATATATATATATATATATTTCTTAGATAGTTCGGAAAATATACCGGTTCAAATTCTGTTTTATCCTGTTGTTTTAATAATAGTTTATGAAATATTTATATTGGAAATGATTAAAAATATATCATTACAATTAAAATTAGAATGATATATGATTATGATTAAAATGTATGATTATGATTAAAATAATAAGAATATATGATTAGGATATATATATATATATATATATATATATATATATTTATATTTATATTTATATTCGAAATGATTAAAAATTTCTTTCTTAATTTTCCATCACCTCTTTCAAAATTCCCTTTTTGAAGTTTGTTTGAAGGCTTTTGATTGAAAAAAAAAATGATGCGTTTTTTTTTTGTTTTGTTTTTTTTTTGGTAGGGTTCAAACTTTTTCATTATTTTGATTTCTGACAACGCTTGGTATCATGTTGTTCCAATGATTCAGCAGAAACTGATTAATATTGATATAAGACTTTTCCATATCCACAATATTCTTCTGGTGTCTTACCTACCGGCTATCATTTTCCAAGCATCTGGGCACTTTTTTTTACACAAGAACCTTTCGTTTGAAAGGAGTAGAAACTGCATTTAAAGTTTCCTTAGCATTAAAATATTTAGAGATTTATCCTGCTAGTATAAAAAAAAACACTCTTAATTGATGGCAAACCTCCATAGAGATTCAGAAATAATATTACGACTGGTTACATCACTGTTTAGATTTATCAATTCCAGAGAAAAGTTTATTCTGAAATCGAACATATATTCTTTCGGACAAACTATCGGCCTTATATATATATATATATATATATATATATATATATATATATATATATATATATATATATATATATGTCAGTGTCTGTGTCTGTTTGCTAAGCATTTCTTCGTTAATACATGTTTTAATTGAACGATATAGATATTTTTCTCTCTATATTTTTTTTTTAGTGATCCTTCCAAGTTGGCGTATAGATTTTTTGATATCTGGTGGAAATTAGTTTGTAAGCCTTTCATAATTGATTGGATACCGAGTAATTAAGTCAAATATCAATAAAATAGCCATTGATAATAAGTAATAAACGCTCAATTTTTACAAAGTAGTAATGTACATGAAAAGGTTACATGGCTTTTGCAAAATACACAACTCCTGATGACAGCTCCAAATTGGCCAGAAATTACTAGGGTACAAATTTATTATGATTAGTTTATTAACCAATTCCCGTCGGATAACTTTAAATCGATGGACCAAATTGAAAATATGTAGACAGACAATTTCTATATTGTTTAAACATATATATATATATATATATATATATTGGAAGAAGAGCAATCCAAGTCCAGTATGAAGATTCCATGATGTTCACGTCCAACATGTCTGCCTGAATATCACACCCCGTGTGAAACTATTGTTCAAACCAACAACTTTTTATTGATGTCATAATTTTCTGCTTTTTAGCTCATTACGTCTTATATACATTTTACTTCATTATGAAACCTCATTTTTATATATATATATATATATTCTGGTGTTTGAAAAACAAAGGGTTAACCCCTGAGATTGAATGTTCTATTTTGAAAAAATCAAATATTCCAAATAGTTTTGACGGTTGATGCAATTTGTGCTTAAAAGAGAAAATACATATAATGACATATAAATTGCCTGAAAAGTTATTAAATAATAGAAGTGAAATTATATCTAGATGTAGACATTAGACAAAATTTAAACTATAGACTATGAATTTTTAAAAACATAGAAATAAATAGTGAAACAAGACAAAAAACCTATCCAATATACACACATGGAAAAAATAGGTAGCTAAATAAATAGTATCGAAATTAATATAAGCATTAATATTTCCCTTACAAAAATTCATTACATTGACATAGAACATAAAAGTTATTTACCGAACGTAACAAGAAAAAAATAAAATAAAATAAATAAAAAAAGTTAAATTACCGTAATTATAACTGACGGAAGAATTTTGAAAATAAAATAAATAGATAAATAAAAAAAACGGAAACTCAATAAAACGAGGAGGTAACTCTCCAACTCTCTTCCTCCCCTTTCCCCCGTGTCTATTCTGTTTTATTTATCCATTAGATCTGAAGAAGTCCTGTTATATTTTTCTTCGTGTTTTTTGTTCAAACCAGAAACGAAAAACAGGATGGAAATAAATTTATAATCCTAAAATAACCGGTCTTTGGTTTTTTTCTTTAAAGAAAGTATATATATACATATGTGTGTGTGTGTGTGTGTGTGTGTGTGTGTAATGATTACTTATATATTCATAGATGAATGTATGTGCGTGTGTGTCTACGTATATATATATATATATATACTACTAAATTTTTCATCACGTTTTTATGTGTAGCAACAACCAATTGTAATGCTCTAAAAATGCCGTTATCCATTGTATGAAATAATGTCCCAACATATTTTCAAATGAATAACGCGTCTATCATGAATGTATAATTGAAATCAATGTATCTTCGTGTAATACCCTTATTGAAAAAAGCATGCATTTAGCCAAACTCTATGTGTGTGAGTGTGTGTGAGAGAGAGAGAGAGAGAGAGAGACAGAGACAGAGACAGACCGACAGACAGACAGAGAGGAAGAATTAGATTTTATCTGTGTATGATTGTGTATTTTTCTTATGAATATTAGTAAAATTTTCATTGTGTGATTAATATTAACCGAACAAAAAGGTCACATTATTGCGAGATCCATATTAGAGTAATACCTTTGAAATAACCTACCCCAAAGAATAAACGAATGTATGTATTCACCTAACAACTCTACATGGGTCAGGATGAGACACAAAGTCATATTTACCGGAAGTACAAATATTTTTAACTGAGTTTTCCTTCTCCTAGACTGGTTGTCTTACCAAGATTACTCAACCCAATAACTCAACAATTTTAGTGACTGAATGACTTTCTCATAGTCTCCATTCGGGTCATTTTTTTTTTAATCATCCAGTTTTTTGATATAAAGTATATAACTATGAATTGCTAATTCGAATCCTATCAAATTAGACACATTCATCGCTCTGAGGGTGTCCAACAGCTTCACGGGGAGTCTCGTTTAAAAAATAAATACGATGCAATAATTAAACATTTCAGAAACCAATTCAAATACATTTTCATTTGTTGACAATTACAAATACAGTCTATGTTAAGTTTATACAAAATATCAACTGAAAAAAAAAAAAATTAATTGCCGCAGGTCTTCGCCGTTGCTTATAAGTTTTAGACATTTATCTAGATATTTAATTAACTCGAACCAGCAAGATACATAACAACCCATGCTGACAACCTTCTCTGTTAATTACATCGTGAAGGAAAAAACTGGAAGTTAAACTGATAAACTGAGTCCGTTTATCAACACTGGCAACATGACTAATAATACGTAGACACGTGTGTAGCGTTCGTTTTAGTTCGTACGTAAATATTTATCTCGCTAAGACACTACTTTTCAACAATGGTGTAAGTTATTTAGATTTAATTTAATATCTGCGATGTCAACCTTTTATATACAATTTATTCTCATTTAAATGACAATTTTTCTATTCAATTTATACGCAAATTAAATTATTATTTTAAACTCTAGAACTTTTTCAAACCAGCAGAAGCTGGTGATTTTCAGTGAATTCGGAGTGAAAAATTCTCCATCGCCTTGTCGCTGGGGTTAAGAATATGCTGTGTATATCCTAGGATACGATCCCCCCCCCCACCAAAAGAGGTGTCTCAGACTGGTTTTGATCATTAAGCTTCATTTCAGGAAATCTGGTGAGGGTGAAGTACCTCTTTATACCCATTACTTTCAGGTCAACTTTGACCAGGAGTGGTTGTACATGTCAAAGTACTGGTCAAATAAATCTGTTTAAAAATTATTCATATTCGATAGGACCATGTGCAAAATAAGACCTTTGTTGAAACAACAGCACGAAAATGTAAATATGCAATTTATCAAACAATAAATTTACCTTCATCGACTTGAAAATACCACTTTACCTTTCCCTGTTCTTTTAGAACGGTCCAGAGGGAAGTTACGACATCGATAATAAAGAACTGGAACTTTTCTCTGAACTAGAGTCTCCACCAACGTTTTTGTAGACGCCACAACACCAACGCAGCCGATCTTAGTAGTCACATTGTATAGGAAGATTCGGTTTGGTCTGGTTTCTTTGTCTAATGGCATATCAACCTTTGTAGGTTGTTTAATGCCAAAGCCATTCTAGAAAAACAGTAGTGGTACTATTTAACCTACAGCTGGAAGGATAAGGGGGTTCATACCTTTTCAAAAGAGTATTTGCCCGAATGTGAACGTAGTAGCGCGACTGGAGTACGAAATTGCTTACTACGATTCCGCAGTCCATCACTTTAACCATTGCACCACGAGGACACCCCCGTGGGTGGATTCACTTCTTCCTAAAATCTGTAGTTTATCTAATATATTTTCTAGGGTATTCGATATTGTTTCATGTTATGGAAATATATCTGGCAGCACCGTCATCTTCATTTTTTGAAGATTTCATATTTCTCCATCAAAATATTTATCCAGTTTTTCGCTTTCTTTTACTAACTGGGGCTAAGTAGCTAACAAATATCAACACTAGAAGCCGTTTTACTATGTGCAAACAAATGCGTAACATTAAATAGAATTATTTGTGTTAAATGGCAAAACTAGAAGACATTTAACTTTGTGCAAACAAATGATAAACAATCTATAGAATTATTAGTGTTAGATAGGTATACTTGAACCACTCAACTGTGAGCAAACAATTGATTAATATTCAATAAAAGTCTTAGTGTTACATAACAATATTTGAAACCATTTAGCTGTAAGTAAACAATTAATTACAATCCAACAGAATTATTTGTGTTAGTTGACAAAAATAGAAGGCATTTAACTTTGTGATATTTTTATGATTAAAGGGTTTTTCGGACAATTGTCTTCATCCTTATAATTATTTTCACAACGTTTAGGCCGAGGACATCTCCGGCCATCTTCAGTTATTTGTCGAACTCGGGAACTTTCACGGAACTTCGAACTACGTCCTTTATTGAATCCACTGTGGTCGCTTGTTCTTCTGGTCAGTTCAGAGTGTATTTTTGGGACTTATAAACTTAATGTTCTTACCTGACTAGTATTACTCTTAATATGCATGATTTTTTTTACCTGAGCTCATATTCAGATTTGTTTTATTTTTAGGAAATAACAATAAAGATGAAGACAATACTCCGAAAACCTTTAATTATAAAAATCATCAAGCTTCTCCTCTCAAATTTAGACAACTAAATGATAAATAATCTATAGAATTATTAGAATTAAATAGCTATACTTGAAACTTTTTAACTATGTGCAAACAAATTATTAATATTAAATATAATTATTAGTGTTATATAGCTAAACTTGAAACCATTTAACTGTGTGATTAATATCCAATAGAATGTGTTTGTTAGACAGCAATTCTTAATACGGTGTAGAAACAAATGAGCTCTAAAAATTTTTAAATGGTGTTACCTTCAAACTATTTGCTAACAAATCATTGAAGATCTTGTCAAAAGGAAAGCTAGTAGTAATTCCACTACACTGTGAGGGATTCCATGGCAGGGTAAAGAAAAAACCACCTGTTCCATTGCAGCAACTATCCTATTTTTACTTAATTTTTCTATGTATCATTGTAAAAAAAATTATGCAACTCTTCGTTTTTGCTAATAAAAAAAAATATAAGAAATGAAACAACGGAAAGAAGAGAACTCCGTAAGGAGGAAAACATTAGAACACTGAGAAAAAAAAGAAGAAAAAACTACAAATAGTTGGGAATATTTGAAGCAGATACCTTCAAGCAAACGGAGATAACAGAAAAGTAAAAAAGACGTAACAATAAAAAAAAAAAAAAAAAAAATTCTTGAAATCAAACTCAACAGCAGAAATCAATTCTAAGAAATGAATGCCAGGACAATCTCCGTGGTAAGTTACTCTGGACCCTTTTTAAACTGGTGAAAAGTCAAACCCAGAAATATGAATATTAGATCAATGAAAAGTGATGAATATCCACAACACTGAGAGCAGATACCGATGGACTCTAGAAGATGCAGAAAAAAAAAATAGAATAATTTTAAAATCTTTTTTTTTAGTCTGATTAGTCAAATTTTGGAAAACAAACTATACGATGAATCTAAATTTCCATGATTAACTCTGAAATTCAAGCACTTTTTTAAAAAATTCGAATACAGCCAAATATTATTGAGCAAGAAAAGAAACAACAAAGAATCTATGATTTACTTAACGCCAAAACCAAGCCAAAGTTTGTTTTTATTTTGTCTACCGTATGCAATGCCGAGAAAAAAAAAATTAAGAAAACGAGTTTTTTTAAGGAAAAGGGGGACTGGAGGATTGAACAAAAAACTGAAAAGAAAGTTTTTTAAATGATCTCGCTACGGCGATTAAGAAGGACTCTACAACGTTAATAGGAAAGCCCCCTAATGGATGAAAAGTTCGCGAGAAAACTTTCAGGACCGCAATTAAACAAGATGTAACCCCAGACCTTAACCCCACTTGATGACACTATATGGGGCGTTTTAGAAAACAAAACAAATGCTTGCCCTGTCGGCTGGGGCTGTGTAGAATACACTGACTGCACCTCGTCAGAGGGGTAAGACCCCCCGCCCACAACGAGTGTCCAGTATATGACACTAAACAGTCTGATGGTGAGGTCCCAGTAATGCTGGAATTCCATGGGGAATACGGAACACCCCTTCATTGCCATTGCTCCCAGGTCCACTCTGGCCCGGAGTGGTAGCACCTTATAGGGCCCTATCTATGGGTTAAATAGGATTAACGGGATACTTATGCTAAACTGAATTGTTTGATTAAACTGAATAGTTTGAAATAGAATTTTTTTTGACAATTAAATCGCACTTACATTTAAACTGCGTGGTTATCCTAAACTGAATTATTTGAAAGAGAACTGTTTTCTGATATTGAAACTATATTTACACTAAACTGAATTGTTTAACATAGAACTCTTTTGACATTTAACTGGGTGTAAACAAAATCTGCACTTATACTAAACTGAATTATCTGATTTAGAACTGCTTGACTAAAATGAATAGCTCGAAATAGAAATGTTTTTGACGATTAAACTATACTTACATTTAAACCGCGTGTTTATGTTCTACTGAATCATTTGAAATTGAACTGTTTTTGACATTGAAACTGTACTTACACTAAACTGAACTGTTTGAATAAACTGAATAGTTTAAAATAGAAATGTTTTTGACAAACTGTGTACTCATGCTAAACTGAATTGTTTGAAATAGAACTGATTATTTACAAAAAATGGATTTGGGGTTAAATAACCTAATAAGGTTGATAAGCAATAAAACCAAACCAAACCAAAATAAAAGAAATGCAACTTCCCATGGAAATATTGGTTCGCGTAAAACTGCTATTGAGAGGAATAGTATAAAATGTCTGAAGAATCTACTTTAAAGGCATGCGATTTGTTTTGACGGCATCTTGATACAATAATTGTGAAAAAATGGTGGTCATATTTAGAAAAAAATACTGTTATGTGTCTATCTTATTTTGTTGTTTATATTTTAAAATTAAAATTAATCTTGTTTTATAATAGAGTCGTTTATTATTATACTAGATATGTTTCTCATTTTGCTTCTGCACCCTGCATGTGAAGAGAAAAGAAGGAGGAAGATAATTCTTCAGCATTGAGGATTGTGCAGTTGATGATGCAGTATAATGATTCAAAGAATATATAAACAAGAGTAAAGAGAGTACAATTATGGCAAATATTTACCGCTCTAAGAACAAGGAAAGAAAAAAAATAAAAAAAATCAAGATAATAAAAACTGGAAGAAAGGCAACTATATATTTACTTCGTAACGAAAAGTAAGAAAATTCCACGTGCAGTGTCCTGGATATAGCAAAGAAGGGGAAAGTTAGTGGGTGAAAATGAATTCCTATCCCAGCATAAAATAACGACGTACAAACTAATTATGTCAGAGCATCTATTTATAGTATATATTGGTCCAAAAATACGACCACAACATGAATATGTGAAATAGACACAGGGAATCCGAAAAATACGAAATTGGTTCAGGTACGAAACTTTTATTTACTTTCTTGAGTTTAAGGTTTTTCGACATGAGGAGAGAGAGACACACAAATTTCTTTCTATGCTGACTTTTCCATCTGACTCCACCACATGCGGCACATTTTGTAGACCCCAACTGGCCTCGCCTCGGTGAGACCAAAAATCGACAACCTTCCCCTAGACTCGAATCTCAACTCTCTCGTTCTGAGTTTAAATCTCAACTAACTGTTTTTGTTTTTTTTTAATTCTAAAATCCTCAGCGCTTCCGGGCATGACGCCATTCACGTCCCCGGTCCTATTTCCTATCTGGGGTTTTTAGTGTGACATCTCTGATTGTCACATCCACCCCGCGCGCGTGTGAACACCTGCACTCAATGTGTGCCCCTAACTAACCCATGCACTGAGTTAAAGGTGCTCAGCCTAACTGAACCGAAAGGCAAGATATATAAAACGAAATCCCTCTGCAATTATATTACATATTGACAGTACGCAGGCGAAATGTGAGTGTCGTCTAAATGCTGATAAAGATGAAAGGGTTAATCAGAGAAAATATGGACCGTATCCAGAACGTTCACCGTAAATATTTTTGGAAAATTCGCTTCAGGAATTTTCGCCGTAGGAAACTTCGCTGTATACGTTTTTTTGCCGTAAGACAATTTTGCCGATTTTTTAAAAATACTTTTATCTTGAAAGTCCTTTTGGAGTAATGTCCAATTTAATAAGCGAAATACCTTGTTATTGAATATATCTAATTTTTATATTTTGTTTAGGAAATACAATCTTTCTTTTATTTATTTTTTTGTTCCCAGTAAATGTTATAATTTGTTATCATTTATGAATTATTTAATCGTGTTTCAAACATTGATTTTTTTTTTGGTAAGGATAGACAAAAATACTATGTATAGATGAGAATTTATTTTAATTAGTATTTTTAACATATCTTTTTTGCAGGGTTAACCATAAGAAAATAAATTAAAAAGTAAACATTTACTCAAAAAATAAATGATTAAAATATATCAAATTAACAGAAAAATAATTAAAAACTTTTTATAAATTTATTTGAAGAATCTTTATTTTAAAAAAATCCTATTATTTTTCAATTAGAAATTTCTACCTTCATTTTTATTTTTATTTTTCATCTCCCCACGCCTATATTTTAATATAACTTAATTTTTTTTCTTCTCCCGGATTCTTCCTCGACCTTTATTTGAACATAATCCTAGGTACTTCACATATAAAAAAAAAAATGCGACGAAATTGTCTTACAGCAAAAATGCTCTACGGCAATGATTTCTAAGGCGAAAATTCCTGAGGTGAATTTTCCTACGGCAAAAATGTTTAAGGTGAATGTTTCTGGAATCATTTTGGACAAGTGGAAATTGTGCAAGACATTGAAGGTAGCAGGTTTGATTAGCAAACAGTTTTTAGTGATTTATATTTCCACCAGATGGACTATACTTTCAGCCATGTGCCACAACAAAACTATGCTTAGTAAATAGCTTGAAAAGACCTTGGATAGTGACTGTTACTCAGACTTCTGAGGAAGTCTTCGTGTAAAAATCTAGCAAGGACTAGAATGATAATGAGCATAGTATTTTTCTGAATAAAAAAAAAAAAAAGTTTTCTTAAATTTTCTTAAAGCTTTGGGAAATGTGGAGCACGCCTTCATTGTCATCCCTCACAGGTCTACTCTGGCCCGCAGTGAATGCACCTGATTGGGCCCTATCAATGGGTTAAAGAGAACTTATCTGCGTATTTATGCTAAGCGAAATTACGTGATTTTAAACAGAATAAACAAACACAGAACATTCTACTTGAAAAGTAGAAAATGCTTTTTCATAGAAAATATATAAAGAATTTGATGATGTAGAGCTAGCTACCAAAGATGATGCACAAAAAACAGAGTTGGTTGGTTGGTTGGTTGGTTTTATGGCATATCAACCTTTATAGGTTATTTAATGCCAAATTCTGTTTATATGTATATAAAGAATTTGATGATATAGAGCTAGCTAACAAAGATGATGCACAAAAAACAGAATTGGCTGGTTGGTTGGTAGTTAGATTTTATGGCATATCAACCTTTGTAGGTTATTTAATGCCAAATTCTGTTTATATGTATATAAAGAATTTGATGATGTAGAACTAGCTAACAAAGATGATGCACAAAAAACAGAATTGGTTGGTTGGTTGGTTGGTAGCTAGGTTTTATGGCATATCAACCTTTGTAGGTTATTTAATGCCAAATTCTGTTTATATGTATATATTTGAACAAAATTACTATCACCTAGACTACAATGACGCTTTTGTGTATCTATTGCCAAGCGAAATCAGTTCGCTTGTATTGACCTGACACTTGCTTTGTTTTCTTGAGAGGTCACAATGGCATAAAGGTTATTACTATCTGATAAACAGATCTGATTCCTACACTTCTTTACCCATCTCTGTCTCTATGTCTCTCTGTAATACATACATACTGACACACACTTGCACAGTAGGCTGGGGCTGTAGAATACACCGAATGCACCTCTGCAATGTGGTGATACCCCCCACCACCACTCAAAGAGTGTCCTGATATAACACTAAACAATCTAATGGTAAGGTTCCAGTGATACTGGAGCTTTGAGGAATGTGGAACACCGTTTCATTGTCATCGCTCCCTGGTACACTCCCAGGGCCCTATCTAAGGGTTAAATAGAACTAATCTGCATATTTATGCTAAACGAAATTACTGAAATAAAACTGTTTTGATATTCAAACTGCATACGAATGGTAAACTGAATTGCTTGAAATAGAAATATTTTGACATATGAACTGTGCACTTATTCTAAACTGAAATGTTTGAAATAGAACTGTTTTTGACATTGAAACTGTACTTACACTAAACTGAATTATTCCTACGCTTAACTGAAGTGTTCGAAATAGAATTGTTTTGATATTTAACGGTGCGTAAACAAAAACTATACTTATACTAAACTATTTTTTATTAGAACTGTTTGACTAAACTGAATTGCTTGAAAAAGAAATGTTTTGACGATTAAACTGCGCTTTTATGCTAAACTGCATCATTTGAAATAGAGCTGTTTATTTGTATAAAAGTGGATTTGGCATTAAATAACCTGCAAAGGTTGATATACCATAAAACTAAAAAAAAACAAATAAAGACACATACATACATACGTGCGCGCGTGTGCATGCAAAGACACGACCGTAAGAGATAACACATAGAGACAGTGTTTTACTGTAAAGTGGGGCTATTAGAGCATATTCAGATTTTTTATTTTAAAACAAGGACAAGTGTTGAAAGAACTGACGCATAGGTTTGGTTAATTTTATCTAAGATGTTTCATTTTCTAATGTCCAAAATGCATGATTTTATATGTTCTTTCAATCAGTCGCCATCCAGGGTGATAACACAGTTTCGGTAGCCTTGAGCTACCGAAACTGTGTTATCACCCTGGATGGCGGCTGATGAGGCTAGGGTATCGCACGTGCTTCCACACGTTGTATGATGAAAAAAAATGTTCTTTCTCCATTGATCAATAGTAACAAAGACTAGTTGCTTTCGCGCTTGTAAGGTAACCTGTCTAAAAAAAGGAAAATTCATATTTCATACGAGTTACACTGCTTTTAAAAATTGACTTTGTCTCAGATTCTGCCCGTACACACACACACATACAAATATATATATATATATATATATATATAAATATATATATTGCAGTTCGCATAGCACTCATACCTTTGGGAAAGGTATGAATCCAACTATTTTTCCCTCCTGCTATGGGTAAATAGTAGAAAAGACAGTTCGACCAGTCTTGTAGAGAGAAAACTCTGAATTCAAAACTTTTGAATTCCGCTAAAAATGACCTTGTGTCACATCCGGGCCGAGTGCAGGGGTTGGTAAATACATATATTGTCATCCACAGATAGACTGTTTTGCTGTATCACAACTCTCTAGTGTGGTTAGACACACGAAATTTTCGAAGCTGGGATCAAAACCCGGCTAGCTCAACAGCTAACTCAAGATTCTACGGCACAGCCTTAATGAAACAAGTGTACACAAAGAAATTTTGAACGGTTAAGTATCACATTGGTTTTGTTTATATATATCCGCTTAACGGCTACCGAGATCTCAATTCATTCGAAGAGCCTTGCCTTACGCGAGGCGCAACCATTAGTGCCTTCGTTAGAGAGCTCCACCCGAGGGGTAGGGGAGCATATACTGTCATCACAACGTTTCAATGAGGCTAGACACGCAAGATTTTCGATATATATATATATATATATATATATATATATATATATATATATATATAAGCCTTGTTGTCTGGACAATATATATATATATATATATTGTCCAGACAACAAGGCTTTTAATACGCCGACAGCGAAATCGGCTTGCACGTATTTTTACTGGCTTACATTGGCCACCACTTGTTTTGTTTTGTTGACAGGTCATCTTGATATAAAAGCTACGTTCATGTCATAAACAGATCTGATTCCTACGCTTCTCTAACATTTGTCAGCTCCCTCCCTCCCTCCCTCTCTCTGTCTGTCTGTCTCTGTCTCTGTCTCCACTAGAAGTACCACGCCTTGATAATGCTTTATCTTTAATTGGGGTTGGTATCATGTCACCAGGCAACCATCATTCGCTTTTCAAAGACATTGATGTTGGTTCTGCAAATATTAGATATGAAGAAGATAATTAGTTGGCTGGTGGTACATGATCATCCGAAAGGCATGAAAATAACTAATAGTCATGGTTACTTACTAAGCTTATGTAATTTGGTTGCTTAGTAAAGTAAGTAAAGTTGGCGACCTTAGTCGAGGGTGACCTTAAGGCTCCCTTTTCAATAGCTACTACATCGAGGTGTAGGGGAAGGTGCTACTCCATTCCCTGGATTACTCCACTTTACTCTTGATCCTTACTTTATAATACTGAGAGTTAAGCAAGGTGTCATCAAGTACCATTTTTGAGTCTTTGGTATAACTCGACCTGGGATTGAACCCCAGTCTCCCGGATCCTACACATTTTTTTAACTCTTGAAACCCCAATCTCGTGAAAATAACCTAGCCAAACACTGGCCTTAAGGCAGTTACTGTTATTAACTGGATGTGCCTAATCTAGATTGGCTGAGTCACTTTGGTCAATGTAGATTTCCTTAGTCTTCCGTTGTTTGTTCTAGCTTTGCTTAATCTAACTCTGGTATGTCTACATTTGTTTAATCTATTTTAATCTTGCTTATCTAAAAATAGTTAGTCTTGATTCAATGTCACATCCAGGAACCTCGTTGGTGGTGTCTTACCCCTCTACTCATTAGACCAATGGGCTGGTTTCTTTGTTGTCACCCATATCATAATAAAATAACATAACATAAAATAACATCACTGTTGCTAAACTTTGGTGATCGGATTAGAAGGATTACTTTAAGTATGATTTGACTGTAAGAAACATTGAGACAGTTGTTGACCTCTATAGTATTTTCTGAAAGGAAGAAAAATGCTTAAATAAACGACATTGTACTTTTAACAAGCCACGTGTCGTAACAATTAATGACGTAGAAAACTTGATCGGAGTCCAGAGTTCAAATCCTGGACGAGGCAGTAAGCATCTAACTTCACTAAGGCTCGAATGAAAGGCATGAATTTATTTTTTCTCCTCCCACCGAACAATGGATACTTCGCTTAAAAAATGGAATTGGAGGGGAACATGTAGGTTTATGCCTTTCTCATGGTAATTAACGAGGTGAAACGCAAGCAGCCATGCGGATTTGAACTCGATTTTTGATTCTGTTTCTTTTGACAGATTCTGTTACATCCCTTGGACCTTGTTGATAATGATAAATTTGTAGGAAGATATTTTTTCATAGATTCTATTTATGGTATATCAATCATTGCAGATTATTTAATGCCAAATCATGTCATAAAAGATATATATTAAATATATATGATGTGTTGACGCATTCTGTTGATTCAATTTCATGTCACACTGTTTTATTTGAGCGATAGATGGGACCCAATCAAGTGCTACCATTCTGGAGGCAATAGTGATGCAGGGATACTTCTCATTCTCAAAGCTCCAAGAATGGAACCTTGCCATTGGGTGGTTTAATGTCATATCCAGGAACCTCGTTGGTGGTGTTTACCCCTCTACAGAAATTTAGTCGGCATACTCTACAGTCCCGTTTGATTGGGCTTGTAGATTGATTAAGGAGGATGAAAACTGCCGCGTGTCAACCAGTGCGAAGGGGATAAAATTCGACACCAGTTTTTTTTTTTTTTAGCATTTTGGCAGATTAAACAGCTTAAGGTTATTTTCAGCGTGATTTGCTGTCTAAGCTTGTTTAAAGCTAGGACGCAAAATCGAAAACTTCGGCAGTTAATAAAGAGAGTTATCCTACACTTTTTTTAAAAAAACTCTTGAAACACCAATCTTGTGGAATTAACCAAGCCAAACACTGGCCTTGAGGCGGTTGCTGTTATTAACTGGATGTGCCTAATCTAGATTGGCTGAGTCACTTTGCTAAATGTAGATTTTCTTTAGTCTTTCGTTGTTTGTTCTAGCTTTGCTTAATCTAACTCCGCTGAGTCTATATTTGCTTACTCTAGTTTAATCTTGTTTATCCAGAAATAGTTAGTCTTAATTCACTTAATCTTGCTTTGATTAATCTTGTTTCGTTTAATTTTTATTTCCTTAAATTGGATTTGCTTAATCAAACATGACAATCTCGATTTTCTTAATTCATCTTTGTTTAGATTAGCTTTTCGTAGTATTGATTTACTTTATGCAGTTTTGCTCAGTCTAGCGATGTTTCGTCTATCTTTGCTCAGTTTAGCTTTTGGTCTAGCTTTCTTTAATTAACATTTGCGAATTCAAACTTTTTTGTAGTCTTCATTTGTTTAGTCCAATGTTGCTTACAGTTGATTTGCTTAACCCAACTTTGCTTAATCTAGCTTTACTTAGTCTGGATTTGTTTTGTCTTGATTTTATCATACTTAGTTTTGCTTATCGTGTTTTTGCCGAATTTAGATTTTCTTCGTCCAGTTTTGCTTATTCTAGATTAGCCTTTTACAGCTTTGCTTACTGATTTTATACTTTTGCTAGCTTGGCTAAGTTTAGATCAGTTTTTGTTGAATACACAAGGTCTAGATTGCTGACTATACTAGCTATTCCTAAGTGATTTATAGACAGCCAAAATGTTCATATGACGTCATCAAATTTTTTGTGCATACTTATTGAATTAATGAAAAATTTGTAACGCGAAAAAGACTGGCATTCATGGAAAATCGAATCTCTCATCGAGAGGGGGTTTTATCTATAAGAAGTAGTGATAAGCTATCTTGTTGTAAGAGATAATTAAACGTACACCATTAAACCAATTAGTCATGGTAATTGCGTAGCTAAATAACCTAAATGTGTTACATCCGTACTCTTTCCAGAGGACTCGGTCACCCCCCTGGGCCACGTCTTCCCAAGAAGCTTAGAAATAAGCATCCGCATAAGTATCATACCTCAGGGGCAAGGGAATAGATGTACATATTTTTATTTTTTAAGTAGAGGAATTAATATTGTGAATTGAATTACCATGACCAGAAAATCCGCCGAAGACCTACGCACGATATACGAGAACAGCTGTTTCGACCTTATTAAGTCTTATCAGCAGTTTATACCGTAATTTCCACCACTGGAGATCGAACCAGCGACCACAGAGCCGAAACTCTACAACTGAGACACCAGTTCATATCGCAGACAAGTGACGCCAAATCTACTAGTCATGATATTTGCGCGGCCAAATAACTTAAAAGTGTCTTGCAAGTTACATCCGTACTCTTTGCAGAGGACACGGTCACGCCCCAGGGCCACGTCTTCCCAAGAAGCTTAGAAATAAGCATCCGCGTAATTATTATACCTCAGGGGCAAGGGAATAGATGTACATATTTTTATTTTTTAAGTAGAGGAATTAATATTGTGAATTGAATTACCATGACCAGAAAATCCGCCGAACACCTTTCGCACGACATACGGGAACACTGGACAGCTGTTTCGACCTTATTAGGTCTCATCAGCAGTGTTTACCGTAATCTCCACCACTAAACAGCTGTCCAGTGTTTCCGTATGTCGTGCGTAAGTGTTCGGTGGATGTTCTGATCATGGTAATTCAATTCACAATATTAATTCCTCTACTTAAAAAATAAAAGAATATGTACGTACATAATTAAATTCTCAATTTTCCAATAAAAGAAAATAATGGGTTTACATTAAAAAAAAAAGATGTTTTCTATTTACACATATTCGCACTTAATTAAACATCACTAATTAGGTTTACTTGCAATTCTTTAATTTGGAGATGTAAAACAATTATTTAGCATCGTTGCTTAATTAAGACTGGACAAATATCAAAATTACTTTGAACGATAAATGTTTTCAGTGCCACTCAATATTTTTTTAAAGAATTTCCCAGGGAAGCGGCGTAAAAATTTTCTTTGAACACCATTAACCTCCAAAGATAGTATAAAAACAAAATTGAAAAAAAAATCATTTCTAATAGGCGGATTTTTTTTATTTGTTGTTTACAAGCTTAACCACATATCAACCCCTTTTAATGCGCAAATTTGATTCATTTGGAAACGTTTGAGTAACGATTTAAAAATTTCGCATGATTTGCACGTAATTGAATAAGAAAAAAAGGATTTTTGACACTTTTCAGATTGTCTCATCGTGCCAGCCATTCGAGTGTTACAACTATATCCGTTACTGAGTAATTATAGATTATAATACTTATGTAATATATTTGATGTGGGCGGAAAAGAACGAACTTAGCACTCATTAGCACGGAGAATGTTGACACCCTGTGAAAAGGAATGTTGACCCCTCTTGAACGCGATGCCGAAGAATAGGAAATAAGACATAAAAGAGAATAAGTAGAGTGCAGGCTTTCAGATTGATCAAGGAAAAGTGACAGGATGCACTTCCGGAAGACACATGCGTGGATCGGGAAGATACACAAGGTATAAAAGGATGCTCGAATGTAAAATCGTTTTACGCAGTCAACACGCTCTGAACTATTTATGGAACCCCCCCTCTCTCTCTCTCTTCATCTATATATATATATATATATTTATTTATCTTTTATGTTCTCCCTATCAATCTATACTTTCAAGTACATGATTTGCGGTGATCATCTGATCTTAGGTGATATATATATATATATATATATATATATATATATATGTGTGTGTGTGTGTGTGCGTGTGTGTGTATGTGTTGTTGCTGTTGTTGTTGTTGGGCAGAGGTCTTACATTTAAGCATGTTTGATTAAATAATAAAAACTATATAATTTCATTAAGATCCTTTCAAATTTCCTGATAAGTGTCTTGCTTTCAGGTTAAAAGATGGCCAATGAAAAGTCCGAAATTTTGGTAAATCCATCTGCCAATTCCATCCTGAAACCAAGACTTGAAAGAATCTTAATAAAATTATATAGACCAAATGTGCCTTTATAATTTATTCAAAAATGCATATATATATATATATATATATATATATACTCATCATCATCATCATCATCATTTTCATCATCATCAAGTCAAAGTCGTGATTGATAGTAAGCATTTCCTATATTCTTTCTCTCTCTCTCTCTCTCTCTATCTATCTATCTATCTATTCTTTCCCGCCCTCTCACACTCTCTTTCGCTATCCGTCCCTATCATGTATTGTTTTGGGCAAGCCCTCTAAACAGCATCTAGAATATAACTCTTTCCTGGTCGATTAATATTGGTATACCCACGTGTGGTAGTCCCCTTGAGAACTTCGTTTATATGTTTGTACTTACTTTTCCAGCAATACCCATCATTGTTTTGTTTGTCTTACTTGGATTGGGTCTGCGATGGGATGTAAGTGGCTATAAAGTGTATATATATATGTATATATTGAGAGAGAGAGAGAAAGAGAGAGAGAGGGAGATACAAAGAAGAAGAAGAAGAAGAAGAAGAAGAAGAAGAAGAAGAAGAAGAAGAAGAAGAAGAAGAAGAAGAAGAAGAAGACACCACTTAACTGTATCCAATCCATCTTCGTCTATGCTTTTAAAATATATGTCTAAAGATATCACCGATGGTGCCTCCAACCCCATCCTAGAAATGTACTTCGCAACACGGACCACCCGACTATGTAACATATTTTGCTTGATCTTAATTCTGTATTTCACTGTCGAGGCTTTTGTGGCAGTCTTAGCTGACGTATAAATTTGGAAAGGAAAATGAATTTTATTTAGAAGTTCACATAAACTCAAGTACTTCTTCAGAAATACTTTTGCGAAAGGTTATACATTTGCATTTTCATATAATTCGTAAAAGGCAACTAAATATCCAACTAGGTGTTGACCTATAGGCAAGTTTGTTTGTTAGTATTTACCAAACCCCTCCACTATTGGTATTAGTCTCAATGTAAATGTTGATCTCACAGTGACATCGTCAACAACGAAATAAGTTTTTTTCATTTAATATCTCAGATAAAAATCTTTATGTAGCAATTATTCAAATTCAGACTTTCTTTTGCTGAAGTGATAATTTTTCTATCCAATTTATACTCAAATGAAATAGATATTTTGATCTTAAAGAGTATTCCAAACATATATTGTTTGTTTTGTTTGTTTTACAGCATATCAAAGCCATCGGTCATTAAATGCCGAATCCTGTTAAAGAAAATAAATTTGAAGAGAAATTTGAAGGAGAGGTCTTAGAAATTAATGATAAACTTTAGATAATTAGTAGGTTATTTGTTTTTGTTTTCGTTTTTTTTTTGTTGTTTTTTTAGTAGTTTATTTGTAGGGAATCATGATCATAAAAAAAATTCCTGATCATAAAAAGCACAAAAAACTGTGAAACAGGTTGGGGAAGGGATCTGCTTGTTAGAATATATCTAGTGAAGAAAGGGTTTATGGAAGAAATTTGGTCTTATTGTAAATTTCTTTAGATTTCTGTGTATAACTGTTTTTGGAAATGACATTACATTATTTATTTCAATGTTTTGGAACATTTCCTTCATATTGTTTGCACTATAGAAGGGTTTTTTTTTTATATGGGCTAGGTTGGTACATTCGGTGTATTTGGTCTGACATGCATAAGACATGGGTTGGTGTTTTCCTTCGAGTAAATAAGAGTGTGTTGTCCTTGTATGACCTATCCGGAGTCTGGACAATGTAATTTCCTCTTTTCGGTCTTTTTAAAGCTTTGGTTCCATTAATGGTTGTTTTCAGTGAAGTTGGAACGAAAAAGGTCTGCTCGGCTCTCTGTGATTCTTCTCAGTGTCTTAATATACTTATCCAATCCCACTGTCAGATAAAGAATGTCATCCATGCCAATTTTAAGAGAAATAAAGCTGTTTTTTATTCTCCAAGATTGGTTACCTTAATAAGACTAAAGAACCCTGTTTAGCTGGAGAACCAATGGATTTGGAACTTCCTCTGAGGGTTAGTACTTACTGAAATACTAACAGCCTTGTCCATTTTTTTTTTTACTGTAAGCATTTCCTGAGATGATAATCATTACGTCACATCTCTCCAAAATTGTATCATTTGTCTGCAATAGTTTAGTTTGGTTTACATGTTTATTGGTAAATCAACACTCATGGGGTATTTAAAGCCTAAGCTGTTCTTATAAAACAGAGGTGGAACTATTCAATTGAATGCTAGGGGAATAAGAGTGTTTGTCGTACCATAGAACAGCACTTGTCGACACGCAAGTCAGTTAATTGACTGTCACTGTCGGCACGTATGTAAATTTATATCGTTTTGTCTACGCAGGACGACACGGGATATCACTATAGGGTTTATATCTTAACCCAACGTATTTGTCCGAAAACGGACATAATAGCTCGACAGGAGTTCGAACTCGCTTACTACGATGTTGCACTCCGAGACGTTAACCACTGCACAAGAGAACTCCTCATTGTTTTTTATGGAACATATGCAATGCTTTGTTATTTCACGTTGCAGGAGTACTACAAGGAGACACGCTTGCACCATACCTCTTTATCATCTGTCTAGTCTACGTGCTTAGAACTTCGATCGACAAAATCAGAGAAAATGGCTTCGAGCTGAAGAAGAAAAGAAGGAGAAGGTACCCCGCAAAAACAATTACCGACGCCGACTACGCCGATGGCGAATACACCTAACCAAGCCGAGACACTACTACACAAGTTGGAACGAGCCGCCGCAGGCATTGGCCTCCATGTCAATGTACACAAAACTGAATATATGTGTTACAACCAAACAGGTGACATTACCACACTAGACGGAGCCTCTCTGAAACTTGTAGACAAATTCACCTACCTAGGAAGTAGCGTCTCATCAACCGAAAAAGACATCGCCACACGACTAACGAAAGCATGGACAGCTATCGATAGGCTCTCGATCACATGGAAATCAGACCTGACCAAAAAAAGGAAACGCAGTTTCTTCCAGGCAGCGGTTGTATCGATACTACTATATGGATGCACTACTTGGACGCTAACTAAACGGCTGAAGAAGAAACTAGACGGCAATTACACAAGAATGTTGAGAGCAATATTGAATAAGTCCTGACGACAACACCCCACAAGACACCAACTATATGGCCATTTGCCTCCCATCACGAAAACTATACAAGTTAGACGAACCAGACACGCAGGACACTGCTGGAGAAGCAAGGACGAACTCATCAGTGATGTACTCCTATGGACCCCCGCATAAGGCCAAGCAAAAGCAGGACGACTATCTCGAACATACATACAGCAGCTATGTGAGAATACGGGATGTAACCCTGAAGACCTGCCAAAAGCGAAGAGTGATAGGGAGAAGTGGCGAAAGAGGGTTAGGGATATCCGTGCTGGCGGCACGACATGATGATGATATGTAATTTTGAGCTTCACGCACCCCTGACTTGGATTTCGTAGATTTATTCCTTTTCCTAATAGGTTGTTTTCAATTTTGGCTTCTTTGTTTAATGAAATATCAAGATTAGTGGGTTATCTAATGGCAAACCTATCCTTATAGAATTTCACTAGTGGTACTATTCAACTCATGATTAGAAAAATAGGAGGTACATGACTTTACCCAGAGATTAAGTCTGAAAGTGAACGTAGAGTAACTGGGCCAAATACATCAGCATCAAAGCCATAGAGACATCTCCTACTTGGGTTAGTACTTACTGAAATGTGAATTCATATCGTTTTGTCTATGCAGGACGACACGGGATATCACTATAGGGTTCACATCTTTCCAAAACGTATTTGTCCGAAAATGGACACAAAATCTCGTCAAGAGTTTGAACTCGATTACTCCGATGTTGCACTAAAACACATCAACCACTGCACTATGGGAACTCTTCCTTGTTAAATGACTGTCACTGTCGACACATACAAAGATTTAAACACCTATTCTTTTCTAATATTTACCCATAATTGAATTAGAAAGAAAAATTGTTTAGTTTTATTTGGTTTGGTTTCTATGTTCAATAGTATAATTATTAAGTTGCAGAGCTGTAGTGGTACTATTTAATCCATATTTGTCCGAAAATAAACGAACTCGCATGACTGGAGTTTGAACTCACTTACTCCGATGTGACTGTTCAGTCTGTTAGCCACTGCCCCCTCTATGTTATATTGTCATATACAAATTCATCTACATACATATGCATATACATGCAGCATCATAACGACACAATAAATAAACAGACGAACGAAGACATCTTTAAAAATATATATGTACCTCTCACTTTATTGTAAGGTTTGAAAGGGTTATTCAAGGTTTTACTGTGAGAGGGAATTGGAGACCGAGCAGAAACTGCAATATTTTGACCCCACTTTTATGGCCATCAGCGTTGTGTCTTTCTCGTTCTCCTGATGTACAACCGGAGGCCCGGGGGCTCACTCTGCTGGTTTTCTCTACTACATCTTATCAGCAACTTCTCTGGACCCCAACTCATCAGGGCCCCAAGGGCCCCCTTCCGCCAGGATTTCTCGACCACATCTTGTCTCCTAACTCGTCTAATCTCCAACTCCTGACTTCTTGTCTTGACTGAGTTATACATTAGTTCAACGCCCATTCAATCGCCCACTCAATCTTTGGAATGGCATGTTTGATCGTCATCAAGCGGAAATAATTGTCATGCAGTTCACAGGTCACTCTTTTCCGGTGCATCAGTCTATGAGTGTACCATGGGATTTTTTTTACCTTGTCTCATTTCATCAGGCAAGTCCCGCCTACGCGATTTCTTTCGATTACTGGCCACTGGGATGTGTCACTTCCTTCCGGTGCATCACTTTGGAATGGCATATTTGCCCGGTTCGAAGGTCAAATTACAACATCTAGACTCTCCCATCGATTGTCTTACCAAGACTAAAACGATCTACTTTTTACTCATAGATGGATAAGGAAAAAGAGCGGGATAAATCCCTTTGCAAAGGGAAACGCTAATAATATTTTACAGTTATTTTCACCACCAAGAATATTCGGACAATTTTCTTCATCTTTATTGTTATTTTCTTAGTGTTTCAGTCGATGCATCCTACGACCTTCAGGTATTTCTTGTCTTAAAGAAACATTTGAATAGGCCAATATAGAGTTGAATACGATGGGGGAACCAATAATCATTAAAGAATAGATAAAAAATGTGATAGTAGCTAATGTAATAAATATTGTGGATAATAGTTATGAGTAGTAATTCAAAGAGTTAATAAAAATTCAGTCTGAATTGTCCTACAGGACACGTAGCGTAACGGATATTGTCGTTTGGTTAATAAATTTCTAAAATAAATCAACAGGAAGTCACTTTCTCAATACTCACAATATGTAAAATAACAAAAATACTTACCACAGTTTAACGTATTTCCTCGGTTATAGTTAACTGAAGTAGATTAATCGATCCACCGTGGTTTACATAAAAGGTTCGGTTCGAATTTCTATGTAGGCTAACGAGTTTGACAATAAACAACTGAAGAAGACCGAAGGATACATCGACCAAAAAAAGATGAACAACTATCAAGCTTCGACTCAAAGATTTTGAAAAATTATCTCGTTCAGGACTCGGCTCGTCGAGTCATAACTTTTTTCTTAAGTCGGTAGTTGTTACGCAATGGACTACCGATTAGATTGAATATATATGTTTATAAGGCCGTGCTTATAGCACGGAGTCCCTTGACTGTCTCACTCTCACTCTCTCTCTCTCTCTCTCTCTCTCGCCATCGTCAGTCGATTCTGGTCGGTTCTCTAGATGCTATCCATGATTAGCACCGAAAGTCTTTGCTGATCTATAAACACTCACGTGCCCATTGTAGAACGTTACTTATGAGTTCGTATTTACTTTTCTAGCAGAGGCCAGCATACCTTGTTTGTTTACTCTGGTGGTTTGTGAGATGGGCAATAAGAGGCCGCACAGCTGCTGTTTTGTGGGTTGCTATTTCTAGGAGGAATTCAAAATAACAGGTAAGATTCTTGTGGCGGTATTATCAAGATTTTAAAGTTATTTCTGAACACAGTATAATGTATCAGTTCCATTTGAGTCACTGCAGGATATCTTATGTATTTACAAACGTATTTGTACAAGATGATTTTTACCATTAGGTAAGCGAAGATCCTTTTGTATGAAGTTGATCCAAGCGGAAACAACTATCCGATTCCCTGGTAAATGGATCCCCTTCCCCAAGGAAACATCTAAAGGTTAAACCGCCTTCTCGATTCCAAAGAAGGAAATGCAAAGATGCCGATAAATATCAAAACATTATAATCCCTGATCAGCCGAGGAATTTGAAATGAAGAAATATTAACATAGTGACATTTATTGGGAATCATTAGCGTTAGATCGCTTTTGACGTAAACATGTTTTCCAGTTTCTTCTGATATATATATATATATATATATATATATATATATATATATATATTAGATAGATTTTTTCAGTACTTCATAGGTATCAGAAAATCTTGTAGCATATTTTTTTCTTTCTTAATATAATTTGTTTGCTATATCAGAAATTTATTTATTAATTAAATACAGTGATATCTCACTTACATGTTGTACATAAGCTTAACACAAAGATAGATAAACAATTTGGGATTTCAGCTCACATGAAAGATAGATTGAGGGTTTCATAAATTGAATTTCGAATAAGAATAATATTTGGCAACAAAATAAAAATGACAGATATTACTTGTATATGCACGATCAAAACGGCATGCGGTAACTCATTTTTCAAAACCAAATCTCACTTCTTGTCTGTGTGCCTATCTGTCTGTCAGTCTGCATATATATATATATATCTTTCTTCCCCAAATCTCACTTCTCTTCTATGTGCCCATCTGTCTGCATATATATATATATATATATATATATATATAGTTATCCACAGACAGATCTGTTTCGTTCTATCAGGACTCATCAGTGTGGCTAGACAGTATCTTCCCAAAGCTGGGATCGAAACCCGGTTGACTCAAAAGCCAAGCCAAAGCTTCTAACCATTCTGCCATATATATATATAAGGATAATCATTTAGTTTAAAAGTTTAGATTATTCAGTAGATTCCACCGGCTATGGAAGATCTCGCATGTGCTCAAATTGGGACGTGTCAATTTACCGGACCACCCTATACTTATTTCTTAATGTTTCTAACACCTTATTATTTTTACCCCCTTTGCCCTCACCTGAGAATTTAGAATCTATATAGGTCTTCCCTTTTTATTTTTTTTTCATACACATATAGACTGTAATTCACATTTGCCGTTATGCAATCTCAAGTTTAAAATGTATAAGTCTTCTGAGGAAACGGAGAGTATAATAATATTCTCCGGCGAAATAAATTTATGATAATCTAACCAGATTTGAGTTTCCTTCTAGTTGTACTGTATACGCTCTGTATGTGAGTTTTGTTATATGAACCTGAAAGTAAAAATTTTTGTAATATAGCCATATATCGAGCACTCATAGATTTATATATTCCTCATATATTCTATACACGTATAATCTATACCGACTGTCTTTGGACGCTGACTGGGTATATATATATATATATATAAAGCTCTTCGAAAGAAGGGAGAACTCTGGTAGCCGATAGGGTATAAAAATATCAACAACCGGATGCTGCTGCTGCTGCTGCTGCTACATAAATCCCCAAAAATTCCCTTAGCCAATGTGGCACGCTTGTTGGCCGAGCGGTCTAAGACTTAGTCTAACCTAAAGTTGGATGGGTTTTGATCCCGGCTTCGAGCTTCCTACATGTCTAGCCACACTGTCAGTGGATGACAATATATATATATATATATATATATATATGAGGTTTGTACAAAAAGTTGTAAGCCTTATTCAGAAAGAAGAGCATAGCTGCACCTTTTTCTCGTGGCAACATACTACCACTTATAAAACAAAAAGAAGTCTAAATCATTTTTTTTTATTTTTGAAAGAAGAACTTTTTTTGTCGAAACAGAAGTATTCGACAATGACTCTTCTTTCTAGGAGAGGCTAAGTACTTTTAAAACAGCTCTCGAAAAAGACGTTTAGTAGACATAGACGAGTACTTTGAGCCAGCAATGTGGATTTTTTAGTTAAAATGCATTGTGCGCTGAACTGACCTCACCCTTTAGTTTTAGGATTCAATCTATAATAGCCAAGCAAGCTGGGACGGTGCCAGCGAGATGTACGGGTTCTAAGTATCGTTCTCCAAACCTCTGAATTAAAAACTTTTCCCTAAGCCTCGGAGGCAGTTTCCTGTTTTGGATACATATATAAATATACTGGAAATCAGGCGGTATATATAACTACTTTCTCTCGTTTTTTCTCTCTCTATATATATATATATGAATATATATATCATCATCATCATGTCGTGCCGTTAGCATGGATATCCCTGACCCTCTCTCGCCACTTCTCCCTATCGTTCATCGTCTCCGGTAGGTCTTCAGGGCTACATCCCGTATCCTCACATAGCTGCTGAATGTATGTTCGAGCTGGTCGTCTTGCTTTTGCGCGGCCATATATGGGGGTCCATAGGAGTACATCACTTATTAACTCGTTCCTGCTTCCTCAGCAGTGACCTGCGTGTCTGGCTCGTCTAACTTGGATAGTTTTCGTGATGGGAGGCAGGTGGCCGTATAGTTGGTACCTTGTTGGGTGTTGCTGCCAGGACTTGTTCAATATTGCTCGCAGCATTCTTCTGTAATTGCCGTCTAGCTTCTTCCTCAGCCGTTTAGTGAGCGTCCAAGTAGTGCATCCATATAGTAGTATCGATACGACCGCTGCCTGGAAGAAACTGCGTTTCATTTTATCCATCAGGTCTGATTTCCATATGATCGGTAGCCTATCTATATCTGTCAATGCCTTTGTTAGCCGCGTGTCGATGTCCTTTTCGGTTGATGAGGTGAATTTGTCTACTATATATAAGATAAAAATAAGTGGAAAAGTGAATAAATCAAACACTTACAACTTGTTTAGTAGTAATATTTCGTTTTTCATCAAGGAAGAACATTTTTATACTAAAATCTATTGGGATTTTCTATTTTTTAGCAATTGAGGAAATAGATAAAATAATGGTGAAAATGTAAGAAAACTATAAGCTATCAGGGTTAATGGTCAATGCTAAATGCAATCTAGTTTTTCAGTTTTCATTAGAGATTTGACCAGATAGAGGAGAATTAATTTTATTGAGAAAGAAGGAAATACGAGGGGGAGAGGCTTGGAGAAAACTGAAAATGAAAGTATACGGATGAAGGGAGAAGGGTTTCACAGGTATCCCGTTTCATCAAAGACTTTGTGTCTAAATGGAAAAGAATAGACAAAGAAAGACAAAGAAAGAAAAAAGAAAAACCGTTCATAATATAGTAGTGTTTTATAGCCACATAATAAATATGCATATATACACATATACATGCAGAATATATATTGACGCAATGAATAAAGACGAGCGACTCAGTTCTTTGAAAAAAAAAATATACCTCTCATTTTATTTGTAACGTTTGTGTGTGAGAGGGTGCTGAAGACCGAATAGAACTGCAACATAGTGACCCCCACTCATATGGCCATCAGCGTTGTGTCTTTCTCTTTCTCCAGGGTTGCTCAACCGGAGGCCCTGGGGCCCAACTTTCTGCTGAGTGCTGGCTTTCTCTACCACACTTGTCACAAACGGGGCTCCAAACTCTCTGACATCCTGTCTTCACCGAGTTATATAATAGTTCAATCGCCCACTCAATATCTTTGGAATGGCATGTTTGATCGTCGTCAAGCGGAAATAACTGTCATGCAGTTCACAGGTCACTCTCTTCCGGTGCATCAGTCTATGACTGTACCATGGGAGTTCACCTTGTCCCATATTGTCAGCCAAGCCCGCCTATGCGATTTCTTCTCATAACTGCCATCGAAATGTGTAACTTCCTTCCGGTGGATCACTTTGGAATGGCATGTTTGGCCGGGTCGAAGGTCAATATACAACAGTTGTACTGAGTGAGAAAAATGTTTTTGTTTCTTGATAAAAATCTATTTTTTATCCATTCTCTATTTTGATATTGTTTTCATGTAACATAACATGTCTTCCAATGAAATCTGATAAAACCCGGGACGTTGCCTGATGTGTTTTGTTTTGGAAATAACTATTTATCTACTATATCTTTTACAGTCAATGTCTTTGATGAAACAGGATTCGCTTAAATCCCTCTTCCCTCCATACCCTTCTCTTTTAAAGTTCTCAAAACCTCCTCTCATCATGCTTTCTTCTTTTTCATATATATTAATCCGCCTCTGTCTGGTCCTTTGAGGAAACCTGATGGCCTTGATGGAACCTAGCCTGAACCATCTACCTAGATGGTCACTGACAAAACCAATGACTTCTACCACCATCACTATATCTATTTCCCTCCCTTTTCTTTCTTTGTCACTTGTCTTTCGACCCTTTTCTGCTCTTTATACCTTCCTTACTTTTCACCATTATTTTATCGATTTCCTCAACTGCTTAAATTGAAAAAAAAAAAAAAATTATTCTTTTTAGTCAAGTTCTTCCTTTAAAAAATATTACTACTAAGTCCGTTGTTTGATTTATCCACTTTTCCACTTATTTTTATCATCTTGTCAGATTCACCAAAATCTACCATTTTTCTATGCATATATATATATATATATATATATATATATATATATGAATTATGTGTACCGGACATTGGCATAATGGCACAGGAGATCTGGGCTTAATTCCTGGTCGAGTCATACCAAAGACGTAAAAAATGGTACTTGATGCTATCTTGCTTAACACTAAGCATTATAATGTACGTATCAAGGGTAAAGTAGAGCAAGCCAGGAAAAAAAGTAGCGCCCTTCCCTATATCTTGGTGTAGTAGCTATCGAAAAGGGAGCCTTTGGGTTAACCTCGACTACGGTCGCCAAATTACTTATATGAATTATGTAGTTAGTAATATTTATGTATAAAAAGTACTTCGTATCGGTGAGAGAGTATATGCAGAATTAGATTAGAGCACTGTACACAATGAATCAACGCTGCCAGGTGAGTGTAATTCTCTCGCCTACACAATCATCAGATCAACACACAAAGAGCCTTCCACGTAGTAGGTACCACTAAATGTACTGTTTTGTGGAGCAGCATGGGGAGGGTTCTAGTTTGTCGTTTATTCTTAGAAGAGTGGTTTTGTTAATAGTGAATTGTTAATTACGTGGATATAAGAATTTATACTTCATTTACTCTATCGTATTTTAATAGAATAGAGGAATATATATATATATATATAGTGAGAGAGAGTGGGGGGAGAGGTCATTTACCTTCATGCTAATGACTTTAGGAAAGACATAAACTCATTTCTTTTTGCCCCGAGAATAAGGCTAATAGAAGACAAACAGTTTAGGAAATGTAAAAAAAAATTGAATTCTGGACAGTTATACTCCATTTGAAAGTTCACTTTGTATCACTTCCTAAACATTGTGGAGGGGTCAGGCTCAAAAAATAATACTTGATACCTCCCTGCTTAACACTCAACATTATAAGGTACGTATCGAGAGTAAAGTGGGGAAATCCAGGGAAAGTAGTAGCGCGTTTCCCTACACCTCGGTTGATAAGCGTTCGACTAAAGTCGATAACATATATATATATATATAGATATAGATATATAAGCGACTCAAGTTTAATGACAAAGCCTTGTTGAATGCAACCCTTCTAGGAGAAAATAAGTCCCCCTGAAAAAAAAAAAAAATGGAGAAGCAATCTCCAGCAAAAAATTTCTGGTGACTTGTATGTAGAATTTGACACGAAAATTCTGAAGGAAGGTATTCTGAAATAAAATCTGCTGTTTGCATAGCTACTGCATAGTCAATGGCTAATAGTTATGTGGAGCCAAAGATTGACACAAGCGTCACTCTAACCCAACGACTTACAGATGTCTATCTTATCTTATCTTACGCAGTAAATTGATTATTCATCATCATTATCATGTCGTGCCACAGGCAAGGATATCCCTAACCCTCTCTCGCCACTTCTCCCTATCGTCCCTCGCCTCTGGCAGGTCTTCAGGGCTACATCCCGTATCCTCACATAGCTGCTGTATGTATGTTCGAGCTGGTCGTCCTACTTTTGCCCGGCAATATGTGGGGGTCCATAGGAGTACATCACTTATGAGGTCGTCCCAGCTTCTCCAGCAGTGTCCTGCATGTATGGTTTGTCTGACTTGGATAGTTTTCGTGATGGGAGGCAGGTGGCCGTATAGTTGGTGCCTTGTGGTGTGACACTATGAGTTTGATATATGCACATACATGTATACACACGTGTGTGTGTGGCACCCATACATGTGTGCGTGTGTGTGTATATACGCCCACGCACATGTGTGTGTGCGCGCACACACACACACACACACCTACATACATACATATATATGTGGCAAGATGAGTTAGATTTGGCCAGGGTATCAAATTTCAAATGTTCGGAAAACCTATTAACTAGATTAAGGAAATCTAGATAAGAAAATGTTTATACATATGGCCACGGACGTGAGTACGTGTTAAGTACTTGTCAGGTACAGGTCAAAAACTTAAAAGGGTCTGAATTTAATGCCCCTGTATCGGATACGGCCAGTCTAGGAAATAATTTTATGTCCAGTTCTTTTAAGAGAGAAATGACTCCCCATAAAGTTATGGGTTTATTCGTGGGTGTCCCATTTGCCGGAAATAATAATGAACCATTCTGTATGTATATATACAAGTGCATTTTGGGTCCAAGCAGTCAGACTTAGTTTGGGTTCGAGGAAAGTTGATTAGGCCGGGACAAAGAAACAACGAACAGCGACATTACCAGCTGGACCCAGTTAGTTAAGATAATCTTTTGCCAGCCGAAACTCAAACGAGAATTTATTATCCACAAAGTGTTACACGCCCCCCATCCTCCCTTGACATAGTTGTTGTTGTTGTTGTGTTTTTTTTTTCTTTTTTCTGTGAACCTGCTTTTCGCTTTGATCCGGCCCACATAAGTTCTCGACGGGGACTTACTAACTTAAGCAATAAGCTGCAAAAGTGGGTATTATCACAGTGGGGTGTTGCCGCCAGGGCTCGTTCAATATTGCTCGCAACATTCTTGTGTAATTGCCGTCTAGCTTCTTCTCCAGCCGTTTAGTTACAGAAGAAGCTAGACGGCACCGTAAAGACGACTATAATTCTTTTAAATCTTGCAGTCATCATATATACAATTAAAATAATCATTAAGATATGATGCAAAAGCGTCTTTAAATCATAAAATATTTCTAGTGCCTAAATGCAAATAAATTACAAGCAATATCATAATATAATTGAAATATCAAATAAAATAAGAAAATAGTATAAAAACTCAGTACTTAGAGTTTCACATTGTAGAAATTGAAGTGGGTCATGTAGAATACACCGACTGTATCTCTAAAGAGAGGTAAGACACCAACAACTCATGTCCTGGATAAGCAATCTGACGGCGAGGCTCCAGTAATGCAGGAGTGCAGCGTACTCATTTTTTGCCATCGCTCCCATGTCTACTCTGGCCCGGAGTGGTGGCACCTGATAGGGTCCTATCTATGGGTCAAATATAACTAAACAGTGGAATTATGTTAAACTGAATTATTTGAAAAAGAACTGTTTTGATATATAAACTGATTACTAATGCTTAACTGAATTGTTTTAAATAGAATTGTTAAAAGGTATAAAAATTGATTTAGCATTATATCACATCCAATAGTTGATGGGGCATAAAACCAAACCAACGAACCAGACAAAAAAACAAATCAATTGAGCCATGATTCACTAAGTTAGGTTTTGTTCAACTGAACAAATAAATTGAGGAATTGTGTACTCCTTTATCAAGTAGTGAACACACTATTTCATGTGTCAAGAAATGGGAGAAAAATTATATCTTTATATTGTTACATTTTTATTCAGATCTTAAGAAAGATAAATATTTTTTCGTATAGATGGCCAGAAGAGCAAAAAAAATCCAAGTCTTTCAAATAACGTTCTTCTGTTTCCGTATTTCGTTTCCACTCACAAATCTTACTTATAATTTATTGTAACACAGAAATAACGAAAATAGACAATCACGTTTTATTTTTGTATCATATGTTATTCACTAAAAATCTTTGAGGCGGCTCTGATGTAAGATTAGTGAAATTCTATCTTTCTTAGAGAAAGGAAGATCAATTATTTTGTCGTATGGTAGTCTAGAAGGGCTAATAAAAAGGCTAAAGAATCAAACCTTTCTGTTTCTGTGTTTCGTTTGGAACTGCCAAATCTTGCTGATAATAAAACAAAAAAGTACCTGTTTCATGGTTTTGCTCACCAACTGAAATCCATATTTTGATTGAACCTTCGTTTTATATTTCTTTTTTTTTTTTTTTTTTTTTTTTTTGAGGGGTGACACCTTACACAGTACCCAAAACATATCAACATGTATGCTTTTTTCCCCTTTACACTTTCTTTCTTTCTTTCTTTCTTTTATTTTGTTTCGTTGTTTCGTTCTTTATTATTTTCACTATATTTTAAAACCAGAATGAGGTCTTTGTTTGTTTGTTTGATGGCTTGTTTGTTTGTTTGTTCCTTTCTTTCTTTCTTTCTTTCTTTCCAGTATCTCTTTTTAAATTCAGTATAAGGTCTTTCTTTTTTCTTTTTTCTTTTGTCTTTCTTTTTTTCTAATATCTCTTTTAAAACCAGAATGAGATCTTTTTTCTTTCTTTTTTCTTTCTTTCTTTCTTCCCACGATCCCTTTTTAAAACTGGAATGAGTTCTTTCTTTCTTTCTTTCTTTCTTTCTTTCTTTCTAAATATCTATTGTAAGCGTCTTTTCCGTCTTTTTTTTTTATCTTTCTTTCTTTTATTCTTTAATTTCAATTTTTTTTTCTTTCTTTTTGCCCGTGTCAAAAAATGGTTAACTGCACCAAGAGTCGTCTCTCAACTTTTTAAAAAATATTTCCTTTGAGAAATGATTTTCAAATTTTTTTAAACAACTCGTTTTTTTTATTATAATGCTTGAATATATAAATTAAGTTGCAAACCAAAACATATTTGATCGGTACTTTATGAACTCAAAGTATATATTGTATTTATTTATTTTTTATTTGATTGTTTGATTTCACTGAAGAGGTTTTACATTTTTTAAAGTATTAATGTTGTTATTATTATAATTGTTTTGTCTTTTTGTTTTGTTTGTTTTTTTGTTGCGAGAGAAGTTTTGATTATTTCAAATCTCAATATTTTTCTATATTTCTATTTATTTATTTTTTGTTGTTGTTCTTCACATTTTTTATCTTTCACTGTTGAAGCGATTGTTTTTCATATTTCTTAACACGCGCTGCAAATTTCTTTTATCAAATAAATCAAAGGGCTTTTACTAAAATAAAAACTCGTTGTTTCTGCTTGGAGTTGGAAATTCATCGCAACGAATTAATATTGTGTGACAGATAAGAGATTATATAGGATGCAAAATATATTAAAGCAATGGTAGGGAAAGCATCGGCCGAAACGCAGATATCAAAACAGCTAAGGTATGGTATTCATGTTTCATAGAATTAAGATTATCATCATCATGTCGTGCCGCTAGCACGGATGTCCCTGACCCTCTCTCGCCACTTCTCCCTATCATTCATCGCCTCCGGCAGGTCATCAGGGCTACATCCCGTATCCTCACATAGCTGCTGAATGTATGTTCGAGCTGGTCGTCCTGCTTTTGCCCGGCAGTATGTGGGGGTCCATTGGGGTACATCACTTATGAGCTCGTCTCTGATTCTCCAGCAGTGTCCTGCATGTCTGTTTCGTCTAACTTGAATAGTTTTCGTGATGGGAGGCAGGTGGCCGTATAGTTGGTACCTTGTGGTGTGTTGCTGCCAGGACTTATTCAATATTGCTAGCAGCATTCTTGTGTAATTTTCGTCTAGCTTCTTCTCCTGCCATTTAGTTAGCGTCCAAGTAGTGCATTCATACAGCAGTATCGATACGACCGCTGCCTGGAAGAAACTGCGTTTCATTTTATCGGTCAGGTCTGATTTCCTTATGATCGAAAACCTATCGATAGCTGTCCATGCTTTCGTTAGCCGCGTGTTGATGTCCTTTTTGGTTGATGAGACACTGCTTCCTAGGTAGGTGAATTTGTCTACTAGTTTCATTATGATTATGATTATAGTTTAACTGATTTAGTTTGGATTCATTGTGTTATATAACATATGATATGGATTTTCGGTTCTTTCCTATTGACACAATCTGCCTTGACAAGATGTCAGGTTGTGATTAGTAAACAGGGGGATGACAACGCGTCAGGGTAGTTGGGTCCAACAGGTGTGTAACCGGAAGGAGACCACGTGATAACCACGCGGTCAGATTTAGACAGAGTGCAGAGAATAGGTAGTCGAGCAAGGACACGCAGTTGATCAGAGGGTCAGAGGCGTCTCAGACCTCTCTGAGGACATGGCTTGCGGGGGGTAGGAGCGATAGCACGCCTTGGCTCCTAGAAGAAATGGGACAAGAAGAAGTCCCGTCTCTCCATATGTCTCTCCATCTCTCTCAAACTAACAACAAACTGTGAACAACAAAATGAGAGATATATTTTATAATGAAGTGTTTCGTTCGTTCATTATCTTTGATTATGTTCCTAGTTGTTCATGAAGACACCGCTGACCCTACAATAATTTTTCAATAACATATTATAACCCAGTTGTCATGATGGTTGATTATATTATTTTATTATCTGGTCAGGCCGAAAGTTTTTTAAGTTCGCTGTTAAAAGTTAGTTAAAATCTTTGAGCAGAAATGTTAGTCAAATTGGAAATTTCAAGGGAGTACATCAGCGAGCAACACAGGAAGACCAAAGGTAGAAAAAATTGACTCATGTCTTGTCACAGGTTGAATTGGAGAAATGAAAACACGGTGATTGTTGATACATGTGAGATGACGCAATAACTTGAGTGTGATGACGTCACACTAACGATATCCTGATTTTGATACATAAAAATTTACACATTTTTTAAGGTTGCAAGTTGTCAGTAATAAATTTTCGTTCAGTGAGTATCTAATTTCGTCTCCGTTCTCAGGCCCTTACAGATTTTATCTCTCTTGTCCTACTGTATGTAGCCTGAACATAGCACAGTATGCAACATACCCATAATAAATATATGTGTAAAATAGACATAGGGAATCTAAAAACACGAAATTTTACGAAATTTTTTTCCCCTTTTTTGAGTTTAAAGATTATTCGACATGAGGAGAGAGACAATCTTTCTATGCTGACTGCCTTTACATTGTCAGCTCTCAACCCAAACAACGCGCGGCGCCCGTAGCGCACAAATTCGGCTGGCCTCAACTAGCTCTGAATCTCGACTCTCTCGTTCGGAGGCAGGAACTCAACTCACTGCTTTTTTCTCAAATCCCCCAAATCCTCAGCCCACGCTTCCAGTGCATGACGTCATTAACACTCCATGGTCCCAATTACTATCTGGGATTTTTATTTTGACATCTCTGAATGACATATCCTCTCCGCGCGCGCGCGAACACCTGCGTTAATGTTTGCACCAAACTAACCCATGCACTGAGCCGAAAGGTTCTCATCCTAACTAAACCGAAAGGCAACATATACAAAACGCAATTATATAACAAGTTTATCAGGATAACAAAGCGACAATTTTCATTAAAAATATTCAACATATTACTGGTTCACCAGTACGTTCCAATAAATGATTTTAAATTGTTGACAACTTTCTTCCCATGAATTACCCCGACCGTTAGAAAACATTCTTGATGTGTTGTATACGGTGACGAGGGAAGAAAGACCACGACACCTCTTTATAAAAATGTATCTCTCACACTTTATTCTCAAAAGGGGTTGAAGTTTCTGTGGTGTGTGAGAGACGGGTGATGACAGGGACAGGGACAGACAAAGACAGATTGCTATGTTAACCGATAACTTCTTCTCTTGACCATATCACGCAGTGTTACCTTCAAGACCCCACTTAGCACTTCTTCCGCATCTTGGTTGTGGGTACTCAACTGGAGGGCGCTGAGGGCAGTGCCCTTTGCGAAGTGCTTTTACTGACTACAAGCTGCATCTGACTCTGGCCTTCACTGCCTCCAACTGTAACTCAACTGCGGCGGGCATCTGCATGTAATATTTCATAACGGCCACTTACTTCCGATTAGATAACGTGATCTTTTTCCGTATATTTACACAGGTGTGTCCCTGTTTTTTTTTTTTTTTTTTTTTTTTTTCAGGTCTCTTGCAATGCGCAGGTGATTATCTGACTTCGTTTTCCTACAGTTTTATCCTGTTGACAGCCGGAACTGTTTTCAAGGTTGTCTTTTTTGTTTTTGACAATCACTTGGTCTGGTCGTCAGGCTGATCTCAGATTGTCCTTTTGTATCTTAAAACTCCAAAGAATTCTGTGTGTCTCATTTTCTTGAACGGATTCTGGGTTGTGAATATACCATTTATTCGTATGGTCAAATCTTAATTTCTTGCACAATTCCCAGTGGATCACTTTGCCCTTCCAGCCGTGTTTCGTCTTATTCTCCAACTCTGCTAATTTGTAGCATCCACTTATTATGTGATTGATGGTTTCGTCTCTATTATTACATTACTTACAATTGATATTTTCGTGCGTCTTATCTATTCGCGATTTGATAAGATTGGTTCTTATGGCGTTGTTTTGTGCTGCTATTAGGAGAGATTCAATTTCTCTCTTAACGTTTTCTTTTCTTAGTGTTGCGTTTTGGTTAGTGAATGCTTGTAATATTAAATAAAGGACAAACCACGATATGAGAGGAAATAGAGATATATTCTCAGGAAAAAAGTATATACAATAGAGATACTATTAGTAGACAAGAACATAGGACTAGTGAATACCAAATAAAGATATAGTCGAACGATAGTATTGGCTTCCGTTATTACGGTAGCAAGTAAGGTGATCTAGTGCGATCTCCAGTCTCCAACGCTCTAATACTATTCCTAATAGAAGCTGCTCTTCACTTTCTCGTCTGCCCTGGTATTAGTAGCTACTGCTATTTATGGCAGATGGACTAGTTCATTGTGTGGAAAACGGTAGGTGATACCCAACACTTAGCCACGTCTTTGTTTTCCTGCGTGAAATGTGGCTTATTAGGCGTTTAAAACGCACATCGAGTAGTTTTTCTTCCCGTTGTTGTTTTCTCGTTATTGCCATTCCATTGGTCTTCATGTTGTCAGTATTGTTTCTGGTGTCTGTAATTAGGCCTCTGTACTTTTCACTGCTGTTGTCGAGACTTCACATCGATGTGTCAACGCTGTCTTCACTACTTACGGCTCGGTCAAGAGTCAACTTGTAACAGCTGAACTGTGTTATTCCATCTCAGTAGATCTTTCAAACACAACGTGGACTCAGAGAGGATTGTTAAGCAAACAATCTAGAAACGCATGTGGCGCTGTTACCAGGAAGACCAAAGTAAATGTTCCGTGACAACTACAGAATCCCATTTAGCGTCGTTACCAGGATAAGACCAAAGTAAATTTTCCGTAACAAATATAGAATCACATTTAGCGTCGTTACCAGGATAAGACCAAAGTAAAAGTACCGAGACAACTATGAAATCATATTTAGTGTGATAAGACCAATCATTTTCATTACATTTAGAACCACAAATATTGTTGTTGGCTTGGCTTCAGAAGGAGTGCTACGACTTTGTACCCTTCTCTCACTGCCTCCTCCTCCCCCGACCTTAATCCGCTGGACTACTTCGTTTGGTCATACGTCGAGAACGTCACCAACTTGACCTCTCACAACACCAAAGCCAGCCTGATCGCCGCCATCCGCTGAGTATTCACCGTGCTTACGCCGGGGCTTGTGGAAAAGACATGCTCCCAGTTCCGGATCCGGATCGAGGTGGTGATTGAGGCTGAAGGCGGTTACATTGAATAGACGTCAGCTCTACTATATAATCAACTTAGCTGAATTGATCTTTTCAATAAAAGTTTTAAAATAAAGCTGTGGTGTTGTTTTCTTTAGGACGACAATTTTATCGTTTCACCCTGTAGATGTCAGCTATACTACATAATCAAGTTACCTGAATTGATTTTTTCAATAAAAGTTTTAAAATAAAGCTGTAGTGTTGTTTTCTTTCGGACGACACTTTTATCGTTCCACCCTGTAGATGTCAGCTCTTCTACATAATCAAATTAGCTGAATTGATTTTTTTCAATAAAAGTTTTAAAATAAATCTGTAGTGTTGTTTTCTTTTGGACGACAATTTTATCGTTCCACCTTGTATATTGACTTATATCAACATTAATCGCTTGTGGTCGCTGCACCCTAGTTTTGAGGTAGTTACTTAGTGTTTGCATCAGGTGTGTCATATTGTGCTAACCACTGAATCTCAAGAAACTGTCCTCTCCTGCAATACCTATTTGTAGGGGCTGAGTTCTTTGTTTTGTGTCTGAGGCTCCTCAAAAATAGAAAATGTCAACAAAATCAAACATTTTTTGTGACAGCTACGCATGAGTTTCGATTTATTCTTGACCCGCACGATAAATTGACCTTGTGTCAAACCCGTCCTTGAGGGAGATCGGATCAATAAATGAATAATGTCTCATATTAAAACTAATTTACCAGTGCTATACTGTTTATTGTTTTGGGGTTACTTTTCCTACTTAAAAAAATCATTTTATTTGATGGCATATTAACCTTCTTGGGTTATTTAATGATAAAGGTATTCGTTTTGAAGAACAGCAGTGATACTATTCAACCCATAGCTAAATAGTATAAAAGGATTCATACTTTTCCCAAAGATATTAATCCCAAAGTGAACGACATATCCCAACTGGAGTTCGAACTCGCTTACGACGATAGTGCAATCTAAGCTCATTAGCAATTAGGCCACAAGATCACCCAACCTCTTCTTTTTTTTCCTTTTTTTTTTCTTCCTTTTGCAAGTTTTGTTTTTATTTCATTTTTGCTTTTCTTGTATTTTTTTGCTTCTTTTTTTATCTGATAAACATTTTATAACAACTAAGTCTATTTTACATTAAGTATTTTTCGCCTGTTTTATTTTTTTTCTTGATTTGTTTAGCTTATTTTGTTTTTCTTTTTTTTTTTCATCAAGCTTCGCTGAATAGAATTTTTTTCATTTTATTTCATTCAATTTCATTCAATTTCATTTTATTTCATTTCATTTATTTATTCATTGCTTCTGTTTGCCTGTTATATTTTTGTTTCTCTTGCTTTGTTTTCTAATTATTGTTACTTGAAACTTTCGACAGAATAGTAATTTTTTAGGGGAGATCACAATCACTTAACGTGCTTAAATGTTGGATTTGATTCCTACAAAATAAAGAGATTTTTCATTCTTCCTTTTATTGTGATGGAAGGAGGTTCTTAGTAATTTCAGCTCATTTTGTAACAGGAAAAACACAGAGACAAAAATAAATTGAATCCAACTTAGTTATAAGAGCGATTGTGGTAAAATAACACCGCAAACGTCAAAGCATAAATTTCACTGATAAAAAACAAACATTAAAATTGCCAAAGAACAAAACTTGATACAAAATAAAAACTTTCATGAAAGGATAAAACTTAGTGTGTAAAGAAAACTTAGAGCTTGAAACTGACTTTAGAGATGGAGCAAAATTGAGAATGAAAAGCTAAATGATAGAATACGATTTACTGTAAAAACAATCACAGTTTAAAGTAGGTGCTTTTAACAACATCAACAACAACGATACGGATCTCCTGATCTTGGCCCGAAGACCAGACCTTATAATAATCAGCAAAAAAAAAAAGAAAAAAAAAAAGAAAATCTGCAAAATTGTCGACTATGCTGTCCCGGCAGACCACAGAATAAAACTGAAAGAAGGTGAAAAGAGAGATAAGTACCTTGACCTTGCTAGAGAATTGAAAAAACGATGGAACATAAAGGTGAAAATTATACCAAATGTGATTGGTGCCTTTGGCACGGTAACTTAAGGATCATTAAAGGGCGTGGAAGACTTAGAAGTTGGCGACCGAGTGGAGACCAACCAAACAACAGCATTATTGAAAACAGCCAGAATACTGAGAAGAGTCCTGGAGACTTGAGGAGACTCAATCTCCAGTGAAATACCATCGGTTAAAGTTGATGTGAAAAACTGAAAGACTATATGTATCTAGAAAAGAGGGAGGAAGAGGACTTGCCAGCATCGAAGACACCGTTGAGGCATCGATACAACGGCTCGAAGACTACACAGAAAAACACGAACGAGGACTAATTACAACCATCAGAAACGATACGGACAACACGATAGACGAAAGAATGACAACAACTAGGAAGCAAAAATGGGAGAGAAAACAACTCTATCGCCGCTTTAAACGTCTAATAAACTACATCTCACACCAGAAAACTTGGACCTGGCTAAGAAAAGGAAACCTTAAGAGAGAAACGGAATGCCTCCTAATAGCAGCACAGGACAACGCCATAAAAACCAATCATATCAAAGCAAGAATAGATAAGACGCAAAAAAATAGTAAATGTAGGCTATGCGGTGACAGAGACGAAACGATCAATCACATAATAAGCGAATGCAGCAAATTAGCATAGAAGGAGTATAAGGCAAGACATGACTGGGTCGGCAAGGAGATCCGCTGGGAAATGCGCAGGAAATCTCAATTCGACCATACAAACAAACGGTATATGCACAAGCCGGCACCAGTCCTAGAAAATGATTTGCATAAACTCCTATGGGACTTTAACATACAAACAGATGACCTAATCCCAGCCAGAAGACCAAACCTCATAATGATCAACAAAACAGAGAGAATCTGCAAGATTGTAGACTTTGCTGTCCCGGCGGACCATAGAATAAATCTGAAGGAAAGAGAAAAGAAGGATAAGTACCTCGACCTTGCTACAGAACTGAAAAAGCTGTGGAACATGAAAGTAACGATTGTGCCAATTGTGATTGGTGCGTTAGGCACAATAACTAAAGGATAATTAAAAGGCCTGGAGGACTTGGAAGTTGGCGGACGGGTAGAGACTATCCAAACGACAGCATTGCTAAGAACGGCCAGAATCCTGAGACGAATCCTGGAGACTTGAGGAGACTTGCTGTCACTCAAACTCCAGTGAAAAACCATCAGCGAACACTGATGTGAAAAACTCTAAAGGAGGAAATAATAATAATAATAATAATAATAATAATAATAATAATAATAATAATAATAATAATAATAATAAACACATAATCTCCTATAGGACTTTGACATACACACGGATCACCTAATCTCAGCCAGAAGACCAAACATAATAATAATCAACGAGAAGAAGAGAACTTGCAAACTGTCCCGGCTGACCACAGAATAAAACTGAAAGAACGTGAAAAGAATGATTAAGTACCTCAACCTTGCTACGAAATTGAAAAAAACTATAGAACATGCAGGCGAAAATTATTCCAATTGTAATTGGTGCGTTTGGAAAAGTAACTAAAAGATTACTAAAGGGACTGGAGGATTTAGAAATTAGCAGACGAGTGGAGACCATCCAAAGTACTACCTTATTGAGAACGGCCTGAATACTGAGAAGAGTTCTGGAGACTTGTGTAGACTTGCTGTCACTCCCACTCCAGTAAAAAAACCATCGGCTAACGCAGATGTGAAAAACCATTTAGTAAATAATAATGATATTAATAATAATAATAAGTTAGCGGACGAGTGGAGACCATTCAAACGACAGCATTATTGAAGACGGCCATAATATTGATAAGAGTCCTGGAGACTTAAGGAGACTTGCTGTTACTCAAACTCTAGTGAAAAACCATTGGCTAACGCTGATGTGAAAAACTCTAATAATGATTATTAGTCCTTTAGAGTTTTTCACATCAGCGTCTGCTGATGGTTTTTCAATGGAGTTTGAGTGACAGCAAGTCTTCTCAAGTCTCCAGAACTTTTCTCAGTAATCTGGCCGTTCTCAATAATACTGTCGTTTGGATTGCCTCCACTCGTCCGCCAACTTCCAAGTCCTCCAGTCCCTTTATTAATCCTTAAGTTACTTACCAAAAGCACCAATTACAATTGGTATAATTGTCACCTGCATGTTCCACAGTTTTGTCAATTCCCCAGCCACTTCGAGGTACTAATCCTTCTTATCACATTCTTTCAGTTTTATTCTGTGATCAGCCGGGACAGCAAAGTCGACAATTTGGCAATTTCTCTTTTCTTTTTTTTTTTTTTGTTGATTTTTATTAGGTCTGATCTTCTGGCCGAGATTAGGAGATCGATGTATAAGTCAAAGTCCCATGGGAGTTTATGGGTGTTATTTTCTAGGACAAGTTCTGAGTTGAGTATATACGATTTGTTGGAATGGTCAAAATTAAATTTCTTGCACATCTCCCGGTGGATCCCCTTGCCGACCCAATCGTGTCTTGTCTTATATTCCTTCTGTGCTAATTTGCCGCATTCACTTATGTGATTGATGGTTTCATCTCTGTCACCGCATAGCCTACATTTGCTATTTTGTTGCATCTTATCTTATCTAGCTTTGATATGATTGGTTTTTATGGTGTTGTTTTGTGCTGCTATTAGGAGAGATTCTGTTTCTCTCTTAAAGTTTTCTTTTCTTAGCCATTACAGGTTTTGTCATGTGAGAATATTATTATTATTATTATTATCCTATTTACCAACCCCTCTGCTCGGGCAGGATATGACACAAGGTCAATTTTAAAGCGGATTTTAACAGGTTTGAATTCAGAGTTTTCCTTCTCCTAGACTAGTCGCCTCACCAAGGCTGAAGAACCTAGTCTGCCCTACTATTTACCCATAGCTGGAGGGAGAATATTTGGATTCATACCTTTCCCAAGGGTATTAGTGCTATGTGAAATGTAATCAGGCTCGTCCAGGACTTGAACTCGTGTCGTCGTGTCCACATCCTGCAACGATAACCATTACACCACGGGCACCTCCACTTTATTATTATTATTATTTACTCCTTGAGAGGTTCTCCCATCAGCGTTAGATGATGGTGAACTTTCACTAGTATTTGAGTGACAGCAAGTCTCCTCAAGTCTTCAGGACTCTTCTCAGTATTCTGGCCGTTCTTAATAATGTAGTAGTTTGCATGGTCACCACTCGTCCTTTTATTTCCAAGTCCCCCAGTCACTTTAATAATCCTTTTGGTGACTGTACCAAATTCAGGCCATAGCTATTTTTTTTTCCTTCTGATTTTGCTCTCGTTGAGGATGTGCTGATCTATGATTTGTAGCTCACCGGAGCCTCTAGAATCCTTTGCGGCATTCTTTTTTCCTCAGGGAACAATCCATGGCTTGTTAGTGAATAGTAAATGCCTTCCCTCATTTGTGTTGTTTATATTTTACACATCATCGGAAAGCAGGTTATAGTCTGTCGTTGTTTGGGCTAATCATTTGAGGTGTTCTTTCTGGATCAATGTGATATTTCCATTGGTCATCCATTCGGGTACGTGTGCTTCTTGTAGGTATCTGTTCCTTTCGAGTGCTCTTCTGTGAATGGGGGTGATTTTTTTAAAATCATAATCTATATCTTCCATCATAGCCTGGCATTTCCAATTTGATATGTTTTAGTCATGTTCTGAGTAAATCGAAGTGCATATCCGCTTTTGGACCTTGTTCGAGTCTCTTTAATCCTTTTGTCATGTTGCTTTTTGTTATGTTCTTTTTTGTTATGTTGCTTTTTGTTATGTTCTTTTGGTCGCCATATATTCGACAAAAATTGTCCAGTTTCTCTTGTATCCTGTTTTTTTTTGTATGTTTTCGCGTTATATCTCCTCTCACACTCGTTGGTAGAATTGTATTTCGTTGTTTTGGAATCTCCTGTTTTATGTGTATCGTTCTGGGCTTTTTCATTATCTTTTTGATCTTCCATCTTTCGCCAGTACTTTCTGGTTTATTTTCTCAAGTTGTACGGTTATTTATTTATTTTTTCCTTCCATGTTCCTGCGTTCTCCTTTGTTTTATCATTTTAACCTGTTTTCTTGCCCAGTCAGTTGGGGCTGTAGAATGCACTGACTGCACCTCTGCAGAGGGGTTAGACCCACCCTAACGGGTGTCCTGGATATGACACTAAACAATCTGATGGTGAGGTTCCAGCAGTGCTGGAGCTTTAGGGAATGCGGAGTACCCCTTCATTACCATCGCTCCCAGGTCCACTCTGGCCCGGAGTGGTAGCACCTGATAGGGCCCTATCTATGGGTTAAATAGAACTGACATCATACTTATGCTAAAATGAATTGAGTAAACTGAATAGCTTGAAATAGAAACGTTTTTGACAATTAAACCGTACTTACACTTAAACTGCGTGCTTATGCTTAACTGAATTATTTCAAATAGAACTGTTTTTCGACATTAAAACTGTATTTTCAATTAACTGAATTATTACATATAACTGCTTAATTAGTTTGAAATGGACATGTTTTTGACAATTAAACTGTGTACTTATGCTAAACTGAACTGTTTTCAGAAGAACAGATTATTAACATAAAAATGGATTTGGCGTTAAATAACCTACAAAGGTTGATATGCCATAAAACCAAACAAACCAAACCAAACCATTAAACTTGTTTTCGTGAATTTTTTATTGATGTTTTCAGTCAAATTTCCCATCAAGGTTTGGATTTTTTTCTCCGTGTTCTTAAAGGGGACCTCGATTTTCTCACAAACTAATTTCATTCCTGTGTAGATTATTTTATCTAATTTGGTTATATTATTTGTTAGAATATATGTTAGTGCTTGATTTATTTTTTCCGTTTTCGTCTTGACTGTTTTCCATTCTGTTTCTTAATGATGGTAATGTCGTCTTCTACCCCTTCATATTTCTATTTAAATTTTCTAAATTTACTTTTTGTTCTTGTCTTAGAGTTTGCTCTGTGCTATTTGGTCGTTTGGTTGAGTGTTCCTTTTATTTTCAGAAGTTGGTGGTTCACTTCGGTTAGACTGTTCTTGTTAATCAATACTTGGTGTGTCTGATATTGTGTAACTAACTTGTTCATTATTTTTTTTTTAGTGTAGTTCTAGTATTCCAAAGTCAGAAACCCAACCTTTTTTATTATTGTCCTAATTTGGTCAGCAAGTTCTTGGTTTGTTTGAAAACTACCTCATTCTTGCCAGATCTCTATCATTCTTTTTCTATCTCCTCTTTGTGATGGGTTGCTCCTAAAACAGCTGTTATCTTCTATAGTCCATGTTTTGTGTTTGTGTCTCTACTTTGTGTTCCTTATATCATCATTAGTGTACCTGAAAAAACAACAGCCAACATTCGCAGGAAGACGACTGGATCTCCCATGTTGGCTATCAGGTGAGCACTGCCGATCATGACACCCAGGCCTGTTGCCTGGGCCCCACGATGTGTTATATTTTGATTCAACATTTTTATCATGGATGATATATTTTGACTATACCAGACCCAAGGGATGTTTAAAATCTGCGCACTTGACACAGACTTGTTTTCTTAAAGAGAAGTTTTTCCTTTTTTGCTTTCTTTTTCTCCTCTTAATTCTTTTCCTTCCCACCCATATTTTCCTTAATTTTTAACTTGGATAAATCCACATTTATGCTACTTTTGAAATTCAGAGGTATTGTAGGACCCGAGCAATTGACTAGTATTTCTTGGTCATCTTATGTGCTTACGCATATAAGGCATTCAACTCGTGGGAAACAGTTACTGTAAGATTAAGCTCTGTAAAGATTATTTCTATCTGGTTCCTCTTGGACCAACAAATAATTATAAATATTATGTAGGTAACAACGACAGAAAATATTCTTATTAATACCAACATTTGAGCCATAATTTAGTCAACTTCAGGGGGACGTCAGCATTGGATGATTGCACGACAGTTGATTAGATACTAATCCTACTTTTGGCTTAAGTTTGTTCTGAGACCGTTCTTTTGTTTATGTCCCTCTTCACTTTTTTGTTGTTGCTTTTTTCTCTCTATTTTTAATTACTTTGGCTGAAAAGAAAGATTTCAATTGAACCAATACTACCCTTTAACTAACGACCAATAATAATAATAATAATAATAACGACGGAAACATGCTTATCAATACCAACATATGAGCGATAATTCAGTTACCTTCAGGGATCGTCACCATTGGATTATTGCATGACAGTACTGCTCTGCTAACTAAGCATTATTGTTATCCTTATTATTATTATTATTATTATTATTATTACGTCATACCTTTTTTTCACTGGACTGCGGAATCGTAGTACGCGAGTTCGTACTCCAGTCGCGCTATTACGTTCACTTTCGGGCAAATACCCTTGGGGAAGGTATGAACCCCCTTATCCTCCCAGCTATGGGTTAAATAGTACCACTACTGTTCTTCTAGGAGAATGGCTTTGGCATTAAATAACCTAAAAAGAGTTAATATGCCATTAAACAAAGAAACCAAACCAAACCAAACCTTTTTTTTCAGACCAATTGTAGCTGTTGGCTTTTACAGGAGTCTGAGTGACAGCAAGTCTCCTCAGGTCTCAAGGAATCTTCCCTGTATTCTATCCGATCTCTGCAATGTTATAGTCCCTTCTTTGGCTCTTGACGACAGTTTAAAGCATACCAAATGATTACCTTTCCCAATCACTCATTCCTGGTCTCGTTCTCTTTTGGTGCAAGTATGCATTTCATCTTTTGCTCCACATAACGTATACTTCATATTCTTTTGATTTTTTATCAATTTTCGCTTTGATATAATGTTGTTTAGCCACATCATACATATGCATGCAGAACGCAACGACGCAACGACGACGAACGACACAGTTCTCTAGAAAAAATCTACCTCTCACTTTATTGAAAGGGTTTTGTGTGAGAGGGACCTGGAGACCGAACAGAACTGCAACATATTGACCCCCAATCTTATGGCCATAACAGCGTTTCTTTGCTGTTCTCTTGAGCTGCTCAACCGGGGGCCTGGGGGCCAAGCCTCTCTAGGACATTGTCCTCATTCCAGGATCTTCTCTCCAGCTTCAACTGCTCAATCGGGGGTCCTGAGGGCCCCATCTGCTGGGTGCTCGTTCTCTCTACTGCATCTTATCTCCAACTGATCTGAACTTCAACTTCACGCGGGTTATATAAGTGTTTGACGTCCACCTTCTTCTTGCGTCACAAATCGCACTCAATTCAACCCGTCCTTGGTACTATTTACCAACCCCTCCGCTCGGGCAGGATATGACACAAGGTCAATTTTTAAGCGGAGTTTAACAGGTTTTAGTTCAGAGTTTTCCTTCTCCTAGACTAGTTCCCTAACCAAGGCTGAAGAACCTAGTCTGTCCTACTATTTACCCTTAGCTGGAGGGGGAATAATTGGATTCATACCTTTCCCAAGGGTATTAGTGCTATGTAAAATACAATCAGTCTCGTCCAGGATTTGAACTCGTGTCGCCGTGTCTATTTCCTACGACGATAACGACTACACCACGGGCACCTCCAAACCCGTCCATGGTCAAGGTTATATCCTGATATTCCTTGACCGGATGCACCTGTTATTTACACTGGTGCATTTCCTATTTTGTCAGCTTGGCCGGGGTCAATATGTTACAATTATGGTACTTCTAACGGTGTTTACTCCTATTTTTAAAAGAGAATCAGTTTGTCTCTCTTGTATTTTTTCCTTTCGTAGCCCTGCCCATGTTTTCTTGGATGCAACGTATTGCTTTGTCGCTTGAAATATCGATAGACTTGTTTTTCTTCCCATTTCTCTTTTCTAGTTTCTGTTGTTCTCTTTATCCTTTTATAATCAGTGATGTGACTTGCCGCCGTGATTAGTCCTTCTTTTCTTTTTCTAATACAGTCCACCTGTCTTTGTATTGATGCATCTACGCAATTCTTAAAGCTACTTAGTCCTCTTCCTCCTTTTTTTTTTTTTGTATATATAATCTATGTTATCTCTCGGTTGTAACACATTGTTCATAATCATCAATTACCATGAAGCTGGCCCATTTATCTGAATTCCTACCTTTTCCATTTTAACTATTGTTCTGAGTATCATACAAGAGGGACTGCTCAAGTGTTAATCCATTCGATGAGATTTCAGCTGCAGTTTCGTTTCGAGAAGCATTTTCATTCTTCTGACGTATCATTTTGTTTTTTAGTTTGTTTTTTTTGTTTTGTTTTTTTTTTGTTTTTTTTTGTTTTTGCAACATACCAGAGTATAGGTAGTTTTCCAAATCTCCAATTGTTCTGATTCTTTCTGGATTTGTTTGTTATATTCCTTCCTTTTTTCCCGCTATTCATAATAGGTATTGCACATTTTTCTAGGTCAAATTGTAGTTTTATAGCTATTCCTTTTTCTTTTATTTCACCTCAGATTTTTTTCTTCAAGATTACTTATATTCATTTACTGTTTTCATATTCATTTATTTCCATGTTTTTAAGGGCTAAATTTTTAATCGATTGTAAGACAAAGCATTCATATTTCATTTACCTACAAACAAATTTAAATAAATATCGACAAATATGGGGTTTTATCATCTTTATTCAGATATCGTTTCTGCTATCAGCCCAAAGTGTCACTAAGCCTTTTTTCTTTTAAAATATCGAATTTCTTTGGCTACATTTGCAAAAATTATTTTAATCTTGTAACTCTGCGGAAGCACGAGAGAAAGAGAATTAGACCGAGTCAGAAAGCTGGTTGTAGATTGAAAACCATTCTTTTATTTTTATTATTTATTTGCACATATTTTCCTAGGCTGGCAAGTAAGTTTGGAGCTTGTATTCGAGCTGGTCCCGTGACATTCGTATCGGGTTGTTGTGTTTGTATGCTATGACATCTTGGCTTCAGGGGGCCATCCCCACAAAGTATTTGCTTGCAGGACTAAGTTTTATGCTTGGTGTACCAAAAAGAGAAAAGCCGATAAGGTCAGGGATTTTTACACCTGGCACATATAAATCTCACTTTGTGTATAGTCCCAACAATTTAATGGCCTTGTGTCATATTTTGACACGGTGAAATATCAGATAAATCACAGTTTGCGGTGCGTATGCTCTGTGACCAGAGCAGTTCAAACCGTGGTAGATGCTCACTCTCGGTAGAAATATGGATTTATCCGACACAATGGAGGTGACCGTGGTGTAATCGTTATCGTTGTGGGAAATGGACACGGAGACACGAGTTCAAATCCTGGACGAGACTGATGACATTTCACATAGCACTAATACCCATGGGAAAGGTATGAATCCAATTACTCTCCCACCAGCTATGGGTAAATAGTAGGGCATACTAGGTTCTTCAGCCATGGTGAGGCAACGTGTCTAGGAGAAGAAAAACTCTGACTTCAAACCTGTTAAACTTGGCTTAAAAATTGACTTTGTGTCATATTTTGTCCGAGCAGAGGGGTTGGTTATTATGATAATATGGGCCACCAATGATTCAAAACTCAAACATGACAATCATAAACAAAAGAAAGGTCACACAAGCATTATCGGTGTAGGAAATGGGGTCGTCGACCCGAGAACAAAACCTGAGCAAAGCTTAGGGTTAATTTTATCGGAAAAGAAATGAATTCAACATTGAATTCAAACCAACTAAACTCTGCTTAAAGATTGACCTTGTGTCATAGATTTCCTCTAGTGGTGTGGTTAAGTAAATAGATAATATCTCTCCATCACAGAATGGATCTGGGAGTCATACCAACGAAAGGGTAACTCTACATTCTCCAGAACTCCAAGCATAGGGTTTCCTCTATGGATACATTTTAGAGAGAGAGAGAGAGAGAGAGAGAGAGATGGTGGTTGGTTGGTTGGTTGGTTTTTAGGGTTTATGGCATATCAACCTTTGTAGGTGATGTAATGCCAAATCAATTTTTATCCAAACAATCAGTTCTATTTCAAACAATTCAGTTTAGCATGAATACACAGTTTAATTGTCAAAAACATTTCTGTTTCAAGCAATTCAGTTTATTCAAATAGTTCTAATTCAAACAATTCAGTTTAGTATGTATAGTTTTTGTCCAGTGATACTTAAATGTCAAAACCGTTCTATTTCAAACAATTCAGTTTAGCCTAAGTACGCAATGTAGTTCTATTTGACAGATAGATAGGACTCTATCAGGTGCTTCCACTCAGGGCTAGAGTGGATCTGGGAGCGTGGCAATAAAGGGATACATTGCATTCCCCAAAGCTCCAGCAATACTTGAGCCTGACCATCAGATTGTTTAGTGTCATATCCAGAACTCTTTTTAGAGGAGTCTAACTCTCCGTAGAAAAGCAGTCAGTGTATCCAACAGCACCAGCCGACTGGGCAAGAGAGATTGTGTGTGTGTGTGTGTGTGATCGTCTGTTTGTGAACATAAAAAATTCGACACTCAAATGTTGATAAACTTGTTTTCGCGACAAGTTCTTGAATATACATTCTGGAATCTAGTTATATATATATATATATATATATATATATTGTCATCCACAGATGACTGTCTCGTTCTATCAAAACTCTTCAGTGTGGATAGACACGTAGGACGCTCGAAGCCGGGATCGAAACCCGTCCTACATTACGTTAAACTTAGTCTCAGACCTCTCGGCCAACAAGCCAATTTTTAAGGTATTATGTAGCAGCAGCAGCAGCAACGTCCGTTTGTTAACATTTTTATACCCTATCGGTTACCAGAGTGCTCAATTCTTTCGAAGAGCTTTGCATTACGCTAGCAGCGGCCGAAAATTCCTTCACCAGAGTGCTTAACCCCCAAGGGGGAGCGTATATATATTGCTCCTCTTACCCTTGATCACCACCTTATAATGCTGTGTAAAGCAGATACATCAAGTACCATATTTTGAATCCAGGGAAAGAAGTTGAACCCTTCGCTACACCTTGGTGTAGTAGCAATCGAAAAGTGTGCCTTCAGACCACTCCCCACTACGGTTGGCCAAATTATATATATATATATATATATTCAAAGACATTCACAGAGTAACATTATTAACAATAAATAAACCAATGTCTTCTATTCATTTAATTAAAATAAAGAAAAATACGATCATACAAATGATTAATATCACTTATAACGAGTGAATTTCGTGATCCCCTCTTGAATAAACTTATATAAAAATTCTAATAAATGTCGCAAATGAATGTAATTAAAAGCTGCTGATTATTAGTGTAATTCTTTTTGCCATTCATTGTAATTGCAATAAACAGACGTAAACTTTAACATTATTCACAAAACTAATATTAACTTCTGCTTTTAACGAAAATATAGACAACAATGAGCAACAAAATGTTTTATGTTTTTCATATTTTCTTTTCTAAATTCTCCTTCTCGTCGCTGAGTTTTATCAAATCAATTAACCATAACTAATCAATGTTTATTCTTAAATATTTGCTTTTTTGTGTTTTTTTTTTTTTTCGTTTTTAATGTGATTGTTGTTTTCGATGACAGCTAACAAGTAAAAGTAATTGTCAAATATTCTCCTGTACATTATTCAGGCTTTGATTCATCAAAATTCCCCGGAATGAATTTGGAGCTGCCAAGGAATAATGAAACTCATATATCATTCAAATGGGGATTTTTTTCTCTTTTTTATTTTCAATGATGATAATCACCTTTTTATGAGGAAATGGCAAATCGATAGGGATTTCGTTTCTTCGACGTATCTTATAGAAATCTTACAACTCCCTTAATCAATAGATTCAGTTCTCATTGCATTAAATAGTACGACTTAAAATCCGAGATATTTCTCCATGAGCATCTTCTACCAGAAAACAATGGAGGCAAGGATCACTCAAGATGAATATATCAGCTTTGACGACGACTGTAGTGAAATGTTTATTGACTTAATGGTTACGACGACCCGAGTTCAAATCCTGGACAAGGCTTTTTCATATCCATATTTACCAATATTTACCTAACCCTCCGCTCGGGAAGGATATGTCACAAGGTCAATTTTTCTGTATACGACAGCTCTGTACCAATACAGGATGTCGCTCTGAAGACCTACCGTATGGACGATAGAGAAGGGTGGTGAGAAAGGGTCAGGGATATTCGTGGTGATAGCGGGACATGATGATAATAATAAAAATAGTGCATTAATAAAAAAAAAGTATATTACCATTTTTGGGCCGATTAAATATCTTAAATCTCTTTTATGAAAAATATACTGGGTTTGCTAACTTGAAAATAGTCAGCGATAAACGAAAATACTCGAAGCGCTTTTTATAAAACCTCTTGATCCATATTTTTGGTGGAACTCTTTATCCTTGCCCCAGATATGAGTTAAGATAGTAGTCCTAGAGTATTTCTCCAATGATAGCTTTGATATTTGTTGCATATTGGCCTTTGACTGCATGTTAGTTATCGATTTCTGAATAGGATATGCGTCTGTGTAAACGATGGGAAAGCGGAAATGAATCATATGAATTGGGAACCGGAAGATAAACGTGTGGGCGTTAGAAATATTATGTAATGACCTTAGACAGGCAGTCAGTCAGGAGAAGCGAGCAATCTGAGCAGAAGCGGACCTGGGCCTTGGACCTGGGTTGAGATGTGACCCAGATCAGTTCCATCAATGAAGTACTTAGTCGGACTCTAAATATACATCTATCACAACGTGACGTAAATATGAATATGTCTTTCTCAACGTGGTGTTGAGAATAACAGTCCGACTCTCTCGCCATCCAATGATTTCGTGCCTTTCGAATCAAAACGATTTATGTTTTTTATAAATAAGAATCGTCGTCTTTTCTTTCTATGCTAAATAACACATTAAACTAGCCGCGATGCTTGATATGTCTTTCTCAACCTTAATGTGGTGTCGAGAATAGCAGTCTGATTCTCTCGCCATCCAATGATTTCGTGCCTTTTGAATAAAAAAGATTTATGTTTTTTTTTTAAATAAGAATCGTCGTCTTTCCTTTCTATGCTAAATAACACATTAAACTAGCCGCGATGCTTGATATGTCTTTCTCAACCTCAACGTGGTATCGAGAATAACAGTCTGACTCTCTTGCCATCCAATGATTTCCTACTTTTCGAATAAAAAAGATTTATATTTTTATAAGTTAGAACATTTGTCTTTCCTTTCTGTGCTATATAATACATTGAATTAAACGTAATGTTTGATATGTCTTTCTCAACCTACTGTCGAGAATAGCTGTCAATAATTCAGATAAAGTTGCAATTGTTAACAACTTGGTTCAAGATGTTGGCCACTAGGGGGCTCCTACTCAAGAGGTTTCGAATGCAAATGCGTGTTTTTTTTTTATAAATGTCTTCGTCTTCCCCTTCTGTGCCATATAACACATTGATTAAAACGCGATGCTTGATATGTCACCAAGCAAAGAAATGAACCATACGCTCAGTATCTTACTCACCGACAGGAAAATAAAACTTCTATAATAACTTTTATAATATCGAATAAAGGTTTTATTTTTCTTGAAAAAAAACATTTTTTGAAATATATATTTTTCATGTGACTGAGTCTTAAGAGAATTGGTTGTCTTTTTACGGCATGTCACTGTATGTGGGTTATTTAAAGCCGTTCTGATTTTACATATATATTAAATATATATAATTCATAAATAAATAGTTGATAGGTGACAATTCTTAAACGATCCACAGCTCATTTGTTTGCACACAGTTAACTGATTTCAAGAATTGCTATTTGAAACTAATATTCTTATTTGCACAGAGTTAATGATTTCAAGTATTGCTATTTAACTCTAGTAATTCTATTGAAAACTATTCATTCGTTTGCTTACAATTAAATAATTCTAAGTACTCCAAAGTAATACTAATTATTTAATTTACGTCATTCATTTGTTCGTTCACATCTACTAAATGCATACAAGAATAATAAATAATTAAACAGCTTTATTTGATCCATAGATTCAAACTTAATAGGTATTAACACCTCGGGTCAGAGTGGATCTGAGAGTTTTAACACTAAAGGGGCACTCCACATTCCTCAAAGTTCCAAGACTGGATTTCCAGCGTCAGATTATTGTGTCATACCTTAGACACTCGTTGGGGAGTCTTATTTCTTTTAATGTTATATGATTAAAGTAATGTCTTTATTTATATTAATCATTTTTCGTTATTTATATTTAATAATCTAGTTCGGTTAGGCTTTGAACTACTCGGGTCTCTTAGATTAGGTCCATAGTCAGATGGGGCAGTCTTACGCCCGAGCAGAAATGATATGACAATCACCATTTGCCATAATAAACCCCTAGACAGAAATGAGGCTGGAGTGTGGATGACGTCATGCCAAGAAGAGAGGGTCCTGTGAATTTGAGGATTTTGAAAAGACAATAGTTGAGTATTCGACCGTTGAAGGGGCAGTGGAGTTTTCTACCGTTGAAGCGTGCGGTTGAGTTTTTCGGATCTCGACCGGCAGAGATGAATTGTGATCTTAAACACCACAAGATGAGCCGCGTGTTGGGGTGGGGTCAGCATACTATGGTTAGCATAGACTTTTAAGAATTGTGTCTCTCTCCTCGTGTGGCCAAGGAGCGAAGGCAGAAATTAATAAACCCGTTCGTATTGGAAACGAAAGAGTCCGCCTGTATTTATATATGTATTTGTATTACTGTTATGATTGATATCATTAAGGCTGAAGAACATTGAGATATATATTCGGTGTATTCTACTGTCTCAGTCAACTGGGCTGGACTTTTACGTGATTTATCGATTAAAAAGTTTTGTTCTTGCCGGGTTTTTTTCATGTCAATTAAGACATAATATTATCTTTATTATGCAGTTTGAACAACTAAGCTCAAACCTAGTTAAAAATGTTAAAATAAACGTGGACACTTATTTTTGTGATTGTTTATTTCTTATTTTGCTATTCCTTTTAAATTTAAATTCTAACAAATTCCAGCTGCATAACTACCAGTTAATTATCGTTTTTATTTAGAAATGCATCTTGATGATAGCTTTCTTATCCTAAGAAATAACTTTTCTTTAGCTTATAGCCTTTCCAAGTTTCAGATATGTATGGACACCAGATCTGATAATTATACATTAAACCATTTTCTCTCATTAGAGAAAGGGTACATTCTTCTCAAGTATTAATTAAGATGTGTAAAATCGATTTTATCAAAGGCACAATCTATACTGTAAAAAAGATTAGAAAATGTTTTAGTGAAGTAATTCTGACATAAAATTGAACTTAACAGAACGATACATTGAAAAATAAGAAAGCGTTCGTGATGTGATGGATAGTTTCATAAGAAGTAGACACGTTGACACGGGTCAAATCCCGGACAAAACTGTTTGTATTTCACATAGACATGATAACAGTGTAAAAAGTATAAATCCAGTTATTCTCCCTCCAGGCTTAGGTAACAAGTTGGACAGTTGGGGTTCTGTAAACGTTTGTTTATTTGTTTCTTTTGTTGCTTAATATAGCATATCAACCTTCTAGGGTGATTTAATGCCAAATTCCTCCTAGATTAACAGTTGGGGTACAATCTAACTCAAAGCTTGGAGGATAGAGGTTCTATACATTTCCCAAGGGTATTTGCCTGAAAGTGGTAATTTACTAAGCTTTTTGCTTAGATGTGGCACAAGGCCATATGAAAGGGGCACCCAATGAGACTCGAACTCACTCGTGTAGGTTTGCTAGTCGAGCTTGCTAACCATTACACCACCACAGGCGCCTTAGGTTTTAATTTTCTAAGCTTTTTGCTAAGATGTAGCACAAGGCCGCATGAATGGGGCAACCAATGAGAATCGAACTCACTCGTGTAGGATTGCTAGTCTAACATTACACCACCCGAGGTGCCCTATTTGCCTGAAAGTGAACGTAATCGCGCGACAGGAGTTCGAACTCGCTTTCTACGATTCCACAATACACCGCTTTAACCATTACACCACGAGGACACCCCCTGTAACCTTGGTATGGTAACTGGTCTAGGAAAAAAATTCTGAATTCAATCCTCTTAAACTCCGCAAAAAATTGACCTCGTGTCGCATCCTACAAAGGGGTAGGGAAATGTACATATTAAAACCTAGGGAAGGATTCTAATTACTTTCAAAGTGTCTCGTTGTAAATAAATAAATACAAATACAAGTCTATATGGCCTCCGTGTCATTGTTCTGCCTTTGTTTAATTTCTTTCTTTAATGTCATATCAACGTTCCTTGGTTAGAAAAGTAGAAGGGAATTTATATATTTTTCTTGTGTATTAATCTGAAATAAAACCCAATATTTTGACCAGTACTCAATTTTGCTAACTACGTACGATGTCGCAGTCCGACACGTTCACCACTAAGCAATAGGGACTCCTCTCTTTGCTCATGGACCTATGTTTCGGTTGGGTTTCATGGCATATCAACCATCGTTGGTTATCTAATGCCAGATCCTCTTTATACGTATATATCAGATATATATATATATATATATATATATATATATATATATGATTTGTTTCGGTTATGTTTTATGGCATATCAACCATTGTTGTTTATCAAATGCCAGGTCCTTTTTATACCTATTATATAATTTGTAAAGATATAGTTTATAAAGAACATTTTTAAACTAGTCAGAGCTCATTCGTTTGAATACAGTTTAGTCGTTATACACAGGATTGCTAAGTCTGTAGTTCGTTAGTTATTTAATTATTAATTGAGTTAGACCTCATTTGTTTGCACACAAGTTCTGCTATTGCTTGCGCACAGTTAAATAGTTCCAAATATTGTAACACTAATAGTTCTATTAGATATCAATCGTTTCTTTACATTCACTCAAATGACTCCAAGAATCGCTATGTAATACTAACTATTCAATTTGGACACGCAGTACAAAAGTGCCTGATTTTGCTATGTACCACTAACAATTTAATGAAATATCAGTCATTAGTTTACACCCAATCAAAAGGTAAAAAGGTTCTATTTCAAACAATTCCATTTAACTTAAGTTATTTGTTTATGCAAAGTTTAAATGTCAAAAAGTTTTATTGAACCCATATATTGGACCCTCCCAGGGGGTACCACTCCGGGTCAGAGTGGAACCAAAACCTGAATGCAATGGTAATAAAGCAGTATTCTATATGCAACGTGATATGGTAGGTCAAAGTTATAAAGAGGACGAAAAGCTAATTTCTGAGGAAGGAAAGAGAAAAGAAAAAAATAATAAGGCGAAAAGTAGATAGTGAGTCTACAGAAACAACTAGCTGACCTTTGAGTGACTGGGGGCAAGACACTGGATGTTGGCCAGTCAATCACGAATGAATTACAACGATTATTATGAATGACTAAAAAACCGGAGATCCAAAATCTTCTGCGCATGTGTGGAGCCACCAGAGACGGATATAATGTAGTAAGCGGGCGACTCGGGTTTGAAAGTCAGTTGACTGCGAGACTTGACGAGGTAAAGATGTTGATTGAACACCTGTCAGGAAGATGTAAAGACAGACGAAAATTGCAGCCCCCATTTTGGGGTAGGCTCCAAAAAAGGGTTTCGCAGCTGGCGCGAACCTGAGAGAATGACAGTAGCGAACAAACTCGTTAGAACTACAAAAAATATAGAAAATTCAAAGTCTATGTCTGCCCTCTCTTCATCTCTCCGTGACATGTTTCTCTTTGTCCAACTAAAGTGGTTGACTCAGCTTTCATACTCTCTCCTTCTCCTGGTGACTACTTAAAAAGTGTGGTAGCGAATGATCATTTGAGTTAGTGATCTAAGGTAAAGTTCCGTGTGTTCTGAATAACCATGACCAAAAAATCCGCCGCCTACGCACGATACACGTGAACACTGTATCAACAGTGTATACTGTAATCTCCACCAGTGGAGATCGAACCAGTGACCACAGATTGCAGTGCCGAAACTCTAGGACTGAGCCGCCAGTTTATATCGCACACAAGTGACGCCAAATCAAATTTTCTGGTCATGATAATTCAATTCACAATATTAATTCCTTAACTTAAAAAATTAAAAATATGTACATCTATTCCCTTGCCCCTGAGGTATAACAATTATGCGGATGCGTATTTCTAAGCTTCTTGGGAAGACATGAGCCTGGGGAGTGAGACCGTGTCCTCTGGAAAGAGTACGGATGTAACTTGCAAGACACATTTAGGCTATTTGGCCGCGCAATTACCATGACTAGTTGATTTGGCGCCACTTTTGTGCGATATGAACTGGTGGCTCAGTTGTTGAGTTCAGCGAATTTTCTGGTCATGGTAATTCAATTCACAATATTAATTCCTCTACTTGAAAAATGAAAATATTTACATCTATTCCTTGTGTTAGACTACTTTTTCCCCCTGTGAGGTTACAACAGGGTCCGATGATTAATTAAAACGTTGTAAGACAGCCATTAACACTTTTGGGTATTTATTTGTACAAGCGTATATTTGGCGTGTAACTTTAAAACATTCTATTTAGTACCGTTATGTCATACATATTTTCCAAAGCTCTAGGACCGGAGCCTTGATATCAGATTTTTAATGACATATTTAGGACACTCGTTGAACTGGAGTCTTACCTCTCTGCGGAGATCTAGTCGGGGTATTTCTCAGACCCGGCAGACTGGGCTCTAAACGAATAGATTTGTAAGTCTATTTTTTGTTTTGTGTTTTTTTTTTTTTCGCTGCGTAACATTGAAAATATATTAAATTTTACCATGGAACGTTTCTAAATGGATGAAATATTGGTGTAAGGAGTAGATAGGACGTTAAAGAGTAAAACCAGACTATTGGTTAGTGCCAAAGGTTTTTGGAACTACATTCTATTGCCTAGAGACTACTAAATGAAATGATTCTGACTTGTATGTATACCGAAATATAAAAAAGGCACAAAATTGTTTTAAACGTAAGGAAAAGTTGCAATTATTTGATGAGTATCAATGTAATATAATGGCCGAGGGATTTCGGTTTATGCCTTTGGGTTTAGTTGGGCTGGGGGCCTTTCGTTTCGGCACATGGGTTAGTAAGGTGCAACATTAACACAGGTGTTCACGGGCGTTTGCGCAGAGCGGACGTGTCACTCAGAGATGTCACAATAGCCCAGTTGGGAAACGGTGGCTAGCGATTGCAAATGACGTCACGCACCGGAAGCGCGCGAAGGATTTGGGGGGATTTTGAAAAAGTCAGTTAGTAGAGTTGAGACCTGCCTCGGGAGAAGACAATTGACTTTCACTTGCTCGCCGAGACCTTTGTAGCGGGTGCAGGGGCAGATGAAAAAGCCAGAATAGAAAGATTGTGCCTCTCTCTCCTTATGTTGAAAAACCTTTAAACTCGAAGGTAATAAAAAGTTTCATACGTGAACTGAGAAGTCGTTACGTGTTTTTCGCATTTCGAGATTCCCATGTTCTATGTTATATATATATATATATATATATAGATAGATATATTTCGCACATAGCCGTATCTGGCTCTGGTCCATCAACATTTAGATAAATTTTATTGTTTTTCTATACTATTGCAAATATATAAGGCTTCTTTGTCCTTGCAAGATGACACGCAAGGTTTATTATTTACACGGGATACAACTAATTAGAATTTTGAGTTTTTATTCTCCTTCATTAGATGTCATGCCAGAGTAAAAGAGTCCAATCTTTCCATAGCTAAGAGGTGAGAATGGATTGATTCGAGCCGTTCTCAAGGACAACATCGAATTCCAAACATCTGCGTCAGGATTAAAAGTTGCATTGATGAGTCCATTTATCATGATTACGACACGAAATAATCTTATGTTCAAAAGCATGTAGTTGTATCTATTTGATTTAGTCTGGTGTCAACTAGTCCGGATCAAACTCACTACTCAATATTAAAGTGATGTAAATGTTGTTTTAGAAAACGAAATTAGTGGCCCGTGATCAAATCCTGGACGAGTATGCGTTTCAGCTCGCGTTAACACCCTTGACAAAACCATTAATCCAACTGTTCTTCCTTCCAACTGTGATTAGTAAATAAAAAAAATATAGAACAATAAAGAAGACTTGGAGGTGCCCGTGGGGTAATGGTTATCGTCGTAGGAATTGGACACGGCGATACGAGTTCAAATCCTGGACGAGGCTGATTGCATTTCACATAGCACTAATACCCTTGGGAAAGGTATGAATCCAATTATTCTCCCTCCAGCTATGGGTAAATAGTAGGGCAGAATGGGTTCTTTAGCCTTGGTAAGGCAACTAGTCTAGGAGAAGGAAAACTCTGAAATCAAACCTGTTAAACTCCGCTTAAAAATTGACCTTGTGTCATATCCTGGCCGAGCGAAGGGGTCGGAAAAAAGGAGGTGCCTGTGGTGTGATGGTTATCGTAGTAGGAAATGGACACGGTGACACGAGTTCAAATCCTGGACGAGGCTGATTGCATTTAACATAGCACTAATACCCTTGGGAAAGGTATGAATCCAATTATTCTCCCTCCAGCTATGGGTAAATAGTAGGGCAGACTGAGTTCTTTAGCCTTGGTAAGGCAACTAGGAGAAGGAAAACTCTGAAATTAAACCTGTTAAACTCCCCTTAAAAATGACATTGTGTCATATCCTGCCCGAGTGGAGGGGGTGGTAAATATGATAAAGAAGACTTGATCATTTTACCTTTGGATGACGATCAGTTTACAAGGCAATGTCGGAATTTAAACTAGCTTTACTCCCTTTATTTAAGTGCCCTTGTGTCTCATCCTGCCTGTGGCAGAAGTTTTCTCTTGAACACCCAACTTATCGTTAGTCATGTGAAAATATGTATATGACTCCTCCCTTTTAGAACGCCATTCTTTCAGGCAGAAATTAAACGTTTTCTTATGTAGTGACCTCACTTGACCTAAAACCACATCTGAGGTCAGTCACGCATAATCTACGTTGGGACAGGGAATCAAATCATTAACCTGGCTTGAAATCAGGTTTTAGGATGTGACATTGGGTTGATATTTTAAAATGGGCACAGTGATAGAAATTTACAAACATTATTCTATAGATTGCTATGTTTATGACAATTAGTTTTAGTTGATAAGATAAATGAACTGGTTATGGTGACCTTACGCAATCCCCGTTTGCTTTGTAATATGAAAATGAAGTCACAGAAAGCAATCAATATTTGGAAAGAATAAAATTAACTTGAACTAGACTCGCCTTTCAAAAATAGTATTTTACTTGAAAATGAATAAAAAATAATAAACAAAAACACCCTTTTGTAATTAAAGGCGAATATTGAAAGTGAATTCTAACACTTTGACAGTAACATCCACTTGCGAGGTTGAATTCTAATCTTTTATTTTGAAGTCAAAAAAAAAAAAACATTGCTGCGTGGATAAAACGCGTGGCAGTTTATTAATTTTCTACCAATGAAAGAAAATTACTTTAAAGACAAAAACGAAAAAAAAAAAAAAAAAGAAAGAAAAAAACATTAGAAAAAATAAAAGATAAAAAAGTTTAAAATTCTATTACCTGTCTTGATTTGAGACACTCTTGTCGTTTTTAGGAACCATGTTCAATGATAGAATGAGTGAACGGTTAAGAAAGAAAAATAAAAAGATGGGTGAGTGAGAAATATGGTGATCAATTGAGCGAGAGAATGAGAGCCTCTGAGAGAAAGAGAGACAGACAGACAAAGATATATATATATATATATATATATATAGAGAGAGAGAGAGAGAGAGTGTGTAAGTCTTACTGAGTGAGTGAGTGAGTCAGTGAGTGAGTGAAAGAGAATAAGAATATGTGAGCAGTAGAGAGAAAGAGAGACAGAGAGAAAAAGAGAGAAGGTGAGTGAGTGAGAGAGTGAGTGAGAGAGAGAGAGACAGTGAGAAAATAAGGGAAAAGGGGATGAGTGTGTATGAGATCAAACGAGTCAATATTTTGCTCTCATACACACTCCAGAGAGTGACAGAGAGATAGAGAGAGAGAGTAAGAGCGAAAGAGAGAGAGAGAGAGGGAGAGAGAGAGAGAGAGAGAGAGAGAGAGAGAGAGAAAATGAGAGAATAGCAAAGAAAGAGAAAATGAGAAGGTAGGTGAATACGAAACAGATTTTTCAAATTAGTAAAAGAAAATTGAGAAACAATAAAAGAGAAAAGAGAGTGAGATTTAGAGATCGAGAGAGCCAGTGAGGCAAAATGAGAGAATGAGCGGCAGAGAAAGAATGAGAGAATGTGGATGAGTGAGAAACGCGGAGATCAAGTAAGGGAGATAGATAATGAGTGGGTATGAGAGTGAAATAGAAAGTGTAGGACTTTTTGAGTAAGAGTGTAAAAGAGAGAGAGAGAGAGAGAGAGAGAGTGAGAAAGAGAGAGGAAGAGAGATGGTGCGTAAGTGAGAAACAGGTCGATCAACTTTGCGCGAGAGAGAATGAGTGAAAGACTGTGAGAGTGAATAAGAGCGTTTAGGACTTATTGAATAAGAAAGTAAAAAATAGAGAGTGAATGTGTGAGTACCAATGAGAGAGAGAGAGAGAGAGAGAGAGAGAGAGAGAGAGAGAGGAAGACTAGTTGATCAACTTTGCGAGAAAGAGAATGAAAGCGTGTGAGAATGAAAAAGAGACTGTAAGGTTTTGTAAATGAGCAAGTGAGAGAGAGTGAAGGAGTGAGAATGTGTGTCCCGCAAGAAAAACAGACAGATAGAAAGACAGAGGTAGGGATAGTGAGAGTTAAACTGGCGGATCAAATTAGGGAGAGTTTTGGGTGAGACTCAGGAAAGATCAAACGTGTCAGAAAGGTTGACTTGGAGAAACAGATACTGAGTAAGTGTGAAACTGACTGAATATAAGTCAATTAGGCAGAGAGAGAGAGAGAGAGAGAGAGAGAGAGAGTTGGTAATTAAGAGGGAACTAGTGAGACTTATAATGATAGTGAGTAAGGGTAGGAACAAGTGAGTAAAACTTTGATGAATGTGTTCGACAGAAGATTGATACTAAACGAGTGAGAGTGAAGAAACCTGTGTGAGAGTGACGGAAAGACTTTCTTTCAAAAAAATAGATAAAAAGAGCTCGGACAACAATGAGAGAGAGAGAGAGAGAGAGAGAGAGAGAGATCAAATTCATTATTGATTATTGACAACTGAGTCATCGATGAGAAGCTTCAGTTGTTCATAACCAATTATTGATTTTGACAATGTTTTTTGGATTCTTAATAGTTTTCATAGTTTGGCAAATGAGGAATGAGTTTAAAAAGAAAATTGAGAGAACTCTTTAAAAATCGATTTACACCTTACCTGTCGGAAGATGGCCTTTCTTGCCCTTAGCTCCTCCTTCATCAGAAGAAAGTCATGCACACAATGTTTTTCCTGTAAAAGTGCCTCAAGCATTTCTTCAGCAAAGCTTTTAGTTGAATAAGTGACAGCAGATGAACGCCTACTAGACCAAAAAAAAAAAATCATGTCAGAAGAAAATGGATAGCACACGTACAGCGAATATAATTCCTTTTCTTTAGTTTTCTTAAAGCGGTAATGAACTGAATCCCTCCATTCACTTTACTTCTCATTCCAAAAACGTTGCAGGAATCTGCATATCTTAGTAGTCCATATTTAACACATTCTACCGCTTTTTAATTTAAAAAAAATCAATAAGATAATATTATCATAGGTTTGGTTTGATGTTTTATTTAATGGCATATGGATCTTCATGGGTCATTCAATGCCAAAGATAATCTTAAAGAAGTGGTTCTATTTAAAGCAGAACTTGGGAATTCTAATTTTCCCAAAGTTAAGCCCGAAAGTGAGAATAATACCTTGCTAAGAGTGAGATATCGCATACTAGGATGGCGTTTTCTAACACGTTGACCAACCCCCACTGAGGACTCCTACCATAATATCCCAGTAATATACACAGAAGTGGTTTTCTAAATCTCAAGCTACATTCCTTCTCTGGCGATCAATGTTACTCTAAGTAGATTCTAATTATCGAATTTCTCGCTTGTAAATTTTCCAGTAATATTTTATGCATTTATATATATATATATATATATTTACTAATCAAATATCTACCAGTATTCACGGTACCAGAAAAAAACAAAAAAACCCTGGCCAGGAACAAGAGAAAAAAAATTATCTCGAATCACGGTCCAGAGGAAAAAGAAAAAAGTTTTTTGGGTAAAAAAGAAAGAAAAGACCAACCTCGTCCTACTCCTTGAAAAAAATCAAGGGGTACTTAGTCAGTGGCCAAAAGAAAACCAAAAAACCCTCCGCGAATGCTGCAATGCTACAATTACTAAAGTGCTCAACATTAAACAATGGAGCCAATTATAGAATTAACTTAAATCGCTAGTCGAAAATCTTCTACTAAAGTTTCACCTTAACGGATCATCAGGAAGTTTCGCCTAAACCATTCTAAGGAGAAATTGCTTTGCAAAGCAATTTCTCCTTAGAATGGTTTGCAAAGCAATTTCTCCTTAGAATGGTTTAGGCGAAACTTCCTGATGATCCGTTAAGGTGAAACTTTAGTAGAAGATTTTCGACTAGCGATTTAAGTTAATTCTCTCTCTCTCTCTCTCTCTCTCTCTCTCTATATATATATATATATATATATATATATATATATATATATACACGTGGAGCCTTCAATAAGTTCCCAGAAATTTTTTGTACAGGCATTTAAAATAGTCGGAGACTCTTACAAGTTCACTATGTTATTGCTGTACATCTGTTGAGATGACTGACCGAATTTTATGATTTCAGGTTCAAATAAACAGCTACAGCAGCAACTGGAATACACCCTACTAAAACCTGATTGTCACAGCTGGTGAATTTCAAAAATGCAATCTGAACGTGAGGACACTTTAGAAGAACGATATGCGATAAAATTCTGTTTTAAACTTGGAAAAAATGCCAGAGAAACGTATAGAATTCTTCAGACTGCTTTTGGACCATCTTGCATGAATCGAGCATCAGTTCTTGAGTGGCATAAGAGATTCAAAGAAGGCAGGAAGTCTGTGAGGGATGATGATAGGAGTGGGAGGAGTAAGGAAGTCAATACACCAGAGCTGATTGGCCAAAGGCTAAGGGTTAGGGTTACTATGTTGAGGTTTTAAGGGAGTTCAGGAAGAGATTCCGTCGGAAGAGGCCAGCACTCTTCAAATCGGGTCAGTGGTATTTCCACCAGGACAATGCACCAGTCCACAACTCCATCCTTATCACAGACTATTTGACCAAGATTGGCATCAAGACAGCTCCTCAGCCTCCCTATAGTCCAGACCTTGCTCCCTGTAACTTTTGGTTATTCCCTCAGCTCAGAGGCTATCGTTATGGGACAATTGAGGAAATGAAAGAGGCTGTGACGAAGGTCATTGACACGCTCAAACAAGAGGACATCCATGGGGCCTTGAAGAAGTTGTTGGAACGGTAGAACAAGTGCATTGCAGACAAAGGAATAAAGAAAAATGCCCCTTAGGTCGACGCTGCAATTCGAGAAATGTCATATACCAGGCATGCATTTTTTCCTATAGAACAGCAAAGAGACGGAGAAAGAGTCTATATAGGAATCTCCGCGGGAAATTGGAAACAAAGATGTACAACCAGAAACATTTATTTTCCAACCCAAAACTTAGATTCCAGTGTGCTCTATCAAAATACTTTTGGGGCCTTAAGGATCAGGGGCTACCTCCACAAATTAAGTGGAAAATAATCAGGCACTCATCTTCCACGAATAGCATTCAACGGTAGATATAACTTATGCTTAGATGAAAAAATTAGCATTATTAATTTCAAAAATGGAAAACTACTGTTGAACGAGAGAAACGAGCTCGTCTTTAAGTGTAGACATAGAGGATAATTCAAATTATCCTGATTGAGAACCACTGAAATACCAGTCCCTAAAAAATCGCAAGGCCAATAATAAAGATGTATTAGAAACTAATAGAGATCAGCTCGATAACAGATATCACCGAGACAAGGAAAGATAAAGATAGATGAGGGCCAGATGAACGTAAAATATTAATCCAAAAATTAGGGCCTGTGATTCTGGAGTGGTTAATTCCTCTTGACCATTTTTAGGGTATATTAGAAAACACTTGACGACTATATAAAATGTCCTCACCTTATCTGGTTTAACTATCTCGGTCCTAATTGAAACAAGAGGAATATCAAGGATGACAACAACTGAGTTAATTAACTGACATATTAGGAATAAATGTAAATCATGTATGAGATAGCTATTAGTTATACGATCTTAGTCTGTTTAGAAAATAACATCTGCTAAGGAAAGGAAACCCTACAAGAACGCAAAATTGGAAGGGATTGACCGGTAGATTAATTCCACTCCTGTTTCTTAATCGTTCTAACACCTAACATTTTGACCCCCCTCTGCCCACGCCTATGAATGAAATAATTAGTAATTTGATTTCCACTTTTATTCTCATTTTTATGCTTATTTTTATTTTTTATTTATTTATTTTATTTATTTTTATTCTCTAATTTTTATTTTTTACTTTTTTATTTTTTATTTTTATTTTAATTCCTTTATTTTTTTTTCTTCTGAATACGAACAGTAACATCACATTTGCTACTCTGCGACAAGAGAGAAGCATGTAAATAGTCATCTGACGAGACGGAGGGTATAGTAATATTCTCCGCCGAAATAAATTTATTATGACGACTTAACCGAGTTTGAGTCTCCATCAAATTGTACTATATATATATATATATATATATATGTATATATATATATATATATATATAGAGAGAGAGAGAGAGAGAGAGAGATTGAGATTTGATAATTAGGTGATCCAAGCAGAAGGAGAGATTTATTGGGAAAAGAAGTTGACACTATAGCGTTTCGGTTTTAATGAACTATCATTAAGACTGCGAGGTATGATATTAGTGATGTTAAATCAACGATTGATGTTTAAAATTTATCACTTGCCGCTTTATAAGAGTATGCCAAGAGGACCAAAGATTTTTTGTAATATCCAAGCATGGGTCTCGATTCCTATAAGCACCACCCACACATATTACAAAATATGATCATGTCAAATCCGACTCTGCAGAAAATCAAATAAATCCATATTATTCGACCGAAAGCTGAGCTGGAGAGGTAAGATAGCTTCCTGACTTTACTAAAGACAAACAAAACACTAACAACTTTGATCAGGATTCGAACTTGGTTAACTGTGTCTATTTACTTAAGTGAAAACAGTAACGCCTCTTGCTTCCTGAACAATACTAGTATCTTATTACAATAATTATTGTTTTGAACGATATCCGGATTTTGAATCTATTTCAAGTTGATTTCATTCATTTTAATTCACCGTGTCTATTTATTTAGGTGATAACCGTAACGCCTCTTGCTTCCAGAACGATACTAATATCGTATTACGATAATACATATTTTAAAGGAGATCCGAATTTTGAATCTATCTCCAGTTGATTTCATTCATTTTGATTTTTGATATCTGACATTCGTGCTATATACAATTGAAACAGGAAGTCGGTGAAGCCCCTGATATATTCGAACCACTAAAAGTACCGTTGAAAAGAAAAACGAAAATTATTTAAGCTGGAATTAATGGACTGAAATGACCACATTGGTGTTGCCATCAACTGATGCGCCCATTTATTGGAATCTATTCGTTTTGGTTCATATGTAAACTTGACTCGACATTATTTTTTGGGGATTCAATGAAAATTTTATTCCTTGTTGTCCAGACTAAGTCAGAGGTTATTCAGTGCTGAAACAAATCGAATCAAGATATAAAAAAAAGAAGAAAAAAATCGACTCTTGTGCGTCATGAAGCTTACAGTATGTATACAATGTATATCTAATATATATCTATATATCATTTCTAGGGAATATTTTAAATACAACATTAAGATAATTATATATCCATCTACTAAAGATAATAGAAATGAAATACGCCTACAGTATCACCCATAAATAAGACCACAGGTAACACTATTTTACTCAAAACTGTTAATTTTCTTCTGAACCAGAATATCAGATTTTTTTTTTATTTCTAGTGAAACATTGAAGAATCCTAGGGGATACAATCAATTATTAGTCTCACACACAAAAAAAACAACAACAACAAAAAAATAACAAAAAAAAAAAACAACAACAAAAAAAAAAAACAAGTACTCCCCTACTGTGTAATTAAATATTCATTTTCTTCTGAACAAAAAATACTGACTTCATTATTTCTAGTGGCACATGATTTTAACCAAATAAAAAGTAAATTTGGCGACCTTAGTCGTGGATGACCCGAAAGTTGCTTTTTCAATTGCTACCATATCAAGGTGTGATGGTGAGGACTAATCCATTCCCTTGATTGCTTCAATTTACCCTTAATCCTTACTTTATAATGCAGAGTCTTAAGCAAGTACCATTTTTGAGTCTTTGCTATGACTCGACCTGGAATTGAACCCCGTTCTCCCGGACAATTGGCGAACACAAATGGATAACATTGATTATTGCATTATCGTTCATAGATAATATCCACTTCAACTAGAACTTTATAAAAAGATAATGTTCTTCTACAGCAGACATATCAGGATTTGAAAACAAAATTCTTGTGGAAAATTATCCAATCAAAATGGATATTATTTATTATCTGAAAATCAACAAGTACATCCCGACCAATACTTTATAAAATCGTTTATTCGAAACCAAAAATACCAGGATGTTCTTATGACCGACTGACCATGGGTACCTCGAGTGGTGTAATGGTTAACAAGCTAGAAAAGCAAACTTTCACAAGTGAGTTCGATTCTCATTGGGTGCCCAATTCAATAGGTCTTGTGCCACATCAAAGCAAAAAGCTTAGTAAATTACTACCAATCCAGGTCAAATGGGCACCTTGGATGATGTAATGGTTAGCAAGGTAGAATAGCAAACCTTCACGAGTGAGTTCGATTCTCATTGGGTGCCCAATTCAGTAGGTCTTGTGCTATATCCAAGCAAAAGGCTTAGTAAATCACTACCAATCCGGGTCGAATGGGCACCGCGGATGATGTTATGGTTAGCAAGCTAGAATAGCAAACTTTCACGACTGAGTTCGATTCTCATTGGATGCCCAATTCAGTAGGCCTTATGCCATATCCAAGCAAAACACTTAGTAAATTAATTCCAATCTGGGTCGAATGGGTACCGCCGATGATGTAATGGTTAGCAAGCTAGAAAAGCAAACCTTCACGAGTGAGTTCGATTCTCATTGGGTGCCCAATTCAGTAGGCCTTATGCCATATCCAAGCAAAACACTTAGTAAATTCCTACCAATCCGGGTCGAATGGGCACCGCGGATGATGTTATGGTTAGCAAGCTAGAATAGCAAACCTTCACGAGTGAGTTCGATTCTCATTGGGTGCCCGATTCAATAGGCCTTGTGCCATATCCAAGCAAAACGCTTAGTAAATTACTACCAATCCGGGTCGAATGGGCACCGCGGATGATGTAATGGTTAGCAAGCTAGAATAGCAAACCTTCACGACTGAGTTCGATTCTCACTGGGTGCCCGATTCAATAGGCCTTGTGCCATACCCAAGCAAAACGCTTAGTAAATTACTACCAATCCGGGTCGAATGGGCACCGCGGATGACGTAATGGTTTGCAAGCTAGAATAGCAAACCTTCACGACTGAGTTCGATTCTCATTGGGTGCCCGATTCAATAGGCCTTGTGCCATACCCAAGCAAAACGCTTAGTAAATTAATTCCAATCTGGGTCGAATGGGTACGCCGATGATGTAATGGTTAGCAAGCTAGAATAGCAAACCTTCACGAGTGAGTTCGATTCTCATTAGGTGCCCGATTCAATAGGCCTTGTGCCATACCCAAGCAAAACGCTTCGTAAATTACTACCAATCCGTGTCGAATGGGCACCGCGGATGATGTAATGGTTACCAAGGTAGAATAGCAGACATTCACGACTGAGTTCGATTCTCATTGGGTGCCCAATTCGTACAGTTTTATGATACATCTAAGCAAAAAGCTTATTAATCACCACCAACCTAAATTTGAACAATCAAAACGGATATTATCATGCATTTATCATTGAAGTCCGAATTACTGAAAATCAGTAATCAAGAAAAAATATAGTTTAATTTGAAAATAAAATGACTTCATAAAATGTTGCCAATGATTTTGCATATTTTTGGACTGACAAACATCTGTATCATTGGTCACAAAATTTCAATATTGTAGAACTTTGTTAAAAATAAAACTCGATAGTATCTGTCTGATCGCCTGTATTCATCTAAAAATAATAAAATTAAATATACCTATTTCACTTGGCATTATAAAATGAGACGTTCATTTCGGTAGAATAAAATGCAATAAAATACGGATTAACGGGCTATAGGAGTATAGTAATATGGTTTTTATTCTGCGGCATTTTTATTAGTACGTTGCATAGTTAATAAACAGATGTAGATCACCCAATCAGGTATATTTTGGCTTCTTCAGAATGACTATTAATAATGAATAAGGTGGTTGTCTGTGTTTTACGGCATACCAAATCTTTATAAGTTATCTAATGTCAAATATAATAATTTGTAAAAGAATGTTTTGTAGGTAACAATTTTTTTAATAGAGCCACGGTGCATTTGTTTGCACAGAATTAAATGGTTTGAAGTATAATCTTTAATTTTGTTTGCTTACAGTTAAAATAGTTTCAACTATTGCGATCTAAAATTGATAGTTTTATTTGAACACAATGAAATGGTTTTAAGTATTCCTATCTAAAACTGATAGTTTCGTTTGAACACAATACAATAGTTTCAAGTATTGGTATCTAAAATTTATAGTTTTGTTTGAACACAATACAATAGTTTCAAATATTGCTATCTAAAATTGATAGTTTTATTTGAACACAGTGAAATGGTTTTAAGTATTGGTATCTAAAATTTATAGTTTTGTTTGAACACAATACAATAGTTTCAAATATTGCTATCTAAAATTGATAGTTTTATTTGAATACAGTGAAATGGTTTTAAGCATTGGTATCTAAAATTTATAGTTTTGTTTGAACACAATACAATAGTTTCAAATAATGCTATCGAAAACTGATAGTTTTATTTGAACATAATGAAATGGTTTTAAGTATTGGTATCAAATACTAAAAATATTTTTTTCACTGTTAAATGGTTTCAAATATTACTATCTAACCGTAATAGTTTAATTTGTACACAGTTAAATGTTTTCAACTATTGCTTGCTAACGCTAATAATTTTATTTGCCCACAGTTAAATTGTTTCAAGTATTGTAATCAAAAACTGAAGTTTTTTTTGCCCACAATAAATGGTTTCAAGTATTCTTATGTAACACTAGTATTTCTGTTCAATATTATTTATTCATTTACTCACAGTTAAATGGTTTCAAGCATAGAACATTTTTGTATATTTTTATTAGACCCACTGATGGAACCCTAATGGCAATGAAAGCTTACTCCACCTTCACTATGTCTCCAGAACTGGCGCCTCACCATGAGATAGTTTAGTGACATATTCAGGACAAGTAGGGGGGCTTACCTCTCTTTAGAGATACACTCAACGTATTTTACAAACTCATCTGACTTAAATGATAACCATTCAGAGTATCAATCACTTCGCCAGCTGAATCATGGGATAACCAGGCGGCAAATCGATACCATTGTGTGAATTTATGTATTCAGTAAATATCGAATTCATAATCCTGTGCTGCTTTTTAAATAAAGCCTAGATATGCAGATACCTGGGTTGTCCAAAGAAGACGTCCTATTACAGGGTGTCTCATAATAGATGTAACCCATTAACTTGATAATGATTTATTACTGAGACAAGCGAAACGGTGGTCATTTGGAACAGGCCCTGTGAAAAATACATCCTTTGAGCTAGAGATATCAACTTAATGTTTTTAGTTGTTATCATATCAGCTTCCAGGTCATTGGATCTTTTATTGAGTCTCTTGTCTCCGTAATAAATCATTATCATATTAATGGACTGCATCTATTTTGAGATAGTTTTCAATGATTTTGTCTCCAAATGAATAGTGACACCAAATATTTTTCTCTTGTCCCAAGTATTGAGATCGGGAATTAATAGTTGTTAGAGTAATACTAGTTTCAAAGCTGAAACTAGAAATAACACGTCATTATTAATAAAGTTATTTGCCGTCTCATGGGTCCCCTGTATATTGAGACTGGCTATATAAATGGGCTACATCTATTTTTAGACAGTTTTGAATGATTTTGTCTCCAAATAAGTAATGACGCTTTTTTTGGTCTCTTGTCCAAGGCATTGTGATCGATGATTAATAGTTGTAATAGTATACTATTTTCAATTCTGAAACAAAAAATAACACAATTTGCTTAGTTATTTGCAGCTCCATATATATTGTGTAATCGAGTGGAAACTCAAACCTGGTTAAGTTGCCATTATTAATTTATTTCGGCGGAGAATATTACTATAATCTCCGTCTCGTCAGATGACTTTTTACATACTATACTTGAAGTTGCAGAACAGCAGATGTGGAGTTACAGTTCATATGTGAAAAAATAAATAAATAAATAAAAATAAATTCACAGGCGAGGGCAGAAGGAATCAAAATATTAGGTGTTAGAAACATCAAGAAACAGGAGTGGGGCTTCTCTTAAGGTCAACCCATCCTAATTTACGCACGCACACTCACAAACACACTTGGACGCTAACAAAACGGCTGGAGAAGAGGCTAGACGGCAATTACACAAGAATGTTGCAAGCAATACTGAACAAGTCCTGGCTGCAACACCCCACAAAGCACCAACTATACAGCCACCTGCCTCCCATCACGAAAACTATCCAAGTTAGACAAACCTGACATGCAGGACACTGCTGCAGAAGCAGGGACGAGCTCGTAAGTGATGTACTCCTATGGACCCCCACATATGACCGAGGAGAAGGACGACCAGCTCGAACATACATCCAGAAGCTATGTGAGGATACGGGATGTAGCCCTGAAGACCTACCAGAGGCGATGAACGATAGGGAGAAGTGAGGAGAGAGGCCAGGGATATCCGTGCAAGTGGCACAAAAAGATGATATATATATATATATATATATATGTATGTATATGTGTGTGTGTGTGTGTGTGTGTCTGTGTGTGTATTGAGACAACCTATATATAATATTGCTAGTATTATATAGGAATACTTGTAATGTAAAAACTGTCTTTTAACTGTGGACATTAAAAGATAGCTTTTGGAGACCTTTCAGGCAAGCGTTTTGACACACCAAAATAAAAGGAATTATGGTTCCAATAAAATTAGTGTAACTTGAAAGAAGGAAAAGGATCATAAAACTCTTTTACGAAAGCTATCAAAAGTGGTCTGTGGCAAAAGACGTTAGTTGATCCCAGTCACGTGCGTCTAATATTTTGTGCTAATATAAGAAAATAAAGTGATTAACAATCAAAATATACGTTGAAACCACTTCGATTAAGATCATTGCGTAAGCAATTGAAATTCATACCCAAAAGAATTAAAACTGTCATAAAAACTCAGGAAGTGACCACTAAGCAATAATTTTTTTGTAAACGAATTCCATAATTCTTCCACAATATTGAGTTATTCCATATTTTCCTTAATTTGGAAAAATATACTATGACTCTAAATAATCTAGTCTCGTTTGTTTAAAGAAATCTTCTATATTCAGCTATTAAATAAAAATGCATTCAGTCTAATCTGTTAATAGTTTATTTATTAGTAAAACTAAAAAATAAGGGAAACATTTTCTAATTGTCTTAATTCAATAACCTTCGTCTGGTGGAGCACACACACACGAGTAAGATATACGAGGATCATTAAATAAGTTTTCAGACTTTTTAATGGGCACTTTTATTGACAGTGCACACATGAAACTCTTATCCCCTTCGAAGTAATCACCTCTGGCTGCAATGCACTTGTTTTACCGTTCCAACAACTTCTGGAAGACCCCATGGATGTCCTCTTGTGTGAGCGTGTCAATGACCTTCGTCACAGCCTCTTTCATCTCCTCAATTGTCTCATAACGACAGCCTCTGAGCTTAGGGAATAACCAAAAGTCCCAGGGAGCAAGGTCTGGACTATAGGAAGGCTGAGGAACTGTCTTGATGCCCATCGTGGTCAAATAGTCTGTAACAAGGATGGAGTTGTGGACTGGTGCATTGTCCTGGTGGAAATGCCGCCGACCCGATTTGAAGAGTGCTGGTCTCTTCCCTAGGAATCTCTCCCTGAACTCCCTTAAAACCTCAACATAGTATTCCTTGTTGACTGTCTGTCCAGGCGAACCCAGTGCATGTAGATCATGCCAGTGCTGTCAAAAAAGGGATCATCAAAAGTTTGTGGGTGGATTTGGCCTTCTTCGGTCAGGGAGAGCCAGCATGCTTCAAAGTTTAAAACAGAATTTTATTGCATATCTTTCTTCTAAAGTCCAGATTGCATTTTTGAAATTCACCAGCTGTGACAATCAGGCTTTAGTAAGGTGTATTCCAGTTCCTGCTGTAGCTGTTTCTTTGAACCTGAAATCATAAAATTTTGTCAGTCATCTTATAACATACTGAATTTTCAAGAGTCTACGACAATTTTAAATGCCTGTACAGAAAAAGTCTGGAAACTTATTGAAGGAACCACACAGACACACACAAACACACACACACACACACACACATATATATATATATATATATATATATATATATATATATATATATATATATATAAGGCATGACAAAACAACCACCCTTGTTATTGCAAGCGGGTACACAACTATTCAATTCATGAAAGGATAACTTTTTTTATAAAAATAAAAAAAGCTATTTCTAAGTGACAGAAATCTCTAGATTTCTGTTGAACTATAAAAAGATCTTTTGAAAGTAAATATAAAATTCAAAGTGCAAACATTTTATTGTTTATTTAACTGGGGTCACTGCGATAACCTCCTAATGGGTAAAAAATAGATTTGAAGTTTACCAACACACAAGACGAATTGGAAAATATTTCAACTTGGATATTATCGATTAAGATTCAGGAAATAACTTTCTGACCCAGACGTTTAACAATTCTGGATCAGGGTTTAATATATTTTTCACTGAGCATGTCTCATGATAAACGAATCTGGCTAGAATAAACTAGAAAGTATTTAAAATCAAATTTATTTTGGGTATTTAGGAAATGACCTTCTGAATCCAGTTGGGATTTTTGAGCAACGTAGATCCCACTTAGATGGCGTGAGCAGAATTCGGCATATATATATTTGCCAGATTTTGCTCTCTTCGGAATTGAGGAGAAATTGCTGAAGAGAAGCGTTGTGAGAATTATCTGGTGCATTAATCAAATAAATGATTTGCTGAAGTCATAGTTTGGTTCCAATCCACTACCTCTCATCATTCTGAATGATAAATTCTTCTATCTTTCAACTTAGTGTTCTAATTTTATTTGCTAGTATTAAATCCTAAACGTATGTTAATCACTTGAATTCTTCATTTTTCCGGTAAGTAAAACTCTTCTTCAGATTAGATTTGAAAATACAGAGTACACAACGAATAGGAAAAATACACTAGACAACGTGAATAATAGATTGGGCATTGATTTCAGCTGTCCAGTCTGTCCCTGTAACTAATACAGACAGGCGTGTCCTGTTCAAGAAACGAGGTACCCAATGAACTCTTGCAGATGAGAGAATGGATATGATAGAAAGCGGGTGTATCCAAGGGGTACTGGTTGCGTTTGAGCTGTGACAGCCGTTAGTTTTATATAATGAGGGAAAGGGCATTGGATTCGATATCTGATGGCTCTTGTGGTATTTGAAATCACATAATTTTATATAAATCACTGTTAATAGATTAATTGAATCTTTGTTGGACATATAGTGTAGCATTCGAATTAAGTCTAACGGTTAAAATGGTTGGAAAGATACCAACGTAAACGCAGTTTAATTCAAAGATACTGACCATTAAGAGTATTTGAAAGTTTAGCTATCATTAGAAGATTGTAAAATCAGGGTACTAAAATCCTAGATCACAGAAGTTAGAAAGCTAGGACCAGCAGAAAAAGTGGCACGTAATTTTCCATATGGAGTCCATATGTTCGAAGCGCTCATTACCCGCATACGGGGTCTATGATATAACTGAAATGAATCGGGTTTTGTGTGAATTTATATCAGTTATTGATCACAGCAAAAAGAATAGAGCAGACAATAACGAGTATAGAACCATTCAGCGGGGAGAAGCGATGAAAAGCCAATAAAAAACAAGAGAAGGAGTCAAAGAAAAAGACATACTTATATATAAAATTGCTAGTATTTGAGAGGAATACTTGAATGAAATCATAAAGCTGCATGGAAGCGCACATACTTCTTCTTCTTCTTCTTCTTCTTCTTCTTCTTATTATTATTATTATTATTATTATTATTATTACCGACGACGACTACGCCGATGACATAGCGATACAGGAAAATACACCCAACCAAGCCGAAACACTACTGCATAGTTTGGAACGAGCAGCCGCAGGCATAGGCCTCTATGTCAATGCACACAAAACGGAATATATGTGCTAAAATCAAACGGGGGACATCTCCACTCTAGACGGAACCCCTCTTAAACTAGTAGACAAATTCACTTACCTAGGAAGCAGCGTCGAATCAACCGAAAAGGACATCGACACGAGGTTAACGAAATCATGGACAGCTATCAATAGGCTATCAATTACGTGGAAATCAGACCTGACCGATAAAATCAAACGCAGTTTCATCCAGGCAGCGGTCACATCGATACTGCTATATGGGTGCACTACATGGACTCTAACAAAACGGCTGGAGAAGAAGCTAGACGGCAATTACACAAGAATGCTGCGAGCAATCTTGAACAAATCCTGGTGGCAAAACCCCACAAGACACCAACTGTACGGCCACCTGCCTCCTATCACGAAAACTATTCAAGTTAGACGAACCAGACATGCAGGACACTGCTGGAGAAGCAGGGACGAACTCATAAGTGATGTACTCTTATGGACCCTCACGTGCAAAAACAGGACGACCAGCACGAACATACATTCAGCAACTATGTGAGGATACAGGATGTTGTCCAGAAGACCTGCCTGAGGCGATGAACGATAGGGAAAAGTGGCGAGAGAGGGTCAGGGATATCCGTGCTACCAGCGCGACATGATTATTATTATTATTATTATGATTATTATTAAGATTCTTTTAAGAGTTTTTCGCATTAGCGTTAACTAAAGTTTTTTCACTGGAGTTTGAGTGACAGCAAGTCTCCAGGACTGTTCTCGGTATTCTGGCCAATCTCAATAATACTGTAATTTGAATTGTGTCTACTCATCATCTAATTTCTAAAACCTCCAGTCTCTGTACCAATTCTTTGGTGGATGTACCGAGCGCACCAATTACAATAGGCATCACCATCGCTTTTATGTTCCAAATTTTTTTAAAGTTATTATTATTTACTCCTTTAGAGTTTTTCACATCAGTATTAGCTGATGGTTTTTTCACCGGAGTTTGAGTGACAGCAAGTCTCCTCAAGTTGCCAGGACTCTTCTCAGTATTCTGGCCATTCTCAATAATGCTCTCGTTTCGAAGATCTCGACTCGTTCAACAACTTCCAAGTCATCCAGGCCCTTTAATAATCCTCTAGTTTCTGTTCCAAAAGCACCAATCACAATTTGTATAATCGTCACCTTTATGTTCCAGTTTTTTTTTTCAATTCTCTCGAACATTCTTTCAGTTTTATTCTGTGGTCAGTACTCGTGGCTTTTCACATCAGTGTTAGCTTATGGTCAGTCAATAAAGTCTAAGTGACCGTAAGTCTCTACTGGTCTCCAGGACTCTTCTCAGTATTCTGACCGATCTTAATAATACTGCAGTGTGGATGGTCTCAATTGGTCATCTGATTTCCAATTTTTTCCAGCTCCGTTTTCAAACCTTGGGAGATTGTTCATAGCGTTTCAATTGCAGTTGGTATCACCGTTACCCTCATGTCCTATAGCTCTTTTAGTTCTTGTTCTATAGAGGCTCGTACCACGTGACTTCCGGTATTGCGGGGGTATAAAAGATGCCGTGTCTCTTAAGCACGTAGATGAAAAAGCAGAAGCAGAAAGAGACATCTCTGAAAGGACGTCGGTCAGTAGTAAGACCAATTCGGACGTAACACCAAAAGTGTGAGGCTTATAATACTAGCCGAACTGTACCTCTTGAGTTAATAAACAATTACCTCTATTTAACGGTGAATCTTTTCCTTACCACGATACAACGGTCCTCTAGCAAGCTCCAAGTACTTCTCTCACTTTTCGATTTCTTTGATTTTCACTCGGGGACGTAAATTTCAGGACGGGTTTTGGTTAAAGCATCTCCCATGAGGAAGTATTTTTAAATTTCAGTTTCTTTGCACAATTCCCAGTGGATCAACTTTCTCACCCAGTCGTGCTTAATCTTTTACTCCTTTTGCACCAGATTGCTACATTCACTTATTATATGTTTAATGGTTTCGTATATATCACCACATAATTGTTTATGAATTTTTTAATCTTCGCTATGATAACGTAAAACCACATAAATACGTACGAATTATTTGTATCAGAAAAATCTTATCCCAATTAACGATGTGAAATTAATTTGTATTAAGAATAGTTTCTTGAAGCTCAAAGGATTTATATATGATTAATCTGCACCCGCAGTAGGCGAAACACTGCTACACAGTCAAGAACGAGCAGTTGCCGGCATAGGCCTCCATGTCAATGCATCCAAGGGGAAATATAAGTGCTTTAATCAAACAGGCGACGTCTCCACACTAAACTGTAGCTCATTGAAACTAGTTGACAATTTCACCTACCAAGGAAGCAGTGTCTCATCAACCGGGACAGACATCAACACGTGACTAGCGAAGACAGGGACAGCTAACGGTAGTCTACAAATCATATGGAAGTTAGACTTGACCGATAAAATTAAACACAATTTCTTCCAAGCAGCGGTCGTGTCGATACTGCTGTATGGATGCACTACTGGGACGTTAACTAAACGTATGGAGAAGAAGCTTGACAGCAACTACACAAGGATGCTACGAGCAATAGTGAACCAGTTATGGAAGCAGCACCCAACAAAGCAGCAGCTGTACGGCCACTTGCTACCCATCATGAAAACTATCCAAGACGAACCAGACATGCGGGGCAAAACTGGAGTAGTAAGGGCGAGCTCATAAGTTATGTACTCCTGTGGACCCCTTCTAAACGCAGGACGATCAGCTTGAACCTACATACAGCAGCTCTGTGCCGATACTGGATGTAGCCCTGAAGACCTGCGGAAAGCAATGAACGATAAAGAAGGGTGGCGAGAAAGGGTCAGGGATATCTGTGGTGATGGCGCGACATGATGATGATGATAGTTACACGAAACCATATTATTTATTTTGGGAAAAGAAAATATCAACATCCGTTTAAGCTTCATCCTATTTACCCAACCCCTCCACTCGGGCAGGATATGACACAACGTCAGTTTTTTAAGCGGAGTTTAACAGGTTTGAATTCAGAGTTTTTCCTTCTCCTAGACTAGTTGCCTCACCAAGACTGAAGAACCTAGTCTGCCCTACTATTTACCCATAGCTGGAGGGAGAATAATTGGATTCATACCTTTCCCTAGGGTATTAGTGCTATGTGAAATGCAACTAGTCTGTTTAAGCTTTATGGTGAGATAGACTGATGGTTTATGCACCTTTATCTGCATGTTAATGGTAATAGATATAGACCCACCCTCACGACGCTAACCCCTGGAATCTGTCAATGACGTCAACCTTTATCTGGTGCCTAAGCATCAATTCAGTATGTCTGAGGTGTACGGAGTCACAAGCTCCAGTACCATTTCTTCAACGTTCGCTCTTAAACGAAAAGGCTAAACTTTATGGATTGTGTCAATAATTATTTGAAGTCTCCCACTCGTACTCACACTTCGGTCGCCCGTTGAGGAAACGGCGCGGATTTGGTCGGGTGTGCTGCATTGTGGAGACGCTAGTTGGTCGAGGCTGCTTGGTGCCGGGGCCAGGGAAGTCTTGCATTTGCGTCACGCGGCCGAGGCTGACTTAATCCTCGACCCCCAGGGAGCCCCCCCCCGGATCTAAACACCTCTGAGAGGCGTCTGAGGCGCCCCTTCTTCCCATTTTTGGAAATGCGGGATGTGTCTGCGCTACGGCCTTGTGCCCGGGCCCACATTATAAAAGGTGCCGCACTCACCCGTTTGGTTGGGTGCGGTAAATACCGTTTACAATAGTTTGAAAATTATTGGCTTTAGAAGGGAATTCATAAAATCATATTACAGTAAACAAAAATGATTTTAATAATTTAAAAATTGGAATAGTTATTTTAAATCACATAATTGCTTGAAAAACATGAAAACTTTTTACTGTGTTCGAATGGGCACTTTGGGTTGTGTGATGGTTAGCAAGCTAGACTTGCAAACCTTCATAAATGAATTTAAGTCTCATTGTGTGACCTATTCATATGGTCTTGTGCCACATCTAAGGAAAAAGATTAGGAAATTACTATAACTGTGTCCAACTTATTAGGATTAGATAGGAATGATTAAGACCATACAACCATGAGTAAATAGAGACAGATTATTTCACCCTTTGCAAGTTTTTCACACGAGTTTTAAGTGGTTATATTTCATTGGAGTTCTAATAAAGGAATTTCTATTCCTTTACCCCGAAGTCTTCTGAGCATTCTCGCCGATCTTAAAAGCTGCAATTCATATTATCATTACTTTTAATTGTATTCCCAAGCTTTTAAGCTCTCTGTAACATAGCCAAATACGAATATGTGAAATATACAGATACGTGAAATAAACTGATACGTAGAACGTTCACATGCATAGGAATCCCGCGAAACATAGACAACTTTCTTTAGTTCAGGTACGAAACTTTTATTACCTTCTTGACTTTTAGGTTTTCAACGCGACGAGAGAGAGAGAGAGGCATAATTTTTACTATGCTGACTGTTCGTCCAGCGTCAGCTATCAACTCACTGACCCAACAAACGCTCGCGCATCCCGCAGCAAACAACTTGACTGGCCTCACCCAGATTCGAATCCCAACACGCTTCGTCCAGTCTCAAATCTCAACTAAACGCCTTTTATCAAAATACCCAAGAACCCCATGACGTCATTCACATCCACAGTCTCATTTCCTATCCGGGGTTTTTATTATGACATCTGTGATTGTAACATCCTCCCTACACGAGCGTGATTACCTGCGATCAATGTGTGCCCCTACCCGTGCACTAAGGCGAAAACTTCTAAGCCTAACTAAACCGAAATATAAGATATAACCAACGAAAAACTATAATATTAAAAAAATCCTTCTGCAATTATATGACATCTCTGGCAAGATCTAGTTATTATATTATTCCCTATAAGTTTATCACAGTTGTGTTGGCGAATTTGTCTTTTCCTGGAGTCTGAGTGATGGCACGTCAACTAATTTCTCTAGAACTCTTCCACGTATTCTCGCCGATTTTAAAAATTCTGTGGTCTGTATCGTCTTGATTCTTTGCCTGGTTTTTCATTTCCCCAAGTCTTCTTTGCAAGACGTATGGGACCTTTACAAGAGCATCAACCATTACTTTCCTATTCTCAATGCCTTTGAGTTCTCTGGCAAGATCTAGTTATATCATTTCTTGTGAGTTTTTCACAGCTGCGTTAGCTGATGGTCTTTCACTGGAGTGTGGGTGATGGCGAGTCTACTCATTTCTCCAGGACACGTCTTAGTATTCTGACTCATCTGCCGTAGTTTAAATGTTCTCATCTTGTCCTCAGACTTACAACTGGTCGGGCCACCTAACCAAGTCTTTAGAGATCGTTTTCAACTAGAATACTTTTATTATTGGAGGTGCCCTACGAATGTATTTTGAAGTGTTGACAGATGGAGGTAGAGCCGGATAAGTGAAGTGCTAAACGTCTCGACAGAGTTGTAGTAGTTAGGCCTTTCTCAGTACTTGATTTAATGTCTAATCAAACAGGTTTAAAATTTAAAAAAAATGCTGCTTAGACACACACACACACGCTTATATGCATATATATATATGTGTGTGTGTATATATATATATATATAAATATATACATACATACACACATATATATATATATATATGTGTGTGTGTGTATATATATATATATATATACATATATCAGGTGACCTTGACATGAATTCTCTACAATTTCATTGAACCTAGTTTTTACGTAATTCATATCGTATCTTCATAACTTTATAAATATGACGGGTTTACAACTTCATGTGTAATCTGAAGGTTGTTAGGATAGTTTCAAAAACTCTCGAAATTATATACGTGTATATAAACAGGCGTGTAAAAAGAATCTAAAAAAAAGATTTTGGAAATAATTCTTGCACTGAATTACCTTTGGACATTCCAAGTATATTCTTAGTTTCGATTCCAAATATCAATCTATGTTTAAAAATAACGCGCAAAGTCTCACGTCTCTAGCCAACTACACACTTCATTTCTTTTACCTCCCTTTCATATTCATCTTGTCCATTTTTTTTTGTTGTCTTAACCCACCTGAGCCAAGCCTAAATCTTTTCTATATTTTCTTATTCATATCCCACCTTTCTTCTATTCTCTCACTTCAGCCTTTCTTTCTCAGTCTCTGTCTCTCCTTCCCTAGGAAACTCCAAATTTACTTCCATTTAATCCAATCTTCGGAAAATTCCACCCAATGCAATCTTCCTGTAATTTTGTACTGGGGAAAAAATCGCGCCAAAACCCAAATCAAAATGGCGTTTGTTGATTCGGGAGAACCACCGAAAGTCAAAAGAAAAAGATTTTTGGATCAAACAAGAAAAAAAAACCCAACTATTTTCATCTATTTTTACCGCTTTTTTGTTTTCCTTATGATATTCAATTTTATTTTTTTCATTTTTCAGTAATTTTTTCTGTCGATTCTTTTCATTCTGATTCTTTCTCTTTCCATATTTTCTTTCTCTTTTTTTTTTTAGGTTATTCTCTCCGTCTGTCTTTTCTACTTTTTCCTTCTGCTTGATTTTACCACTCTTCTGTTACGTTTCTTATTTCATTTTCTTATATGAGTCCATTAACTATATTGTACAGTCGCGTTACCTTCACATGCATCAAATGGCTTCTCTAAACAAGAATTAGTTTGCATTTTTTTCTCTTTCTTCGCTGGAATACTTGCCAATTCCAAACGAATACTTTCCATCTGAAATTTCGAATTCCATAAGTGGCAGTCAAAGAAAGCGGTTCCTAAGTAATTCATCCTATTTATTTCCCCGTAAACTATAACAAATAGAGGGAAACACAGTAACGCCATGGTATAGAGAAAGTTTTCAGCCACAAAACACTATTTTCCTTCATCGGTCATGTAATTGTGTTAGCAATTAACAAGAACCTATATGATTGCGTATAATATGGTTACTTTCTAAGTAGTATTTTGTATTTTGTCATTTTTCCATTTCAACACTCAATGCCATGAGCTGGTGTTGGTGGCGTGGCAGTAGAAGTTGAACCATTCTGTTTGTAACTGATGATATGATATACCTTCTTACAGAAAAAGGAAGAACTCTATTACAGAAAAAATAGTGGATAGTATGATCAGAAAGTAATGTCCTTGAATTGCATTTGCAGGCAAAATTACACCCATCATATATAACTATCGATACGACCGCTGTCAAACTGCGACCGTGTCGATAGTGCTATATAGATGCACTACATGGATGTTAAATAAACGCATGGAGAAAAATGTTGACACCAATTACACTAGAATGCTGCAGGCAATAGTGAACAAGTCCTGGAGGTAGCACCCCACAAAGCAGCTAAACGGCCACCTACTACCCATCATGAAAACTATTCAAGTTAAACCAACCAGAAATGCAGGACATTGCTGGAAAAGAAGAGACGAACTCATAAGTGGCATACCCCTGTGAACCCCTTCACAGGGACGAGTAAAAGCGTTACGATCTGCAAGAACCTATATATAACAGCCCTGTTCCGATACAGGATGTAGCCTTGAAGACCTACCGGGAGCGATGGACGATAGAGATGGGTGGCGGGAGAGGGTCAGGGAGAATCGCGCTGGCGGTTCGACATGATGATTATGATTATGTTTCTCGACACTTCAAGAGGTTTAAGGTTTGATTTGTTGGGCTTTATGGCATATCAACCTTTGTAGGTTATTTAACGCCAAATCCATTTTTATGTAAATAATCTGTTCTGTTTAAAACAATTCAGTTTAGCATAAGTACAGTTTAATTGACAAGACATTTCGATTTCAAACTATTCAATGAGTTATATGTAACAATTCGGTTAAGTTCTATTTCAAATAATTCAGTTAAGCATAAGCACACAGTTTAAATGCAAGTATGGCTTGATAGTCAAAATCATTTCTATTTCAAGCTATTCAGTTTACTCTAACAATTCATTTTAGCATAAGTGTGTTGTTAGTTCTATTTAACCCATAGATAGGGCCCTATCAGGTGCTACCACGCCGGGACAGAGTGGACCTGGGAGCAATGGCAATGAAGTGTTACTCCGCATTCCCCAAAGCCCCAGCGCTGCTGGAATCTCACCATCAGATTGTTTAGTGTAATATCCAGGACACTCGTTAGGTGGGGGTCTTACCCCTCTGTAGAGGTGCAGTCAGTGTATTCTACAGCCCCAGCTGACTGGGCAATCAAGAGGTTGAAAATGACAAATCAGATGTTCGGTAGTGCGTTGCACTTGTAGGATCGATAATGTGAATGAAAAGTCTCGATTAAAACTGTAGTGTGTATCATTCATTAGTAACTGAAACTGTAAAAAAAAATATACTCGTACTTCGCAGTGTACCATATCCAGATACGGCATGTGCGAAATGGACATCGAATGTTGGTAACATATATATATAGAACATAGGAATCTCGAAATTCGAAAACACATAACGACTTCTTTGCTCAGGTACGAAATCTTTTATTATCTTTGAGTTAAAGGTTTCGACTTTAGGAGAGAGACACAATCTTTTTATGCTGTCTTTATCATCTGGCCCCTATCACGTGCGGCGCCCATAGCGCGCAAATTCACCTGGATTCGGCGAGCCAGCGAAAGTCGACCGTCTTGTCCGGCGTCTAGTTTCAACTCTGTTAACTTTTCTTCGAAATCCCCAAAATCCTGCGCGCGCTTCCAGTGCGTGACGTCATTCGCACTCCGTCACCCTGTTCCTCATATTGGGTTATTGTGACATTTCTGAGTGACACGTTCGCCCTGCGCGCGCACGCGTTAACACCTGCATCAAGTTTGCACCTAACTAACCCATGTGCCGAGCCGAAAGGTTATCAGCCTAACTAAACCCAAAGGCATGAACCGAAATCCCTCAGCCATTTTATTACAGCACTCCTACAATAAACACACACACGCACGCAGGCACACACACACACACACACACATATATATATATATATACAAAGAGAGATAGATAGAAAGATATTAGATTATAACGAAAGTGCAGACATAGAAACGATGCTAGATTGACCCAGTGGGTAGAATGATCGCAAACTGCTTGGGAGACAGGGTTCAATCTCAGGTCAACTCATATCGAAGATTTTTAAAATAATGATATATGATGCCACCGTGTTAACCCTCAGCATTATAAGGTACAGATAAGAGGTAAAGTGGAGCAATCCCGGGAAATGAGTAGCAACCTTCTCTACCCCTCAGTGTAGTAGCGATAAAAGGGAGACTTCGAGTCACCCTGACTACAGTCGGTCATCTTTACTTATATATATATATATATTATAAGGTAAGGATTTAGGGTAAAGAGGAGCAATCCAGATAACAGATTAGCGCCCTTCCCTACACTTCGGAGTAATAGTTATTGAAAAGGGAGCCTTTGGGTCACCTTCGACACCTGTCACCAACTTTACTATATATATATATATATATATTTCTTAAACTTTCAGCCTTCATTTATCAGCAGAAATTGTAAGTTGTTTAATAGCATATAAACCCTCTTGGGTTATTTAATGCCAAATCCATCCTTTGAAAAGAACAGAGGTATTAATACGTAAGCCATAAATGGGGTTTATACCTTTCCCAAGTACATCTATCCGAAAGTCGACGTAAAAGTCCTGCTAGAGTTCGAACTTACTTCAATTCCGCAGCCCAGTGCCTTAACCATTACTCCAGGAAGACACCTCTTATCACCAGAAACATTTTACCATATAACATTGTATATTTCAAGAATGAAAGGTTTATGAACGCTACAGGATTGAAATTTAAATTTTGACGATTTAAAAAAAATCGATATTGCTCGTGTTGATAATGTATTTTTGTTAAATTTTCTAAAAGATATCGTTTAAGTAGAAATATGCTGGGTTACGTTATATTAAGAGTTTTCCTAACTTACAGTTACTGTAACATATTCATATGCATGCAGAAACATAGTCAACACAATAAAGACGAGCGGACACAGTTCTTCGGAAAAATATACCTCTCACTTTATTCGAAACGGTTACGAAAGGGTTATTGTGTAAGAAGCGAGACTGAACAAAGACTGCAACATATTGGCCTACACTCTTTTGTCTATAGCAACATTTCTTTCCACTTCTCCTGGGCTGCTCAATCTGGGGCTTGGGAGCCTGGTTCTCACTCCTCGAACTGGAACACTGACTTCAAACTCTGATCTCCAACTAACTCACTTCCTGTCGCACTCGGGTTATGTCATTGTTTGACACCCACCTGCTTCCTGTGGCGTCACAATTCGCACTCAATTCAACCCGTTGACAGTCAAGGTTATCCCCTGATATATTCGAACGGATGCAACTGTTATTTACACAGGTGCATTTCTTATGTGACAGCTCGGCCGGGTCGGAGGTTAATATGTTACACTACGCCGTTCCTAGTGTAGTGCCCATTTCCTCACCTAGTAATTCAATCCTTTTTTACGTCGCCTTGGGTAGCTCTGTTGTGTTTTTTTTTTTGTTTTTTTTTGTGTGAGTATGTGTGTGTGTGATTCTCTTTTTTCTAGTTCATTTTTGCAACCCACAACAGATTTTCGGTTCTCCTCTTTTCGACTAAAGAACAACACGAACACATTTTTATGTGTTGACATTACTTTTATTTCATGGCAAATTCTATTTCACATCACAGATCCAATTAAACGGGGAGTCAATGAAAAAAATTAAAAATGGAATCTGATCCGATGTACAAATCAAATAAATTTTACTTCTTTAACTTGGGTGAAAAATTTCTTGAAAAACAGAAGTTTTGAAGTCTTCTTATTAGAAATGATAATTTTAGTCAGAGCGCTAATATTTTCCTATATCTGCCTTGCTAAAAAGAAAAGTACATGCATTAAATGTAGTAGTTTGCGTTGTCGAACTCTTCTTGATATATTTTTGTTTAAATATGTTTGTTTGAGTATGTCACTATGTGAGAGAGAAATTGTTCTTATATTTACCAACCCCTCCGCTCGGGCAGGATTTGACACAAGGTCAATTTTTAAGCGGGGTTTAACAGAGTATTCCTTCTCCTTGACTAGTTGCCTCACCAAGGCTGAAGAACTAGTCTGTCCTACTATTTACCTATAGCTGGTCGGAGAATAATTGGATTCATACCCTTCCCAAGGGTATTAGTGCTATGTGAAATGCAATCAATCCTGTCCAGGATTTGAACTCGAGTCGTCGTGTCCATTTCCTACGACGATAACCATTACACCACGGGCACCTTCAAATGCGCAAACCTATAAACGGATGTGCTTAAAATAATTATCAGCAAAGGAAGAATTAAATATTCCTATCTAATTTTCATGCGCACACGGTTGTATGACATCAAATATTTCTGTCTAATTCTTCTAGGTTTTCGAAGGCTTTTTATTTTTCGGCTAAGAGCTTCAGAATACTAAGTCGCTGAAATCGGAATGAGGTTATTTCCTGTGTTTAATTATTCAACTATTCAGAAATCTGATAATAATCCGTGTGATCGCGGACGGAGACTCCCTCCATGATTATTTTAAAGCGGAAAATTAGACTGGTGGAACTATCTATTTTCATAGATCTCAAGATCGCATTTTGAGGTGATTCAGACAAAATCCACATCGTGTATGATTGTAATATAATGGCCGAGGGATTTCGTTTTATGCATTTGGGTTTAGTTAGGCTGAGAACCTTTCGGCTCAGTGCATGGTTTACTTAGATGCAGCATTAACGCAGGTGTTTACGTTCGCGCGCGGGCGGAGCGAACGTGTCACTCAGAGATGTCACAATAGCCCGAGATGATAAACGGGGCTAGCAAGTTCGAATGACGTCACGCACCGGAAGCGCACGGAGGATTTTGGGAGATTTTGAAAAAGTCAGTGTGTAGAGTTGAGACTAGACACCTTGGGCAGGTGTCACACGAGATGGTGGGTGCAGATGAAAAAGCCAGAATAGAAAGATTGTGCCTCTTTCTCCTAATGTCGAAAAACCTTTAAACTCAAAGGTAATAAAAAGTTTCGTACCTGAACTGATAAGTCGTAAGTGTTTTTCGTGTTTCAAGATCCTATGTATCTTTGCTCTATGTATGTATATATATATATGAACATCCCATGAACATTTCGCATATTCATGTATATAGCGATTGTACATGATTATCCAGGCCATCGTTAGCAGTAAGAGTTATATCTTCTGGAAGTGTCTCAAAATCAATGCTGCAGCTTAAAGTGAGGGGCGGAGCATAATGGTCAAGCTATGGACCTACTACATATTCCCCCAAACTTACCAGAACAGCCAGATTAGGTTTGAGTTGTGTACAGTTGGTTTGGATTCAGTTATCCTTTTCCTAAATCAGTTTCCGTAGCTTTTTATGAAATATCAAGTTTTTAAGACCTTTAAAAACTTTAAAAAATCATTTGTTTTATTCTTCATAAAATTTCCTCCTTACAATATTCAAAAGCCGAAATTGAGAATATTTAAAGAAATATTCCTCTTATTACTTCTGTTCCTCTCATTATATATATATATATATATATATTAGGTTTATAAAGATCAATGATATGTGTTTCTCATTTGCTTTTTTTTCGATGTGCACTTTATGTTTTTACACAATGTGAACACCTAGAGAATGATGCGAGATAATTCAGTTTTTATCTTCTCTTAGACCAGTTCCTCTATCAAGACTAAGAAAGGGAAATTGTCCTGCAATTTACTGCAGGGAAAGAGAGGGATTAATGTCATTACCAAATGTATTAGCTGCAAGTGAAATACAAACAGTATCGTCGAGGATTTTAATTCAGGTCACCGGGTCCATTTCTGGCAACGATAAATTTTATGTCACTGGCTTTTTTGATCGAGTAGTTCCCCCCTGAACAACAATACTTGTGTGAATGTGATACTGCTTCTACTAACAAAAAATCACTTGTTTCAGAAGTGATTAGGCAAGTGTTTTCAACATCTTGTAACAACCTGTTCACTTCCTACCTTATATTTTTTAAACACATGTACTACCAAGTTTTCGTCGATGTCGTGAGGAAGGCCAATAAATGAACACTAAAAACTCTTTGAAGGCACCAATCGATAGAGCGATGATCCTATTTACCTAACCCCTCCGCTCGGGCAGGATATGACGCAAGGTCAATTTTTAAGCGAAGTTTAACAGGTTTGAATTCAGAGTTTTCCTTCTCCTAGACTAGTTGCTTTACCAAGGCTGGAGAACCTAGTATGCCCTACTATTTACCCATAGATGGAAGGAGAATAATTGGATTCATACCTTTCCCAAGGGTATTAGTGCTATGTGAAATGCAATCAGTTTCGTCCAGGATTTGAACTCGTGTCGCCGTGTCCATTTCCTACGACAATAACCATTACACCACGGTAGAGCGATGATTATCATGTGTAAAAAAATCTGATCATGGTTTGTTGTTTTCGAATCCTAATCATTGTGTTCCCAATGATGGGGATTTTCTCTTTTATTCAGTGAGCATTTTTCTGCTTCTTTTCTAAATTGAAACCATATGTACATTTTAAAGATTATATTGTGATATTTTCCTGGTCTAGTCAGCTAGGGTTGTAGAATATACCGACTGTATCCCTGCAAAAGTGTAAGGCTCCCCCAATGAGTCTCTACCATATGACATTAAACAATCTAATGGAGAGGCTTCAGTAATTCTGGAGCTTTGGGGAATGTGGGGTACCCCTTTATTGCCACCGCTTCAAGTTCCATTCTGGTTCGGAGCGGTAGCATGTGGTAGGGTCCTATTTATGGGCCTAATAGAACGAAATTGTGTGCTAATGCTAAACTGAATTGCTTGAAATAGAACTGTTTTTACATTTGACTGTATGTAAAGAAATGACTGATGTTTAATTGAATTGTTACTGATACATAAAAATACTTGGAACTATTTAACTTTGTTGACTAAACTGAATAGCTTGAAATAGAACTGTTTTTGAAACAAACTGTTTACTTATGCAAGACCGAATTGTTTGAAATAAAACTGTTTTTTTGCATAAAAATGGATTTACCAGTAAATAACCTACAATGGTTGATGTGCCATAAAAAATAAAACAATCAAACAAAATAGTTTTTCCTGTTTCGTAACTTAGATTTTTCTTTCGTGATTTGTTCTCAACAAACGTGACAACTATATGAAAGAAAAGATTCATTAATTGCAATAATTTTATTTGAAGCCTTTTTGCTTCAACTGTATTCGGCTGGGACGTCTCTAAATGAGCGTCCTGTTAATGACTCACAACCGTCTGATGGCGAAGCACCAGTCTTTGAGTTCTGGTGAATATGGGGTATGCAAGCAGGAACGAGTTCATAAGTGATGTACTCCTATGGAGCCCCACATATGGCCAGGCAAAAGCAGGACGACCAGCACGAGCATAAATTCAGCAGCTATGTGAAGATACCGGATGTAGCCCTGAAGACCTGTCAGAGGCGGTGAACGATAGGGAGAAGTGGCGAGAGAGAATCAGGGATATCTGTGACTGTGGCACGAGATGATGATGATGATGATGATGATGATTAATTACCTTTGCTTTCAGGTCCACTCTGGCTAGAGTGGAAGCGCCTGATAGGGTCTATCTATGGCTCAAATAGAAGTGTTTTACCTTTAACCCAAGTGCATATAAATTATGCTCAATTGAATAGTCTTAAATAGAACTGCTTAATTATTTAGCTATGTGTAAAAAAATGAAGAATGTTTAATTGAATTGATAGTGATTCATAACAGTACGTGGGATCATTCAATAGTGTGGAAAAGAATGACCAATGTTGAATAGAATTATAAGTGATAAATAGGAAAACTCTGAATTCAAACCTGTTAAACTCCGCTTAAAAATTGACTTCGTGTCATATCCTGCCCGAGCGGAGGGGTTGGGTAAATATGATTAAATATGGAACTCTTTAATAAAACGCCAAAACAAAAATATTTAGGGACCATATTACTGTGAGCAAATGAATGAATATTTTTCAATAGTCTTTCAATATTTTTCAATTAGTCTTAAATAACAATACTTGTGACCACTTTACTGTCAGCAAAGAAATGATTAATATTGATTAATAATAATCAATAATTGCCAATAATTGAAAACATTTGATTGTGTAGAAGCATGAGCAATACTACTGTGCAAATAAAATGCTTCTAATTACTTTGAAAATGAATCTACCTTTAAACTGTGTGTTAACAAATCAATGATGCTTAATTGGAACAGTTATATTTAACCATATTTACCAACCCCTCCGCCTGGGCAGGATATGACACAAGGTCATTTTTAAGCGGAGTTTAACAGGTTTGAATTAAGAGTTTTCCTTCTCCTAGACTAGTTGCCCCACCAAGGCTGAAGAACCTGTTCTGCCCTACTATTTACCCATAGCTGGAGGGAGAATTATTGGATTCATACATTTCCCAAGGGTATTAGTGCTATGTGAAATGCAATCAGTCTCGTCTAGGATTTGAACTCGTGTCGCCGCGTCCAATTCCTACAACGATAACCATTATACCACGGACATATATTTAACTGCCGGAAAAAAATAGAGCTTGGGCTCTTTTAGAAACATCGTCCATAAAGTACGTTTACAAATCATATATATTGAATGTAAATAAATAAACAGGAGATTACATTAAATAACCAACCGAGATTGATATGCCATAAAACGTAAACCAAACTTATCCCCTCTCTCTCTCTTTCTCTTTCTCTCTCTCTTTCTTTCTCTCTCTCTCCTGTCGCCACGTTGAGAGAGCTGACTTCAAACTCCAATACGAGATTCTTCCCGACTCTTCTCAACTGACTATATATATATATATATATATATGTATATGTATTATGATATTCTTTCACCTGGTAATAATTATCATACATACATGTTTACGTTTTCAACTAATTAATGTTGATAAATTGCACAGATGGAAAATGCAAAGACATGTAATCGCATGGAGGGTTATTTAATACTTAAGCTATACTTGTGTACTGGGATTAGCGATTTTGTTTAACCCAGATACTGAGGGAAAGAAAGGGGTTCATAATTTTTCCAGGGGTATTAGTCCAAAAGTGAACGCAACAGATTGGTTGGAGTTCGGAATCGCTTTCTACGCAGTAACTCTCCAGTATATTAACCACTATGCAACAAAGACTTGCCTCCTACACTTTTCAATTAGAGTTGATTGATTCATTATATTTTGTTTGTTATGCTTCCTAGGGCACATCCACCTTTGACTATCTTCTAACATTAACCTTTAAAAAGATCTTTTACAAAACATGAATAAAACATAATAAATATCTAAAGATGCATTTCAACAGACTGAACTATAAAAATGAAAACATCACTTATTCTGAAACTCAACAGATAACCTTCAAGGTTCCTCAGGGATCATAATGGAACCCCCGTTGTTTTTTTGTTTTTTTCATAATTGATAAAGGATTTACCTAACGGTATATAAAATCAGAAGTATATTGATTAAGGGTTTACTTAAACTATATAGAATCAGACGTATCTGATTTATTATATTGGATTCCTTGTTATTTTTTAAAATGTGGATAAAGGATTTACTTAATGGTATATAAAAGCAGACGTATATTAATTATATTGGATCCCTTGTTATTTTCTTTAATATTGATATAGGATTTATTTAATGGTATATAAAATCAGACGTATATTATTTATTATATTGGATCCCTTGTTAATTTGTTTAATATTGATAAAGGATTTACCAAATGGTTAATATAATAATCAGAAGTATATTGATAAAGGGTTTACTTAATAGTATATAAAATCAGACGTATATTGTTTATTATATTGGAGCCCTTGTTATCTTTTAAATATTGATAAAGGATTTATTTAATGGTATATAAAATCAGACGTTTATTGTTTATTATATTGGATCCCTTGCTAATTTGTTTAATTTTGATAAAGGATTCATTTCATGGAACATAAAACAGATGTATATTATTAATTATATTGGATCCCTTGTTATTTTTTTAATACTGATTTACTTTATGGAATATAAAATCAGACGTATATTATTTGTTATATTGGATCCCTTGTTAGTTTTTTTTTTAATATTGATAAAGGTTTCATCAAATGGTATATGAAATCAGAAGTATGTAATATATTATATTGGAATTACCTAATGCTATATAAAATCAGGAGTATTTTATTCATTATGCTGGGGGACTTGTTTCTTTTTCTAAATATTGATAAAAGATTTTCGAAATGGTATAAAATTAGTTGTAAAACGATTTGCAGTTGACATCAAATTAATTGTTATGCGCTGATAAAAAAAAAGCAAAAAAAAAAAAAAAACAATACAGATCGATTTAAACATCTTTTCAAATAGGATAAATTAGGATTAACTGCAAGAAACAAGGATATCAGATGATTTAATCGAAACTTTCAAAATAATCACTGAAATTTATAATCATGTTAGACATTTTTTCAATACTTCTCCTCAAACCGGAAATTTGCTGTCAAGATAGATTTCAAAACTGTCTACTGACCAATTTGATTAAATTATAATTACTGTTCTATCACTTGTGTGTTCTTCACAGATAGAAGAATATATTTTTTGATAAAATTGTCTCATCAGATGAAAAAAAAAGCTCTTGTGTAGAAAATTTTAAAATTAAATTGAGTATTTCCAGAAAAAAAAAATAGCAAGAATAGATTTAAGAGGATATTTTGAAAACTATCGGATGTATGTAATTGTATGTATTTTCTGTGAAAAGATACTTTTTCTATGTTCAATATGAAAAGATAGTAAGAACTAAAAAACCAAGGAGTAATAGCAAAAAAAATAATGATGATAAAAGAAAAAAGTGTCATATAGTGGAATTTACGGTTCCAGCAGACCCAATGCTGAAAACCAAAGAAAGGGAAAGCAGATCCAGTACTTAGACTTTGCTAGAGTACTGAGAAAGTTCTGAAGAATAAAAGTGACGGTGATACTAATTATGAGTGGCGCAGTTAGAGCAGTTACCAAAAGCTTGCAAAATGGACTGGAAGTGTTGAATATTAGTGGACAGATCGAGAATACCTCGTGTACGGATTTTTTTTAAATAGGAGAATACTCTGAAGAGTCATGGAAACCTGAGGAGACTTGTTGTCACTCAGATTCCTGTGAAGAACACACAAGTAATAGAACAGTAATTATTATTTAATCAAATGACCAAATTTCAGAACAAAATAATAGTAAAGGAGCTGATAAGATTCAATTCAGGTTTGGTTTCGTTTAGAATTTTTAGCATATCAACCTTTGTAGGTTATTAAAGGCCCAATTCATTTTTATACAAATAAACAGTTTTATTTCAAATAATTCAGTTTAGCATGAGTACACAGTTTAATTGTCAAAAACATATCTAATTTAAGCAATTTAGTTTTGTCAAACAGTTCTAATTCAAACAATTCAGTTTAGTATATGTATAGTTTTAGTTTACCTACAGTTAAATTTCAAAACATTTCTATTTCAAACAATTCAGTTTATCATACAAAAATGTTCCATTTCAAATAATTCAATTAAGCCTCATGCTTAACTGAATTATTTGGAAATGGAACATTGATACGCAGTTTACGTATCAAAACAGTTCCATTTCGAACAATTCAGTTTAGCATAAGTACTCAGTTTAAATATCAAAACAGTTCTATTTCAAGTAATTTATTTTGTCATAAGTACGCACTTTAGTTGTATTTTACCCATAGATAGGACCATATCAGGTACAACCAATCCGGGAATAAGTGGACATGGGAGTGATAGTAATGAAGGGGTACTCCGCATTCCCCAAAACTACAGCATGACTGGATCCTCCCCATCTGATTGTTTTGTGTCATATCTAGGACACTCGTTAAGAGGGGTCTTATCCCTCTGAAGTCGTTGTATTCTACAGCGCCAGCTGACTGGGCAACTCAGGAGAATGAGAAAACAACTCGAAACCAAAGTACATGACGAAAATTTCATCAAAAGGATAAATACCCCGGGCTGTTCACGTGAGAAACTCAGGATCATTCTTAAATTGGACCATAAAACAAGAAAACTCATGACAATATGGAAGGTCTTACATTCCTGAGATGACATAGATAGACCGAGCTAAAAAAGAAAGAGGAAGAAGACTAGCCATCATTCAAGAGAGCATCGATTCATCTATACAACGACATGAAAACTACATTTTAAAAAAAATCACGGAGAAAGACTAGTAACAGCCACTTGAAAAAATAGACAGCAAAAGCATCAACCGAACAAAAATAACCAGAAAACAAAACTGGGAAGAAAACCAACTGTTTGGTCATTTCAAGTGACTAACAAACGAAATCTCACACAAGAAAACTTGGATATGGCTAATTAAGACAAATCTTAAAAGAGAAACCGAATCTTTTCTTATCACTGCTCAAAACATCTCATGCGATACTTCTCTCTATTATCATATCAGCTGACCTTTTTTTTATCATAGTTCATATCACATTTTTTTTATTGAGTTTTTTTTATTAATGGTTCCGAAATCGTATTCCTCTCTTTCTTTTTTTTTTGTTTATATTAAAATAGCATTTGAATAAAGATGCCACTTTGTTTGACATATTCTCACGATTTTTTTAGTTCTACAAAAATGTTAGAATTTTTTTTTCACAAGTAGAACTAAATTACAAAAAAATAATTTTCGGAAAAAGCATTAAATTCAGATTTCGCTGATGGAATCTGTGGGATATTTACATATGGTGCTTCTTACAAAGAACTGAATAGTTCCCGTATTTCACATATTAACTTATGAAGAATTGTTAAGCGGCTTATAAATCGATTGATTTTAATTAATCAATAATATCATCTAATCAGTAAAAATCAAAACTATATTTTTGTGCTTTTCTTTGTATAAACATATCAAAGTGTATGAACGATGTTAATGTTCAAAGACATCTCTTTTTTGAGTACAAATTAAAAGAGATTCGACTGTCTAATACGATATATATATATATATATATATATATATATATATATATATATATATATATATATATATATGCAGCATTTCTTCGTTAATGCAAATTTCATTAAACATAATAGACATTTTTTGTGTACATACTTTCTTCTGGATCCGTTCGAATTCCCGTATTACTTTTATCGTATTCGGGAGGAATTGATTTATGTATCGTCCATAGTTGTATGTATCCTTAGTACTTTCTGCCCGACTTTGGGCCATCATCAGGGGAGGATCTATTACAAAAGTGATGTAACTTTTGTTTTAGCATATTACTACTACTTTGCCGTTGAAGATTATGGCGTTTGCTTTTAAATGTAATTCTGTAAATAGTGCCAGTAGCTAAAGACATTTAATACATTAGCACTGGTTTGAAAATTAAGTGCTGATTGCAGGTTTCTAATATATAGTGCTTCGAGAATCTGAAGTTTTTGTTTATTATTTTGATGTTCGAGTATTGCGTTGTCGGTGAGAATTTTTCGTAGTTGTGTTGTTGGGCATGAATATTTTTTTAAGGAAATTTTCATATATATATATTATTCGCCGGCAATATGATAAAAATTAGTAAAATATGAGCTTTTATGAATGCTGAATAATATCACAATATTTCAACTTTAGAATAAAGTAAAACACTGCAAAAGAATTATAATTCAGAGTTCCACGTGCTCGATCTTCAGGTGAGCTTGTCTCCAAAAATCTGAATTGATAAGTTTTATCTGATTTTATTACTGAAATATCTTATATATATACAGTGTATCACAAAAGTGAGTAAATCCCCTCACATTTCTGCAGATATTTAAGTATATCTCTTCATGGGACAACACTGACAAAATCACACTTTGACACAATAAAAAGTAGTCTGTGTGCAGCCTATATAACAGAGTTAATTTATTTTCCTCTCAAAATAACTCAAAATATAACTATTAAAAGCTAAACCCCTGCCAAAAAAAGTGAGTACACCCCTAAGAAATGACACCCCTAAATGTCCAAATTGGGTAATGTTTGTCATTTTCCCTCCAAAATGTCATGTGATTCATTAGTGTTACTACGCCCATGTGTTTCTAGGTCCATGTGTATAGAAAGCAGGTGTGTTCAAATTTGTCGTGCAGCTCACACACTCTCTCATACTGGTCACTAAAAGTTTCAACATGGCACCACATGCAAAGAACCCTCTGAGGATCTTAAAAGACGTTGCGCTACATGAAGATAGTCAAGGCTACAAGAAGATCGCCAACACCCTGAAACTGAGCTGCAGCACAGTGGCTAAGATCATCCAGTGTTTTAAAAGAGTGGGGTCCACTCAGAACAGGCATCGAGTAGGTCATCCAAAGAAGCTGAGCTCATGTGCTGAGCGTCACATTTAAATGTTTTCTGTGAAAGATCGGCTTGGGAGTCCTGTCAGCATTGCTGCAGACATTGAAGAGGTGGGAGGTCAGCCTGATAGTGCTCAGATATTACGCCGCACTCTACATCATATTAGTGTGTATAGCTGTCACCCCTGAAGACGATACACAAGAAGACGATACACAAGAAAGCCTACAAAAAGTTTGCTGAAGACATGTCAACAAAGCACATGGATTACTGGAACCATGTCCTATGGTCTGATGAGCTGAAGATTAATTTCTTTGGTTCTGATGGCTTCAAGCATGTGCGGCGGCGACCAGGTAAGGAGTACAAAGATAAGTGTGTCATGCCTACAGTCAAGCATGGTGGTGGGAATGTCATGGTCTAAGGCTGCATGAGTGCTGCAAGTGTTGGAGAGTTATATTTCATTGAGGGAAACATGAACTCCAATATGCACTGTGAAATACTGCAGCAGAGCATGATCCCCTCCCTCCAAAAACTATGTCGCAGGGCAGTGTTCCAGCATGACAATGACTCCAAACACACCTCCAAGACGACTATTGCTTTACTGAAGAGGCTGAGGGTAAAGCTGGCCAAGCATGTTTCCTGACTTGAACCCAATGGAACATATTTGAGGGACCCTCAAGAAGAAGGTGGAGGTGTGCAAAGTCTCAAATATCTGCCAGTTCCGCGACGTCATCATGGAGGAGTGGAAGAGCATTCCAGTGGCTTTACTGTGAAGCTCTGGTTAACTCCATGCCCAGGAAGTTCTGGATAATGATGGTGGCTACACAAAACATTGACAATTGACATGGTGTATGTTAATATTGACAACTTTCCCTAAGGGGTGTACTCACTTTTTTTGGCAGGGGTTTAGCTTTTAATGGTTATATTTTGAGTTATTTTGAGGGGAAAATAAATTAACTCTGTTATACAAGCTGCACATAGACTACTTTTTATTGTGTCAAAGTGTCATTTTGTCAGTGTTGTCCCATGAAGAGATATACTTAAATATCTGCAGAAATGTGAGGGGTGTACTCACTTTTGTGATACACTATATAAATATATATATATATATATATATATATATATATATATATAAATGCTCCCACGCCCCTGTTGGATTGAGCTCTCTAGCGAAGGAAGTAATTGTTGCCACTCGCGTAAGGCAAAACTCTTCGAATGAATTCAGTTCTCAGTAGCCGTTAAGCGGATATATGTAAACAAAAGTGATATATAACCGTTTAAAATTCCTACGCTTATGCTACTTTCCTCGTAGCTGTGCGGTAGAATCTTGGGTTGGCATATTAATCAGCCGGGTTTCGATCCTAGCTTTGAGAATCTCGTCTGTTCAGTTAGACGGAAGAGTTGTAATACGATGAAACAGTTTGTCGGTTGATGACCGTACATATATAAACGATCCCTGCTATATCTTCTTTTGCTAATTCTTCGATAAGCAACGTGTGCTTTTGCCGATTTGATGATGCAAGACTAAGAAAAAATTCTCTGAATACACCAAGTGTTGTATACTATAACCATATCAATCGCAACTGTGATAGAAATACATGTGTAGATGCAAAACACAGGCAAATACTAATGCAGACGCACTCTCTTGTTTCAGATACACGAACGGTTCAATAATTTCTGACTGCGGTTCTTCGACACAAGGAGAGAGACACAAGTCCTACTATGCTGACCATCCTATGTTAACCTCGCCAACGCGAGGCGCATCTTGTGATGTTTAAGATCACTGTTGGTAGAGATCCGAAAAACCCAACTACATCTTTCAACGGTCAAAATTCAACTCTCTGCCTCCATGGTTTAATCTCAACTTCTTAACTGACTCTTTTTTTAAATCCTCAAACTCTCAGGACCATCTCTTCCGGGCATGACATCATCCATGACATCATACATACTCCAGCCTCGTTTCCAGCCCAGAGGTTTATTATTACAAGGGTGATTATCATATCCTTTGCGCGGGCGTGTAAACTGCACCAAATGATTATACATATGGGCTCTTAACCCGAATAGTTCAAAACCCAACCAAACCGAATGATAAAATTTAAATAACGAAAAATGATTAATATGAAAAAAATTATTCCTTTATTATATAACACAAGTTTAAATTTCGAATTTTCTTTCCTCTCATCTAAAAAACAAAAAGTGTGTCCAAAAATTTATTCGTAACTGGAGGGAGGGAAGTGGATTAATTCCTTTTCTAATAGTATTTGAAGTACGTAACATGCAAACAACATCGTCCAAGATTTTACCTCAAACCAAGGAAACTGTTTCAACGACGATAACTGTTACCCTACTAAGAGGTTTGTAATTTACTCTTTCACATGTCTGGAAATAGAATAAAAAAGTTTTACGTTGTCAATATTTACTTAAAGAGTTTTCAGGTAAGAATTTCCTTCAACCTTTCTTCCTAATGGCACAGCGATCTAGACAGTGAAATAAACTTTTATACAAGTTTCTTTTTTTTCCCAGGAGTTGATTTTCAACACAAACTTTGTTCATATCCATTACTCTAACCTTATGGGACCACATACGTTGATGCAGTAAAATTTTAGTTTGCTATATCTTAAGAAAACGCATAGCTGTACATAAGAAACAGCTTAAATTTCATTATTTCATTTAGCCAGTTACAGACGAGAAACGCTGGAAGGATTCCCCATTGACTGAAGAAATATTATGATGGACCCATAATCGTGGCACGAGGGTTGACTCAGTCATATAATGATTTTATTTCATTTAAGTGAAAGGAGACCATGCTTGTCGTGTCTATCACCAACAGATAAATTTGACATTGACAAGTCTATCCATTTTTTGGGGGGTATTTGCTTTTGAAAATGCGATATCTTTTCTTTAAAATGTGCAAAAGTACTGACAAAATGATTTTCAGGGTTCGGTAGACTTATCTCTCGGGCTTGGAAGGTAAATTATAAAAAAAAGCCACGTAGATTGAGTTAAAAATTTAATCGCACTTAATAAAGGAAGCAAGTTGTCATTTCGACTGTATTTGGACACGAAAAAACATTAGCCTAATTCTTGTGAATTAACAAGGGTATTAGTCTAGTTCTAGGGAATTGTCTGGTTCTTGTGAAATGTCTATCGTATAAGTCTGATTTTAGTGAACGGTCTGTGCTATTAGTCTGATTCCAGAAAATTGTCAGCAGTATTTGTCTCGTTATAGTGGATTATCTACGGTATTAGTCTGTAATATAATGGCAAAGGGATTTCGTTTTATGCCTTTGGGTTTAGTTAGGCTGAGAAGCTTTCGGCTCAGTGCATTGGTTACTTACGTGCAACATTAACGCAGGTGCTCACGCGTCCGCACTCGGGGCGAATGTATCACTCAGAAATGTCACCATAGCCCAAATGAGAAACGGAGCTTGAGAGTGCGAATGACATCACGCACCGGAAGCTCGCGGAGGATTTTGGGAATTTTGAAGAAAGTTGAGTTGAGAACTTGACACTGGACGAGAAGGGTAGACTTTCGGGGCTCGCTGAGGCGAGACGAATTTGCGCGCTCCGGGTTCCGCACGAGATGTGGGGCAGATGGAAAAAACAGAATAGAAAGAATGTGTATCTCTCTCCTTATGTCGGAGAACCTTTAAACTCAAAGGTAATAAAAAGTTTCGTACTTGAACTAAGAAGTCGTAAGTGTTTTTCGTGTTTCGAGATTCCTATGTAATATATATATCATCATCATCATCATCATATCGCGCTGGTAGCACGGATATCCCTGACCCTATCTCGCCACTCCTCCCTATCGTTCATCGGCCTAGGTAGGTCTTCAGGACAACATCCCGTATCCTCACATAGCTGCTGAATGTATGTTCGAATATATATATATATATATATATATATATGAACTTTCTATGTACGTATCACATATCTGTATCTGACTATGGTACAAGTCTGGTTCGGGTGAATTGTCTGTAGAATTAATCTGGCTGAGTGAAATGGCTCTTGAATTAGTCTAGTTCTAAGGAATTATTACACGTAAATCCCGTTGTGTCATATGCTACTGACAAATAAACAATATTTTCTATAATAAAAGAAAATATTATAGTTTGAACAACATTATATACATAACCGGGCCATTGAGTAGAGTGTTCGCCAATGGTCCGAGATACCGGAGTTCAATCCCAGGTCGATTCATACCAAAGACTTAAAAAATAGTGCTTGATACCGCCTTGCTTTACACTCAGCATTATAAGATAAGGATCAGGAGTAAAGTGGAGCAATCCAGGGAAGGGAGTAGCGCCCTCTCTACAGCTCGGTGTAGTAGCTATTGAGAAGGGAGCCTTCGGGTCAGTTTCGAATAAGATAGGCAACATTACTTACTTTCAATTCCTAATTACCACAAAAATGAATAATTTAATGAGTATATCATTAGTATTTACAACCTTGTAACCAGATTTTCGTGAATACTTGACGATGAAGCTTGGCTAGTGGGAACAAATAAACATATATTCTTAAATGTCAATAAAATTATATAGTCTGATTTGTATAATTTATTTTTTAAATTTTAGTCCAAAGATTTTGGTGATTAACTGAACGTAATAACCTGGCACTATAAGTGACGGAGCAGAATCTCTGCTATTATTTTCTTATGGCGCTAAAATGCAAAATGGTGCTGCCATTTGGGACTTGTTATTTCGAAGGCAAAATCCAGAGGTCATAATGGAAGCGAAATTGAAGAGGTATTCCTTCCGTATGAAAAGGTGTCAGTGGACAACACACTAATGACATTTGTCTTTTTTAAAAGCTTTTAGCTGAAACGAAGAATTTCATGAAAATGCCAGCAGACATTACGACGTAGCATTAAAACAACGTGTAAGATAAATAGGCATTAGAATACATAGATATGATAATGACTGGATGTGGTAGATACACAGCTGCATTTACAGTTTTGTAGATATAGACACATGAATAACACTGGCTAAAACAAACTTTATTCTGATATATCATGTTTTATTTCCTTGTTACTTATCTTGTAAACCTACTGCAAATAGCTATTGTATTCGTAAAACTGTTTTACGCCTTAGCTAATGAAATGTAGAAACAAACCTACTTTCCATGAAAAAATAGGCAGATTAGCGGATTTTTTAAGATCTGAATAAAACAGCATAGAATTAAAATTTATCAATATTTATACTAAATTTATACAAAACAGAATAAAACTGTCATTAGATGATTTTTTGCGGGGGATAAGTGACTAAAATTTAAATAAGTTTCACTTATTATCTCCCAAACATAATCGTCTATAATTGTTGTGGGAGCCTTACCCATCTCACCATAATGGACTCTTTTCACCGTTATTAGTACTGAGAGATTTCTCTGCCAGAGGGGCAGATCAATGTCGATGTTATCCGAACAGTACGAGACTTCGTACCTTTTCTATGTAACTCTATTTTTCTGGTGTAATATAATCTGCTATCTAATATCCGTGTTTTTATTAGTGACTCTTTCCGGGGCAACAACAATAATGTTTTTGTTTAACGATCTTTGATCTCAAAAGCAAAGTTGGAAGAGAAAAAAGGAAGTTTCCATTTAATTTATGAAACGACATTTGGAAAATAACTCTTTCTCCACAGGAATACAAAGGTGTAAATAGGTTTTGGCATAGTGTAATCTCTCTCTCTCTCTCTCTCTCTCTCTATCTATCTATCTATCTATCTATCTATCTATCTCTCTCTCTTTTTATCTGAGTTGAAGAATTTGTTTACACTACAGCATTAATTAAAAAATAAAATTCTTAAAAATCAGATGGTTGGACATTCTTGTAAATAATATAAACTGATGTTGCTGAAAACAATATATGTTAACTCTTGTAAAAATTATGCAATTAGCTCACTTCTTAGGATGTTCACTTTGTTTTAATCATTTAGCCGTAAATTAAGCAATAACAGATAAGGCGAAAAACATCTTTTATAGCTGAATATTATAACTTCATAAGATATTCCTCAAATAAAATAAAATAAATTATCATTGAAATTAATGGTATTTTCCAAACTAAGCATGGAAGAATGATTATAGAATAACCAAATACTGAGGAATGAATTATGAAATCAACTTATAATTTATATTCCTAAAACAAATGCAAACAGAATTCTGGATAATAAGCAAATCGGTTTAGAGTCAAAAGATAATGTTTGCAAGACTCAACAAGTGGTTGGGCCAACATAAATGAAAGGAAACATAATTACGTAGTATATTGTACCGCTGGACAAACAACGAAGGACTCCTAGATATATAAAAATATCATTTGTATTTTTATTCTTCGTCGGCGACGATTGGGTGTAGTAGGAATACAGTCAGAGAGAGTTCGCACATATTTTTCTTCTTTGCCGGGGACCCTTTTTGTGATGTAGTGCGACGGCCAGAGTCCGCACATGATGAGTTGATAGGTCACCATGAGTGACCAGCAGGTCTTTCCCCTTCAGTCCAAAATTACGGACCTTATATTGTCTTTCAAGTTCCATGAACGCGCCTCTTGCCCATGTATTTTTTTGTTTATGGCTGGTTATCGGAAGTTAAATACTTTTGTTTTTTTTTCGGTAACTTACATACTTCCGTTTTTTTTCATGTAGTTTGTTGATCTTATCAACGTACGGGAATATCTGCCTCTGTATCCATGGGGAATAAATTATATTCTCAAAGTGAAACCACTTTGTTGATGTTATCTTGCGACCGCATTGAATCTGCTAAGTCCATCGTCACCAGGTAAGCTAGTATATTATAATTGCAACAGCATAACCGTCAATTAAAACAATGGGAAGAATCATAAAATGAATTCAATAATGTAATTCTCGGTGGTATGTGGCAAGAAACATTGATTGTTCCCAAACCACCGAGTGTAAAATTCGGTGCCAACATAAAAGAAATTGAGAGCTTAAAAAGAGAAAACAGACTGGTGGAACACGAAAGTGCCAGCAAATAAACAACCAAACGCAATGCCTTGAAAATAACGTGTTGTATACTGTGTCGTTATTAACAACGAGGAACACGTATGTATATAAAAACATAAGAATATATTTTAATTTTTGACGATGATACTTGTGTGGAGCAGAAAAGCAATCGCAGAGAGTTCGCGCACACGAAGGAGCTGATGGGAGACAGAAGAGCCAGTGAACAACTGACTTTAGCCAAAATTCAGGAACTTACATAGTCTACAACTCTCACGTGACCTGCAGCAATTCCTCTTTTTCGTTAACTATGGTTACGCCCACGTCTCACTTCTTTACTTTCCATTAGTTATGTTGTCTGCTTCCCATTGTCTCCTTGCCCAAGCCCGGTTCCATGGGCTTACGCATCTACCACTATCACCGAATTCAACCACGCCCACAGTTCAGGTGATATTCCGATCTCTTCGACCGGATGCACCTGTTTTAAACATCTATCGTATTCATAGTACCTGTGGGCATGGTGACATTTTCAATCTATCTGTCAACAACACCCGCAGGTCACGTTAATATATTACAAACGAAAAGCTTAGTAAATTAGAATGTTCTTAAACTGCCTCCTGTGAGGTGCAAGTGAACTTAGGCAAGTGGCAATGGTAGCTCCATCAAACTTTTCAGATAGGATCAGTTACGATCATGGCTGAGATCGGAGCCTACTATTTTCTTTTCTTTTCTTTAAAGACTTGTGAATTTGTAATTACTACATACAGAGCTCTTCCTGCTCATTTCACGCTAGCTTAAATTGATGCTATTTCGGATAGAAAATCGATACTGTTATGGGTTTAAAATTCCATCCGGTACCGCATTATCTCGACATGAAATGTAACAAACTTTCAGTAAAAAATAACTTCGCATTGAAATAAACAAATTATAAACAAACACTTATTCTAGTGACAATTTCTTTGTATGAAACAGAAGAATCTGTTACTTATAAGTTATTTTAGTTGTGTTTTACGGTATATCAACTCCTGTAGCACTAATACCCTTGGGAAAGGTATGAATCCAATTATTCTCCCCCCCCCAGCTATGGGTAAATAGTAGGGCAGACTAGTTTCTTCAGCCTTGGAGAGGCAACTAGTCTAGGAGAAGGTAAACTCTGAATTCAAACCTGTTAAACTCTACTTTAAAAAATCGACCTAGTGTCATATCCTGCCCGAGCGGAGGGGTTGGGTAAATATGATCAACCCTTGTAAGTTATTTAATGCCAAATCCTCTTAATACATATGTTGCCCAATCGGTTTGGGCTGTGGAATACACCGACTGCACTTCTGCAGAGGGGTAAGACCCCCGCCAACGAGTGTCCTGGATATGACACGAAACAATCTGATGGTGAGGTTGCAATGATGCTGGACTTTTGAGAAACGCGAAGCACTCCTTCATTCCCATTGCACTTAGGTCCACTCTGGCCTGGATTGGTAACACTTGACAGGGTCCTATCTATGGATTAAATAGAACCTAATTGCGTACTTATGCTAAGCTGAATTATTTGAATCAGAAGTGTTTGACTAAACTGATTTGCTTGAAGTAGAAAATTGAAAAACAAATAGTTGAAAACAGGAGTCAAAGCTTGTTACAGAATTGTAAGAAATAGGTTGAAAGACAAAGATAAACAGAAAATAAGCAAAGGAAAATCAACTGTAATACACAAAGAGTGTAAAGTATCGTTTAAATGAGCAAAAAAAGAAATGATCGTGCCGTGTGAACAATTGTATGAAGGTGATATGATGTGATAAATAAGAAATTTGCATTGGACAAGGCGATGATGGAGCGACTTTTGTCTGGTGCCGTTCAAATAAAAACAAAATAAAGAAAAAGATATGGCTTGCTGAAGAAAACAAGTACATTTCTCAAGTCATTCATCAAATAGGATTGCATGTCATTTAAACGAACAGAGACGATGGAAATCATTAGCTCAGCAATCAATGTACATGCGTACATTGAAATCCTGGATAATGTTCTCATTCCGTCTAAAAAAAAAATTGGTTTGTTGATGATAAAGTGATTTTCAAAGCGATAATAAATCTTGTGACAGAGCAAAGGAGATTTAAAGCTTTTAATCGGGAAGGGTATATAAAATCAATGAAATGACCAGGGAAAAGTTCAAATCTAAATTCAGTTGAAAGTTCTAGGTTGTTGAATTGATTTTAAATAATCAATTTTAAGGCTCCATCCACCAAAAAAATACATAAAATTCTGTTTTGGAAATTTTAAACTACTTCCTTTGACTTCCACATCATACATATGAAAAATAAGCACAATATTTTATTGTAATAGTTATTTTTCATCAAACAATTTTTAAGAATTTTCGTTTTTTATTTATGCTGTGGTGGACACAAATTCTTATACTCAGGCGAAGAGAGAGAGAGAGAGAGAGAGAGAGAGAGAGAGAGAGAGAGAGTACACTATGCCAAAACCTATTGACTCTTTTTTATTCCTGTTGAGAAAGTTGTCATAAAAGATCGAGAAGCTGGCAACTAAATATTAATTCTAATTGTTTTCATCAATGAAATCTGATTTTTTCGCAGTATTGGATAATTCTACGTTCTACTCTAGGTGGCGTGGAAAAACATACCATTAATGTGAAGAATTTAATCTAGTTTATTTTACGAATATTTTATGATGGCATAATGTTCAGCAATTCGATAAAATATATTGCGTCTTATCAGTTATCAATTTATTTACTGCTGAATTTTTTAAAAAGTATTCTTAAAGGAAGCAATTTACGCGTCTAACGACTGAGAATACCTAACGAAACTGGCCGTAATGCAAGGTAAACATTCCCGTTTGAAATCTTTCTATTCATTTTTATCGACGACTTTTATTAGATTTAAAACATTTCAACACGAACACTGGCATACTTCGTTTTTTTAGTTTTTTCTGTGTTCGAAAAAAATGGGAAAAATAGATGAAACTTTAACCAAATGAAGTTTTATATATATATATATATATATATAGACAAGCACACTAACACACACACAAATATATATATATATATATATATATATATATATATATATATATATAAGAAAAAACAAAAACCCGTTACATTGGGATTATACATTTATTTCCATCCTGTTATGGGTTTTGATATAAATCAAGAACACAAAAAAAAAACGACACAAAAACAACAGGACTTCTTTAGATCTAATGGTTAAAATAATTCAGAATAGGCACAGGAAAGAAGGTTGGGAGGGGGTAGAAGAGGGGTGAAGAGTTTTTTTTTTTGTTTTTATTACCGGTTGGAATTACAGTAAAAATTTTTTTTTAATTTTTTAAATTCTAAAAACATTTCAACTTAAAACTCCAGACTTAATACTAATTTAGGGAAATACAACATTTCTTAATAACATTACGTGAGGATACAGTAATACTTATATTAAATTCAATTCAATTTAAAATTAAAATTTTTAATTTCCAATTTTATTTTCGTGCCTAATTATTCAGTTACCATTCCATTGAAAAGTACGTACACATATACATGGTTTCTCTCATCTTTTTTAATTTTATTCTATTTTATTCATTTCACCTTAAATCTCAATTTAATCCAATGTTGTTGTTTTTTTATTCAAGCATTATCTATGATTTAAATTTAAACTATAGACAAATTATCATAGATAATGCTTGAATACAAAACATATGATTAAATTGAGATTTCCTCTTTCCTGTATCTATTCTGAATAATTTTATCCATTAAATCTGAAGAAGTCCTGTTATTTTTTTGGTGTTTTTGATTTATATCAAAACCCATAACAGGATGGAAATAAATTTATAATCCTAATGTGACCGGGTTTTGTTTTTTCTTAAAGAAATTATTGCTCTGTAATGTCAGTTACGTTGAACCCTTTACCAGGGAAATTTAAATATTCACTGTTGAAGTTTTTTTTGTTGTTGTCCTGATGGAATTGCTCCCAACTCTGGTTTAAATGGACCGAATAATACACACACACACACACACACACACACACACACACACACACACACACACACACGCACACATATATATATATATATATATATATATATATATATATATATATATGAGTGCTCTGGTGTCTTTCATAAAGGTAGGACAAAACAATATTTAGTTAACCTAGAGATCCTTTAGATCTTATTTTATAAGCCAACTCTGGGCAAGTAAAATCCTAAGCACTCCTTAAATCTAATAGGAGATAATTGTTGCTTGACTAAGGGTGGTTTTAATTGATTTTTTTCTTTCCTCTTGGTCTTCTTACCATTCTCATCTTCATACACCTTTCAATCAATTTAATCTATTTACATTGTTTTAAACGACTTCCGATAGGTTCGCTTGAAAAATATTGGATGAAAGGGCCCTCGCGATTCCAATAATTTTTTCTCCATTTATTGCTATATGTTTAATTGCATATGTCTCTCAGTAGATTTTTGTATAAATTTATATATACCAATAACTTATATATATATATATATATATATATATATATATATATATATATATATATATATATATGCGCTCAAAAGTTAAGAAATAACTATTCCAATAAGATTTTGGGCTTATTTATCATGGAAGGCAAAACGAAGTGTTCTTCTCTGCTTTGAGCATGTCAAGGGATTTTCAAAAACACGGTGTACTCCAACATGATAAATTCGCAGCTTAACTGTGTCTTACAGAAACAATTCACGGTAATGTGTTGTTTTTTTTCAGAAAGATCAACATTCCCCAAAGCTCCAGAATTACTGGAACCTCACCATCAGATTGTTTTGAATCATTTCCATGACACTTGTTGGTAGGGGTTTTACCCCTCTACAGAGAAGCAGTCAGTGTATTCTGCACCCCCCCTCGGAGCCGACTGGGCTACAAGACACTCGTTGGTAGGGGTTTTATCCCACTGCAGATAAGCAGTCGTTGTATTCTGCAGCCCCAACCGACTGGACAAGGAACTGTCGGGTTCTCAGCACAAGTCCCGTTACTTATCTGACATGTCCAAATCTTCGGTGATAATCTTCCAAACACTGTATTTTTTCTTGTTCAGCAAACTTGTGATAAACTGAGCAGTCGACCGACAATCGTTACACGCACTTGCTTTACCCATTTGACATTGACCATCGTCCTGTTTGTGGAAGGATTCCAGGTGTTCGAGTCATTTTCCACCTCCTCGTAACTCTCTTTGAACCTCTTGTGCCACTTGAAACACATGTACATAATATGATGTTATCTCATTACACTTGCTGAAGCATTTCAAGAACTTGTAACGGATTTTTCCCCAAACAGACAAAAGAATTTAGGCTTATTCGTTTCTCAATGCTAAGAGTATCATCATCCTCATGTCGTGCCACAGGCACGGATATCCCTGATCCTCTCTCGCCACTTCTCCCTATAGTTCATCACCTCTGGCAGGTCTTCATGGCTACATCCCGTATCCTCACATAGCTGCTGTATGTATGTTCCGGCTGGTCGTCATGCTTTTTCTCAGCCATATGTTGGGGTCCATAGGAGTACATCACTTATGAGCTCGTCCCTGCTTCTCCAGTATAGTGTCCTGCATGTCTGGTTCGTCTGACTTGGATAGTTTTCGTGATGGGAGGCAGGTGGCCGTATAGTTGGTGCCTTGTGGGGTGTTGCCGCTAGGACTTGTTCAATATTGCCCGAAAGATTCTTGTGTAATTGCCGTCTTGCTTCTTCTTGTTTAGTTAGCGTCCAAGTAGTGCAGCCATACAGCAGTATCGATACGACCGCTGCCTTGAAGAAACTGCTTTTCATTTTCTCGGTCAGGTCTGATTTCCATATGATCGATAGCCTATCAATAGCTGTCCATGCCTTCCTTAGTCGTGTGTCGATGTCTTTTTCGGTTGATGAGACACTGCTTCCTATGTAGGTAAATTTGTCTACCAGTTTCAAAGAGGTTCCGTCTAGTGTGGAGATGTCGCCTGTTTAAGTGAAAGTAAAGTTGGCGACCTTAGTCATGTGTGACCCGGAGGATCCTTTTTCAATACCTACAACACCGAGGTGTAGAGGAGGGTGCTTCTTCATTTCTATAATTGCTCCACTTTACCCTGTATCCGTACTTTATAATGTTGTGTGTTAAGCAAGGCGGCATCGAATACCATTTTTTGAGTCTTTGGTATGACTTGACCTGGGATTGAACCCTAGTCTCCTAGAGAATAAGCAAACACTCTACTCATTATAATGATCTGAAAAACAAAACATGTAAGAAAAATGCTAAAGTTACAGTAAGCTAAGATTACAATTATATGCACCTAAAATATAATTTTAGAAGATTGCACAATCTGCTTATCCGTCATTTGATCTCGCATATCGTGTGACACCTCCAATTTGATCTCCGAAACAGGATTTCATCATATACTCTGGATACCATGTCACTTCTGTTCCGGTTGGTTAGATTAAGGCTCATAGATGTTTTGTTTTTTAAACCGTTCTGGCTTTCCACCATTTTTCCAATTGGTTTTAACGAAATACCACAGCTTGATAGCATAAAAACACCTGATGAAGTACCGATTAGTGATCCTCATTTTGGCAAAAAATAAAACTATTGATACGTTTAGCTAAGCAACGTCAACCAAGAAAATTTGATAATAAACGGTAATATTTTTAATAATATTCTATTTTACAACACTTCGTTATTATCCTAATAAGAAATGACACATTGAAACTTTTAACGCATTTTTCAGCCCAATTTTCTGGGACTGTAGACTAACAATCTTCAGAGGAGAAAGAACCCTACCAATGAATGTTCTGTTTATGACTCTAAACTGGAACTTTGGCGATTATAGAGTACCTCTTCATTATAATAACTCCCTGGTTCATTCTGACCCGGAGTGTCAGAATATATATATATATATATATATATATATATATATATATATATAGTTTATATATATATACATATATATATATATATATATAGTTTATATATATATACATATATATATATAGTTTATATATATATATATATATAGTTTTATATATACATATATATATATAGTTTATATATATATATATATAGTTTATATATGTATATATATATAGAATATATATATATATATATATATATATATATATATATATATATATATATATATATATGTTAAACTCTTGTACGTTTCATTTCATTTGAACGGAAATGCAAACAGTATTACGATAATACTTCTAGATTCTGAAAAATATATATTATAAACAGAAAAAAATAAAATTTTAATATAAGTTTATGATTAAAAATTTTAAATGAAATTCTAATGAAAAATTTGAAACCGAAAATCTGTTTATTAATAAGAAATATAAGATATTAATTATGATAGAAAACCGAAAGTAATATAAACAACGGGCTTAACTATTATATACTGGAAAATTTTCAAAGGCGAGATATATCAAAATATATATATATATATATATATATATATATATATAATATATATATATATATATATATATATATATATATATATATATATATATATATATAAAATCATGACTCGTTGAAACTTACGTAATCCCCGATGTTAATGGCTAAAAAGGAAGATATATCTGTTCAAATCGTTCAAAGTAAGTAAGTAAAGTTAGCGACCATAGTCGAGGGTGACCCGAAGGCTCCCTTTTCGTAGCTACTACACCAAAGTGTAGGGGAGGGCGCTACTCCATTCCCAGGATTGCTCCACTTTACCCTTGAACGATACCTTATAATGCTGAGTGTTAAGCAAGGTGGTATCAAGTTCCATTTTTAAAGTCTTTGGTATGACTCGACCTGGGATTGAACCCAGGTCTCCCGGGCCATTGGCGAACACTCTAACCGCTGGGCCAATGTCCCGATTAAATCGTTCAAAAGATCCAGTTAATATGTGTTGAGGTAAATTTGTAAGTAAATTAAAGTTGTCTCCCATAGTCGAGGTTGACCCGAAAGCTCCGTTTTCGATAGCTACAACACAAAGGTGTACGGGAGGGCGCTATTTGTTTTCCTGGATTGCTCCTTTACCCTTGATCCTTACTTTATTATGCTGAGTGTTAAGCAAGGAGACATTAAGTACCATTTTTGAGTCTTCGGTATGACTCGACCTGGGATTGAACCCAGGTCTCCCGTGCCATTGGCGAACACTCTAACCATTATGCTAATATCTATTATTTTCTTGTTTTTAATGATACATATAGTGATATTTGGGGTTACATAACGTAAAACGATTGATATGTTATAAAACCAATGAATCAACCAATTTTATTCCAAATATTTATACACACACACAAAGAGCTTATCTCATGTATAGTGCAACGCCTGATATTAGGGGAAAATTTAGCTGTAAGAAAATTTAATAAAGCTTATAAATTTAGATGGTCCCGGGGACTTGGATTCAATCCCTGGTCGCGTCATACCAAAGACTTTAAAAATTTTACTTGATACCTCCTTGCTTAACACTCAGCACTGTAAGTTCCGTATCGTGGGTAAAGTGGAACAATCCAGGGAAAGGAGTAGAGCCCTCTCCTACACCTCAGTGTAGTAGCTACAAACAATAAAGATGAAGACAATAGTCCGAAAAACCTTAACGATAAAAATCATCAAGCTTCGTCTCAGAAATTTAGACAACAAACACCTGAAGAAGGCCGGAGGACATATCGACCGAAACGTTGTGGAAATAACAATAAAGATGAAGACAATAGTCCGAAAAACCTTAACGATAAAAATCATCAAGCTTCGTCGCAGAAATTTAGACAACAAACACCTGAAGAACTTATGGTAACTTACATAGATGAAGTGGATTTGCACCAGAAATTGATATACCCTATATCAAAAGCACTCTTACAACCCTTTTAACGTTGACTAAGATATATACATAAGTGTATCTATCGAGTACAAGCAAACAGGCTTTTCTAATTTGAATATAGCAATAAAAAAAATGGAAAAGGTTCAACAGCACGGAAGCTTCCAAAAATATTGGGAAAATGAAAGTGACAGCATTTGAAATTGGCCAACCTGTGTAAGATACATTTTGTCTTTTTGAGGATTGGTAATGTTAATGGAATATAGCAGCAATGTCCGAATGACAAGCTGAATATAAGTTTTATCTTTTACTTTGATTTGGATCTTTTTTTCAAATGAGCGTCTCGAAACCTCGCCCAGCTTGGAGATTAACAAGAGAATAGAAAGAATTATTTTTCCTTATTTATTTCAATTAAGACTTGATACACGCGCAAAAATGAAGACAATAGTCCGAAAAACCTTAACGATAAAAATCATCAAGCTTCGTCTCAGAAATTTAGACAACAAACACCTGAAGAAGGCCGGAGGACATATCGGCCGAAACGTTGTGGAAATAACAATAAAGATGAAGACAATAGTCCGAAAAACCTAAACGATAAAAATCATCAAGCTTCGTCTCAGAAATTTAGACAACAAAAACCTGAAGAAGGCCGGAGGACATATCGGCCGAAACGTTGTGGAAATAACAATAAAGATGAAGACAATAGTCCGAAAAACCTTAACGATAAAAATCATCAAGCTTCGTCTCAGAAATTTAGACAACAAACACCTGAAGAAGGCCGAAGGACATATCGACCGAAACGTTGTGGAAATAACAATAAAGATGAAGACAATAGTCCGAAAAACCTTAACGATAAAAATCATCAAGCTTCGTCTCAGAAATTTAGACAACAAACACCTGAAGAAGGCTGGAGGACATATCGGCCGAAACGTTGTGGAAATAACAATAAAGATGAAGACAATAGTCAGAAAAACCTTAACGATAAAAATCATCAAGCTTCGTCGCAGAAATTTAGACAACAAACACCTGAAGAAGGCTGGAGGACATATCGACCGAAACGTTGTGGAAATAACAATAAAGATGAAGACAATAGTCAGAAAAACCTTAACGATGAAAATCTTCAAGCTTCGTCCTAGAAATTTAGACAACAAACACTTGAAGAAGGCCGGAGGACATATCGGCCGAAACGTTGTGGAAATAACAATAAAGATGAAGACAATAGTCCGAAAAACCTTAACGATAAAAATCATCAAGCTTCGTCTCAGAAATTTAGACAACAAACACCTGAAGAAGGCCGGAGGACATATCGACCGAAACGTTGTGGAAATAACGATAAAGATGAAGACAATAGTCCGAAAAACCTTAACAATAAAAATCATCAAGCTTCGTCGCAGAAATTTAGACAACAAACACCTGAAGAAGCCGGAGGACATATAGGCCGAAACGTTGTGGAAATAACAATGAAGATGAAGACAATAGTCCGAAAAACCTTAACGATAAAAATCATCAAGCTTCGTCTCAGAAATTTAGACAACAAACACCGGAAGAAGGCCGGAGGACATATCGACCGAAACGTTGTGGAAATAACAATAAAGATGAAGACAATAGTCCGAAGAACCTTAACGATAAAAATCATCAAGCTTCGTCTCAGAAATTTAGACAACAAACACCTGAAGAAGGCTGGAGGACATATCGGCCGAAACGTTGTGGAAATAACAATAAAGATGAAGACAATAGTCAGAAAAAGCTTAACGATAAAAATCATCAAGCTTCGTCTCAGAAATTTAGACAACAAAAACCTGAAGAAGGCCGGAGGACATATCGGCCGAAACGTTGTGGAAATAACAATAAAGATAAAGACAATAGTCAGAAAAACCTTAACGATAAAAATCGTCAAGCTTCGTCTCAGAAATTTAGATAACGAACACCTGAAGAAGGCTTGAGGACATATCGGCCGAAACGTTGTGGAAATAACAATAAAGATGAAGACAATAGTCCGAAAAACCTTAACGATAAAATTCATCAAGCTTCGTCGCAGAAATTTAGACAACAAACACCTGAAGAAGGCCGGAGGACATATCGGCCGAAACGTTGTGGAAATAACAATGAAGATGAAGACAATAGTCCGAAAAACCTTAACGATAAAAATCATCAAGCTTCGTCTCAGAAATTTAGACAACAAGCACCTGAAGAAGGCCGGAGGACATATCGGCTGAAACGTTGTGGAAATAACAATAAAGATGAAGACAATAGTCTGAATAACCTTAACGATAAAAATCATCAAGACTCGTCTCAGAAATTTAGACAACAAACACCTGAAGAAGGCTGGAGGACATATCGGCCGAAACGTTGTGGAAATAACAATAAAGTTGAAGACAATAGTCAGAAAAACCTTAACGATAAAAATCTTCAAGCTTCGTCCTAGAAATTTAGACAACAAACACTTGAAGAAGGCCGGAGGACATATCGGCCGAAACGTTGTGAAAATAACAATAAAGATGAAGACAATAGTCCGAAAAACCTTAACGATAAAAATCATCAAGCTTCGTCTCAGAAATTTAGACAACAAACACCTGAAGAAGGCCGGAGGACATATCGACCGAAACGTTGTGGAAATAACAATAAAGATGAAGACAATAGTCCGAAAAACCTTAACAATAAAAATCATCAAGCTTCGTCGCAGAAATTTAGACAACAAACACCTGAAGAAGGCCGGAGGACATATCGGCCGAAACGTTGTGGAAATAACAATGAAGATGAAGACAATAGTCCGAAAAACCTTAACGATAAAAATCATCAAGCTTCGTCTCAGAAATTTAGACAACAAACACCTGAAGAAGGCCGGAGGACATATCGACCGAAACGTTGTGGAAATAACAATAAAGATGAAGACAATAGTCCGAAAAACCTTAACGATAAAAATCATCAAGCTTCGTCTCAGAAATTTAGACAACAAACACCTGAAGAAGGCCGGAGGACATATCGACCGAAACGTTGTGGAAATAACAATAAAGATGAAGACAATAGTCTGAAAAACCTTAACGATAAAAATGATGATATTTTGTTTGAATATTTTTTTTGTTTTTATTATAAACCTATTTAATTCTAAATTCAGTGACACTTAAATTTTTGTTGGATATATATATATATATATATATATATATATATATATATATATATATATACATATATATATATATATATATATGTGTGTGTGTGTGTGTGTGTGTGTGTGTGTGTGTGTGTGTGTGTGTAGAAAAACTGATAACATCGATCCAAGTTGAAGGAATGATTTATTAACGGGTCGACACTATAGCGTTTCGGTTCTACTGAACCATCATCAGAACCATGAGGGGTGATATTAATAATTTTAAGTTAACGATAATAAAAATTTTAGACGAATTTTCGAAGCCGCCGCTATCTCATTCCTTAATTCCCTAAATATTCCTCCTGGCTTTTATAATATTTCTCCTTACTTGAGCAAACACATTTTAGATAGCGACAATATATTCCACACTTAGTTCATATTTTGTGCGTGTGTGTGTGTGTGTGTGTGTGAGTGTTTGTTAAATACTCGGTATACAGCATGATGAATTATCAGTTTAACTGTAAATCGAGAACGATTTATGGTAATCAGTTGTCTTATATAAAGATCAGCATGAACCATATAGTAATCAGTACTGTTGTTCAAAAACAGAACAGCTAGTTAATAGTCGTTGGATAATAGCTAAAGCACTTAACATTTTACTTCATTATGAATACACACACATATATATATATATATATATATATATATATATATATATATATATATATATATATATATGTTAGGGTAGAATAAACATTAAGTCTATTGCACAAAGTGACGGTCATTCTTTTTCCTTTGTAATCATTAGACCATGTTAAGCGTCCCTTTATATACTGTTGTGTGGGGCATGATGGGAGCCGGTGTTAAGTCTGTGAGATATTTTAGGCAGGGAGTTCTTAGTTGAATAAATATTTTGATTTGTTAATCTATTTACCCATTAACGTTTAATTTATTTTCAAATGCTTTTTACGTCTTCTTCTTCTTCTTCTTCTTCTTCTTATTATTATTATTATTATTATTATTATTATTATTATTATTATTATTTATTCATTAGAGCTTTTCACATTAGCGTGAGCCGATTGTTTTTCACTCGAGTCTGAGTGACAGCAAGTCTCCTCAAGTCTCCCGGACACTTCTTAGTAGTCTGGCCGTTCCCAACAATGCTGTCGTTTGGATTGTCTCCATTCGTCCGCCAAATTCCAAGTCCTCTAGTCCCTTTAGTAATCCTTTTGTTACTGTTCCAAACGCACCAGTTACAATTGGTATAATTGTCACCAGCATGTTCCACAGTTTTTTCAATTCCCTAGCAAGGTCGAGGAACTTATCCTTCTTTTCACATTCTTCTTCTTCTTCTTCTTCTTCTTCTTCTTCTTATTATTATTATTATTATTATTATTATTATTATTATTTCTTTGTAATTTCAGTAGCAAATTCATGTGGAGGTCTTTCATTGGATTCGGAGTGAGAACAGGACTCCGCAGTTCTGCTGTACTCTTCCCAGTATTCTGGCAGGTCTCAATGTTGCCGTAGTATGGATGGTCTCGTTTCTCCTTGTTTTCCTCTTGTTCTAATACACTTTCCAATTTTTCGGGGATCGTTCCAAACGCACTAATTACCATTGGTATCACTGACATCCTTATGGTCCACAGTTTTTTTAGTTCACATGTGATAACCAAGAATTTATTAATCTTTTCGCTTTCTTTTATTTTCATTCCGTGGGGGTCTGCCGAGACGGCAAAATCCACCAGATGACAAGGCCTGGCCTTCTGCCCAGGATTAAATAATCTGTTAGTATCTCAAAATCCCAGAAAAAATTATTATTAAAATAAAATTATTATTATTATTATTATTATTATTATTATTATTATTATTATTATTATTATTATTATTATTCATTAGAGTTTTTCACATTAGCCTTAGCTGATGGGTTTTCACTGAAGTCTGAGTGACAGCAAGTCACCCAACCAAACCAAACCAAACCAAACTAAACTGAATAGCTCGAAATAAAAACTTTTTTTTTTTACAATAAAACTGTACTTACATTTAAAACCGTGCTTTTGCTAAACTGAATTGTTTTAAATTGAACTATTTTTGGATCTGAAACTGAACATACACTAAACTGAATTGTTATATATAACTGAATAGTTGGAAATAGAAATGTTTTTGACAATTAAACTGTGTACTCATGCTAAACCGAATTGTTTTAGATAGAACTGATTATTTACATAAAAATGGATTTGGCGTTGAATAACCTACAAAGGTTGATATGCCATAAAACTAAACCAAACCAAACCATCAAATATTTGCTAAATTACAACGTATGTTCAGCAAGAAAACTTATACAAATATTCAGTTCAGTTCGAAACTACTCTTCTCATTGAAGCATTTTACTGGTGCGTGTTGGTTTTGGTACAAGATGTTAAACTGCGTTGGAAATAGAAGAATGAAGCATTATTGTAGTCACATGTTCCCAAGCAGGATCCGAAAGTTGTGAATTGCCATCATACACTGTCAATATTATATCATGTAGGAGGTGCCCGTGGTGTAATCGGCGACACGAGTTCAAATCCTGGATCAGACTAATTGCATTTTCACATAGCACTAATACCCTTGGGAAAGGTATGAATCCAATTATTCTCCCTCCAGCTATGGGTAAATAGTTGGGCAGACTGTTTCTTCAGCCTAGGTGAGGCAACTAGTCTAGGAGAAGGAAAACTCTGAATTCAAAGCTGTTAAACTCCGCTTAAAAATTGACCTTGTGTCATATCCTGCCCGAGTGGAGGGGTTGGTAAATATGGATATTATATCATGATATTATATTATCTATCTATCTGTCTATCTATGATGATGATGATGGTGGAATTTCTATAGATTTCCAACAGTCCAGTTACAGAAGTGGATCGTTGGACTTCCAACGTAGATGATTTATTCATAATCATGATAGAGACTGTCTTCCTGAGTACAACTTATAAGAGTAAAACGTACTGTTTTGGGGGAGGATTTATACAAACATGTTATGTTTTCTCCTGTCGATCTAGACATATCAGATGTAAAGTTACAAAGGTTTAGCGTTCAACTACAATAAGGATGTTTTATTGTGGCGAAAGTCTGAGTAAACCAGCCTAATTTTTTCGCTAATCTGGCATCAAAAGAATGGTTCACGATACTCCCGAACAACACTCCTTGTGGTTGTGTAACGGTAAGCAAGCTAGACTAGCAAACCTACACGAGTGAGTTCGAGTCTCATTGGGCGCCCCATTCATTCGGCCTTGTGCCACATCGAAGCAAAGAGCTTCGTAAATTACTCCTTTTTCCTACTCCCTAGACCGGTTGCCTTACCAACGCTAAAGAGTCAGTCTGGTCTACTATATTATTATCATTATTTACTCCTTTAGAGTTTTTCACATCAGTGTTAGCTGATGGTTTTTCATTGGAGTTTGAGTGACAGCAAGTCTCCTCAAGTCTCCAGGACTAGTCTCAGGGTTCTGGCCGTTCATAGCAATGCTGTCGTTTGGATAGTCTCTACCCGTCCGCCAACTTCCAAGTCCTCTAGGCCTTTTAATTATCCTTTAGTTATTGTGCCTTATGCACCAATCATAATTGGCACAATCGTTACTTTCATGTTCCAAAACTTTTTCAGTTCTCTAGCAAGGTCGAGGTACTTATCCTTCTTTTCCCTTTCCTTCAGATTTATTCCGTGGTCCGCCTTTTTGTAGTTTTCCAGGAAGGTCTAGGTACTTATTTCTCATTTCGCGTTCTTTCGATTTTCCTCTGGAGTCTATCTGAACGGAAAACTCCACTATTCGGCAGGTTGTCTTTTTATCGTCGCTATTATTATTACTATTATTATTGGGGTATATCTTATTATATATATATATATATATATATATATATATATATATTGTGCATATATATATTATACATATATATATTTTAAATACATAATATATATATATATATACATATATATATATATATGTATATATTATGTTATATATATATATATGTATATATTATGTTATATATATATATATATGTATATATTATGTTATATATATATATATATATATATATATATATATAGAAAAGGAAAAATGAAAGAAAGATAAATGTTTGATGGTTTGTTTATTTGCCAACGCGTTTCGACTTGAATCTTTTTTTCTTTTTTTTTTAATGCAAAAAATATTTCATCAAAATTATTCTAATATGACAAGTAATTATAATGGACAAATTTCGATTCAATTGGAAGTCTCCATCTGGGCTTGTAGACGATGCTATATGAAAAAAAAAAAGAACAGAGAATTGAGACTATTTTTCTGAGGTAATTATTATTACGTTAGGTAATTATTATTACGTAAAATATTCGAAATATTAATCACATCTTTATTGTTATTATCACAACTTTCCGGTTGATATGTCCTTCGATCTTCTTCAGGTGTTTCATGTCGAACTTAGGAGTCCATACAGAATCTCAAAATTAACCCTTTATTTGAACTAAAGGGCACACTGCTCCAATTCTGTTAAACCTGATCGGGTACAAATGTTAAGTTACTGTAAGTATTCTTTGTTAGTCTTACCTGTTGTTGGGATTGAACATGCAACCTCCAGATGATTTCACTCCAGATCACCTTCAATCAAACGCCTCATCCACTGCACCATGTGTCCTTGCCGGACAGGTATTCTCACAATAAAGATGATATCCATATTTCAAGTAATAATACATCATGAGACTTTTAAGTAATTAAAATACAGGACAGATATTTGCTTTACAAGACCTGAGAAATGAGTAGGCGTCCTTATTATTGGTCAGTCTTTGTTGCTAAAATATCACTTAGATGGTATCAACAAGTTTCGAACGATAGGTGATATCTCATTTGAGGACACCTTAAAGAAGTCTTATTTGAGGACACTTCAAAGAAGTTTTCTTGATTTTTACTAAAAGAAGTTCTCTCTAAAAGGTTTTATACCATTCGTCCGTAGTATGTATGGTGTAAACAAAATTCATAAACCCAATATTCCTCTCAGACCCATTTTTACTATGGTTTGTTCAGCCAAACAAGAATTTGGTAAAGTGGTTGGCTTAAATCCTTGACCCAGTCTCGAAATTTAATTCAGACTGTCGTATTCCAGACTCCTTCAATATGCATCATTCATAGGCAATTTGCACCATTCCGTAGACAAAGGATATCTTGTGTCATTGGATATTTAATGTACCCTTCAACGAAACTATTTGCATTATTGCTGACATATATATCGAAGCCCCTTAAAACCTCCGGTTTTTTCCGGGGAATATTTTTGTTGAGCTGATGGAACAAGCTGTTAATTCAGTTTCTTTCATTTTTTTAATAATGTCATCTTCATCATATCCATATTTACCTAACCCCTCTGCTCGGGCAGGATGTGACACAAGGTCATTTTTAGCAGAGTTTAACAGGTTTGAATTCAGAATTTTCCTTCTCCAAGACTAGTTGCCTCACCAAGGCTGAAGAACCCAGTCTGTCCAACTATTTACCCATAATTGGAGGGAGAATAAGTGGATTCATACCTTTCTCAAGGGTATTAGTGCCATGTGAAATGCAATCAGCCTCATCCAGAATTTGAACTCGTATCGCCATGTCCATTTCCTACGACGATAACCATTACACCACGGGCACCTCTATCATATCGCGTTGCCACCACAGATTTCTCTGACTCTCTCTCTCGCCATTCGTCCCAATCATCTTTCTTTTCCGGCGGGTCTTCTTGACTACATCCTGTGTTCGTACAGAGCTGTTGTAGATAAGTTCTAGTTGGTCTAGCACCCCTTCATTGCCATTGCTCCTTGGTCCTCTCTGACCCGGCGCAGTAGCACCTGATAGGGCCATATCTATGGGTTAAATAGAACTAATGGTATACTTATGCTAAACTGAGTTGTTTGATTAAACTGAATAGCTTGAAATAGAAATGTTTTTTGACAATTGAACCGTGCTTACATTTGAGCTGCGTCCTTATGCTAAACTGAATTATTTCAAATATAACTGGTTTTTTTTTTTACATTGAAATTGTATTTACACTAAACTGAATTGTTTTACATTGAACTGTTTTGACATGTAACTGTGTGTAAACAAAATCTGTACTTATACTAAACTGAATTAGCTGAATTAGAATTACTTGACTAAACTGAATAGCTCGAAATAGAAATGCTTTTTACTATTAAACTGTACTTACATTTAAACTGCGTGCTTATGCTAAAATGAATTGTTTGAAATTGAACTGTTTTTGACATTGAAACTGTACATATCATTCTTGTGCAGTTGCCATCTAACTTTTTATCGATACGCTTATTCAGCATCTATGTTGTGTATCCATATCGTAGATTTGACACGACCGCTGCTTGGAAAAAATTGCCTTTTATTCTATCGGATAGATCTGACTTCCATATGATCGATAACCTATCGATAGCAGTTCACATCTTAACTAGTCGCATATTGATGTCATTTTCAGTTGATGAGACACTGCTTCCGAAGTAGTTGAACGAGTTCAATAGTTTCAGAGAGCCACCATTTTGTGTGGAGATGTCTCTTTCTGATTAAAACACAAAGCCTACCATGACGCTTCAATAATGTAATGTAAGGGAAAGTTGACGAAATATTGATTGATTGCTCTTTGGGACCTCTTATGGCTTATATTTTCGTAGGTTTCATGAGAAACAACTACTTTATAACCTCCCTAAATCGTATTGTAAGGTGAATTATATTTCTGTTTATTTTACATCGTATAGCGATGGGAATATATTTTTTCATTCCTTGAATAATCTCAAACACTCTTCTTGATATATAATGGAAGAGGAAAATGATAATATGCTGCATTCCCCATACCTTTTAATTAAAAACACTCCGACATCTTTCATGATTATACGTATATATAGAAAACCCACTTTCACAGGGTTATATCCAACTTAGGATTCCCCTGACTCCAAATCCAAAACGATTAACATTATAAAAACCTAACTACCGTGTACTTAGGATGAACTCAGAATATAAATTATATACTAAACTTAGTAAGATCACCGACATTTTTCTTTTAAATGTCAAACCTGAAAGTGTTATTCGGAGTAACATCAAATTTTAAATTTTTAAATTAAAACGTATTAAAGTATCTCTCACTCTAAAGTGACACGTTTACATCAGATTATCATGGTTCGGGTCTAACAGTCAATGTTTCAGTGTGATGAACTGTTTTAATTATACCGTAGTACATACGATCTTTACCGGACATTGGCATGATGGTTAGAGTGTTCGTCAAAGGTCCGGACGACCTGGGTTTAATCCCAGGTCGAGTCATACCAAAGACTCAAATATGGTACTTGATGTCTCCTTGCTTAACACTCAACATTATAAGGTACGGATCAAGAGTAAAGTAGAGCAATCCAGGGAAAGGAGTGGTGCCTCACCGTACACTTTGGTGTAGTAGCTATCGAAAGAGAGCCCTCGCGTCACCCTCGACTACGATCGCCAAATTTACTTTTACAACTTACGTACGATCTAAATTATGAGAATTGGTAAGCAAACTTGACTAGCAAACCTGCAGGAGTGAGTACGAGTTTCATAGGATGCCCCATTGATATAAATGTTCAAGTCCTCGTCAGTCTAGGTGTGTCTTCATCTCCTTCTCTCTCTTTCACACTATAGATGTTTCGACCCGCTCGAGAAATAAAGAGACGTGTATATTTTTAAGTAAGGATCATGGTCATTCATACCTTCATTATGACTATAAAACAGATTGGGTTTCGAATAGAAATTAAATATTCCCATCACCGAAAATACAGTCTCCATCTCCATGTCTTTTTCTCACGCTGTTTCGACCTTTCGAGAAATAAAGTTGAGAGAGTTATATTTTATTAAGAAAAGTGTTATGATTCCTTCATTAATCATGGCTATAACAAACACACACACACACACACACACACACACACACACACACACACACACACACACACACATATATATATATTGGACTCTCCCGTCAGTTTCGACGTATGCAGACCAAATAGCTCTCGTCAATTCTGGTGTCTGTCTTATAATACCTTTTAAACTAGCTGCAGACTAGCATGCTACTTTTCGAATCGTTGCTGCCGAAGAGTTATTTGAGGAAATAGCTGATATGACCAATCTAGTTGTTGTCTTCTTCCTCAATATTTGAGATACTGAAAATGTTTTTCAGTTAATATTCAAATTTATGAGGAGATCTATCCAGCCGTGATAGATCGTTTTTTAGCTTGTCCCATTTTTTTTCTTTTTTTTTTGCTTAGATCTTATTAGTAAAACTGTTGTATACTACAGCCAAAATAATATCAATCCCAACAGTAATGCAAAGACATTTACAAATACAGGCGGACTCTTTCGTTTCGGATACGATCAGGTTTATTAAATTTTGGCTTCGATCTTTGGCGACATGAGGAGAGAGACACAATTCTTAAACGCCTATGCTAACCATACTATGCTGATCCCACCCCAACGTGCGGCGCATCTTGTAATGTTTAAGATCTCAATTCATCTCTGCCAGTCGAGATCCGAAAAACTCAACCGCACGTCTCAACGGTAGAAAACTCAACTGTTGTCTTTTCAAAATCCTCAAATTCTCAGGACCATCTCTTCTGGACATGACGTCATCCACACTCCAGCCTCATTTCCAGTCTGGGGGTTTGTTATGACATTTGGTGATTGTCATACCCTTTATGCGCGGGCGTAAGACTACACCATCTTACAACGCACCTGGACCAAGTGACACGAATGGTTCAAAGCCTTACCAAACTGAATGATAAAATATAGTTAACGAAAAATGATAAATATAAAAAAATCATTGCTTAATTATATAACAAAACAGTAATCACCAGTATATATGACTTTATTAAAAAAAACTTTTGAGTTATTGTTCAAATTTGTCAAGATATGTATCCAGCAATGTTAGATTGTTTTTTAAGCTTGTCCCTTGTTTTTTTCTTTTTTTGTTTCGTTTTGTCTTGTTTTTTTTTGTTTTTGTTTTTTTGCTTAGATCTTCTTTGTAAAAAAGTTATCAACAGTACATATGACTTTATTATGTAATGTTTCCAGCCTACCTTATATATATATATATATATATATATATATATAAGTTACATTGGTTATACCACAATAGAAAATTATCATGGAGGCCCACTCTTCCCCTTGCAGATTCCATTTCCATATGTCAACAATTAAAAAAACACAATTGTCTTCATGCAACATACAGAAAAAAATTAGTTAACAATACTAAATACTCAGTCGACAATAATATCAAAAAATTAAAAATACGAGAAGCTTTGTAGAATAAATTTAGACAACCCACTATGAATGGAATTTACTTCGAAACTAACAATAATATTTTAAAATGTTTAAAATATATAGAACCCTCCATATTACAATAATAGATAGAACAAATTTTATTCTATTTTATGTAATAGAAACATTTTAAAATAAACTGCCACTATCGCTTAGCGATGAAAGCAAGCCTCACTTTGGTGATAAAAACAAAAATCGAATAATAATTTAGTTTAGATATTAAACAGATTTAATTTAGAAATAAACATACACCTTGGGTGTCCTCGTGGTGTAATAGTTAAAGCGATGAACTGCGGAATCGTAGTACGCGAGTTCGTACTCCAGTCGCGCTATTACGTTCACTTTCGGGCAAATACCCTTGGGAAAGGTATGAACCCCCTTATTCTCCCTCCCGCTATGGGTAAATAGTAGGACGGACTAGGTTCTTCAGCCTTGGTGAGGCAACTAGTCTAGGAGAAGGAAAACTCTGAATTCAAAACCTGTTATACTCCGCTTAAAAATTGACCTTGTGTCATATCCTGCCCGAGCGGAGGGGTTGGTAAATAGTACCTTGATAATGATTCTGCTAAGAACCGGTATACTACAAATGGATTGTTTGGGGAAACCATTTACAAATTTCAAGATTGTAACATAAAAAACAAACAAAAAAAAAACATAAAGACAATTGAAAGAAAAAAAAAATCAAAATAACAAGGATTCCATTTTATTTAAGCAAACCTGTTTATATATATATATATATATAGAGAGAGAGAGACAGAGATAGAGACAGAGAGAACAATTAGAAGGAAACTCAAATCCGGTTAAATTGTCATTATAAATTTATTTCGCCGGAGAATATTACTATACGCTTGGTCTCGTCAGATGACTTTACATGTTTGCAACCCCAAGTCTAACATGTAAGTCATCTGACGAGACGGAGAGTAGAATAATGTTCTCTGACGAAATAAATGTATAATAACAATTTAACCAGGTTTGAATTTCCTTCTAATTACACTATATACGCTCTGTATGTGAGTTTTGTTATATATATATATATATATATATATATATATATGTATATATTTGAGACGCTGCTTCCGTGGTAGGTGAACATGTCTTCTCTTTCTCTTTCTGTCTCTCTTCTCACGGAAAATAACATGTACGTGATAAGTGAAGGCATGAACAGCTATCAATAGGCTATCGCTAATATGGATGTCAAACATATCCGATAAAATAAAACGCAATTTTTTCCAAGCAGTTGTCTTGTCCATACTATTGTATGGATGCACTACTTGGACGCTGACTAATAATATAGAAAAAAATTCACGCGGATGCTAAGGGTTATATAAAGCAAATTCTGAAATCAACATCTCCTTCCCTCAAAAAACAGCAGCTGTACAGCCACTTATCACACATCTCAAAGATCAGACAAATTAGACGAAAAATACATGAGGGAACAAGGACGAACTCATAAGCGACATTCTGGTGTGGACCACCTTCACACGGCTGTGCAAGTGTAGGACAACCAGTTAGAACCTGTCTATAACAGCTCCGTACGGGCACAGAATGTTGCCTAAAAGACCTGCCGGAAGCAATGGATGACAGAAATGGATGGCGAGAGAGAGTTATGGAATTCCATGCGAGCAGCATGATAGGATAATAATGTTATATATACATATATATATATATATATATATATATATATATATATATATATACTAATTTACTACCTAGCAGCAATTACGGTGACAAAGAAAAAGAAAAAATCACCGTCAGAATTCAGAGATAACAATATATCTCGAATCACTGCCCGGGAAAAAAGTAAAAGATTATCGGGAGAAAAAAAGAAAAGACTAACCTTGTCACATCAATTGAAAAAATCAAGAGATACGCGATCAGTTGGTCAAATGAACGAAAACCCACCACAAAATGCTGCGATGCTACAGAGTGCTCAATACCAGGTAGAGCAAAATTACAAAAATTAATTCGCGTGTCGGGACTATCCTACTACAGTTTCGCCTAAAACGGCTCCTCAGGGTACCTAATTCCGAATATATATATATATATATATATATCTTAATGAAGCATCAGATTAAATACTGTTACCTTATCGTATCTAACTCCTCTCTTCACCCAAATCATCATCATCATCATCATCAAGACGTGCCGCCAGCACGGATATCCTTGACCATCTCTCGCCACTTTTCCCTATCGTTCATCACCTCCGGCAGCTCTTATGGGTTAGTAATGGGGATTTTGTACGGATGTGTCTATCCAGAAAAGTTTCAAGACTGGTCCCAACGAGTCAAAAGCGTTGCATACATTGGCATAGAATTAGTGAGACCCCATATATAGATAGGTTTAAATCTGGCAAGCGTGAAGGTCCAATAAATATATAAACCAAATTAGTATCTCGACATTAAGCTGTCTATCGAGGACAAACACGCTCTTTCCAATTTTAATATTACAAAACGAAAGAGAAAAAAGAGCAACTGCACTGGAGCCTTAAAAATATTGGGGAAATGAGATTGGCAACATCTGTAGTTGGCAGCATACCTGAATGAGATATATTTGTCATTTTAAGGATTGCCTGGGTTAATGGAATATAGCAGTAATGTCGGAATCACAAGCTATTTTTTTTTTCATTTTAATTTACTATATTTCCCAACCCCTCCGCTCGGGTAGGATATGACACAAGGTCAATTTTAAGCGGAGTTTAACAGGTTTGAATTTAGAGTTTTCCTTCTCCTGGACTTGTTGCCTCACAAAGGCTGAAGAACCCAGTTTGTCCTACTATTCACCCATAGCTGGAGGGAGAATAATTGGATTGATACCTTTGCCAAGGATATTAGTGCTATGTGAAATGCAATCAGCCTCGTCCAGGGTTTGAACTCGTGTCGCCGTGATCATTTCCTACGACGATAACCGTTACAGCACGGGCACCTCCTAAATTTTCATTTTGATTTACAGGGGCTCAACCAATTATTAGAAGCTTATAGAATCTTAATATCCTAATTTAAAAACTCCTACAAAATCATCAAACGTTTGTTAGTTTTATGTTTTTGATTTATTATTAATTTTTACTCGTCTTATTTTACTGAAACTGTTGGTTTTATTTACACATATCACCAGAAAAAAAAATTCAACATTCATTAAAATGGCACAGATCTATCAGATTGTAAAAGAGGTCAATTGCACAGTAAGCTGGGGCTGTAAAATACACCGACTGTGTTTTACGGTATATCAACACTTGTAGTTTATTTAATGCCAAATCCTCTTTATACATATGTTGCCCAGTCGGCTTGAGCTGTAGAATACACCAACTGCACTTCTGCAGAGAGGTAAGACTCTCGTCAATGAGTGTCCTAGATATGACACTAAACAAACTAATGATGAGGTTCCAGTAAAATGCAATCAGTCTCGTCCAGGATTTGAACTGGTGTCGCCGTGTCCATTTCCTACGACGATAACCATTACTCCACGTGCACCTCCGAACCGTGTGGTGGAACACGGATCTTCAGGAAACAAAAACAACCGTTGAAATGCATTGTGCGAATAAAATTTTGTATTAGCGAACCAAGATTGTGTTTTTATGTGTTCGTCACTTTTTCTCACTGCGAAGTTACCACGTGGTCCGACTGACACTTATGATGTAGCGATAAACGTATAAACCTGTGCTGATATAAATGTCTATTAGTAGTTGTAGTAATACAAAAGTCTATTGAGAATGTAGGAGCAAAACTATTTAAAACCGTAGCGTTGCAAACTTCTATTTGTGCCGTGTAATGTTGCAACAGTCCATTTGGTATCGCAACGGAAGAAATCTACAACATAACAGGTTCTCAATTCTGGATTGTTGGTAATAAACAATATTCAAAAATATCCAATTTGATCGTATATTGTTTCACAAGAAATTATAAAATCCTAGCGTCTATAGTTAAAGAGAAAATCATCTTTTGCAACAATTTTATGACTGTAGTTATTTGTGGAGGCGAGTGTACTGCATGCTTCTAAAACTACCCTGAGTCTATTTTTTGTTTTCTTTTGAGGTTAATATTGTTCTGTAGGAATAGTTCTGAATTCCCCTCAAACTTTGAAGCATTTTTTAAAAGTCAGTAATAATATTTAATATTAAAGAACCCCCATTAACCTAATCAGCGATGCTTTATTGAGTATCATTATTTATTTTTGTAAAACAAATGATTTTTTTTTCTTTTTCTGTTTGGAAAATAAAATCCGGTTGGTTTCGTAACAACTCACAGCTAATTTAAACTTCTGTAATATTAGCAGCCTTTTCACGGTCGATGAACCACTCGATAGGCAACAAAAAATATCAACCACGAGATCTTTCGTGCCAAGTGCAAGAAATGGTCACACGAGAGTTGAGGATTTTTTAAAAGGTCAGCCATTCAATCACTTAGCGAAAGAGAAGGAAAACTCTGAATTCAAACCTGTTAAACTCCGCTTAATAATTGACCTTGTGTCATATCCTGCCAGAGCGGAGGGGTTGGTAAATAGGACCACTTAGCAAAAGTAAATAAGAAATGTTCTTAAATCTAGTAGTTTTTTTTATCAGCCCCGTCCATAGGGAGGCTTGGTTACGATTAAGTGATTTCTTCATTGGTTAAAAACATAACACTATAAGACTCCCTGTTTTTTTTTAACCAGTCTTGAGGTAGTTTGAAAGACAGTAATGAAATAAGCGGTATTTTATCTGTTACCTCGTGTCTGATTTTTTTTTTCTACAAGCTCGTTCCTATCTCGTCATCTTGCCTTTAATATGGTTAACACTTTTACGTTCACTTTTGGACTAATACTCTTGGGAAAGCCATCAACCTCTTTATTCGCATTGTTATAGGTTAAATAACACAGCTACTGCTCGTCTGTAAGGATGTTTTTGGCAGTAAATTTCTCACAAAGGTTGGTATGCCATTAAACAAAAAATCAATCACTTCCATTGATTATCGTTCATTGTAATAAAAGCTCACGTTTTCCCGGGAAAAATCTTTTAGGTTAAAACTTTCCCATGGAGTATTATGCAATATTCGTATTTTATGCTGGAAAATGATTTGTTTTAGATTGCAATTATAATTTGTATTAGTTATAATGTGTTTATAAAATATTGCGACAAATCTTTGTAATCCATAATTAAATGTTGTTTGTATTAACTATGTCTTTTTTTATGTGTGTGAGTGTGTATGGCGATGATTTTTACTTACAAGCAAATTATCATCATTGCAAAATTAAGAAAATGAATGTCTGATTTGACGTGTGAGCATGATAGGTCTGGGATGTCAAGATCATACGTTGGGAGTTGTATAGGATTACAATTATATTTTTTTTATCAGCTGTCTATGTTTTGTTAATGTTATATTACATATACGTTATATATGATGGTGCGTGCTTGAGGGATATGTTAAATATACTGTGTTCGGACATATTTCCAACACACATTAAAACATGGCTAACATAATGTCGACAAGTTGTGGAAGTACGTAGAAATGGATATATAGATTTAAGGAATGGAGATAATAATAACGGTGCGTCGGGTGTGTTGTTTGATGGAGGAAACTGCCTCTTACGGTGCGTCGGGTCAGTTGTGGGGTTATTTTTTAGTTGTGGAGGTAGTATAAGTAAGATGGATTCGTTATGTGGTATGGGTCGAAATGTGAGAGTAGATGTTTGTTCTCATGTCTGCATTTGGATAAAATTTCAGATTTTTTGTTTAGCAGAGTGTTTTTTAATGGGTGAGAGGTAATTACTAGCTTCTTGTGGAGGCAAAGAAGGCATTTTTTATGTCTTGCTGAAAGTGGGTGCTAATTTTAGTATTTCCCACGTGATGGTGTGAGACCTGTTCATGTCTTTTAAGCGCCATACGTGTGTTGAAGAAGTGTTAGTTGAGTAATTTACGAGGTGCATACGATAGGTTTCCAGACTTTTTTCGTATGGGCATTTAAAATTGTCGGAGACTCTTGAAAATTCAGTATGTTATTGCTATACAACTTATGAGATGACTGACCAATTTTGATGATTTCAGGTTCAAATGAAAAGCTACAATAGGAATTGGAATACACCATACTAAAGCGTGATTGTCGCAGCTGGTGAATTTCAAAAATGCAATCTGACACTTTAGAAGAACCATATGCAATAAAATTCTGTTTTAAACTAGGAAAGAAATGCCACAGAAACGTATGGAATGCTTCAGACGGCTTTTTGACCATCTTGCATGAATCAAGCATCAGTTTTTGAGTGGCATAAGAGATTCAAGCAAGGCAGGGAGGGATGAAGAGAGGTGTGGAAAGAGTAAGGAAGTCAGTACACCAGAGTTGATTGGTCCAAGGGTTAGGGTTAGGGTTAAGGTTACTATGTTGAGGTTTTAAGGGAATTCAGCAAGAGATTCCATCGGAAGACGCTAACACTTCAAATCGGTTCAGTGGCATTTCTACCAGGATAATACACCAGTCCACAACACCATCCTTGTCAGAGACTATTTGACCAAGATGAACATCCAGACAGTTCCTCAGCCTCCCTATAGTCCAGACCTTGCTCCCTGTGACTTTTGGTTATTCCCTAATGTCACAGGCTGTCGTTAAGAGACAATTGCGGAGATAAAAGAGGCTGTGACGAAGAACATTGACACGCTTACACAAAAGGACGTCCATGGGGCCTACCAGAAGTAGTTGGAACGGTACAACAAGTGCATTGCAGCTGGAGGAGATTACTTCGAAGGGGACTAGAGTTTCATGTGTGTACTATCAATAAAAGTGCCCATACGAAAAAGTCTGGAAACCTATCGTATGCACCTCGTATGTTGGTGAAGAAATGTTTGTGGTTATATGTTCTTTCTTTTATGGTACGCTCCGTTGCACCTATGTTCTGCTTGACTGAGCAGTTGGTTTTTACGGTGCCTCTGTACACTATGTCTTTCTGTAGGCAGTTTTCCAGTGGGGGACATATTTTTTTTATATATATATTTTTATATAATTGGTTTGTGTGCTTAGTTTTTGATACGTATCTTGACTGTAAATTTCCTGTTCGAAAAGAAATATAAAATGTATGTATCTTAATTCAAAATTCCATTAATCATTTCGAAAGATTCAATTAGATTACGTTTCATTTTTCTTTCTTGTAAGATAGTTTATTCTAATTCATGTAATGTTTTCCTGAAACTGTAATTTCTTATTTTAATAGGAGGTCAAACACTAGTGGTCTATCATGGAATCGTTGTTTTAATCTTGTGTTATTTAATGCCAACGTTATCCTTATAGAAAATAGCAGTGTTATCATCAAACTCATGGCCTGCCACTAAGAGGGTACATAATTATCGAAAAATGAACGTAAAAGGGTTACTGGTGCTTCAAATTGGTTACTACGATATTACAATCCAGCATGTTAGCCACTACGTCTCGGGATTCTGTCCCCACCTATGAATACTGAATTAATATATAGACCAAAGTTGTCGCTTGTGAATCTTTTTTTCAACTGTAATTAAATACAATAAAATAGTAATTTTCTTTGATGTTTTACGCAAGGTTATACTCAAAAATATAATTGCAATGCTTCTCTAACTCATATCATAATTTCAATGCATCTCCAACCAAAAATATTATTACAGTGTATCTCTATCCAAAAATATAATTTCAATGCATCTCAAACCAAAAATATATTTACAATGCGTCTATAATCGAAAATATAATTGCAATAAATCTTTAACTAAACGTAAATGGCCCAGGAGGCTAGGGCGGTAGAAACACCAACTGCATATCGGCAGAGTGATATGACTCCCCGCTGCGTGTGTCCTGATATGACACTAAAAAATATGATGGTGAGTCTCCAATAAAACAAAATCTTTGGGGAATGCGTTATACCCGTCTATTGCCATCACTCACAGCTCTACGCTGGCCCGGAGTGACAGCACCTGACGGTGTCCTATCTTTGGGTCACATAGAACTAAATTGTATGCTTATGCTAAACTCGACTGTTTGAAAAAGAACTGTTTTGACATTTAAACTGCGTACTAATTCTAAACAGAATTTTTTGAAATACAACTTTTTCTACGTATAAATTGGTTTGGCAGGAATTAACCAACAATGGTTGTTATGCAAAAAAAATAAAAAATAAAAATAAATAAATAAATAAAAACAATCAACCAAAAAACTTTAAATTCGTTCAGAAATATAAGTTTTAATATATGGAAAAACAGAATTTGGTCTTCGAAAGATGGTATTATATAGCAGAGGAGGGTGGAATGCCCTGTTTTCATTGGCTGTTTACTAAAAGACAAATGTCTATAAGAACGGCCGAAGTCCGGCCTTATTATATATTTTTTCTTTGCTTTAGTAGAGGCACGAGCGTAGCACGTCGCGATCACGGAGGCGGCTTGGCTCTTCCAGAGTCATGCCGGGGTTACTGTCGGAGCCGATATGATGCAGAAATAATCCGAAATAGGCAATGAAGACAGCGCATCACTGAAGACCTCCCTGATGCGTCTAAGATGTATGATTGAAACAATAGATGATATGCCATAAAACCAAAATAACCAAATAAAAAAAAATACAATGCATCTCTATCCCAAAATGAAACTACAGAAATATTAAAGAATATACCTGTTCTTGAACGGTCACATAACTTTTTTGTTACTCAGTTTCTGTTCTTTTGATTCGTTTTTTTTACTAAGTTTTGCTTTGTCTAGCTCAAGCACCTTCGGTTGTTTATAAAACTTATGGGAACTAAATGAACAAACAGCTAAATCGGGAATATCATCGCTTAAATTAAGCCATCCAGGAATATTCATTCCCATAGAATACTGTACTAAATCCTATGGGAATACAAAGAAGAGTGACAAAAATAATAAAGAGGGTAAAAGATTACAGTTACACAGAACCATTGTAACAATTAGGATTACTAACTTGACTCAACAGAAGACAGATCTGATTGAAACTTTAAAAAATAATTTATGGAATTTCTAATAACTAAACAATTTTTTTCAAGATTTCTCCCCATAGTAGTTATTTACTGTTGAGAGGAATTTCAAAAACTAAGACTGCTAACCAGAGGGATATTTTCTTAATTGATTTGGAATCTTTGGAATAAACTGCTTAATATAATAAACCACAATAATATAAAAAACATCAAGATTAAATTGAATGATTTCAGAAACAATGGAAAGGAAAAAATTCTAGAAGATATTTTTGCGAGCTTTTGGATCAATTACATAATTTAATTTTGATTGTGATTTTCGGACTTTTTTCAGCATCCTTATTGTTGTTAAATGAATCCCAACGTTTTGGTTGCTGCATCATCCGACCTTCCTCAGGTGTCCCTTGTTTATTTGGGCATAGAAAATGATTCAACCTGTGAAATCATTTTTAAAGTTTGACTGTTGATCAAACAAGGCGTTTAGGAACGATGAAGATATTATTTAATTAATGACATCATTGTTTTTCACGCCTAATCAATTCGAGAAGCATCACAAGAAGTTTCTTGAGAAGTGTCATGAGATGAATTCGAAACGTCAAATACAATGGAATCAGTTATTATAGATATTTTTAAAGAAATTGACTTTAAAAACAATTTGATTTGGCCTTTTCAAATTATTGGTTCCCAGATTGTGTTCATTTCCATACTTGCTCTACTCGAGACGTCAACATGGCTTAACATAGGTGCTGCTTCTTTGAGACGTCTTCTTTTCCAATGTTCTTCCCTATCTATTTTTAATCTTTATCCCACAAGAGTAAATGGCTTCCTTTTCCTTTCCATATAGGGTCGGCCATACCTGACTTTTGTATGAAAGACCCAAATAATATACATCAAACCTCTTCTCAGACTGATAATTAACATAATTTGATCAGTATATATTTAAGTCTTCTATTCAGACTGATAATTAACATAATTTGATCAGTATATAGATATTGTATTAATAGTATATATGTTCTGTGCATTTTTTTAAAAAAATTGATGTGAGAAGATAGTCAAAGGGTGAAATGCCTAACAATGAATAACAAATAAAATTTATACTTCCAGGCTAATCCTATTTACCAACCCCTCCGCTCGGACAGGATATGACACAAGGTCAATTTTTAAGCGGGGTTTAACAGGTTTGAATTCAGAGTTTTCCTAGTTGCCTCACAAAAGCTGAAGAACCCAGTCTGTCCTACTATTTAGCCATAGCTGGAGGGAGAATAATTGGATTCATACCTTTCCCAAGGGTATTGGTGCTATATGAAATGAAATCATTCTCGTCCAGGATTTGAACTCGAGTCGACGTGTCCATTTCCTACGACTATAACCATTACACCAAGGGCACCTCCAAATTAGACTTTCTGTCTAATAGATTTTGCCGGTCTGGTCGACTAAAGAGGGAAAATAAAAGAAAGCGAAAGGATAGACAAATACTTGAACTTTTTCAGAGAACTGAAAAAGCTGTGAAATATGAGGGTAATTGTGAAACCAATCGCAATTGGTGTGCTTGAAACGGTCACTAAAAGCTTGGAAACAAGACAGGAAGAATGAGAAATCAGAGGAAGAATGGAGATCATTCCTGACCACAGTTTTGTTAAGATCGCCTAGAATACCGAGAAAAGTCCTGGAATTCCGAGAAGGTTTGCTTTCACTCAGACTCCAATGAAAGTCCACTAGTTAATGCTGGTGTGAAAAAATTTACTAATGACCAGTAATAGTTATAATGATAACTTAGAACTTTTAACCTAAAAGAATTTTCTGTTACATCGGGCAACAACTGAGTAAAAATAAAAGAATACGAAAAGATAAACAAATAATTGATTGGTTTGGTTTGGTTTGGTTTGGTATTATGGCATAACAACCTTTGTAAGTTATTTAACGGCAAATCCATTTTTATGTAAATAATCAGTTCTATTTCAAATAATTCAGTTTAGTATTAGTACACAGTTTAATTGTCAAAAACATTTCTATTTCAAACTATTCAGTTTATTCAATCAGTTATATATAACAATTCAGCTTAGCGTAAGTACATTTTCAATGTCAAAAACAGTTCTATTTCAAATAAATCAGTTTAGGATGAGCACTCAGTTTATAATTAAGTACGGTTTAATTGTCAAAAACATTTCTATTTTAAGCTATTTAGTTTAATCAAACAATTCAGTTTAGCATAAGTATGCTGTTAGTTCTATTTAACCCATAGATAGGACCCTGTCAGGTGCTACCACGCCAGGCCAGAGTGAACCTGGCAATGAAGGGGTGCTCCGTATTCCCCAAAGCTCCAGCAATGCTGGAAACTCACCATCAGATTGTTTAGTGTCATATACAGGACATTCGTTGGTGGGGGTCTTACCCCTCTGCAGAGAAGCAGTCGGTGTATTCTACAGCCCCAGCCGACTGGACAAACAAATAATTGAATCTTAAAGATGATTTTATAGTCTTTTAAGGAAAATGTGGTATTTTTTATATTGAAGCCAAATTTAATATATCTTTAAAATCAAGCTTAATTAATGCTATTTCAATTTTTCTACAAAGATAGCAAATAGTTTTTTCCGAAGAAAAAGATGTGATTGAACTGTTAAAAGTTATCGGGCAGATAAAAGATACTTCTGATATTGATAAAATGAAGATTGACTGGAAATTCGGACGATACAGTTTAAGGTTTTCAAGATGAAAAAAAAATTAGGAATCCAGAAATCCAATCCAAGAAATTTGATTATGACAAAAATAAAAATATATATATATTTGCTTAAAAATTCTCAAGCGATCTCTTAACGATAAACAATAAAGTTTTACACTATTGAAAAAAGGCAAAATTGTAATGTTGATACATTTTTTTTTAATAAAGACAATTTTATAAGAGTTTTCACCTTTTGTTTATGCAATAAGTAAAAAAAAATCGAAAATATTGGTTTAAATATTTTTTTTTAAAACTGATACAACAAATGTAACGGGAATTACACAATTGTCTTGTTGATTACGACAGTAAAAAGAGAATTAATCTCAACCTTTAAGGGTGTGTCCTCGTTGTGTAATGGTTAAAGCGATGGACTGCGGAGTTCGTACTCCAGTCGCGCTATTACGTTCACTTTTGGGAAAATACCCTTGGGAAAAGTATGAACTCCCTTATCCTTCCAGCTATGGGTTGAATAGTACCACTACTGTTCTTCTAGAAGGATTGCTTCGGCATTATATAACCTGAAAAGGTTGATATGTCATTAAACAAAGAAACCAAACTTTAATCTTTAACACAATTTGATTGCGATTTTCATTTTAAAATGAAACACGTTTTCTACGAATAAAAGAAACACAAGAAAAATATACAATATAAAAATGCGTCTGGTACTTAAGTATTAAAAGGAGTAATTCAAGTCTAGAGTGTCACCGTTTTTTAAAATGAACTTGCTTGTTCAAAGTTCAATAATTTTCAAATAACAATAAAAGATTTTTCTCAATTCATAAATAAGTATGTATGAAAGTAATGTCAAAAGTTAGGATAATAACTTTATAAATATTTGAATTTCGATTTTTCGACTTTTAAAAAACCGGAGAAAGATCTATATGTTTTCAGTGAACGAGTTCAATGTTCTTTCTGATTTTTTTCCGTTAGTCAAAATTTTATTTCGAATTCAAATTTCCCTCCAATTCATTAAGCAAACGATCGTTTGAAACGCTGTGTATCTTTTTTCTAAATTTGAAACACTGGAGATTGGAATTTTCAAACCAAACACACAGGCACAGAATTCAACCGCTTTTACAACAGTAACTCAAGCGTTCATTTCCCTTTAAAAAACATGTAAAATAAAAACCCGCTTGCAACAAAAATAAGCAAAATAAAACAAATGAGTGTCTGGGAAGTAATTACAATATCATTAGATAAAGTTGTAGAACCTGAAGATGCCAGTAATATAGATTTTAGTTGATGAAGACTGAAGAAACTGGAAATCAGAACTAGATTCCATACGATATAGACCACAGTATTGTTGAGATCGGCTAGAATATTGTAAAAAGCGAGAATGATTGGGTGGGAATGGTGATCTGCTGGGAACTATGCAAATGATTAAAGTTTGGCTAAAAATACAGAAACAAGAATATGTCCCAGAAAAGGAGACGTATAAATTTATCTGGGATTTTGAGATACAAACGGATCATGTAATCCCTGCCAGGAGAAAAGAACATATCATCGGGTGAATTTTTCTGTTCCACGGACAACAATGTGAAAATGAAAGATAGCGAAAAGAAAGAAAAAGTTGCCAGAGAGATGAAAAGGCTATGCAGGGTTTAACAATAATAAGTGGCACGTTAGGAAAAAAACAACAAATGATTGAAAAAGACAATGGAGGAATTGGTAATCATGTTATGTTTTGACCTTTTGACCCGGCCAAAAATGCCATTCCAAGGTGATGCACCGGAAGGAGGTGACACATTCTTATGGCAGTTATTAGAGGAAATCGCGTGGGCGGAAATTGGCTGATGAAATGGGACGAGCTGGCAGTTATTTCCGCTTGATGACGATCAAACATGCGATTTCAAAGATCGAATGTGGGTTGAACCCTTATATAACTCAGTTGAGTTCGACGAGCCAGAAGAGATGAGTTGAGTTCCAGACAGTTGGAGGCGAGATGTGGTAGGGAAAGCCACACACGACCGCGGGGGCCCTCGGGAACCCCGATGGAGTTTGGGATTCAGAGAAGATTTTGATAAGATGCAATAAAGAAAGCCAGCATCCAGCATAGTGGGCCCTCGGCCTCCGGTTGAGCAGCCCTAGAGAACAAGAAAAACACAACGTGACGGTCATAACAGTGGGGTCAAAATATTACAGTTTATGTTCGGTCTCCAGCTACCTCTCACACGCAAAGCCTGAACAACCCTTTGGAACCCTTGCAATAAAGTGAGAGGTAAATATTTTGTTAAAGAAGTCTTCCTGCGTCGTTTATTCCTGCGTCTGTCTTTGTCACTGCGTCTTAATTATTGTGTCGTTGTGATGCTGCAGGAACCTGTACATGAGAATGCAACAATCAGAGGAAGAAATGAGACCTACAGATCAAAGCAATGTTGAGATTGGCTAGAAAACATAGAAAAGTACTGGAGGCCGAAGATGTCTTGTCACATCAGAGTGAAAGACCACCGATTTAAACTGAAATGAAAAAGTTCCCAATGGTTAATTATAATATACGTTTTATATATATATAAAGATGATTCGACATTGAATAATCTATAATCTATATGCCATGAAAGAAAACCTAAACGAAAGCAAACCAACTTACTGAATATCCTCTATAAGCGCTAACTTCATAATCCTGGATGTAAGAATTATGCCCAAAATATTTTTATTTAGGAGCCTACCATACCAGGTAGCTCTTTCGTTGGAATGACTGTAACCCATAAATATCATGTAGAATTAAATGTTTTCTAATTAGAATTTATTATGCTTTCAAAGTCTACCTTACATGACCCATGTTTCTTACAGCCCACGCTGCGCAGAAGTGATAACTTATTGAAGTACTGGAATGGCTTGTCATTGCTTAATTACACTACATAGCCATGTTGACTTGAACGTAAACTATTACTTGTTTCTTACTTGTTTATTAATAGAAACAACTGCACATTGCGTTATGCCTTTTGGGCAAATAAGCTTCGTCAGTTAAAACACGTGATCAAACCATTATTGGCAACAGTTGGGTTTTAAAAAATAACACCCTTTCCTTATTTGGCACAAAACTCAATTTATCATCGATTAAATTTTACATTCGCAAATTATAGCTGAGCAAAGAACATGAATGCTTTATTTTTCATGAATAATTCATTTGTTATTTACAACTAAAAACTAAAAGCAATGGCAGCGTTCATAACTCACAGTTTTATTGCGGGGAATGGAAGCGTAAATTTATAGGCAAAGATGCTGTTGTCCGGGGAACAGCGAGTTAATCACTTGTTGGTAATTAAATATAAATCTTGAATACGATCAAAAGTGTAAAGAAAGAAAGCAGAGAAAAACTTTTACTTTCCTACCGATATTCGCGATAACAATAAAATTTGGTTGATTTTACGATTCCGTTCATGGCGGTAGATTGTTTAAAATGCAGATTCACTCTAATCGGATCAAAGAAGACGTTCACCGTCTTGTAGTTAAAGGCAAAAGTGGTTTTGCATACATTTGCTTTGCTACATAGATTGAATTACAATCATAAGCACACATGAAATTATTGGTATATTGTAAAATTTCAGAGTAAACATGCCATTTTATTAGACGTCTAGACGAAAAAAAGTTTTGCCAACCGTTGAATGACGACTTTGGAGATATTGAGGCATCGATTTAAGAAGGGGAGAAGAATTTTATTTAATATTTGAAAGGGTCCTCGGATATGTCCAGAATATTTACGAATACAAACGATAACCAGTACGAACATAGACCTCAAAAAATAGCCTTCAATATAAAAATTTAACAGGGAACTGCTTTATTTTCCCAAGTAGAGCACTATAAGTGTATTTCTGTATGGATTTCGTGACGACTTGCAGTTTATGTTTGGTTACAATTACATATATATATATATATATATAGAATTAACTTAAATCGCGAGTCGAAAATCTTCTACTATAGTTTCACCTTAACGGATCATCAGGAAGTCTACTTTCGACTCCAGAGTCGAAAGTAGACTTCCTGATGATCCGTTAAGGTGAAACTTTAGTAGAAGATTTTCGACTCGCGATTTAAGTTAATTCTATAATTGGCTCCATTGTTTAATGTTGAGCACTTTAGTAATTGTAGCATTGCAGCATTCGCGGAGGGTTTTTTGGTTTTCTTTTGGCCACTGACTGCGTACCCCTTGATTTTTTTTCAAGGCGTCGGACGAGGTTGGCCTTTTCTTTCTTTTTTACCCCCCAATTTTTTTTTCTTTTTCCCCTGGGCGGTGATTCGAGATACTTTTATCTCTTGTTCCTGGCCAGGGTTTTTTTTTCTGGTACTGTGAATACTGGTAGATATTAAATTAGTAAATATATATATATATATATATATATATATATATATATATATGTATGTATGTATAGAGAGAGAGAGAGAGAGAGAGAGATATTACACAAATTTTCCCTAGGTTTTTGTATTTTGCATCTTTCAACATCCCATCGTTGATTTAACATCACTAATATCATCCCTCACAGCCCTGATGATGGTTCACTAGGACCGAAACGTTATATCGTTGACTTTGATTCTCAATAAATCTCTCCTTCTACTTGGATTACCATGTTATCAATTTTTCTTCATATATATATATATATATATAATCGTATATGTTTGTGTCTAATAAATATTTTTTTCAAAATCAAGAAAGTGCACAAAAACTGGACAGTAGTGCAGAAAAGGAAATTTAAAGACTCTCCTTAATTTTTCATACCGGCTTCATTAGTTCAATTTTAATGAATAAAAACATACAGATAAAATACGTGCGTATATATATATATATATATGTGTGTGTGTGTGTGAGTGTGTGTGTTTAGACGAATTGTCATACTGATCACAAGGTATCTCGGCAGTATGGATTCCTATCATCATCGTTTTAATCGGTCGTGGCTCTTACTAAGTCCCCGAGTCGACACTCAGTGTCTTCATAAAACTGTTCAACAGAAGATTTTTTTTCTTCTGTGCAGTCTATGTGTTCGACACCGTAGCAGAATGTTGTTTAAAAGTTTTTTCTTACCCCCAGAGCTGTACCCAGTCTTTCTTGCATACTATTCTTGGATAGTTTATCAGATGGGAGTTAAATAACCATTCCGTTGCTGTTTTAAAGAATGGGACATACAGTTATTCAAAACAGCAAACACCATCTTAGTATGTTTTGCAACTGGTTTTTTTCTCCGGTATTACAAACAGTTAAAAGCAGGAAGCAGCAACTCTGGAAGAATGGAAGACAAGGAGAAAGAAAGAAAGAAAGAAAGAAAGAATCCAGGGAGGCGCCCGTGGTGTGATGGTTATCGTCGTAGGAAATGAACACCGCGACACGAGTTCAAATCCTGGACCTGACTGATTGCATTTCCTATAGCACTAATACCCTTGAGAAAGGTATGAATCCAATCATTCTCCTTCCAGCTATGATTAAATAATAGGCCAGACTAGGTTCTTCAGCCTTGGAAAACTCTGAATTAAAACCTGCTAAACACAGCTTAAAAATTGACCGTGTTTCATATCGTGCCCGAGTGGAGGGGTTCGTAAATATGGATATTGACAATTAATTCAATTCTCTGCGAAGTAAAATGGGTAGCAAGCTAGGCTAGTGCATAGTTTCCTGTGAATTCTATTCTTATTGGGTAACCCATACTCTCAGACCTTCAGTCATAGCTAACCTAAACGGTGAAAATAACTAGCATGTATATATATATATATATATATATATATATATATATATATATATATATATAAGGTTGAGCTCTCTAGCGAAAGAAGTAATTGTGTTGCCATTAGCGTATATGCAAGGCTCTTCATTTGAATCGAGCTCTCGGTAGCCGTTAAGCAGATATATGTAAATAATAACAATTGTGATTCATAACCGTCAAAATTTCCTTCGCTTGCGCTGGTCTCCTCATGGCTGAGTGGTAGAATCTTCGTTTGGCATTTGAGTCAACTGTGTTTCGATCCCAACTTCGGGAATCTAGCCCGTCCAGCCACACTGATAAGTTCTGATAGAACGAAATAGATCTGTCTGTGGATGATTATATATATACGCGAACCCTCCGGGTTCATTTTTTAACGGGTTTGATCCCAGAGTTTCTCTTCTAGACTGGTTACAATAAAAAGTTAAAGAGTAAAGATTGTCGAATTATTCACTCATAGCAGCTGTTATAAGAGTTGGATTAATATTTTTCCAAGGGTATTAACGCAACGTGAATTACAAACAGCCACGTCGAGGTTTTAAACACGGATTACCGTGTCCATTTTGAACAACGTTAACCATTACAATACGAGCACTTTATAGCGTGGCAATAGATGATCCACTAACCCTTCAGATTTACGTTGTAACAACTTTCTATGATGATACTGATGTTTCTACTAAAGACAGCGTGAACAACTTTAATTAGCATTTCGTCGTTATCGTCGTTACGTTGGTTGGTTGGTTGGTTGGTTATTTTGCTTTACGGCGTATCAACCCTTTTCAGGCCGTTTAGCGCCTAATTAAGTCATTCTGATAAAGTTTTCCAACAGTTCAAGGGATTTCGGTTCATGCCTTGGGGTTTAGTTAGGCTGAGAACCTTTCGGCTCTGCACATGGGTTACTTAGGTGCAGTATTGATGCAGGTGTTAACAAGCGCGCACGCGGGGCTAACGTGTCACTCAGAGATGTCACAATAAGCCGAGATGGGAAACAGGGTTACAAAGCGCGGGTGACGTCACACACCGGAAGCGCGCGTAAGGTTTTGGGGATTTCGAAGAAAGTTAGAGAGTTGAAACTAGACGCCGAAAGAGGAGGTTCGACTTTTGGACCTCGCTGAGGCGAGACGAATTTTCGCGCAATGGGTGCCGCACGAGATAGGGGCCAGATGAAGAAGCCAGCATAAATAGATTGTGTCTCTCTCCTTATGTCGAAACCTTTAAC